>JAFJYJ010000007.1:4800000-6000000 GCA_019022615.1 Acacia melanoxylon
CTGCTTATTTTCTCCTCCTAATGTTGGGAAAACTGATTCATCAAAATGACAATCGGCAAATTGTGCCGTAAACAGAAATATTTTATGATTGAAGGAGATTCATACCCAACATATATTCTCATTCTTCTTTTTCCGCATCCATGATAAATAGTTCTTTCTGGTAATGTCAAGAGCCACAAATTCAATTTTTGCAAGTTTGTCATGGTTCAAACTAATTAAAGAAATAAACAAGAATTATTAATATAGAAATACCAATGATAGTAGCAGTAAATTCACAAAGACAATAAGTAAGCTATCATAATAAAAATTAAAAATTTTATGGCTTCGGGCCATTTTGTTCTCATAATGAGAAATTAAATTTATATGGCTTACGGCCATAAATAAGAAATTAAAGTGATATGATTTCTGGTAATATAATTTCAAAAATAAGAAATTAAAAGTGTATAGCTTCGGCTATACAAAATAACAATATTAATAATATAAAAGAACCGAGAATAAGAAATCAAATGTGAACTAAGAACAAGGGTAATCCTCACCAGGACTTAGTAAAGGAAATGAACTAAGAACGGGGGTAATCCTCACCAGGACTTAGTAAAAGAAATGAACTAAGAACGTGTGTAATCCTCACCAAGACTTAGTTCATCAATAGAAGAAGAATATGATAATGCAAGACATAAATAACACACTGCAACCAATATATAATATAAAAGGAATAATAATAATCTCCAATCTTAAACATGGAACCTGATGTTTAAAACATTCGGTAAAAATATATCTTTAATTTCATATAGTGGTTATGACTTATGATCATCCCAAGTAGATAAAATGACATATAATGAAATCATTAAAAAGATGATGAGAAAATCATACATTCGTTAGAGCTCTCATGCTGATAACATGTTATAAAACTAAAATAACTATAAGATAAAAGATGCAGGAATTTAGAGAGAAAATGTGATAACAATATTTATTCACTTCTCTTATACAATCAGTGCGTATGAGTGTTAGGTGTATGGCTATTTATAGCCTAAGCAAGCACACACCACATTTATTATTTGCAATACAAATTGGATGCCCAGCTGCACAAACGCCCAGGCATTAAATGGATGCAGAGGATACACATATCCTGCTCACTAACACAAGGCAATTTGCTTTCCTAATTGTGCGCTAGTGGGCGGGGAGGGGGCGGGAGGGAGGGAGGGAGAGAGAGAGAGAGAGAGAGAGATATATATAGATATATATATATATATATATATATATATATATATATATATATATGACACCCAAAATGGACATCCACATAATTTAGTATATTCTATAATTTTATCTCTAATTTATTGTTTGATAGACTATTATTTTATTGGACGCCTCAGTTACAAAATATAAATAAAATTATTAAATTTTAATATAGAGTTAGTCAAATTTAAAGATTTTCCTAATTGTGGTGAAACATGTTGAAATTGTCTTAATCTCCTTAGGTATTTAATATAAGACATATTTTGGAATTTGATATTAGTTTTAAATATAAGACAAAATTTGTATATTTGTCAATTTTTCCCTAATTTACCCTTATTAATACTTCATAAATAAAAATCAATGAGAGGAATGAATGAGGAAATTGAGAAAGATGACTAAGGTATTTTAGAAACTACATGTCATATTAACTAAGTCAATTAACTTCCTTAATCTAGTTAAATTAGGTAAATATATCTTATATTAATGACCGTAAGGAGTATTTATGTTTGTGACAGAATTAAATAAGCTAAGGGCATCTTGAGGTTGTTTCGATCAAGATTTACCCGCTAAGGTCCTTTTAAGTATTGCAGAACTAATAACAATAATCCATGTAGAGCCAGTAAAATATGCTCAACCCGTAACCCACAGGTTTGGACAATGTTAGGATTGGGAATTTCCCATCTACAAAAGTGTGGGCCACACAGGTCTCACCGTTTAGCACACGGTTGGTAGGTTGGCCTACACAAGTTTTTTTTTTAAATTTTAAATATGAATAATATTATAAAACTCATAAGTCTCACACTCCCACTTGGTACCTCTCAAACCTAAAGAGGAAAAATCTTAGCATCCTTCCTCTTTTAAACAAAATTATTATATCTTAATTGCTTGAGGATAATTTGATGTTTTTCGTTTGTGAACTTTTACGACTTTGATAGCTTTATCTCTTGAATTGTGTATTATGTTTTTGAATTTTTATATGTGGAAGGGTTGATGCTTCAAAGGCAAATTTGATAATATATGTATCTCAGACTTTTGATAATCTTAAGACAATAGGGATTTTTTTTATATTAAAAAAACGTTGGCCTGCCAATCAGCAACTGTGATAATCTTAAGAAAGAAGAATTTGATAACTCACATATACATATATCGGACTATCAGTAATCTCAAAAAAATAGGATTTTTTTTTTTGAAAAAAAAAAAAAAAAAAAAAAGCAGGCTTGCATGCTCACCTGCCAACCAGCAACTCGGCGACTGGCGAGTCTGCAAAAGGCCCACAGGTTGGTGCAGGCCAGACCACGAATCCGTGGTATATAACTATATATATATATATATATATATATATATATATATATATATATTTGGTATACGGATATTAGAAAAATTGATGTCACTATTGATCATATAAAAGCTATGAACCTACCGTTTTGCAGTTTATGAAGCTAGATTACTTTTTCTTAGGAATTGACAAGTCTTATTAGCGATATGTATGTATGTGTGTGCGTGCGTGTGTGTGTATATATCAAGAGATAGTAACTCTCTTCCCGCTGATCAGGTTGCTGAATCCTCGCATTGTTTTACAATCAATCTTTGTATCTTTTGATCACCCTTCACCTTTTTTATTAGACTTAGATATAGAAGGTGATAAATGAATCTTGCTTATTTGTAGTTTCTCTTTGTATCTCGTTTTGAGATTATCGCATTCACTTTCATACTCAAAAGAAAAAAACACACCCTTCACCTTTTTTATTAGACTTAGATATAGAAGGTGATAAATGAATCTTGCTTATTTTTAGTTTCTCTTTGTATCTCGTTTTGAGATTATCGCATTCACTTTCATACTCAAAAGAAAAAAACACACCCTTCACCTTTTTTATTAGACTTAGATATAGAAGGTGATAAATGAATCTTGCTTATTTTTAGTTTCTCTTAGTACTATTAATTTTCTCTTGACTTATTAGTTTAATATTTTAGCATTTTACTTATTTGGCAAAATCTAGACAACATCTCTTAAACGATAGCTAGAAACTAATCATTTTCAGACATACAGATTGTAGAAGTGGGTTTTGCTTTTTATTTTCTTCACAACAAATATTCAAAGCAATGGCAAACCAAGCCCAACAAGTAAATAATGGGCTAAAGGGTCAGTTTTTCGATGGGCTTGCATACTCATTACGGGGGACCCATACGCAGACCATGAAGCTCCGAATTGGAAGTCAAAACTTGAAAAATCTAGGGATTATATATAGGGATAGGATATTATCACTATCAATTTTATGTCACTACCACTTTTTCACCGTTAGATCAGAATCTCATCTACCTTTATCATTTCTCTCTCCTATTGAGATTCTGATCTAACGGTGAAAAAATGGTAGTGACAATATCTTATCCCTTATATATAATGGGGCTAACTTTTAAATAACAATTAATTAAGTGAAAATATCATAGAAAGAACTTTAAAAATGCTAAAATATAAAGGGTATTCCGAATATTCATAATATCATAAAGGTGTGAGGGTCTGACTTATCCTTTTTCAAATTAAATTGAAACGATAGAAATGTTCTTGTGAATTAAAAAAAAAAAATAGAACAAATTTTTTTGATTAGAGTTTAACAAATTCTAATTAGATGTTCACAAATTTCAATCTAAAAATCATCACTTGTCATAGTGGCAATGTATGGATTACTTCTGATAAGGGTTTCACAAGTTCATATAAGGTTTTAACAAGTTATAATAAATTTTTTACAAATTTCAATTAAAAAATCACCCAATGTACTGATTCTCACTTCTGATAAGAGTTTCACAAAGATCATATAAGGTTTTAACAAGTTCTAATAAGCTATTCATAAGTTATAATTCAAAAATCACTTAATGGCAAGTTATTGATTTCTACTTCTAATAAGAGTTTCACCATTTCCTATAAAGTTTTAAATTTTTTTGATAAGTTTTTCACAAATTATAATTCAAAAATCACCCAAAGACAAGGTATTGATTATCACTTCTAATGAGGGTTTCAAAAGTTCATATAAGGTTTAAACAAGTTATGATAATTTTTTTACAAACATCAATTTAAAATTCACCACTTATTACAAAGACAAAATATTGATTAAGGGGGAACCAATATATTTTCAGAAAATTATTTTGAAAATCACCAAGTTATATCTTGGATAGCCATATTCAATTTATTCTGATAATAGTTTTATAAGTTGAGACAAGGGTTTAACAAGTTTATAATTCTTTTTACAAATTTCAATCCTTGCCGCCAGGCTTGATTCCCACAGCCTTCAACGAGCAAGATACGAGGAACACTATCGAACCAAAAAAAAAAGATCACAGGGATGAGATTCAGAATGCGAATTTGGGATGGAAGAGAGGTCTCTCGAGGCCTCCAATGGGCATCCGACCAAGGGATTCCAAACCGGAGCTCCGAATGTACCACCAAGCACATTGAACCCAGCATTATAAGCACTGGCAGATCCAGAAAAGTTACAGAAGGGGTAGTAGTGGCCGGGGATTCAGAGGTTCACCCCAGATTTTTTTTTTTTTTTTTTTTTTTTTTTATGAAAAGTTTTAAATGTATTAAAAAATAAAAGAATATAAACAAGAAAAGTAAAAAAATATCAAAAAAATATTCATGCAATCAAGTGAATACTGATGATATAATAAGAGATGTAATTATTTTACAAACATCATTTAAAAAAAAAGGTAAGTCTTGCCATTAAATCCAAATTACATTAATTACAATGAATGTTGACACTCAATAAGTTCAAGACATATATTTTAATAACAAAAGTATATTACAATAAAAATAATTGCAATGTCATTCTTCTATGTCTTATTTTTTAGAATTCTATCATAATTGTCTTATTATCAATGCTATCAAATACATTTTTTTTTCAATATAAGGCACTAAATAATCATTCAACAATTCATCCTCTATCCGATTAAAAAGTGTAGTCTTGATATATTAAGGGTGGACAATCATTCAAAGGCTTTTTTACCAATTTGCCCCTTATTAAATAACTATTTAACAAAATGCTTATGTCTGAAAACTATTTAACCATTTGCCCTTGTTTAGTCGACTACACCCCTCATGTAGTTGACTAAAACACGGGCCAAATTTTTTTTTTAATATCCCTGTGATTTAGTCAACAAAGGTAAAAATCTTAGTCGACTAAATCGCGTCAGGGGCAATTTTTTTTTAATATCCCCGTGATTTAGTCGACTAAGCTATAAGGCTTAGTCGACTAAATCGCGACAGAGGGGTTTTTTAAAAACCCTAATCGCGGCATTTGGAACCCTAATCGACTAAGCACCCTCCCCAAACCTCTCCCCCTCTGTTTTTTTCACCAAATCCTTGCTGAATCCATTGGTGGGTAGCGAAGGAAACTTCATTCTAGTGTCATTTTCGTCGATTTTGGTATGTTCTCATCTTCATTTCGAATTTTCACCGTTGTTCTTGCGTTTATACGAACCCCAATTGCGTTTTGGCCTTTCATTGGGTGATTTTGTTGTGTATCTTTGATTGATTTGAGTATTTCATTCGTATTTATGGATGAAAATGACAAATGTACATGTGAAAGTGGAAAGATTTACATCGGTCGAGATTTTTTTTTTTTGAACGAATTTCACTTCGGTTTTCATCTATTTTTTTTGTTATTGATTGTGTTTTGTGTATATTTGATTGATTTGAGTATTTCATACGTAGTTATGAATGAAAATGAATGTTTGTTGTTGAAACCCTTCCTTTTGCAGCTCCCAAATTCTGGTGTGAAGGATGAGTTCAAGTCCAAACACGCACGTTACTGTAATCTACCATAGTGGGAGGCATTTTGTAGGTCCCGATAGTGTTCAATTTGAAGGAAAAACGAAAATGATGAAAATCAAACGGGGCACTACGTACAACGAGCTCAAAGAAAGAATTTATCAAAAATTGGGGCTACATGGAAGCAAATGCATTCATCGGTTAATTGCCAGAGTGGAGACTATAGTGGGTAAGAATAGCATATACTACATTAGTAACGATGTATGTGATGATGAAGACGTAGAGTGTGTCATAGATGCATTTGCTAATCGGAAATCACAAAATTTTATTGAGATATATGTTGAGCTTGAATCTGGTGAATCATCATCTGTACCCATGCATACAAGATCTGCACAGTATTTTGGTCAAGAAGAAAGACCTGTCGGTTTATCTGCACCTTCACAAGTCTTAAGTTAGATAACATTGACGGAGGAAGAGGAGGATGGGGAAGATGAGAATATGTACAGCAAAGAGGAGGGCGAATCTGAGAGCTTTATTTCACTAGGTGACACCTCAGATACTGATGTGGAGCGTGATTTTGATGCTCGCATGAACCTAGCAAACCTGAGGACCGAAACAATGCCACCGCTTCGAGTTGACCCAGTTAGGAGTGGTAAGTTAGTAAACTTGTATTTGTATTTGTGATTTTTATTTTGTGGTTCTGACAAAAAAAACGTTTTGACAGATGTAAGGCCTGAGACTGAGCCATTTTGGAATGAAAGCCCGCACTATTCCTGCATTAATTGGGCGAACTGTGATGATGACATGGAGATGTTGTATGGTGATGATGACGGGCAATGTGGTTGGCATTTAGGTGATCCATTATATTTGTATCAGCAGTTTCGTTCTAAGTCTGAAATGCAACATGCCGTGAAATTATATTGCATGAAGTCTCATCGTACAGCCAAAGTTGAAAAAAGCTATGAGCATAGGTTTGTGATGAGGTGTCGAAACCATGCTGACGGTTGTCCCTGGTATATGAGGGCAATTCTCCCTAAGAATGAAAATAGTTGGGTGGTGCGTAAGTGGGGTAAAGATCACACCTGCCTGAACCAGAATCTCGCCCGGGATCATAGACAGCTAGATTCAGATGTTATATGTGCATCCATTATCAATAGGTTAAACGTTTTGACATTAGTTACATTTGGTTTGTTTATTGACAGTACATTTAGAATTTTCTTTGTTTTCACTAGGTATGTTAAGAGAAGACCCAGCTTTAAAACTAGTGCTAATACAAGAAAGGATACAACGTCTATATGGATATAATATAACATACATGAAGGCTTGGAAGGCGAAAATGAAGGCCATTGTGAAGTTATTTGGTGATTAGGAGGAATCATATGCATTCTTGCCCAATTGGTTGACATACATGACGCAGTGTAACGTGAGTTCTGTTTTCAGACTTGATACAGATGAATGTTTCGACAAGCATCGGTCATAATATGCGTACATGTCCAACGAGGATTAGACAAGCTTGAATTCTATGTAACATGTTTTGTATTGAGTTTATGATGATTTGTTTTTGTAATGACTTCAAACTTTGAACTTTGTTTTGTTGTCACATTATCGGTTCAATCCTATGCAAGACCAACGAATGATGGTCAAATAACCTTCCCCAAGTCACATTGATATGTAAAATTGTGTTGGAAATGTTGCTGTGCATGCTGGCAATCGAATTGGACAGGCGATGTTTAGCCTCTAGACTGGTTTAGTTGACTAAACCAGTCCAGAGGCTAAACATCACCTGTCCAATTTGATTATGAGCAGGGGCGGACCCAGAAAAATATTGAAGGGGGCACCATTGGCGGGGAGATTCGGGGGTTCGGGGGTAGCGCCCCCGATTTTTTTTTTTTTTTAAGGAAAGTTTTAAATGTATTAAAAAACAAAAGAACATAAACAAGAAAAGAAAAGAATATCAAAAAAATATTCATGAAATCAAGTGAACACTGATGATATAATAAGAGAGGCAATTATTTTACAAACCCGTCATTTAGAAAAGTAAGGCTAAGTCTTTGTTAGAAATGCAGATTACATAAATTACAATAAAGGGTGGGCACTCAATAAGTTCAAGCACATATATTTTAATAACAAAAGTATATTACAATAAAAATAATTACAATGTTATCATTCTAGGCCTTATTTTTTGAAATTCTATCATAATTACCTTATTATCAATGCTATCAAATACATCTTTTTCAATATAAGACACTAAACAATCATTCAACCATTCCTCATCTGATTACGAAGTGCAATCTTGATGTATTAAGGGTGGATATTTAATTTAAGGGTGGGAAATCATTCAAATATGTATTAATTTTTTTTTGTTTAAGAAAATCTTAAATTCAAGGGGGGGCACTTGCCCCCTTGTCCATAACTTGGGTCCGCCCATGATTACAAGCATGCACAACAACATTTCCAACACAATTTTATATATCAATGTGACTTGGGGAAGGTTATTTGACCATCATTCGTTGGTGTTGCATAGGTTTGGTCTGCTAATGTCCCAAAATTAATTCTTTAGGTCTATAACACGTCTTTACCAAAATGGATAAATTCATACCACATAAACCAAAAGCAGCAACATTCATTAAAAAAATAACTTCAATGTCATTACAACTGGACAAAGTCTAACCACATAAACAAAAAATCAACATCAACCCAAAAGCAACATCAAATCTAAAAACAACAATGACAAAACAAATAAATCTAAACTTCCTCCTCAGATGTGTCAGCATCCTCGTCAACCTCCTCAGAAGATGGAGCTCCCTGGTCATCGTCACCGGCTGCCTCCTGCTCTCATCCAAGCTGCAACTGACCAAGCCTATCCTCTAACCCCTTCATCCGACCCTGCATCCACCTCCACCTTTCATTCTCCTTATCGATGTGGCTCTTCCACCTCTTTTTCTGTTTCAGCTCCATCTTACCTATCTTCTTCAGGGTAGCATTGATGTCTTGCATGACATCACGAAAGGAGAATCCACCCTCCGGCTCAACTATGTCCTCCATATCAACATCGTCATCATTATCGTCATGGACCTCAGGAGGAACAATAGGTGGAACCGGGCCAGCATTTGGTACCTCCTCGTCCACATTAGTGTATTGCCACACACCATTTGGCCCCTTGGAGATCTTGCACTGCTCCAATAGACGTTGTCCAAAGCTAGCATTCCACGTTTTCTGACTCACCATTTGCTCAATGTCCATAGGAACACCATAATACTCCAATATCTCCTGCACCAAATAGGCGTATGGGAGTGCAGCGTTATCCTTCTGTTTGGCCTTAGATATCATTTTCACAAACAAACACAATAAAATATACATTTACATTCATTTTCAACCGACATAAATCTTTCCATAACTAACAATACTCAAATCAACAACAAACACAATCAAATATACATTTACATTCATTTTCAACCGACATAAATCTTTCCATAACTAACAATACTCAAATCAACAACAAACACAATCAAATATACATTTACATTCATTTTCAACCGATATAAACCTTTCCATAACTAACAATACTCAAATCAACAACAACAAATCATTATGAAATACTCAAATCAACAACAAACATTCATTTTCATCCATAACTACGAATAAAATACTAAAATCAATCAAATATATACAAAACACAATCAACAACAACAAAAATAAATGAAAACCGAAGTGAAATTCGTCCAAAAATAAAAAAAATTCTCAACTGATGTAAATCTTTCCACTTTCACATGTACATTCATCATTTTCATCCATAAATACGAATGAAATACTCAAATCAATCAAAGATACACAACAAAATCACCCAATGAAAGCACAAAACGCAAAAACGCAATTGGGGGTTTGCATAAACGCAAGAACAACGGCGGAAATTCGAAATGGAGATGAGAACATACCGAAATCGACAAAAATGACACTAGAATGAAGTTTCCTTCGCTACCTACCAACGGATTCAGCAAGGATTTGGTGAAAAAAACAGAGAGGGAGAGGTTTGGGGAAGGTGCTTAGTCGCTTAGGGTTCCAAATGCCGCGATTGAGGTTTTTAAAAAACTCCTCTGTCACGATTTAGTCGACTAAGCCCGGTGTCGACTAAATCACGGGGATATTAAAAAAAAAAATCATGTCGCGATTTAGTCGACTAAGATTTTTACTTTAGTCGACTAAATTATGGGGATATTAAAAAAAAAATAGCCCGCGTTTTTAGTCGACTACATGAGGGGTGTGGTTACTAAACGTGCAAAAAATGGTTAAATAGTTTTAGACGTAAGCGTTTTTGTTAAATAGTTATTTAATAAGGGGTAATTTGGTAAAAAAAACCATCATTCAAACATGTATTAATAATAAATAAAAAAATCCAAGGGACACTTGCCCCTCCTCTCTTGTGAGTGGATCGCCTCTGATTATAAGGAGTAGCAGTCCCAATAGTCGGACCCTGACTCGACCCAGGGGCGATCACAACGTTGCCCCTGAATATAATGCGAAGGAAGATTTCCGGTGAAGGGTTCATTGATGGGAAACGACAGAGGAGAAGTGGTGTTATTACTTATTACGGAACATGATGAAGGAGAAGACCTGTGCATCTTGATTTCGAAGGATGCTTTCGAGCTCAGCCACACCCATTCCTCTCTCGCGGGTTGCTTCTTTTGATTCGGACCCTTACCGTTATTATTGCCCTTCCTTCCATGGTCTTGTCCTTGTCGGAGTTCTCAAAAATCAAAATGCAAGGCTATTTCTTTAATTTCAATTTAATTTAAAAAAAGATAAATCATATTCAAAAATACTTTTTTTTTAAAAAAAAAAAAAAATTAAAGTACTTTTTCTGAGATTTTCCCTTTCAATAACGT
Organism: Acacia melanoxylon; assembly: GCA_019022615.1. NCBI lineage: Eukaryota > Viridiplantae > Streptophyta > Magnoliopsida > Fabales > Fabaceae > Acacia > Acacia melanoxylon. Next base: position 4,810,882 of record JAFJYJ010000007.1, read on the forward strand.
GCATTATGATTATGGGTGCCAATTGGAGAGCAAATTATGATTTTTTTAATGAAAAAGTGATTTGTATACCACCAAACAGAAATAAAGTGCTTTTCTTTTCCTTTTGGCAGTGAAGGGAAAACGAGTGGGAGACCACTATTGGGTCCTAAGTCCTAACAAACCCATTTCCTCTTCAATTCATACCTCTTCATTATATATGGCTATTTTTATGGGAATGATGCAGAGGAACCTAGAAATAGAAAGAAAGAAAAAAAAAAGGGTTAAGTAATAAATTTGCTCTAAAAGTACATGCCCATGAGTAATTTTGTCATGATAGTTTTTTTTTTTCTTCAACGAAATTTGAGAAGTATAAAAATGTAGCAATCTCGTCATTTTCCATTAAAAAGTTAACGGTTAATGTTATTTTTTTAACGATTAATGTGAGTTTTTTTAATGAAAAAGGATAAGATTGCTACGTTTTTATACTTTCGGGACTACATTGAGTAAAAAAACTTCCAAAAAGAAAAAATCGCTCCCTGCACGGGCGTGTCATTTACAGGACAAATTTGCTACTTAACCAAAAAAAAAACTATGATTTCTTATTCTTTTTTGCCTATCCAACTAATCCGAATTTGATTCGGGTTGCCATCTGGCTATAGTGAGTGAGTCTCCCAGCAGGGGGTTTTTTTTTTAAAAAAAAAATTCATATGGCTCGAATTGAGACCTTATTTAAGCTATACAAGTCACTTACCACTTATACTAACCCCTCTTGATCTTTGTTTTTTAATCATATGATTTATTACCGATTAAATTCAAACCTTACCTTAAAATTTTTCCTTGACTATAATATAATGTTAGTTCATGATGAGGGTAGCCAGTTCCAGCCTGGTTCTGCTTTCACCAATCACCCCCACCGAACAATAATAATATCCTATGAATTAAAAATATCTGTTTTGCAATATCCCATGACATCCACTGTTGGGATGGGTTTTCATTCAGAATTTACTGCTTCTTAGTATAACATTTAAGTAATTAATTCACATTTAAAAATATTTTAAAAAATAGTTAATTAATTATTTATAATCCCTATAATGCCTTTTTTAATTAGGTGCATGGTAACTATTTATCTACTCCATTCATCTCTAAATATCAGCTTCAAATAATTATTTTTCTTTATCAAGAAAATACTTAAAATCAATTAATATGTAAGTAACATATAAATTTTTTCTAACTATTCCCTTCCTGATAAATATAAATCTCTTTCACCTTCTTAATTAATGTAATTCACTCTCTATTTCACCTTCTTAATTAATGTAATTCACACGTAGTCATTGGTAAAAAAAAATGCAATCTATATACTGTCAACGGTAATTTTTTTTTTTTTTTAAAAAAAGTAATAAATGTTGAGATGAAACTAAAATGGTGCTTATAATTTGAGACATACATATTCTCAAATTTAAAGCTTATATTTAGTCACGGAGAGAGTATCATTTAATGGAAATCCCCTTAAAATTCACAATCAATAAGGATATTTTAGAAAAAAAATTATAACCTTGGAACACAAAATAAATTAAATTCTTATATTTAGGATTAAAAAAAACCTTTATTTTTTTAATAAAAAATTAAAGCTTTAGTCTAACTCTTATATTTAATATCAGTATTATTTTGGCCATACCATTTATTATATGTACGAAAAATGAGTTTTTTCTTCCCTAAAACATATAGGCCTTAATTTTTATGCCGATTAATATCCATATTTGACTCGTGTTATATTTTTTTTCCCCTTTTCTATTCACTCTCAACCTCAGAACCTGGTGGTTCTTTTCCAGGGCAGGAAAAATAAGGCAAATATTCACCATGATTAAAAGTGTAGCTAAAGTATAAAATGATTAGTTGAATTTAATATTAGGGTAATAATTTTGACTTTGATCTCACTCATCGAAAAGCCCTTATATCAAAAGAAATTAAAATGGATAATGTTATGAATCTAAAGGAAATAGAGAAGAAGAACCAGGAGAAGTTCTAGAGAGAGGAGAGAGAAATTCTCATTCAAGTGTATTCGAATGTTTACACAACGCCTCTATTTATGCACCTTCAATAGTTCTTATATGCTGATAGACATCCACATAATAATATATTTATAACACTCCCTTGGATGTCCATCATAAATGTGCCTCATTAAAAACTTTACTAGGAAAAACCCAGTGGGATAAAAACCTAGCCAAAGAAAAAAGAGTACAACATCCATTGATACATTTTCTAATCTTTGCCGCCTCATTAAAAACCTTTCTAGGAAAACCCGGTGGGACAAAACCTAGATAAGGGAAAAAAGACTGCGTGTATCAACTCCCCTCTTCATTACATCGATTTTTCTCCCCCGATGACAACATTACATACAATAACTTTGTATAGATAAATAACTATATTTTGCTTATAATCAAGATACATCCGTGCTTTATGGTACTTTGGACCATGTAGTTCTCCTTCATCTTCTTTTCAATTTCTTTCTTTCGGTAGTCGAATATTGTATTGTTCTCTATGGAACAATAAAAACATACATTCTTATCATTCATTTGTCCATTGTGTACCGCAAATTCTAAGTTTGCCAATAAAAGCATAACGAATATTAACATAATTACTAAATAATCACATAAATATCGATACTTGAGATCTTTTCATAAAGATGCATGAACATATAGAATTATTTTGTGCATCATTCTTTCAATAAATATTTAGGCTTCGGCCATATATAGACTTATTTAATAATGTTCTTGAGAACTTGAATTAAATGCTTTTAACATCTTGAATCCTTCGGGACTTGCTTTCATGCACTTTAATTCCTTCAGGGATATATATACTTCTGGCATTTTAAATCCTTCAGGGATATATGCTTCTGGCATTTTTTTAATCCTTCCGAGACATGTGCTTCAGGCACCTTATGTCCTTCTGGGACATGTGCTTCTGGCACCTTCTTATTAATTTTGTCTTATGATCCACATTATCATTCATTATATCATAAGCAAATATATTGTCAACGTTGACTTTCTTTTGGTCTCATCGAATAACATTCATAGTTTATTGAGATCTCATTATTTTCACATTTTCATGTACCGGGTCTTCTTCGGGACTACAACATTCTCTTCTCGGAGATATCTCTACCTTGGAGATAATAACTCTTCAGGAGATGGCTCTTCTGGAGCATTTAACTTTTATTAATTATCCTCAACTCGATCATCTATATTCTTGGCTCCTTTTTTCACTTTTGAGGATTTATCTTTAAAATCGATGGACCTACTACGCTTCAGGCGTGCTTTAAATTTATTTATAGTATGTTGTCCTTCAGGGACATCAATTCTGATAGGAGCATTAGCGGTTGAAACATGTGACTTTATTACTTTCTTTAGGTCAGGTAAATGCTTCCGGCATTTGATTAGCTAAATTCGCAAATGAATTATCTTTTGAACTTCCGGTTCAAATTGTTTTGTACAATAATCAAAATGAGTCAATGATAACTCATTCCGGTGATTATTTTGTACAATAATGAGTCAATGATAACTCATTCCAGCTAATATCTTTAATATCTTTTCCCAACTTCCTATTTTCTCCCCTCATGTTGGGAAAACAATATCAAATTTCAATTAACAAATCATGCAGTGTAAGTCTCCTAAATCCATTTGTTACCTTTAGAAACATCATTTTGTTCCATTTAGAGACAAACAAGAAGGAGGAGGTCCTTACACCGCATTTAAACTATCATTCATTCTATAACACTCTATGTGCATTGTGGAGAATTTATAAGTATTGCACATTCAAACATTCTAAGATAGAATTAATCTGGTTCTAGCTTGACCAAAAACCAACTTTACGGGGAGAGTTTTGTTGGTTTATATAAACGATACAATAATCAAATATACCAACATAAAAACTTTGTTCTCATAAGCATTGATCTAGCTATTTATGGATGCTATAATACATGATTTCTAGATCGTATAACTGGAAATAGTGTGCTTTAATATATACAAACATCATTGCAAACTTCAGGTTGCATTCTTGCAAACTTCGGTTGTAAGCTTAGAATATCACATGTAATCATTTTGTAGATGCATTTTTCAGATTTACATGTTATTTTGATGGGCCCAAATAAACATGTTTGATATATTTCCGAGATACCTTTGAGATCCATTACAAATCATGATCAATGAGAACAAGCATCATATAACATATAAACAATATGTTGGTTATTCATGAAGAATCTTCTAGTTCTTCAATGAATGTCAATACATAATCTTATTTGCATTATGTATATATGACTTGGACGATCAAAACAAGTCATGCTAACAATTAATTTAAATTAGTAAACTTCTTGTTTACTATATATCAATCAATCATAAATTTTTCAATACTATGACATCCATTTTGGGAAATCTATTAGATAATGTGAGAAGTATATAACTTTTCAAACATTATCTTATACTTGTATTCTAACTCACTTGTTTTCTAACAATCTCCCCCTCAAGTGTGAGTCATATAAACATTTTCAAAATCATTTTCGAAAAATTTATGTTTAGTCTTCAGGAGTAAACATATAATATTACATCACTAAATACGCAGTCCCACCATATATGAAGATATTCATAATCAAAATAATGTAGAATCACACGATTTAGAATCATTGCATTACCTTCTCGAGAGAAATAAGTTTATGAAATATAATGACAAAATAACAACAAAGTAATCATTGCATTACCTTCCGGGCTTATTATTTTCTCGTAGTTCATTGCCCTTTTATTTGTAGCATTGACAAATATTGGATTTGTATCAAGCAAACTTCTAGTTTGTACTTACAATCCCTTACCATATTATTTGTAAACTTCTGGTTTACATTAGCATGTATTGTCTATATGATATCTATTTCGCGAGATATCCTTGAAATTTATACTTGGCATAATAATCAATACATAATTTTGTTCCTTGAGATAACAAATTATTAGCTCTTCCGAAGCCTTCTATCAAATCTATACTAATATATATATATATATATATATATATATATAGTTTGAACATCGATTTCTCAATCATATAACATTTTCTCCGCATCCCAAAGGATTATAATTTTTTCATACCTCAAGGTATTAAAACCTTAAATCAAGAGGTTTCAAATTTTCTAAAAATTTTCGAGAATCACCGTTCTCGAGATTACTCTCTACTAGGAATGCTTTTACATGGGGTTTCAATTGGAAACTCACAAACCAGTTTAACCTTGCGAATCAACTGCACATTCCAAGACAAATTTCTTGGAAACACGGCTATAAAATAATTTTTCACGCGACGTACAATAGTCCAATCAGTGTAGAGCTAGCCATTATAAGGCCGTATTAGGGTGCACTAGGTCGAGCTTTAGGGTGCGGCACCGTAAAGTTCCGCGTGATCAAAAGTCTACACGGTTCCGAGCTAACGACAGATTAGGATGCGGTCTTTGCTCAATTTAAATTGAATCTAGATATTCCGGCTCGGCTATAAATCGAGGAAGACGAAGGGTAAATGCCTTACTCACTATCAAGTTTTCAAAACTTTAGCATACCCATTTCCTCTCGCATTCATACCTTTTTCTATATCTTTCATATTATCTTCAAGAAAATGGCGAGTCCAAGCAATTACATTCCAGTTTCGAATCTTACAATCCTTTCTTTGAAGCTTTACTAAATGAGAATCGGCCAAATATATTGGCGACTTATCACACCTTTCCTATCCTTCTTTACCTTCTTACAATCCTTTAGAGGTGTACGTTCCTCCTTTTACTTCAATGCCTCATGTTCCTACTTCTCTTCCAGGGGCTAATGAACCTCCTCCATCCTTAGGAGTTCAAGATTCTACTTCTATGATTACCAACAGAGAAGAATCTGAAGCAGGTCCATCAAGGCGACATGTTAAGAGATGTCGTAATATGTCAGAACTTATGGAGTCTATGATGCCATGTCAACCAAGAAATCCTGCTTCCAACTTGACTGAGACTTCTAATCTATTTTCATGTGGTTGCTGCCATGTTTTGCGAGAGATCATTCATACCAATGGACTTCAATATCATAAACTTGAAGTTCATGGGAGGATGGTATGATTGGTCATACTATCTTTTACCGGGATGTACAAGGAGGTTCCTCCGGACCTCAAATGTTCGATTTCGGTAAGAAAAATATAGAAGAAATCAAACATTTTCTCGAACAATTATTGTTTGAATCAAAACTCTTTAGGGTATGTTCGGTGTCGATCCTCTCGCCTTACTATGAGGTTCTTTGTGTTGGTTTGGAATGAACCAAAACTCAAAATGAACCCCTTGGTAGTTCATTTCCAACCAATACCGAAAATATATCCAATAAAGGAAAAGAGCCCGAAGTTGTAAAAAAAATAATCCCCAGTTCCCCATTGAGTTATTCATATAGATCAGAGTGAACAAAACCTTAGAGCCGAGGAAATGTCAATAGATGATTTTAAAGACTACTTTCATTTACCCTAGTGAAGCAAACCAAACGAGTTTGTCTATGCGGGATCGTCTTTGTAAAAAGAATAATGCGCGGGGAGGAATAAAAGATTGGCCCTACATGACGGTTCGAAATGCGATGAAGCAAATCACAGGATCGAGAAGGACAATGTCACATCAAGGTCCGTTTCTAGAGCAACCACTCAAAAAGCAATTGATAAACTTAAACTTAAGATGGTCGAAGCTTGTGGTGGACTTGTACCAACGGTTGCTCTTGATGCTTGAAATAGCATTTTTATGTTGGTAAATAAGTTACATTCTAATTTTCTTTTCAATCCAATGTTCATGATCTATTATTCTCCAAATATGGGGTGCTTCTATAATTTACTTCTCATATCTCATTATTCTAATTTTCAAACATGATAATCATATGCATTAAGTTCATAATAACTATAGTAAAGGTAAAACAATAATTATTACAAGTAAATTAATGCGCTAATGGTAATTACCATATAAATAGTAATTATTATTCGAATGGTAAAATAATAATTACCATTATAATTTTTGCATCAATAGTAATTACCATGTGAATAGTAATTAACGTATGAATAGTAATTAACCAATGGTAATTACTATGCAAATAGTAATAATAATAATAAAATAAACAAATAATAACAATATTAATAAAATATGTAAATAGTAATAATAATAATAAAATAAGCAAATAGTAACAATATTAATAAAATATGTAAATAGTAATAATAATAATAAAATAAGCAAATAGTAACAATATTAATAAAATATGTAAATAGTAATAATAATAATAAAATAAGCAAATAGTAGTATTAATAATATAATAATATAAACATGTGGGGTCCGCAGGCAATTTTTTCAAAACCACCTCCGTGACTTCTGCCTAAATTATTATTATTTTTTTAATAATATTATATTATAATATATAAAAATGAGTGGGGCCCACAGAAAAATTACATACCGTCTTATTCTTCTTCAAATCGTTTTCTTCTTCCTTCCCAAAGATCATTTCAAACTTTGCATGCGCCAAACCGGATGATCTGGCATATCAAAATTTCGGCGCAAAAGAAAAACGTACTGAATGAAGTTTCATCATCTCACGCGTTTTCTAATCATTCCACATGCACCTAATTTCATCTCCACCGGATCTTCACTCAAAACAGCTGCAAATAGCACCAACGGTTCCTCAGGTAGATGAACTTCTGGGATGCAAGGTACAATTTTGTTGATGAAGGTATGGGTATTGGACCACAAGAACAAAACTGTTCAGTTTAAGGGGAGGAAGAAGTATTATTAACGATGGTGGAGAATTTTAATATTGGAGGTGGAGGAGTGAGGGATGGATATGGTGGCGATGGTTTGAAAGCAGAGGATGGGGTGAATAACAATTGGAATTGAAAGCTGAAAGAGATGTCTTTAGAAATGATAATACAGACTCCATGGGAACTGCAAAAAAAAATAAGAAGAAAAACCAGATGAGAAAAATTGAGAGGGATCGAGGAAGAAGAAAGAAGGGCAGTGACGGGAGGCAATGAACGATGCTGGAATTGTGATGATGTACAAAAACTCAGTTGGTTAGATTCGTGCTGATAACGTGTTATGAATCTAAAGGAAATAGAGAAGAAGAAGGGAGAAGTTCTAGAGAGAGGAGAGAGAAATTCTCATTCAAGTGTATTCGAATGTTTACTGCGCTCTATTTATAGGACCTTCAATAGTTCTTATACGCAATGGACATCCACATAATAATATATTTATAACGATAAAATATTTTAAAAGCATCATAAAGGCCTAAAAAGTTCAGAAGCATAGGTCAAGCTCCAACGACTCCTCAAGACATTTATATATTAGCCCCAACTTTATTAACCTGATAATAAAGTATTGGTATTATTTAAGGGAAGATCATTGTGAGGTCCCAAGGACCATAAATAATTATAAAAGAGACTCATACTAACTTCTCCTATCAAAAAGGTCCCTAAGAATTGTATTATGATTAATTTGAAATGTGAAGTTATCGAATTGCCCATACTTAGAGAAGTACATGTGCGAATTTTGACAAATGCTTATAAGTATTTTCACAACTGCATGAGCCTACTTTGATAACTAGATTCTCCTACCTAAAGAAAATATGAAATTTCACAAGTTAATGTCTCAGCTTTCACAAGTGCATATGCAAATTTTGACAAATGTTTATGCCCATTTTCACAACTGTATAAGCCTACTTTGACAATTAGATTTTCTTACCTAGAGAAATTATAAAATTTCACAAGTTAACGTCTCAATTTTCACAAGTACATATATAAATTTTGACAAGTTCTTATACTAATTTTCACAACTGTATGAGCCTACTTTTAGAACTAAATCTTGTTCTTACCAAATCACCAACATATTGAGTTTCGTCTCCTCCAACATGTAAAAACTCCCCCCTCCCACATGAAAGTAACATAATAGATTCTTCCTCGATGTACTAGCCATCTTTCATTACAATATACAATATACACTTTATATTAATAATTGCAATAATTATATTAGTAATTACAACCACACTATTAACAACATTTTTTTAAAATCTTATATTAGCGTTTTGTATGGGGCAATAAAATAATTTTACATTTTGAATTAATCACAATACACAATACAGTACCTAAGACCTTTTTGATAGGAGAACTTGATTTTTTTATAATTTTTATGGTGCTTGATTCTCAGTGATTTTCCCTTTATTTAATATTATTAATAATTATGGATACTGGTATTTCGGGGTGTCGTTTCACGTGGCAATACGTCGTTTTGCTTTGGGCTCACTCCACTTTCCCTTGCTGGAGCCTCCGAGTCAGTGTGTGACTCTCTGCAAATAAAAGAAAGCACAAGACAGCGTGCAACGTTCGATGCATCTAATCATTTTGTTCTTCACGAGGAAAAGCTTATAGCCATCAAGACCCGTCTTTTGGCTTTGCTTTTCCTTCAATCTTCGTGAGTTTTGCAGCAATCAGAGCTAAAATGCTTTAGGAAGGGGAAAAAAGGAAAGAAAGAGAAATTCAAAGCTAGTTTTCCCAGCTGCTCCCAATGCCTTTTCGATCGCTTTCTTTGTGAATGCACCAGCAGCCATGGCCGATGATCTTTCTTCCTTCGCTAAGGTTAGTTTCACTCAACCATGTGCTGTACTGTTGTCCTTTTTGCCTTTGAATCTTCCAAAATCTGAGGCAAAATATTCTGTATGATCGTCATTTTTTTATTTCATGGGGTTCCACGTGAGATTGTTCGATCTGGTTGTTTAATAAATTGGAACGGATATGTCCAAATTGAAGCTCCTTCTTGACCTGTGATTGGATGATTTCCTGAGGTTTTACTAGCATCTGACTAGCTTATTCGGTTCGCTTCATTGTTATGCTGAATCAACTGAGTTGAAGCCCACTCGTAGTTATTTATATTTTGGTTGTAAACTGAATAAAATATTGTATTTAATGATTCCAGGACATTTTTCTCTTGAAGACTCTAAAGAAGTCGACAATTGTGTTGAGGATGGTCGTATTGGTCTTGGCAATGATCTGTGGGGTGTATATATGTACAATTTGTCTGAAGCAGGTCGGTGTTCAAACCGAAACTGGAATTTTAGATATCCAGCGAACAGAAAGGGTATGCCCGGAACCTATCATTGAACCTTGGGAAATCCCTTATGTGCACTACCCAAAACCCAAAACTTATAACAGGTAAGATACTGCTGAGGAATTGAATTTAGTTCCTGAATCTGCTTGGATCTTACGTACATTGCTTCTTTGGTGTGCCATTGTTAGGGCTGAGTGTGCTTGCAACCCTGTCCGGAACTTTGCCATTTTGTCAATGCAGAGATCTGGGAGTGGATGGTTTGAGACTTTTCTCAATAGCCATATTAATATAAGCTCAAATGGGGAGATTTTCTCTGTTAAAGTGAGAAGAAGTAATATCTCAACAATTGTGGAAACTCTGGACAGAATTTATAATCTAGATTGGTTCAGCAGTGCTTCGAAAAACGAGTGCACGGCTGCAGTTGGTTTGAAGTGGATGCTTAATCAGGTACTGTTTGTTATATGTGTGAATACCCTTTGCTGTTATTAATATTTTCTTTCCTTCACAATCATTTTTGCTACCCTTTCTTCCTCCTGGCATATGAATTCTAACTATGATCTTAATGAGGGTGATCTTCCTAAACTGGTATGCTACCAGAAGGTCTTTATGTAAAAGTAACAAAGTGTGATTGCGTGGCAGTCAGTACTCAGTATCATGTAAAAGTAATGAATTTTGGTTTTAGAAACCATGACAATTGTATAAAACTTGGAATAGAGGTAAACATGCTTGACTTCTGCTTTCAATCAGTGAGTGTTAGAGCCTTAGAGGAATTGTCTAGAACTCCTTTTGAGCTTGTAGAATGGGATTTCAACTTAGCAGTTGTAGTCTTGACATTGGATGCCGAACGGTGAGCTATTCATGGGAGTGTAAGAGTGCAGACATGGCTTGGGTCTCAAGGTCCTTAGTTGTTCTTGTAGAACAAGAGTGCAACTTAGGGATCGTAGTGTCCAATTTTGAAGGTTTTGAAGCATCATTTCACTTGGTCTGATTTTGGAGTTAACCATGAGTGCAGTTAGGATTCTTGGTGCTTCAGGTTTTGGAGGTGTAATTTGGTCAAACATTATGTGTAACAGCACAAACAAATGACCACTAATGGAATGGGACAAAAAATGAAAATTTGAAAGTAGACAGCTCTGTGTAAGTTTTGAAAATAAATTCCTAGTTTATGTTTATTTCAATAAAAGTTTGATAGGTCCAGCAGGTTTGAGATAAGAGAAAATAGAAATTACTAGAGAATAGGATGCTATCTAGTAAAAGTGGAGGATCTCCTTGTACATAATTCTGAAATTCAAGGCAAAGACACCAAGACTCTTTACATCTACACATAAACAGAAACTGACTCAAACTAATCCTAAATGTGTCAGTAGCACAAACACTGAGAACTACCTTAGCACAACACTAACATAATGTGTTAAAACATGCTACAACACGAGAGGAACGTGCAAACAGAACCAAGCTCCCAGTAACTTCTGGCCTCCTCTATCCTGTTCTGTCCACATCAGCTATATCAGAATGGTTGTGTGTTCTCACTTAGTTTCCCAAGGATGAGGTGGCAGTCCTCTGTCAAATATTTGAAGTAGAATTGTATATTTTACTCATCATATTATAGTAAAGGTTGACCCAAATTTGAGGCTGTTCTTCTATGCGGTAAAATACTTTTACATCACATGGGTGGAGGGGTGGTTGGGTGTAGGCACTATAGAGTATGGAAACTATAGTTTTCTGATATCTTTTCTCTCTCTGGACATGTGTGGGAAAAATAGTAATGATAATTTTAATGATGTTAGAACTATTCTGGAAGAGATGGCGCCTACTAGAACATATTAAGCAAACATTTATTTTTGATAAAGGATAGGATTTTTTCATATATTCCATTGCTTCTTACTACGATTTGTAGCATTGCAATTTATGGCTGATGAAAATGAATAATGATTTAAATCCCCAGATAGAGGGTTATCGTGGAAGTTGACTTTCTATGAAAAACGGCATAGAAGGATTCTTTGGCTCAATCTTTATGGAAGCCTATCTTTAACAATCTTAGATGTCCATCCAAGATTAATGTGATTTAGGAATATTTGATAGATCAGATTTATCTGAAAATCTCTATATTTGCATCAAACATTTTATGGCAGTTCTAATTGTACACGGACACTTTAGATTTCCTTGTCTCGTAGTGTCAGTGTCTGTGTCCATGCTTTTGTCTGAGCATGGTAGAACGCTGAAGAGCGCAAAGTATTAGAACTTTTAAGTTTTTTCACTGCAAGTTGATTTACAAAGAAAGCTCAGTATTTGAATAGACAAAACTAGATATCATCTGGTTTATTTTATTTTGTCTGTACATGCTTGTTTCAAGAGTGTAATGAATCTGAGATATCATACTTTTGTAATCTTCACAGGGATTGATGCAGCATCATGAGCAGATAGCGCATTACTTCAGAGCACATGGTGTCTCAGTCATATTTCTTTTCCGAAGGAATCTTGTACGTCGAATGGTTTCTGTACTTGCAAATCAGTATGATAGGGATGCTAAGCTGTTAAATGGGACTCACAAGTCTCACGTTCATTCGCATCATGAGGTCTCTCTCTCTTTCTCCCATGGATATTCATCTTGATATATTTTCTTGTATGCTTCATTTGTGAAGTCTCACCTTTGGTCTTGTTTGGACGCAGCCTTGTTAAGTCAGTTGATGTGTTGTCCTACCCAAAATATTTGTTCTGTCATGTTATTGATTTCTGACAGTGGTTTTCAGGCAGAGATACTTGCACGATACAAGCCCACGATCAATACCACATTGTTGATATCTAATCTGAACCAAGTGAATGGAACCGCGGCCACGGCTTTGGAATATTTCAAGAGCACCAGGCACATTGTCATGTACTATGAAGATGTTGTCAAAAACAGCACCGTAAGTCTAACTACATATGATGCAAAAAAGATCAAACTAACTAATATCTAAGCCAGCCCGAGTTTTTCTTCTTTTGTACACTTCGACTGATTAGTATTATCAATTCATGATTTTTTTAACTACCTACCTTATTAACCATTAATATTCCTTCTTTCTGGTTTCAGAAATTAATGGATATTCAAGATTTTCTCAAGGTCCCTCAAAGAGATTTGACGAGTCGTCAGGTGAAGATACATAAAGGACCATTATCAGGTCAAGTTGAAAATTGGAACGATGTGAGGAATACACTCATTGGGACGCCATACGAGAGCTTTCTTCATGCAGATTATAGCTAGTAAGCTTCCTGCATGCGAGAATACAGCAAAAGCTGCCAGGAATGTACATAGCTCATCTGGTTCCGTTTGCCTAATTGCCTCCATCTTTGCCTGTTTGGGTTTGCGGTGGAAGCTGCTTTTCTAACGTAATTTACGGTGTACGAGGTAAATATATGAGATGAGTTTTGTCTCGGCTTGTGTAAACGTGTTTCTTGAACACTAACTGAAACTTTTTAGTCACAAGTTGCTTTAGGAGCCAACAGGATGGATAATCACCCTGTTTGAAATTTTGGCCTAGGATCTTGCTTTTTTTTTTTTTTTTTTTTTCCAGTTCCAAAAAATCCCATTTTGCTCCCCTAATCCAATTTGATTCATTCTTTATTGCCCCTCTTCGTTTCTCTTTTAGTTTTGATAGATGACGCTAGCACTTGATTTGGAAAGGACCATACTCATATAGTCATATGGTATTATGGTAATGAGTTCAATATAAACTACACTAAGAAATTTTCATCTACTTCCATTCCCAATGACTTCAGTCTTGCTGCAATGTTTGTCATTCCAACAATGTGCTCATGTATAGTATGTGAACCATCAAATTTCATGATGGGCAATATACTCATAAGTGTCCCAGCAAGAGACTTGTTAGCAATTTGGGAGCATTCTTCCACAAGTTTTATCATTTCTTTAGCACTTTCAATTTGTGAAAGAATTGACTTAATGTTGCTGACAATGCTCATTCGCATGTAAATCAAACTCAACCTATTGGATCTTTCCCAGTTCTTAAATTGGTCTCTTTCATCCTCAGTGCTTTCATCAATAATACCACTGGGCTTCTCTTTTCTAAGAGCTAAATGCAAATCCATTACCTTAGGTGAAATTTGATTTGCTCCTTCCATTCAAAGAAGTTTGGTCCATTAAAAACTGCAATGGTTGAGAAAAGCGCATGTGTGGCAACAGTTACCATAAGAACACATTAATGTTTTGAGTCATACATATCACATCTAACATATTTTACAAATTTAGACATGATTCATTCAATACATATCAATGTTCAATTTTGAAGAACCACTAATATACAACATTCAACCATAGTGATGTTATAAAAATTTTATATAATTTGACAATGATACATACCCAATTAGAAATATTTATCATCTTTGTATGTCTAAATAAAACTAAAAAAATATGGACAATACCAACATTTATGTTCAATTATTATTAAGATAAATAACCAACCTTTGAGTTGATTTGTAACCGCCTTATAATAATTAACTTCAATTCACCAACAACATAAGCATAACTTTCATAGCATCAACCGTTATGAGTAATTGAAACATCACCTTAATATTTGGAATTAAAATAATTTATAAGGATTTGACCATTTTGGTGACAAACAAATATACCATACTAAATTTCAAAACTTAAATGTTAAACATTCATACAATTGTTATTCACAATATCTAAGAAGCATAAAATCATAATTATAAAATCATCCATGATTATAAAATTAATAATTTGTAAATACAAAGACGTAGCCACTCTAAGTGCTGCACCTTACACGTACAAATGCTATTAAATCATTGTCAAATCCAATCATAGAACTCAATCGAATAGTCAAATGTATCAATCCTTCACTTTGCATATTGTAATCATTCAAATATGCTTTCTTGAATATGCGTACCGTAGCCATTGAATTTAATTAGCCTAGCCCAATAGACATGACGCGGAACTTGTGGTTTTACAATTATCTCTTTCAAATAATAATAATAGTATTATTCGTAGTAGTAATAATTAATTAATTAATGTACATCCTGTAGAATTGTGGCTTGACGTGAACACTTTAGAAGCGGTTGAAAAAGGTGACAGTGACTCGAAGGAATTAGAAGCATCATTCATGAGATCATTCGTAACGTTAGAGAGCGAAAATGAAATAAGCACTTTTAATTGTTTTTTATCCAATATTTCTCGGACTATTTTTCTACCATTTTGGCATTTTAGAAACCATATTTTTTCAAAATTAAGAATCCATTCATAATCATATATAGAAAACCTAAATTCTCAAATCAGGCTATGAAATTATATGTAAAACATAAATTTGTGTTCTCTATTATAGAGTTTCATGCAAGAATACAATTTATAGGAATCTTAAGAAATCATATTTTCACATTCAATGGGGTTAAATTCACATTATTGCGGAAGACCTTTCATGATGGAAAATTTTCTTAGGGTGTTGACCCTCTTTTTATTTTGTATCTTCTTGTAATATGAATGTGATACAACTTTCATGGCCAAGTCTTTTACATTTTCTATGTATTTCTCTTTTTTGAAAACAAATGTCTTTTCATTTTCTGATAACTGCATCTATCAATAGATATATATTTTATAACTTTCAATAACTCCCATATCAATATTATCTTTTTGTTATTTTCTCGTTAAATCAAAATAACACTCTTTATGCATGAAACGATATATGTTTTACATAAAATACTTATTTGTATGGGAGATTTATTTGGTTGTGTTTTTGTATATTTTCGTGAAGGCAAGCTCATCGAACAAACTTTTGAAATTTCATGAGAGTTTAGTTTAAGTTCTTTAATGTGAGGATATTCTTGGGAACATATTTTATAATAGACTATTGTAATGTTCAATTTAAGCGTGTAACTTCATGTGAATAATACCATAAACTTATAAAGCGCATAAAGTGACCATTGCTAAATGCAACTTAATTACGGGGGCTTTATAATCCAACTATCACTAAATAGGGTCGAGCGAGAACCTGCAACCCGATCAGCTCGCTCGCAATCTGGTGTAATTGATTCATTTTGAGCCTACCCAAAAAGATTTATAATAGGTTGGGTTAAAACTCGTCCATTTAAGATTTAAATGGGTAGGCTATGAGCACACTTTCGAGCTGTCCATACCCGCCCATTTAGTTAATTTTTTTTAAAAAAATTAAATATATGGACAAAGGATAGAACATTAATGACAGTAAGTAATAGTGTAATACTCATTTTTCCTTGACAGCCCGGCTCTTAGTCTCTTATTGTCTTTTGTTTTGTTTTTGTTTTTGTGACTCTAACTTTTAATTTAAAAGTTGGAGTTTGAACATCAAAATTATGTTATGATAGTACTTGTGTAAATTTAGGTTCTTTTGTATGAATTGTAATTATTGAACTTTGAAGATTCAGATTTCACAATTTAGAATGATAGATTTGGATGGAATGATGAATGGTTAATGCTTATGTATTTTTTTTAAAATTTTTTTAAAAAGGGTCAAATGTAAATGAGTTACCCAAAATCTTATTTGCCCACCCTTTATGTTGTAGTCCATTTACACAGGTTTAAATGGATTGAAATATGGGTATGAGCTACCCCATATCTGTATAAAGTTAAATGATCAGGTTATGGGTTTGGACATAGGCTGCCCAACCTGATTACTCTGCCCTATCACTAACTACCTCTCTTTAGATTTTTTTTGAGCGTGAGGTTGTAAATTCGAAGTATATATGTGTGTATATATAAGTAATAGGATTAGGGATGACATGTGGCCTCGATGTTAAGCCATATAATTTGGGTAATGTGTCTACCTTTGTAGGGCTTTTTTTGGACACATTTGCCTGGCCAAGAAGTATAAGAAAAAGGAATGCTGTGGAATATTCATGTACATTAAATAGGAAGTTTCGTACCATGACCAATTAATGAGAAGGAACGCAATCAGATCAAGATTAACATTTGTGAGGGGCTGAGGCCCCAATTTATTTTATTTTAGTTTTAAGATGGTGTTATGAAGAAAGTCAAAAAATGCCACGTGAGAGAAGGAAGACAGCTAAAATTCAATTGGTGCAACGTTGACCAGAACATACATGCATTTCATTTGGTGGCTTCACTATTTTGGTAAACACCTAAAAGCCATTCTTGTCTTCACATAATCACATTACAACATGTTTTGCATATGCCCTTTTTAATTCAACGTTCCCTAACCTTTGACATCTTCTACTTTTTTTTACCGTTGACATAGTCTCATTAATGTTTTTTCTTTGTTTTAAAATCCATGCGTGTATTTGACCAAAAAAATCCATGAGTGTACAAGTGTGATTTAGACTCTAAGTTATATCTAAAGAAGGGTAAACAAATTTGGTGTGTCTAATGTCATTTAGGATACAAAGAGGCATTGAGTAATAAAACTTTAATGGCCTTGGTTCCCTTCTAAGGAAAGTGCTTAGGAGGGAGAGCCAAGCAGACTTGGGTTGTTTAGATCTGATTTGGGCAATTCAAATATGTTTTTCTTTAAAAAAAAATGATGATTTTTTAAATAAAAAATATTTTTTGAATATATAATAGATTATTTTTATTCTAGATTCTATATCTATTAAACTAATTTTTTTAAAAAAAAATAAAAACTTTTAAAAAATCATATCCGGACCATTCGATTAGATTTGACGCCCAGATCTGCCTTACTCTCCTTGCTAAGCAAATTTTCTTAGCAAGAAAACCAATTCCTTTTTCGATGGCACTTCATGTCCTATACTGCTAAGTATTAAACATGCTTTAAATATCATTATTAATTAGTTTAATACTTCAACAGAGGATATACAATAAACAATGTTCTTAACATATCCAAAATCTGTTGCTATACATTAAAGATGTATTATTAATTAATGCAAAATTAATGCAATTATGTTCATGCATTAGACTGGATTTCCTTCATGGAGAACTGAACAGAAACAGAGATAAAGATGAGATTTATCCCCTTGTGATTACCACTTACAACGAACTTCGGCTCTTTATTTTTATTATTCTCTTCATTTTCTCTCTTTTAGACATTCGAAGAGAATCTGAGTTTGTTCATGCATCTATCATTAATTCTTTTCAAAGTGTGTGCGTAAATAATCATAT
Source organism: Acacia melanoxylon (assembly GCA_019022615.1). Classification (NCBI taxonomy): domain Eukaryota; kingdom Viridiplantae; phylum Streptophyta; class Magnoliopsida; order Fabales; family Fabaceae; genus Acacia; species Acacia melanoxylon. The sequence continues at coordinate 4,829,085 of JAFJYJ010000007.1, forward strand.
GACAGTGCCAGAAATAATATAGCTCCTTATGGAATTAATGTTTGTTTATAAAGGGTCACTTAAAATATCTCCTTATAAATTAATGAAGACATTCGGATTTTCTGCAAGTTCATCGTGATTTACTCTGGCTTTAAATTTTTTTTTTCCCCTGTTTTGGTGGGTGATAAGACTATAAATTACACTCAACTAGTTACTGGTTATTATTATTTTCCCCAACGAGTTACTACCTCTGGTCCTCTCTCTCTCTCTCTCTCTCTCTCTCTCTCTCTCTCTCTCTCTCTCTCTCTCTCTCTCTCTCTCTCTCTCTCTCTCTCTCTCTCTCTCTCTCTCTCTCTATATATATATATATATATATATATATATATATATATATATAGGGTATATGGGCAATTTTACATACGTGCTTTTCTCCGGAGAGCGCCGTCACTCGAGCTTTTTTTCGGACCAAAAAATACACGTGGTTACGTTTTAGGGCTTTAAGACCACTACTGTTAGTTAGTCAACTAACGGTCAACGTTAACTTTGGATGGAAGTGAACAAGAACTCGGATGAAATTACACTTTTACCCCTAGTTTTAGGTAAAATTACCCTTTTGCCCTTAATTTTAAATATTTTAAAAAAAACTAAAATACCCCCGGCGAGTGGGCCCCACCACTGGCCGCTGCACCCCACCACCGATCGCCGGCCCCTCGCCATATAAAAGTAAGTGAGTCCCATTATGAGTGTGACAGAAAAAATATTTCTGTGGTTAAATTATAAACATTAAACCCTAAGTTAAAACACTAAAAGTAAGAAGAATATAATTTAAAAGGAACAAAAAATAAGAATAAAAATAACCATTTTGTAATAAATTGTAAGACTATAAATATTTATTGATTTTTAGAATAGTAATACTATTTTTAAAATAATATTTAAAATTTTCGCATTTATACTTTCCAAATTCAAATTTCATTAAGAATAAATAAATTTAATTTAAAAAAGAGGATTCCTGATTAATTGAAATAATTTCATATATTAAAAATAAGAGCAGTTAGCCGTATTAGGCAATAATGTATGCCATATCATAGTATTTCTTGTGTAGTTTTTATTTTTTATTTTTTTAACATAAAGTTAAACTACAAATCATTGAAAAGGAAAGATACTCTACAATTGTGTTGTTGTGCTTTTTTAACAAACAAAACTCATTAAAATTTCAGATTGCGCCCTTTTTTATTTATAGGATATCAAAATGTCATGCATTTATATAGAATATAATCATCAAAAGGGGAAAAACAATTATATGGGGGCATTTTAGGAAAATGAGTAAAATTAACTAATTTAACTCCCCTCCTTAATCTCCTCAAAATCGGTTAAATATGTCCTATAATTAGGACCGGAGGAAGTATTTCTTGTGTAGTTTTTTTTTTTTAACATCAAGTTAAACTACAAATCATTGAAAAGGAAAGATACTCTAAAATTGTGTTGTTGTGCTTTTTTAACAAACAAAACTCATTAAAATTTCAGATTGCGCCCATTTTTATTTATAGGATATCAAAATGTCATGCATTTATATATATATAGAATCTAATCATCAAAAGGAAAAAAAAAATTGGGAATTGAAGATGAGAAATTGCAAAGAGTATTATTAGAGGGCATTATTGCACTAGTGAAAAGTGGCAAGTCTAACCAGTAGACAAAACGTGACACCAACAATGTCAATTCCCTATTTTCAATTTTCTTTCTTTATTTTCTTCATGCTTCTCACTGGGCTACGCTTTTTTGCTGTGTTGTCGGTCAAAATTGGCATCTGCATAGTGTGGCTTGCTTCACTTGGATCTGTGCGCTTTAGGACTAAAAAGCTACGAAATTGGGATGTGATCCTCCTCTTCTGTCTCGCCACAATGACCCTCCTATGAAGAATTGAAGTAAATATAATCGAGCTCATAAGTGTTAGTCGATGATCTAGCAAATAGTGAGATATGACACTGTAGGATGAAGTGCAAGGTCAAAATACAAACCTTGTCATCAGAATAAGTAAAGCAGACTAACATATGTGGATCTGTTGTAAATTGTGTCACTGTCATGCTGCTAAATGGATGTTCAATGTTATATTGTTTGAGTCTAAGCTTTATATGGCAATTCCTTTCCATCGCAATTGTTCAACTCACTGGGAAAAGAGTGAGGCTTCCCATCCTACTATAAGAAAGAGCGGGTCAATTAGAAGTAATGGATTTTGGCGGTGGATATTATACTGGGTCAATATTAATAATTTACCTCCACTAATGTTGTTCAGCTGTTGAACCAAGCGATTCAATAAAATAACGATCAAAGAACAATATAATGCACCTTTAGTCTCTGTTAGAATTTTATTTGGGAGACTATTTTGGAACATTAGATATTAACTAACTACTTGGAAAGAACTAATGCAATAATATGCATGTACTTTGGTTGAGTATGCACAACATCAGCTTGACAATTGTTGCATGTGAGTTTGCCTTTTGCCTCAGTTGCTTTGGTGTTATATGGGCAAGCATTATATGTCCATCCATTTGTAGTCTCCAGCTTTTGGATAGATACTTTAGAGACAATGTCACATTCCTTTTGTAGGGGTGGAACGGTAGAGGAATGTGCAATTATTTATTTAGTAAAACTATAAGGATTTTCCATTTTATTATTCATTTAATCCTATTTTATGCTACTTTAGTGGTGCTAGAATAAATATTAAATATAACATCATTAATATTCCGCAATTCCCTAGAGGAATCCTCTCAGGAAATACAAAAGGCCTTCTTTGTTGAAGTTTTGTTTGCCGACATTCGATACTTTAGACAATCAATGAACAACATTAAGATTTGTTTTGAAGCCTATTTAAGGGAATCAAACAAAAGAAATGAGATTGTTATTTAAAATTTGATTTGGATAAATATGAAGGTAGGACAATCTAATTTTGGCAACGTTGATTGCTTGTCTAGTAGGCTCTGCCTTTCAGGTATTTTAGGGTTAAACACAATTTTTGTTGCTTCTGAGATGGTGATATGACTAAGTGCTTACAAAAAAAAACATCATGATTTTCATTGTTGTAGTCATTTCGTTACCTTTGTTTTGGTTGATCTTTGCAAACCTCAAAAGAGTGACAATTGGTGGTTCCATTGCCATAATTTTTTTTCTTGAATGTGTCAGTTACACACTTTTAAAACATCACCACAGTTATTGGAGTCTCACTATTCAATGGAAGCAGAAAGCATAAACTTATTTAAAATAAAATTTTTTTTTCGTAAGCATTATTATTAGAATGACATTTTACTTCGTTTTTAGGAAAAACAATAGGCCATAAGCATGTCATGAGAAAAGTTTTACTCTTTATCGGTAAGTGTGAGGTTCAATCTTTTGCAAATATCAGAGTTTCTTTTATGATCTTTCAACTCCTCAAAAGCTTGAAGAAATCCTATCACATATGTTTTTTTGTGAAATTGGTAAACAACTCAAAGTTAGGAAGTGAGATGCACATCATCCAATTTTCAATTGGTATGCAAAAAATGTGTTTCAAATGTTGGGTAACAATTAGTTCTTCATTTTTGGCGGTGTGATTAGCAATGGTTTTTAGGGGAACAAAGTTAAAAACTTCCTTAGGTATTGGGAAATCTACTTGTTTGAAATATGTGACCATGTCGAATATGATCTTCTAGGAGTGTAGGGTTACTTTATATTTGTCGTTGTTCTCTAGCACTTCAAAATTTTCAACATGGTAGACTTCTTCCTCCTTGATCTCTTCCATGTAACATTCCAACAATCTCTGTTGCGTTGCAAAACCCTCAATCTGGATGCTCTGCAAGTATTACAAAGGTTACCATTAGTAATGGCGGGTTAAGAACCATAGGAATGGTGGAAAGACACTACATATGTCCCTGCTCATCTGCAAAAATCATGCCAACCTTCCAGTGAGCATGTGGTGGGGTCTTCTTATAGGAAATAAATTTTGTAAAAACATGTGCAATAATAACTCATGTGTCCTTATGGTCATCAATTTCATAGATTTTTTGCATGGCAAATAGTGGTCATATTGTACTGTGGCAATGAAAATGTGCAATCTGCAATGTTGTTTCAAATGGAAATAAATAAATGAGTAGGGAGGGTGCTTGGTTTTGGTCACATCTACAAATGAGACCACTTAGAGGGAATTGTATGTAGGTCTAATAATGACAAAATTGAATTTGAAATCATTAGTATAAAATGACAGTTTTTTCAAGGCAAGTGAAAAGTGTAACTTAGGGCATGTGAAATGTGTTTGGATTGCATAATGCTACATTGTATGGACACGTGAAAAGTGTAACTGAGGTAGATGAAAGGTATATGAGTTGATAAAGTGTTTGTGCTGAAAATAGATAAAGAAAGGTTTCATTATCATTAAATGGATGTAAAGGTGGGAGCTAGGAATTTGAACTGGAGGGGTTTAGGGGGTGATAATAACTAGGGGTTACATATTATTTTAATTTAATTACATCCAAAAGCAATTTACAACAAAAGAGAAGAAACATAAACGGTGTTTGCCATGAACATCCAAAAGCAATTAACAATGAAGAAGGAGAAGCATAAATTGTGTTAACCAATTTTCACACCGCCACTTCGTGCTATCAAGTTGTTAGAAAATCGATAGATAGAGAGATATATTCTCCATTCTAAATGTAAAAGATAGTTAAGTAATTTGTTATGATGCTAAATATAATACAATATTAATTTACCTTACTTTCTAAATTTAGTGTCTTTTCTCAAACTATCCCCATATATTAAAGGGGTTTTCATTGATGATAGTAATGATTAAATGGGTTTTTAGGAAAACTAACAAAATATTTGTTATAAATTAATTAATTTTCTTATTATTATAAATTAGTTATCTTCATTCCATGTTTAGCACTACCGGAGTATTAAACACATGATATTAAGTATAGAAATCTTCTCCTAATAAAAAATAAAAATAAAAGATTAACTGATATATATAATTTTGAAATATATATTTAAAATAAAAATATTATTAATTTAATTTCATCGAAATTTTAAAAAACCAGAGTTGATAGTGAAATTAATTTTAATGAATAAAAAAATAACAAGAAAGAGGCAAGATTTGAAAACAATGGGGTTAACGGGAGGGTAATAACGGAAGCGGTGGGGAAGCACCCAGAAACGCAGGAGAGCCGTCGATGTGGTGAGGTGGGTCCCACAAAGAGGGCCGCGTGATACGAGACGGCAAGCCGACGTTATAACCGAGGTGTAAACCGAGCGAGATCCAACCTGTAGGATGTGTTTGTGTCCCTTACAAACCCAAATCCAAACACAACACACAATCCCCCACCTCTCTCTCTCTCTTCATTCCTTCTCTCACATCTCGCTGTCAGCAACTTCCATTGTTGGAGACGGGAAGGTGAAGAGAGAGAGACATAGACGAAGAGTTATTTACACAGAGAAAGCAACTGAGGAGACATAAAACTTGAACCTCATGGCTCAGCCAACTTCCGACGCCCAAGATCTGAATCAGCAACCGCCGCAGCCGCAGCAGCAATGGACGCAGCCGCATCAGTATCAACAATGGATGAGCATGCAGTATCCGGCTTCGGCTATGGCGATGATGCAGCAACAGATGATGATGTATCCGCCGCATTATATCCCTTACGTTCAACAATATTACCAGCCGCCTTACCACCACCCGCACTTGAAACAGCCGCCGACACAGCCGCCGCACCACCAGCAGAGCTCCAACGATGAGATCAAGACGATCTGGCTCGGTGACCTTCATCATTGGATGGACGAGAACTACCTAAATAGCTGCTTTGCTCACACAGGCGAGGTGCCGCCATCTCTCTCTCTCTCTCGCTCTATTTTTGTCTCTTGGCTAACCTCTTCCTCTTGCTCTATATGTCGCCTTTTACGCTAATTATATGTTATCCTTCGTTGCAATTTATGTAAGACTGGGTTCGGATACAATTAATTTGCTTTTTGTTAAATACTCTTGGAAGTTATAAGGCATATCTTAACCATTTATAACTTAGAGAAAGGAAGGAATACAAATAGAGTTTTGCCAAGTGCGAACTATATGTTTTGAGTGGGCGTTTTCTTGTGCTTGCTTGTTCATAATATTAATTTTTATAAAAATTTGATTTTGTAACTGAGGAAGCAAGCCTTTCCTGATAATTTAAATATTTTAGTCTGTGGCCAGGCCATGAGTTTTGACATGCTGTGGTACAGGATAGTTTTCTAATCATTGTGGAACCCGTTGCTTTCTCCATTGTAGCAACCACTGACAGAGGCTTCCTTTTTGTAAAAAGTCAATTTCATGTTTAAAACTGTCAACCGAGCTTTCTTTAAGTTCCCTGGTTCTTTGTTTATACACCCGCCGTACATTTTATTATTGGACTCTCATAGCGAGTCATACATAACTTAAAATGACCTTCCCTCTCTATCTCTGTCGTAGAATGCCTAAATTGGCCTGGCTCTCAGCCTTATCATCAGCAATCGTCCTGTGAGTTTAGCTCAAGTTTGGTTCATTGAAAAATTAATTTCTGGCTTGGGCTTTCTTCACAACTTAAATGAACGGGCTGATGATTAATGTATGCCTCGCAGGGTGAGTCAACTTTTGAATTCACGAGCATTAGACAATCCATTCTTGAGCATGTGTTTTGACCTTAGTAAGCTTGAGCTCAAATGATGCATACGTGAATCAAGCCTGGTGAGACTTGCCACCCCCCAATCCTTTTAATTGATCACACTCCATGTTGTTGTTGCTACCCTAGGAAGACAGGACTAACTGCATTTAAGCAGACCTCAGTCTTGTTGATATTATATATGGCAACTTAGGAATATTTTCCCAAGTTTTTGGATGGAATTGTTTTCAGTTTATTGGACCTGTTTGTATAGTAAAGATCTATTCAGTTTTCAACTGTGGGAGACGGGTAAGCTGTGGGCTCTGAAGCTCATTGAGTAACTCTTACCTTTTTAGTAAAAATGTTAATGTGGGGATATTGGGAAGATATGCTAGTTGGTTCATGTTAGTACTTTGCTAAATGGTTTTTCCCTAACATGCTTCGTTTGGTTTAGACTTATGAGTCTGTGACACTATGAAGTGCTAAGCCAGAATTGTGTGAGAAGTTTCAACTATGGATCCTATAGTTCTGCTTTACTTTCAGAATCCTTCTGTGCAGTTAACACTATGATGTTTTTCAGCAGCTGTAATTTGCAAAACTTGTGCATGTACAGGTATATTCAGTCAAGGTTATACGGAATAAGCAAACTGGTCAGTCCGAGGGATATGGATTTGTTGAGTTTTATACACGTGCAACAGCTGAGAAAGTCTTACAGAGCTACCATGGTACTATGATGCCAAATACAGATCAGCCGTTTCGCTTAAATTGGGCTGCTTTCAGTTCGGGTGATAAGCGATCTGATGCTAATTCAGATTACTCTATATTTGTCGGCGACTTGGCTGTAGATGTTACTGATACTATGCTGCAGGAAACCTTTGCAAGCAGATATTCGTCTTTTAAGGGAGCAAAGGTTGTCATTGATTCTAGCACTGGCCGTTCAAAAGGTTATGGTTTTGTTAGGTTTGCTGATGAAAATGAGAGATCCAGGGCACTGACTGAAATGAATGGTCAATATTGTTCAAGTAGGCCAATGAGAATTAGTATTGCAACTCCCAAGAAATCATACGGACATCAACAACATTACTCTTCACAAGGTTTGTCATGATGCACTTATTGTAAATTTAATGAACTGTACTCTATTTAGTATTTTTATTTCTGTTGTGCAACTGATACTAACGAGCTTCACTCCTGCATTTGTAATCATATCCTTCTTTGTAAGAATTAAATTCTAGAATGACTAATGTTATATGGTTCTTATGTATGCTGTAATTCTAATAAGTAAATTGTATTTTACTGCTAAGCTTCTCTAGGGTATACCATTTTGGCCTTTTACCCTTTCTAAATTGGCTAATCAAATACTAACATATGTACTAATTGAATTAGGCTACTTAATCTTCTAATTCCAGGAGTTATGATGACTTAAATTATTTATTTAATTAACGCGACATGATAAGCTAAGTAGGATCTTTTCAAACTGTTGTGGCTTATAGATTTGTTCTTATAGTAACTGTATAATCTTTTAATACGCTCATATATCTGTTGAGACTTTGTCCCCCTTTTTATGGTTGTGTTTCTATTCTGGAAAACGTTTATTTCTATGCCTAAATCATGATTACTGTTTCTCATAGGCCTCAAATTTATATGTCTAGGAACTTGTCACAATTGGGAAGGTCCTCAGAATTAATTTAGTAAATAGGCATTAAATTCCTACTTTAGTTCATTTTTTTTAATATTGGTGATTGCCAGATGCGTTGTTTCTGGTGCCAAAATATTGCTTAAGATTTCAAATTTGATTTTGATATTCTTTTATCAGCTGTGGTGTTGGCTAATGGATATTCTTCTAATGGTGCTATGGCCCAAGGTTCCCTGTCTGAAGGGGACTCTCTTAACACAACTGTGAGTAAGCTTTCTATTTTAAAAAAACAAAAATAACTGTAGCAATTGTCATTGCTTCCCCTCCTAGCGGGATAAGGCTTGTTGTTGTAGATGTTGCCTTGCCCTTTGTACACATCAATAACTCATCTACGTTGTAACATAGATATTCGTTGGAGGGCTTGATTCTGACATCAGTGATGAAGATCTAAGACAACCATTTCTGCAATATGGTGATGTTGTCTCTGTGAAGATTCCAGTTGGAAAAGGGTGTGGTTTTGTTCAATTTGCTAACAGGTACTCCTGTTGTGTCCCATAACATAGTTTATAACTTAAATCCCAGTTCCCAGTGTTCCAAAACTTAAAATGTGCACATGTGCCTGTGGATGAGTGTCAAGCTGTTATAATTTAGAATCATATGATTGACAACTGCTGTAAATAGTGCTGTCATTACCAGTATTATATATATGTTTTTTTTTTTGGGTGAATTAGCCATTCATTTTGTCTTTTGCTGTCTGTTTCAGAAAGAATGCAGAGGAGGCAATCGAGGCATTGAATGGGATAGTAATAGGGAAACAGACAGTGCGTCTTTCTTGGGGTCGCAGTCCAGGAAACAAGCATGTAAGATGTTTGAACTCACTTCTGTCTTTTAGTTCTTTTGCCTTTGGCTATCAAGTGGGCTTATTTTATTGATAATGTCACTCTCCTGTCAATTATGTTGAGTTTGGTATTTACTGTGCCAGATCTGTCATTCAAGTTCCTTTTTTTTTTTTATTCCATGAAAAGGAGCATAGACATCATTAGCAATCTTTTTCCCAGCTTGCTTTTATGTTGCAAGCTTTCTCTATTTGCAGGTTCTATTGTTGAGATGTGTTTGAAGAGTTTTAAATTAACACACCTATTCATTTTTTGTTCTAGATAAAGTTAAAATTTTAGGCTGTAATTTTTTTTACCCATAAATCCATTTCTTGTTTAACTTATTGGGTTGGAGATTTCACAGTGGAGGTCGGATTCCAATGGAGGTCAGCATGGAGGGCAAGGTTATGGTGCAAGACAGCATCAGGCATGAAGATGCAAGCTGTTGCTTAAGTGCAAGGGGCTTTATAGCGGTGATGTAACAAATGGCGAATCCTAGCGTAAGTCAAAATTGAAGTAGGATGGATTTTATTGCCCTTTTAACTAGAGCTGCAGTATGTTGAATTTTGTAGCTGGTTAATATTGACTTGAGAGATTCTTAAGATTGTATTAATAACTTGTTTGAAATTTTGGAGTGTGCTTGAAAATATACAGTAGTATTATTGAGTTTGGATTCTTTTATCATCGTTATCAGCATTATTATCAACCCCTTAGGATTTACTGAGGTTGGAACATAGCAAGTGATAAGATATTCAAATACTTCCGCTTATCCTGAATTAGATAATTAGGTTGCAGATATTAAGAAAATTGGTTAAGTTAATTATTTGTAATAATGTTTGTTAGTTTCCTAAAATATCTATTTCAATCATCATCTTTATTGATAAAAACTCTCTTTAATATGTGCAATCAATTGGGATAACTTAGAATTCTTTTTATAAATTTCAGAGATAAAGTAATATAAAGTTTTATGTTTAGGGATAAAGTAAACCTTTCAATTAGTTCCTACAATTAAGAGAGGCATTTTCTTTATCAGGTGACCAAGATTGTCTTCAATACTTTGTTCTTGTTGGATATTGGAGTGTTGTACATGCTAGAGTCTGATATGAACTATAAGAAAAGTTCACAAGTGAAGCAAAGCAAAGAATCTCACCTCTAACTTCAAGATTCCTCAGTAGGAATCTCACCACCTCTAACTTCAAGATTCTTCAATAAGACCACTCAAGAGGAGCTAACCTTTTTTTTTTTGTTACATAAGGTGAAACCAACACTACACTAAAAGAAAATTACACTGTGGAAATGAATCTCATAATCTCTTGTGCCACTAGCGTCCTAAAGAATTTAAGACACACATCAAAGAAGCTGAAAAAAAAAATACCTTCCTTTGCAAGGACATCCGTTACCTTGTTCCTCTCTCTTGGTATAAATTGAACCTTCAAAATCCAATCTCTCTTCATCAGTTCTATAATATCCCAGAAAATAAGGTCTCCTTGACAATGTGAGGGCTCTGCTTGCAACAGATCAACTAACTCCTTTGCATCTGATTCTAAAATTACTCTTCTACAGCCCAAGTCCCATGCCAAGTTAAGACCCTTTGCAATAGCCCACGCCTCAGACTCAAATACCATATGATTACTTCCATTATGATCTCGTACAACCCCCCACATCCAACGCGATTCCTAACATGTGAAACCGCTCCATCCACTTTCACTTTAATCTATTCTATATTAGGAGGTTCCCACGACAAGTCTCACGAAGGGGAAGCTTGTGAATCGACGAGTTCGTCTTGAAATTGGGCATATCTTTTCCAACTATATAAGATAACATCCGCTGGATTCCTGGGTTTTTCAAATTTATCATCAAAGCAGAAGCTATTTCTCCAAAGCCATGACCTCCAGATTGCCACTTCCCAAATTAAATCCCAGTTCCCCGCCCCATGATGTCCAAAATCCTTCTTAAAATTCAAACTACCCCATTGTCTCAGTGTAGAGGAAAAGAATTTTGAATGAACGCTGGGTTAAGTAAACCATACCATAATTTCTTCTCATACTCGCAATCTCGGAGGATATGAATAACACTTTCATTATCCTTTATGCAGTAGGAGCAAATCGAAGAAGATTGAGACCATTGACTCTTTCAAAGATTGGTGGGCAACTTATCATTAAAAGCTACCCACATAAACACCCATATCCGTTCCTCACCTTTCCTGTAGGCACTTTGAACAGAGAAAGCTACCATTATTCGTTTCCTTTCACACCAGGCCATCATTACCCACTTCCTCAATAGGTGGCATAACAGAGATAAGCCTTTGAATTATTTTTAGATGGTAGGATTTGAGCCAATCTAACAAAGTCCCAGCATCCATATGAAACCCAATCCGCCACTGTGCTATTAGCTTCAACTTCAGACAAAGGCTCAATGGATAGCGGGTTTCTCTCATTTTCTGGGATCATGCAGTGCTTTTGAGGCTGAGGAATGGGCGGTATTAAAAGGCTTGAATTTGGCCTGGGATCTGGGTTTCAGGAGAGTGCTGGTTGAGTCGGATGCTATGGAATTGATTTCCTTAATTGAGAGCAGTGAAGCTGATAGATATGGCAATTTGCTGTTGTGGAGAATCAAAGAGCTCTGCAATCGTAATTGGGAGTTGTGTGTGAGGTTTATTCCCAGAGAAGCAAACATAGTAGCAGACTCTTTGGCAAAAAGGGGTCTTTCCTCTTCGGAGTTTTATGATGTGTGCCCTGTTTTTCTACACACAGTGTTCAATCATGAGAATCTGGGATCAAATCCCCTTGTTTGTAGTTAACTTTTAATTCTGTTTCTCAATAGTAGCGAAAAAAGACGAAGGCCGAAGGCTTACTGCTGCCAATGGTTTATCCTGTAACAGCCAATAATTAGAGAAGAACTTAACACTCAGACCATTACGAATTGACCATTTAGTGCCTTTCTCAATCACTTCTTTATGACTAACAACAAACTTCCAGAAAGCCAAGTACCACTCTGTGAATTGAACAAATTGTGCTCGTCTCAACATATATTTTCTGAGTAAAACTTCTGCACAGAGACCTTTACTACCATTAATCAGTTTCCAGGTGATCTTTGCACCACAAGCATGATTCATGGACGAAATCCTTCTAAAACCAAGACCAACTTGATCCTTTGGTAATAGAAATTGATTCCACCCAATAGGATGAAATCCATGAGAAGAATCATTATGGCCCCATATAAAGTTTCGTTGGATTTTTTCGACTTTGGTACAAATAGATAGTGGAAGTTTCGCCACTTGCATAGGATATATGGGAATCACACTTAATACCAATTTCGCCAAGGTGATCCTTCCCGTCGTTGATAAGCACTTTTCCTTCCAAGCTGACAATTTGGCGCGTATTCTGTCAACGATATAATAAAAAATATCAGTTCTCCTCTTTTTCCTAGAAATTGTAACCCCCAAATACCTTTCAATCTCTGTAGAGACATTCATGCCTATCATAGATGCAATAGCCTGCTTTGTTCCCAATGCTACTTTTGGAGAAAAGAATATTGACAATTTTGCCTTGTTAATTTTCTCCCCTGACATGTCGCAAAACCTTTCCAGGCATCTCATCATACAACGTGCCTGAACCATAAAAGCTTCTCCAAATAGTAGTAGATCATCCACAAGCATGAGATGAGAAATCGCAGGTCCTATTCTCGAGATCAAAATTGGCTTCTAGCTACCTAATTTCCACTTCATCACTAATTATGTGGGATGATTTATCCATAAATAGGACAAATAGTAGTGGAGAAATGGGATTACCCTGCTGAAGACCCCATTTAGCAAAGAAAAACTGAATCTTCAAGCCATTCCACAAGATATTGTAGGACATCGTTGATACACAAGACATTATCAAGGCAACAAATTTTGAATCAAAGCCCACCTCATCAAGAACATTCTTTAAGAAGTCCCATCGGATCCTGTCATCGACCTTCTCCAAGTCTATCATCATTGCCATCAAACCTTTCCTTCCCTTTGTTTTCTTCATAGTATGCATAACCTCTTGCCCCACAATGATGTTATCCTGAATCAATCTTCCTTTGATAAAACTAGACTAGAATCGGGAGATAATAGTATCCATTAGATTCCTTAATCTTCTTGTAAGCACCTTCGTAATGCATTTGTAATGAACAGAGCATAAGGAAATTGGCTGAAAATGTCCAAGAACGTCCGGCGTATCTCTTTTTGGGATCCGGAAGATTAATGTTTTATTATGCTCCACCAGCTCCTCTGTGCCTTCAAACACTCCCTTTACAAAATTACAGAGAGACTGTCCCACTATTCCCCACTTGGATTGAAAGAATATAGGGGGATGCCATCAAAACCAGGGGCTTTATAACGGCTGTAATACCCGGATATTTATCTGGAATATTATAAATAAAAGTTGGATATTTCTGATAAGTGAAATTGCAATCTCCATTCTTGGGTAATTATAGTCTATTTTCTAGGTAGAATTTCTGCAAGAAATTAGGGAGTTTAAGGGTCAAAGTGCCAAAATGACCAAAATGCCCACGCAAAGGGTAATTAACTTAGAAAATTCATGAAAAATCCTAAAAGTCAAGTAAAATGACCAGTTGAATTAAGAGAGTATATTATCTCTAATTACAGTAATTAAATAAATTACAAACTTGGGAAAATGAGGAAGGATGCTCATAAAGTAATAAAATGACCAAAATACCCTTGTAATTATGAAACAATGCAAGAGGCATGGAAATGCTAATGTTAATACAAGAATATGAAGGTAATGAAGCATTCTAATTAAGAAAAATACCAACTATGGTTAAAAGAGTAATTAAGTAATTAATAGCTAATTACTTAAGCATAAGCAAAGAAATTTCAAGTAATAATTATGTGAAGCTCTAAAATTAGTGGAAATTAGTTGAATATTAATAAAATGTATTTACTAATTAAATTGGAAAGTTTTGAGAAAAATAGTTGAGTTTAGGTATTTTTAAACCTAAATACAAGAATGGACCAATTAGGGAATTTTGTAGAATTTTTAATAAAAATTGAATTAAGTAATTAATTAATTCTTGAAAAACATTTACAAAAAAAAAAAGAAGGCTGCCGAAAATTGGCCAAAGAATTTGAGAATAAGAAGCAAAATTTGATATCTTGATATTTTGCAAATTTTTGATTATTATATAATATAATTAAAAAGCATGAATAGTAATCTTATATTTAGGAAACAGATCCTATCTAGGGAACCGGGAATAGGAATTCCAAAGTCAAGGTAAAATATTGATCGGTGAGTTTTTACCTTCAAGTGACCTCTTAGGAAGTCAATTAGAGACCGTGTACATTGTCCTAATAAGACGAAATAGGGAAAATCTTTCTTAGTCACATTTTGGGAAAATAAGGAAATAAATTATAACTCAACATCTAGGGATGAGTTTATAATTATAAAAATACATTTGGAATCAGTGAATTATTATCTAGAGCTTGATGATTCGGAACCGATTCGACGACCGGGACGCGTACGGACACGTTTTCGAGAAACTTGGCGGGACGGTTGGAACCCTGTCTAAAGTCAAAATTCAAGTTATAATAGATATTATTGATGAGAAAGAGAAGGTCTTCAAAGTTCTAAATCTAGAATTTTGAGATTTCTCCGAAATTACGCGAATCCCATGCCGTCGAGAAATACGGTTTGGGAGCCATAAAGTGAGGTGAGTCATCACTTCTTGGCCAATCCTTGGCTGCCAAACAGCCCAAAGATGTCGACCAAAGGGGGTGAGGTGGAGTTTTTGACTTTGTGTTCAAGTTGCATTAATGGGTTCTTTACTGATTTGGAATTCCAAACAAAGCGCTTAACCAAAGTCTATAAATAGGAGGCATGCTCCTTGAGAAATCCTCACACCATTTCTTTCTTGTCTTGACCGAATTTCTTGAGAGAGAAAGTAGAGAGATAAGCTCTGGGGAAAAGCTCTGCAAAATTCTTCAACGGGTAAGTCTTTTGGCCTTTAGCTTTTAAGTCTTTAGTTCGGTAGATAGTAGAATTGTTAGTTAGATTTAGGAAGTAGGTGATAAGATTCCTATGCTTGTTTTTAGGCCTCATTGCATTGAAAAATATGCCTAAAGAGGTAAAAACATAGTAGGGGTCGAGTCGTAGAAAAGTTGGAACTTTAGCGGTTCTTTTTAAAAGTAAGGGTAGAATTTGTTAGAATAGCCTTTAAATTTCAAGTATGATTTGGGTATCATATGGGAGGGCTATTTTAGTCATTATTTTCGAAAATCATAGTTGCGTCGAAGTTACGGCAAAATTTCGGGAAGAAAATTTGCTAGAGTAACGAAATCTTTGGTGAAATTCCGCCGATTAGGGGTAGAAGGGCAAAATGGTAATTTTTACCTAAAAAGCCAGTTATAGTGTCAAATCGCTAATAAAGGTGATATTATTCTTATAGGATATCAGAATCTACGATTTCTTGCCGTTCTGTTGCCCGACGAACCATTGTTTGAAGTTCACGTTCTTAGTGAAAATCGTCTTAAGCCGGTAGTACCTAACGTTGCCAACGAAGGTACGGACGCGTCTTTGTAACACTAATCTTGCACATCTTAAATACTTATATGTCAATGATATGTTCGTGAGACCGTTATACGACGGTTATACGGGTTATAGTTTTGGTAACACCGTTTTGTTTTCCTAGCGAGGACACGAGTAATTATCGTGGCACCTTTGGTGAATAGTGCAGGCTGTTATTGTTTACCTTATGGGGCTTTACATATTGCTTTGTGCTTATGTTTGTCGGCATAATGATCATGCATCGTTTGTATGCTTATGATATCTTGTGGTATTAGCTCTAGAGATATCGTTGTCGTATATTGTATTGTTTGGGTATGAGGTTAAGCGTTACCGAGATTCAATATGGTGAATTGAATCTCGGTTGCGGCTTGGTCGGGAGGACCACGGTTCGGGGATCGAGGCAAGTGCCCGGAATAGACGTGCGGCGGAAGACTATTTCTATCTTATCGTTTTCGTTATTACGTTATTACGTCATTCTCGCTATTTCATTTCTAAAACCTTAGGGCTATTGTAATCTATACAATATTACACAATGGTTGATGTTTTGGCTACGAACTGATTTCTCTTTCGCTCTATTGCTCGACTCTGATTAAAAAAAAAAAAAAAATTATGCGTTTCAAATTGGGATGTTACATTTTTGGTATCAGAGCATGAAATTCTGGCAAGTATTTAACTATGTTACCACGGGCAGTTTGGTGCCGAAGGCAAGGCTAGTCTACGTGGGTGTGCCATAAGTCCTTGCTAATCCGGTGAGGCCCCCATGGTAGACACTTACACGGCCATTACTGTTTGTTCGGATAACGGAGTTAGGTTCTTAAGCCTTTTAATTATGAGCACATTTTTTAAAAATGAGTGCGATAAGGCCATTGGTGTAATGTGTAGAGATGAACGGGGACGAAGAGCCGTCTTAGAACCATTCTACAATTATCACGGATTCGGAGGCGTCGTCCCGGAGATCCATTCCTCCGTCGTGCCGAACCCTCAAATACCCCATCCCCACTGACTACGGAAGGAGATTCCATCGAAGAAGAGGTAGATTCCTACAACGCACAACCGGATGAGCCTGAGATTGAAAACCATGCTGAACCTATTATACCCTGGAGTACAGATCACTATGAACAGTTTCCTTTGGATCCAAACCACGAGTGTACGAGACCCCACAACTCCTAGTCACTATTACGGTGAGCCGAACCCTCCTATCACCCCCGCTACAGAGGACTCGAACTTGATTCTCCTAATCTCAACCCGAACGACCCGGAGATTGAGGACCAAGCGATCCAGGAAGCCCTACCCATTCCTCGTTGATGACAACTTTGACTACCCCGACATTCAACTTCTTGAAGATGAGGCGGTGAACGAGAAAATTTCTACTATGTCCGAATGATAATGACACGTTAGTCGTTTTGTTGGAAAACTTTCTCATTGAAGCTACGAATCTCACTAGCACCACCCAAGGAAAATATCTTGTGTTTTTAACCCTAATCTCAAACTACCAAGCCAATAATAGGGGACATTCACCGCATGATTGGGTTAGGACCACATTGTACTTCTTTCCCTATACCCGCTTTTGGGCAAGGATCAGTAATGAACTATTAGATGACGGACCTATCTTAAGTGTTAGCATACACCTTCGCTACCGAAGAGCTTGGTTCGCCTTTACATGTAGAGGAAGAACGTCGGTACAAGGAAGGCGTGGATTGTAGAAACTAGGGAGTTTAGTTTGTATCTCCAAGTACCTTTGAATATTGTAAATACGTTTGAATAAGGAGATTATGCGGTATGACTTGTATTAGTATTAGATCGATCGATATGTATAAACTTTATGAATGAATATATGTGAATATATGTTTGGTGTGCAAATTGTTTTGTCACTTTTAATATTTATATATTCTTTCATAATTGTTTAAAGGAAAAAGAATTTAAAACATGGCCAACTTGAGAGGTCTTTGGTGCACCAAGAGGAAGAGGCCGAGGCCGTGGTCGAGGCCGAGGTAGGGAAGAAAGAGGCGACGGCCTCGGGATGAACGAAACGATGAACCGAATCAACCCGGACGTGAAGAAATTGAAGAAATGCGTAGAACTCGCAAGAACAAAGAGTTCGATTGATGCTCTTACGGCAAGACAAAACCAACAAGACCGGGAGGCACAAAGGCAATTAGACGCACGACAACGCGAGGATGAACGAGAAAATGAAGATAATAACAATGATGACGACGAAGGGTATGATGACAATGAAGATGATGAAAATTATGAAGAGCCTGAAGGGTCTGAGAGATCCCAATCACAACCCAGGCATGAACAAATAGAGAGAACGACGGAAAATTGGGTAAACCAGTTCCGCAAATTGAAACCACCTGGTTTCCGAGGAAAGAGTGAGCTAGGCGAGGATTGGCTTTTGAGTCTTGAGAAGATTTTTGAAGTCATGGAGTGCCCTGGAAATCGGATGGCCCAGCTAGCAATATACCAGCTTGAGGGAGATGCCCACAGGTGGTGGAAAAGTGTTTCCACAACCCTGCCCAGTCCTGTTACTTGGGAAATGTTCCTCGAACAATTCAACGAACAGTACTTTCCTCCATCAACGCAGGTAATTAAAGAGGAAGAATTCCTGCAGATCAAGCAAGGAGCTAAAGAGTCATTTGACGACTACTTCGCCCGTTTTACCAACCCGTCAAGGTATTCATCATACCTAAAAGTCTACAAGAATGAGAGTGGAAGGCTAACCGACTATTAACCGGATTGAAGTACGATATAAAGGTAAGGTTAGTATCTCGGCAATTTCCAAGAATGGCCCAAGCGGTAGAATCTGCGAGAATGACGGAGCGCAACTTAAAGGAACTGCGCAAGACTCGAGGCCGGGGAAGGTAACAACGCAAATCGCGGTGGATCAAACCGCGGAGGTTCCTCACGAAGAGGAAAACGCCTTGGAATGACAACCGAAGCGGGAACAAGAAGCCCTACCAACAAAATAGTTTCAAACGAGACGGGATCCCAGACGTGTCGAAATGTAAGAAGTACCATCCAGAGCCAAGCGTGATGGGAAACAAGTCTACGCCGGATGTCGAAGCACGGACACATTAGCCGGGATTGCCCCGAGAGGACCGCGAGAGACGAGACCTCGAACGCTGGCCGGATCTTTGCATTGACAAACACGAGGCCGAGAAGTCCCCGGCGATGGTTCAAGGTACCATCTATCTCAATGGAAATCTATTGGAAGCATTGTATGACTCGGGTGCTAGTCACTCGTTTATTTCCTATGATTGTGCAAGTCGTTTAGGATTGCATGCACGTAGATTACCATTTGATCTTGTTGTAGCTACACCGTTGGGTGTAAAGTCTTTAGCCTCGATGCATGTATGAATTGTACGCTAACGTGGATGGACGAGTTTCTAAAGTGGATCTCATCCGTCTACCTCTTCACGGCATTGACGTCATATTCGAAATTTGAAGCGGTTAACGGCCAACGGTGCGATGATCGCGTGGCAAAAAGGAGATATCATTTGCCGGAGACAAGGTTGAAGTGAGCTGAACTTTCTCTCCGCTACGGAAGCTGATCGGTGCGTGAAGCAAGGATGTCATGCTTTCATGGTATTCTTTTCTGTCAAAGCGAAGCTAACCTTTCACTCCGGGACATCCCGTGGTGAATAAATTTTTCGATGTATTTCGGAGGATCTCACCGAGTTACCTCCTATCAGAAGTGGAGTTCAACATTGATTTGATGCAGTACGGGATCAATATCAAAGGCGCCGTATCGAATGGCTCCTAACGAGATGCAAGAGTTGAAGAAGCGGTTGGAAGAGCTTTTGAAGAAGGGGTTCATTCGACCTAGCGTTTCACCGTGGGGAGCCCAAGTACTTTTTGTAAAGAAGAAAGATGGAAGTTTCCGACTCTGCATCGATTCGCGAGCTCAACAAAGTAACCGTAAAAAACAAGTACCCACTTCCCGGATTGATGATCTTTTGGATCAATTATGCAGTTCCACGATCTTTTCAAAGATTGACTTGCGTTCGGGATACCGTCGGTTGCGAGTTAAAGATGGCGATGTTCCCAAGACGGCTTTGGGAACGGATATGGGCATTATGAATTCCTTGTGATGCCCTTCGGATTGACAAATGCACTGCGGTATTCATGGATTACATGAACCGTATCTTCCGACAACACCTAGACCAATTTGTGGTGGTGTTTATCGACGACATTTTGATATATTCTAAGAACAAAGAAGAGCACGAAGAACATCTGCGAAAGGTGTTAGGCATACTCAGGGAAAAACAACTTTATGCTAAAGCCGAGCAAATGTGAATTTTGGCTGCTTAGGAAGTGAAATTTCGGGCCATGTTATATCTAGCGGCGGAGTTGCGGTTGATCCAAGCAAGGTGGAGCGGTTACGGGTGGAAACGGCCGGAGCTGGCGACGGAGATCCGTAGTTTTCTTGGTCTCGGCGGGATACTACCGCAGATTTATACGGGATTTCTCGCGTCTTGCCTTACCATTGACAAAGCTTACGAGGAAGAATCAACCCTTTGTATGGGGAGATGAGCGCGGAGGAGAGCTTTCGAAAGCGAGGAGAGATTGACTACAGCACCGTATTGATTATCCCGGATCCCGATGAGACTTATGTAGTCTACGGTGATGCCGGTGGGCAAGGATTGGGTTGTGTCCTAATGCAATTGGGCGAGTGGTGGCTTATGCCTCTCGTCACCTGAAACCCCACGAGTTAAATTATCCTACACACGATCTAGAGTGGCGGCTATCGTGTTCGCTTTGAAGATATGGAGGCATTACACGTACGGTGTAAACGTAGAAGTGTTTTGTGACCACAAGAGTCGAAATACTTGTTCGATCAACGAGAACTCAATATGAGACAACGTCGTTGGATGGAGTTGATTAAAGACTACACCCGGAGATCAAGTACCATCCGGGTAAAGCAAACGTTGTTGCTTTGATGCTCTTAGTAGAAAGACGGTGCGGGTATCACACATGATGATACGGGAGCGGCTCTTTGGAAGATTTCGAGAGACTGAATCTAACCAACCAAATCTGCATGGGTCGGCACGCACCGGTGATGCCTATCTTGCTACACTTCTTGCGAGTCAAGGGGAGTATGATCGAGAGATGAAGTGGAGAAAGCGCGAAACATGATGATTGGGCAAAAGAGATACGTGAGAAGATCACTCGAGGTGAGACCCAAGACTATGACCTATCACTTAGTGGTTTGGTCGGGTATAAGCGACGAATCTACATACCGCCAATTGATGAATTAAAGCGGACAATAATGGATGAGGCTCATAAGAGTAAGTACACTCTACATCCGGGCATGGTCAAGATGTACAGTA
This sequence comes from Acacia melanoxylon, assembly GCA_019022615.1. Lineage (NCBI taxonomy): Eukaryota > Viridiplantae > Streptophyta > Magnoliopsida > Fabales > Fabaceae > Acacia > Acacia melanoxylon. The sequence continues at coordinate 4,850,085 of JAFJYJ010000007.1, forward strand.
TGAAATCCGAGTTTTGGTGGCTCGGGATGAAGAAAGACGTAGCGAGAATACGTGGCCAAATGCTTGACTGTCGAGAAAGTAAAGATTGAACACCGACGACCCCCCTGGTCTTCTTCAAGGACTAGAGTTGCCGAATGGAAGTGGGAGAACATAACCATGGATTTTGTGGTAGGTCTACCCAAAATCGAAACCATGATACAATTTGGGTAGTTGTTGACGGACTAACCAAGTCGGCACACTTCATTCCCATCGGTATCCACTATTCTCAGGAACGATTGGCGGGGATTTATATCAAAGAGATAGTAAGATTACATGGTGTTCCTACGAGCATTGTCTCGGTAGGGATACGCGGTTCAAATCCCGTTTACGGCAATCATTACATGAAGGTATGGGGACCAAGCTGAAGTTTAGTTCGGCTTATCACCCACAAACGAGACGGTCAATACGAAAGGACCATACAAACTATTTGGAGGATATGCTGCGAGCATGTGCCCTAGATTTCAAAGGAAGTTGGGATCAACATCTTTCGCTAGCAGAGTTTGCATATAACAACAGTTATCATGCTAGTATACAAATGGCCCCGTTCGAGGCATTGTATGGGCGGAAGTGTCAATCACCATTGTGCTTGGACGGATTCGTCAGAAGCGATTACTTGGGCCGACATGCTTGAGCGAGACCTGCGAAAGCAGATCGCACCGATCAAGAAGAGACTCCTTGCCGCTTTGCACACGATAGACGAGAAGAGCTATGCGAGATAAGAGGAGAAGACCGTTGAAGTTTGAAGTCGGAGACCATGTGTTTCGAAGTTATCTCCGATAACGGGTGTCGGCGGAACACGAAGAGAAAGAAGCTTAGTCCGCGTTACGTTGGACCAATTGAAGTATTAGCCGAGCGAGGACTGTTGCATATCAACTAGCGTTACCCCGAACCGAGTAATCTCCATGATGTTTTTCACGTGTCACAACGAAGAAGTACCTACCAGATCGAGATCATGTCATAAAGTACGATGATGTTGAAGTACGGCATGGTAACACCTTTGTAGTCGGCCGGAGCGAATTCTCGAACGCCCGGGAGAAACGGCTTAGGACTAAAACTATACCGATAGTGAAGGTGGTGCGGAAGGGTTTGACACCGAGCGAGGCAACTTGGGAGACCGAGAGTGACATGAAGGAGAAGTACCCGAGTTTATGGCCCGAAGTTTAGTTAGTATAGATTAAATTTCGAGGGCGAAATTTTGTGTAAGGGGGAGAAATGTAATACCGGATATTTATCGGAATATTATAAATAAAAGTTGGATATTTCGATAAGTGAAATTGCAATCTCCATTCTTGGGTAATTATAGTCTATTTTCTAGGTAGAATTTCTGCAAGAAATTAGGGAGTTTAAGGGTCAAAGTGCCAAAATGACCAAAATGCCCCCGCAAAGGGTAATTAACTTAGAAAATTCATGAAAAATCCTAAAAGTCGGTAAAATGACCAGTTGAATTAAGAGAGTATATTATCTCTAATTACAGTAATTAAATAAATTACAAACTTGGGAAAATGAGGAAGGATGCTCATAAAGTAATAAAATGACCAAAATACCCTTGTAATTATGAAACAATGCAAGAGGCATGGAAATGCTAATGTTAATACAAGAATATGAAGGTAATGAAGCATTCTAATTAAGAAAAATACCAACTATGGTTAAAAGAGTAATTAAGTAATTAATAGCTAATTACTTAAGCATAAGCAAAGGAAATTTCAGTAATAATTATGTGAAGCTCTAAAATTAGTGGAAATTAGTTGAATATTAATAAAATGTATTTACTAATTAAATTGGAAAGTTTTGAGAAAAATAGTTGAGTTTAGGTATTTTTAAACCTAAATACAAGAATGGACCAATTAGGGAATTTTGTAGAATTTTTAATAAAAATTGAATTAAGTAATTAATTAATTCTTGAAAAACATTTACAAAAAAAAAAAAAAAAGAAGGCTGCCGAAAATTGGCCAAAGAATTTGAGAATAAGAAGCAAAATTTGATATCTTGATATTTTGCAAATTTTTGATTATTATATAATATAATTAAAAAGCATGAATAGTAATCTTATATTTAGGAAACAGATCCTATCTAGGGAACCAGGAATAGGAATTCCAAAGTCAAGGTAAAATATTGATCAGTGAGTTTTTACCTTCAAGTGACCTCTCCGGAAGTCAATTCCGAGACCCGTAGCACATTGTCCTAATAAGACGAAATAGGGAAAAATGCTTTAGTCACATTTTGGGAAAATAAGGAAATAAATTATAACTCAACATCTAGGGATGAGTTTATAATTATAAAAATACATTTGGAATCAGTGAATTATTATCTAGAGCTTGATGATTCCGGAACCGATTTCGACACACCGGACGCGTACGGACACGTTTTCGAGAAACTTCAGCGGGACGGTTGGAACCCTGTCTAAAGTCAAAATTCAAGTTATAATAGATATTATTGATGAGAAAGAGAAGGTCTTCAAAGTTCTAAATCTAGAATTTTGAGATTTCTCGAAATTACGCGAATCGGGTACCGATCGAAATACTGGGACCGGCCATAAAGTGAGGTGAGTCATCACTTCTTGGCCAATCCTTGGCTGCCAAACAGCCCAAAGATGTCGACCAAAGGGGGGTGAGGTGGAGTTTTTGACTTTGTGTTCAAGTTGCATTAATGGGTTTACTGATTTGGAATTCCAAACAAAGCCTTAACCAAAGTCTATAAATAGGAGGCATGCTCCTTGAGAAATCCTCACACCATTTCTTTCTTGTCTTGACCGAATTTCTTGAGAGAGAAAGTAGAGAGATAAGCTACGGGGAAAAGCTACGCAAAATTCTTCAACGGGTAAGTCTTTTGGCCTTTAGCTTTTAAGTCTTTAGTTCGGTAGATAGTAGAATTGTTAGTTAGATTTAGGAAGTAGGTGATAAGATTCCTATGCTTGTTTTTAGGCCTCATTGCATTGAAAAATATGCCTAAAGAGGTAAAAACATAGTAGGGTCGAGTCGTAGAAAAGTTGGAACTTTAGCGAGTTCTTTTTAAAAGTAAGGGTAGAATTTGTTAGAATAGCCTTTAAATTTCAAGTATGATTTGGGTATCATATGGGAGGGCTATTTTAGTCATTATTTTCGAAAATCATAGTTGCGTCGAAGTTCGGCAAAATTTCGGGAAGAAAATTTGCTAGAGTAACGAAATCTTCAGTGAAATTCCGCCGATTAGGGGTAGAAGGGCAAAATGGTAATTTTTACCTAAAAAGCCAGTTATAGTGTCAAATCGCTAATAAAGGTGATATTATTCTTATAGGATATCAGAATCTCGATTTGCGCGTCGTTGCGCCGCCCGACGAACCATTGTTTGAAGTTCACGTTCTTCCGTGAAAGTACGTCTTCATAGGTAGTACCTAACGTTGCCAACGAAGGTACGGACGCGTCTTGTAACACTAATCTTGCACATCTTAAATACTTATATGTCAATGATATGTTCGTAGACCGTTATACGACAGTTATACGGGTTATAGTTTTGGTAACACCGTTTTGTTTTCCTAGCGGCGAGGACACGAGTAATTATCGTGGCCTTTGGTGAATAGTGCAGGGCTGTTATTGTTTACCTTATGGGGCTTTACATATTGCTTTGTGCTTATGTTTGTCGGCATAATGATCATGCATCGTTTGTATGCTTATGATATCTTGTGGTATTAGCTCTAGAGATATCGTTGTCGTATATTGTATTGTTTGGGTATGAGGTTAACCGTTACACGAGATTCAATATGGTGAATTGAATCTCATTTGTAGCTTCGTGGTCGGGAGGACCACGGTTCGGGGATCGAGGCAAGTGCCGGAATAGACGTGCGCGGAAGACTATTTCTATCTTATCGTTTTGTTATTACGTTATTCCGTCATTTACGCTATTTCATTTCTAAAACCTTAGGGCTATTGTAATCTATACAATATTACACAATGGTTGATGTTTTGGCTACGAACTGATCTCTCTTTCGCTCTATTGCTCGACTCTGATTGAAAAAAAAAAAATTATGCGTTTCAAATTGGGATGTTACAACGGCCAATTACAAAGAGTGCTCACTTGATTTCCTCCTCCATTGGCAACTGACCGAGATGCTCCAAAGCTTCCTTATCTAATGGAGGAAACTTAGTATTGGTGGAATACTAGTTACTAGAGCTGCCCTCGGCTTGATATATGTCTCTGTAGTAATTCACCACCATGTCTTTCAATTTGGTTTCTTCATTAACCCAAGTCCCATTCTCATCCTTTAACATGAGGACTCTATTTCTTCTCTGTCGCATTATTGCCTTTAGGTGATAAAACATAGTATTTCTATCACCCTTAGTGATCCATTCAGTTCGTGCCTTCTGGAACCACTTAATCTCCTCTATTTTCAGTAACTGGTCCAACTCTGTTTGTAACTCTCTCTCTAGGTGACAAAGATATTTTGAATTAGGATACCTAGGAGAATTCTGGATCCCATTTAACCTAGTAAGCAAGATCTGCTTGTTTTTCTCTATTAATCCAAAACACTCTATGTTCCAATGAAAGCTCCGGTTGGAAGTCATGTAAAACTACCACCAGATTTCCGTTTTCTTTCCAGCGGTTAGACAAAAATTCATCAAAGGACTCATGACTCATCCACATTGCCTTAAATTTAAACGGCCAGGACAATCTATTATAATTAGTTTGAAATTTTAATAATTGGGGATTGTGGTCAGAGAATAGAGTTCGTGGAAGTACCTGAACAAAGCAATTTCGAGAATTGATCATTAACCAGTGTATTGTCTAATCTTTCATACAGTCGAGAACAACCAGATAATAATGGCCCTTCCAAGTAAATTTCGGATCTTGGAATCCTAGATTTGAGAGTCTACACTCCATAACTCTATCATTAAACCAATTAATCCGATTAAAGTTACACCGGACACCCCTGCTACGTTCACTAGGCGAAAGGATGTCATTAAAATCGCCGATGACTACCTAAGGTTCCGAGACTGATAATGCCAGGTTCTTGAAATGAGACCAGAGCTCCACTCGTAGATTAGAGTGAGGAATAACATACACAGCTGTTAGCAAGAATACCTTTCCATTGAGCTCACACTCCATATGAATATACTGTCTATTTTCCTCAATAAACTTGACAGAGACGTAGTTACTCTGCCATAGAATCGCTAGGCCTTCAGATCTTCCTTAACTGGGAACACTTTTTGAAGAATCGAATCCCTCTGAGAGCAACGGTTGGAACGGGGATTCTGTTTGACTTTTTGTCTCATCCATGATGATCATTCTGGGCTTAGGCCCATTACTAACAACCCTTAAGTTTCTTCGGAGCCTTTGGTTACAGGCCCCTCTTATATTCCAAAATAAAATAGTATCCATAAAAACTGTACAAAAAATAGGTCCTATCCAATTAGATCCCATTAGAGAGCTAAGTCTCAAGGACCAACGAGCCCTCCACCATTTCTTCATTCTTAGTGTCTACTTGTATTGGATCTAGATTTAACTAACCTTGGCTTGAAATACCTTAGCCCAAATTAGTTGGATCCAAACCCATCTCTCCTTTATATCCTGGGTCAAAACCCATATTACGTGCTCCGGCCTCATTAATCAGAGTTGCCTTTCCACCAACCCAAACGTTATCACTTATTTTTCCATCCCTATCAGTCCCACTTCCTTCCTCTCTATCATGCGTACTATTGAGAGACAACATAAGAATCTCTTAACTTATTATTTCTCTTGCCCCCTTCTTGACACGCTTTCTGAGTTCGCAGGTTTGCATTTCCTCAATTTCGTTTTGCTCCTCTTTTCGTCAGTATGGAATCCTGAGTGCTAGCCTTTTGACCCCCTTTTTTGTTCGCTTATGATATCTGACCACAATAGTACTCTATTGTGGATCATGTTGAGCCTCCTCATTCAGGACTGATACACCTTGTACCTCCGCATTGTCAGCCACTTCTCGTTGCTTCTCCTCCACGTCAGCAAGAATACCGAAACAAGAACCCCTACTTTCTTGTCTCAGTGGTCCCTCTCGGTTTTCTTCGCTTTCCGTTGCCGGTGAACTCTCTGTATCGTCCTCCATTGAGCCCGATAAGACTTACGATCCCGATCTTTCTGCTATTCTATCCTAGACGTCTGGTCTTTAGCTCCCTCGTTTCTCATTTCCTCATTACTACCTCGCTCTCTGTTACACTTTGGGCAAACTTCACCAGAGTATCCATAAATACCACATGAAGAACAAAGTAGATGAAGACCTTCATATTCCAGAAAATAGTCTTCACGATCAAGCCGGAATCCTGACATCAATTGTTTTCTTAAATCCACAAGAACACATATACGAGCATAATGGCCTCTCAGTTGGCAAGAAGTTTTCATTCTACTTGTATGGTCTCACCAATTCTGTTACTAATTATAGTCAAAGCCTCACGATCATAGCATTTAAGAAACATGTTCGATATCTTGACCTATATTGCAACCTCATCAATTTTTGCCCTTGCTGGAATGAAATTTGGTTCCCATGCCCTTATCGTCAAATACTGGTCATAGATCATCCATGGCCCACCAGTTAAGGCATTGAGGTAGTCTTCCCTGTTTGACTTCTTCACCACATAGTATCCATAGTCAATGTTGATCAGACTCACCATTCATCTCTTTGCCCATAAGGCTTGGAGTCGCGAAAGAAGGGCCCTATAGTCTATACTCTTATCAAGGAGTTTCACAATCACCGCCTTTCGCCATGCTCTATAAAGGTAGGGAAGTTACGGGTCTCATCCTCCTCCGTTCTGCATAGAGGCTCATTGTCCTCAATGGTTTGTTCATCTTCCGACATATCATCATCCGACAAGGCATTAGGTCCCTTACAATCTTCCTCCTCTGAGTTATCATCATCTGTATTCCTTCCTTTCAGTTTTTCAACAAAAAATAGACCTCCTTTGCTATATTCTTCTCCTTTGAAACCGAGTTTCGACCATGCACCATGCAATATATTACCATTACCTTTTCCCCATTCTTAATTTTCTTAGAGTTGCGCATTAGTAGATCATCTCCTCCTTGGAAAGAGGAAGGAGCAAGTAGTTTTTTCCTTCAGGCATCCTTTGCATTCAAGAGAAGATGAGGTAAATCTCCTCTTCTAATTAAGTTTTCTCATAGAGGAGCTAACCTTTCAAGGGCCAGGTTGAAGACCTAAAAGCCTTTTTACATAACGGCTTGGCCCTGAAACCTCGGTTGATAGATGTGTCCCTAGAGCCCTTATTATGGTAAATGAAAATCTATAAATTATACTACCTCCGTTGCACTACAAACTTTGTCATATAATTAGGATAGAGGGAGAATAATATTACAATCTACAATTCAAACCATAAATTTATATTTTTAACTATCCAAACTACAACTTTTTTTGCTCAAATTACAACTCAAACATACTGCTTACAATTTAAATCATAATTTCATTGAATTTACAAACTAAAATTTGTTGGGAGTTCAGAGCTATCCCTCTCGACATAAATCCTTTGTGACTTGAACTCTTGACCCTGAAGGATCTAACATAGCCTTACATTGCTAGATTAACTCTAGGTTGGTTTTCATCGTCTGAATTCTAAACACAAACTTCTTGGGATTGGTATTAAGTAGTGTTTTAAGAAAACAAATTAAAAAGAAAAACCGGGGCACCCTTTTTTAACAAGGACCAAGTAGGTAAGAGAGGCTTATATTAACCTAAGAATTATAGTATGATGAACATATTTAAAAAGAGTATGCACATTTGAAGAATACCTATAAATGGCTCTCCTTGTTTAGTCTTAAATGTAAGATTAAGTTTCTCTAGAAATTATATCCTACATTTGGGTTCAGGGGGTAATATTAATATGGAGAGGTATAGGATACTATAGATGATGCAAGTATGAGTGGTTGCTTTTAGTGGAAGCAGTGATGAATGGTTTGGTGGTAGTTGCTCATATCCATCACTTATTCACTACTGAAATTTGCTCACCCATTGCCTTGCTAATCCTTTTTTTTTAAAGTGTTATTATCCCTATATATGCACATGTGTGCTTGTCATAACCAGGCATCCAATATAGACTAGACAAAAAATAGATGAAAATTATCTTTAATTATTGATAATTTAATATATGTTTTGACAAATCAAAATTATTTTAATATATTTCTTTACATCGTTATTGGTTCGTTTGATTCTTAAATTGTTTTCAGTATACCAAACACAAAAAAGAAAGAAAGAAATATCTATTCCTTTTTTATTCCATTTCAACGAAAATTATTATAATTTTTAGTTTTATTTCCATTATCATAAAAAGTAGTATTCTAACCACCAAAGAGTGCCCTAATATATTCCAATTATGCATGTGCAAAATGAAGATAGTTGTTACATACTGCCTATCATCCTTAATATAAGATCCAGTAGACTTATTTAGAGATATTAGAGAAGCTAAATAAATTAATTTAAAGTATTCCTATTTATATTTTTTTATACCAAACTAATTTGTTTTACTTATAAATTGATATATAATCAAATAATACACGAAATATATTATAATTAACTAATTTATGTAACTTTCTTAATCTCTTTAACAAAGTCAATTGAGTCTTATATTAAAGACCAGAGGAAATACCTATTTTTTTAAGAATATCTTTTCTGGTTTGTTTAAACTCACATTTTAGGTGACCCAAATAAAAAATGCAAATGTATATTTTTCCCAATAAAAACTTCCAATAAATTAAGCTATCCTTTTGGGGCTTTTGTTTTTAGGAGAACATGTTTGGAGTGACCATTTTTAAAGTAGACCTGAAAGTTATCATAAGAAGAAGAAAAAAAGACCTGAAAGGGATTTGTAAACTCGCTTCAAGTTGGCTAGATCTCAGTATCCAGCATATGCATGTTGGGACTATTTTATTCTTTGATGTCAAATTTCATTAACTTTTAATGACTACAAATTTATTTGGGTTCCTTTCATTTGATACATTTTTAAAAAATATTGTAAATGTTGTTGTTGTTGTTCTACAACAACTATAAATATATTTTAAAAAATTTACAGAACTAGAATAAAATCGTCTCTTAAGTTGTTAAAAGGATATAAAATAGTAGTATTGTGAAAGAAGTATTTTATGTATCTTGTTCTTGTATGAAAAGTGTGCACAAATTTTCCAATTTGTATGGAGCTGAGCGAAAGTAATCTCAAGCAGGAAAGTTGACTCGATCGACAGGCCGAAATAAATTACTTCAGTTACTATATTTTATAATATAATTAAGGAAAAAATAATCTTTTAGTCCCTTAACTATTAACTCACTTATAACTCAGTCCTTTAACTATGATTCGGTGCGATTCAATCCATTTGACTCATTTATGACTTAATCCTTGATCTTTTTATTGTTTTATATTTTTGTCCTTTGTCATCATAACTCAATCCTACTTGACAAAAATGGCTAATTTGACCCTTCCACCTAAGCTCCACCATTTTTTTGACAAAATTTAACCAAAAGAAGGAAAGCCACTATACCTGCGCAAATACCTTCTTTTGGTTAAGTTTTGAAAAAAAAAAAAAAAAAAAAAAAAAACAGCTGGAGCTTAGGTGGAAGGGTCAAATTAGCCATTTTTGCCAAGTAAGCTAGGATTAAGTTATGATGACAAAGGACGACAATATAAAAAAAAAAAAAAGATTAGGAATTAAATTATAAGAGAGTGAAAAGTTTAGGAACTCACTGGTTCGCATGTATGATTATTATAAATCTTTTTTTTTTTTTGAACACATCTTCATTTTAGCTACCACGTTTTGTGGATGTTTGAGGAAAAAATAACCATTTAATATATACTCCTATAGGTAAAAAAAATAAAAAATAAAAGCGAAATTAAGGCGTACCTATATATCTTTGTGTAAACATGATACCTATCTAAACTAGTCATAATTGGTCAAGAAAATGAAAGTACTCTCATATAATCGATGAGAGACATCATCTTTGAGTTTTTGGCAAAATCTAGAATGTTGTGGGTTGGTAAGCCTTCATGCTTCTGGGTCCCTTGATTCATATTCACCCCTGCATATCATTGTTGTCTCCCTCAAATTACAAATATTTAAATTATTGATCATTACATAGTTATTTTACTTATTACATCTGTATTTAATTGTAATTTGTTGTTATATATGTATAACTTTCTTTTACTTAACCTACTTTTATTTGGTCTCCATATATAGTGTGTTCATTACTAATCACATCCCCATAGTTTCATAATCAAACAGAAGTAGTTCTTAACTTATGGTTTTTTAATTATGTAGACGTTTTAAATTTGAGCATATTTCCTCCCAAAATAGAACATTTTCATTTTCCCGACACTGTTTTTAAAATCATAAATATAAATTACTCTCTCCAGTCTTAATTATAAAACCTAGTTGTCTTTTTGGAGAGATTAAGGAAGCTAATTAAATTAGCTTAGAATATTTTTATTTTTTTTCTTCAAACTAAATAGTTTAACCAATAAACTAATATATAATCTAAGAAAACACAATATATGAAATGATTAAGTAACTTATTTAACTTCCTTAATCTTTTCAAAAAAAGTCAAGGTCTTATAATTAGGATCAGAGATAGTAATTGATTATGAAATTTTAATTTAGAGACATGAATTAATAATGAACAAATCACAAGGGCCAAATCTATCTACACCCAAAATGTTCAAATATTGAATCTTCCATAAAATTTTATGAGCAGGTAGTGGCTTACAAGTTTTCTACTATATATATATATATATATAAAGGGTTCAACGTTTACTATAGAAATATATTTTTTGTCACACTCACAAAAAAGTGAGTGGGTTCCATTGTAAAGAGAAGAGAGAAAATATTAATGGGACCCACTACTTTTATATGAGTGTGGAAGAAAAAAATTTAACAACAAAAACAAACATTAAACCCATATCATCATTGTTGTCAAACTCGCGAGTTGACTCTCCGAGTTTACCGTTTTTACGTTTCTACCTTACTAAATCGAGTTAAGTTTCTAGTAAACTTGTGTCAGCTATAAACTCAGTTAAACTCATGAGTTTACACACCAAATTTACCGTTTTTACGTTTCCAGCTTACAAAATTGTGTTACTTTTTTCAATTTTGTCATCCTCAAGTCTTCATATATGAATTTTATAGAATTTTTTTATTTAATATAATAAATTATGAATGTTGATATATTTAATTTCAATTATTTGGACTTAAAATATATTTAAATCAAATTGTTGTCATTTTTTATATTTTAATTATTTAATTATACATTGTTAATACCTATTTTATGATAAAAATAAACTCTTACGACTTTACGATTCGAGTTCACGATCGAAAGTCTACGTCATTTGTCGCGAGTTAGTTCTTAAACTCGTGAGTTTAACAACAACTGCAAATATCATCTTGAGGGGAAAAAAAACCCCATATCATCACTCTAATCCTATTTATGAGTCTCTTTTAGCTAAATTACATATACCAAGGAGAGTAGTTAGCTTAATGATTATGGGGTAAATTTTTCAACTTTGCCCTCATTTATGAATGTGTATCTTTCAACTCTCTCTATTTTCATTGGTATAATTAATATGGGCAAAATTATCACATCTCATTTATTACCTAAAAGGTGACTTATAAATAGGATGAGACTAATATATGAAATGGTGGTAATTAAATTGCGAAATATGAATGAATGCATGTTATAATTGCGCCGAAGTTGAAAAAGGAAAAACGAAGAAGAAATTATACACTTGCTTTTTCTGAGTCTCGATCTATACATATTAATTACCATGTCGGAAGATTTTTCTACCCCGAAATTATATAGTACGAGGGCTATATGTATTGTGGAGAGTTGGAGACAAGAGACGAATCTTATTTAAATGTATACTTCATCATATTTATGTTTATTTACTTTAAGTAAAAACATTGGTTAAATTTATCATCTAGTTCAATATTTGGATTATCCAATATCATTTGATTATGAGAAGGCATTCGATCCATTTTTATAATGTATTATACTTGTTTATAAAACAAACAAAAAAAAGGAACAAAAATAGGGATATTGTAAGGTAATTAAGCTCAGAATTGCAGGATGAATCTGAAATGTAGTCATTTTCACAGACACACACACACACACATATATATATATATATATATATATATATATAAAAGAACAAAAATAGGGAAATATTATGCAGGGAATTGAAGTCATGCATGGTGGCGAAACTTGAATTTCCTGGCAACTAAACCTAACATTTGAACAAATGATAGACACATTTTTCCATCTTATTTCTTCTCTTCTTGCTACTAATTTTCTCTCCTTAATTACTTTCTTCCAAACCCTAATTTCCTCATTATTGTCGGCTTTGTTCCCAGAGAGGACTATTCTTTGCAGGCTTGTGCTACTATAATAGAGACTTTTTACAACAGATAAAATTGATTTTTTGGCTTTCATCATATCAAAATTTTAGCCTAGATGTAAACATACTAGTAGACAATGTTAATGAAGACTTTATTACATTGGTTATTAAACTAGTATAAAAAAAAGTCTTTATTTAAAAATTTTAGGGAAAAGACAAATAAAGACCGTTAAAAATGGTAAATGACGGAGAGGTGATTCGAATTTCAATATCCCTATAACTTGTGAGTGCTCTCAATTTGTCTTTTTTGAAATTAAAGGAAATAACACAACTACCCTTATCCCCCACCACTTTATTTGCCTAAAATGTTGGTGGCCATTGGGGTACTAATGACTTTCAACACATATGATACAAACATTTTTTGTGAACAAAGTGGTGGGGGTTGACAATAACTATTTCTATTTATAAGTTATTTTCAACGTATTTCACATAGATAAAAAAACTTAAACTGCATTAATATGTCTTAAAATTAAACAACTTTCTAATTTTATCTTTATTTAATATACATTATGTCATATGAAAATAAAGTCAATATAATAATAAATAAAAGAGTAAAATTGTACATTTATATCAAAAATTTCCGAAACCTGTTAAAAAAAAAAAAAATTTTCTCTCCCCTATGAGAATAGCTCCAGTGGAGTAATATATAAAAGTCTCTTTCTCTTCCAAAAAAAAAACGTGGTAAAGCAAATTTTATAGTAAAGAAGTCAAGTCAACATTTGTTCACAATCTGATGATCTCTCTATCCTTGGCTGGCTCCATTTTGTTCTGTCTTCCTCCTCCTCTATATATTCTCCAACTCTCACCTTCCCTCTTTTTCCCAAGCACCGCCACCAACCATGGAGTTGCAGGTAGCCCCACCCCTCCCTCCACCGGACTTCTTCTTCCACAGCAACTGCTCCTCCCCTTCCTACCTCACCGCCCCCTCCAGCCCCGGCCACCACCGCTTCCCCAACTTCTTCTTCAGCGCCCCCGCCAGCCCCTCCTCCTCTCTCCCTACTTCTCCACCTTCTGCCTCCCCTGGTGCCGCCGCCGGCAATGATCAAGATTTTGAATTCGATTTCAGTGGCCACTTACAGAGAACTTCTCTCTCCGCGGACGAGCTATTCGACGGCGGCAAGATTCGCCCCTTGAAGCCTCCAACGTCGCCTCGGTCGAAGCCTGACGCGTCCATGGGAAAGAAAATCATTCAGGATCGAAGAGATTTTGGTTCTAACTCGTTTGAGAAAACCAGAAAAGTGGAAGAAGATCAACAGAAAAGAGGGAGATCGGGAAGGGCTTCTTCGTTCTCATATTCGTCCGTGAATTCCCTGCGTAAAGGAAGCAGATCCGTGTCTCCTTTCAGAATTTCCGTCGACGACGTCTCCGATCAGGACTTGTCCCAATCAAAAGCGACTTCTTCTTCTTCAACAAGCAACACGACAAAATCATCGTATACTTCGTTCTTGTCATCACTTTCGTTCGCAAAAGGGTACAGAAAATGGAGACTAAAAGATTTTCTACTGTTCCGGAGTGCATCGGAGGGACGAGCCTCAGGAAAAGACCCTTTGAGGAAGTACTCCGTTCTGTCGAAGAAGGCGGAAGAGGAAGTGAGGAATAGCAGTTTCCGATCGACGGAGAGCTCCGGTTCGGTGTCATCAAGACGGAGAGGACCGGTTTCGGCCCATGAATTGCATTACACGGTGAACCGGGCGGCTTCGGAGGAGATGAAGAAGAAGACAGTGTTGCCTTACAAGCAGCTCGGACCGTTAGGATGCCTTGGATTCAATCCTACTGTTCATCGTATCACTAGCTAGCCAAATATATATAAAATCCACATTTCTGGTTCATTTATCTACTACTACTACTCTTCATCTTCTTGGTCAGATTTTGGTCAAGAAGAAGCGTGGTGGCTTGCTGATCTTTCGTCTTGTCTCTATAATTGTACTATTTGCACACAAGAGATCAATGTAAATTTTTGTTTTTGTTTTTAAAATATAGTATGATTACATAATAGCCTTCGGATGATATGATTGTCATTAACTTATTTTTTGAAAACCTTGTTGTACCGCGGGTTGATAATCAGTTAATTAATCACAAATGGCATGCAAATTGCTTACAGTTTTTAATGCTTACAATCTAATGAGGTTTTTTCTTTAAAAGAAAAAAAAAGATATGATGGAGATAAATCTTCTATTAATGTTTAAAAATGCATTGTTTCATTTTCATTGCGTGATAGATGGAGCAGTGTTTTTTCAAATGAAACACTCAACTCCTTACAAAAATAATAAAAGCAGCAGCTAGGTTAGCATGGACAATAACTTTAATTATTTTTGTGATAAATATGTCCCTAGATACGGGTATATTATATTGTTTTTTACAGACCTCTTTTTTTTAACTTTATTATATGATATATTTACAGGTTTGACATGGAAACAAAAAAAGGTTAACCAAAAAAAAAAAAAAACTTTTGTCGTTTGATATCTAGATAAGTTCAAACGAGGAAAAAAAATTTATTGCGCCCAACATATATAAAATTGCTTAAAATAAGCCAATGAATCCAAAAAAAATATATAGTACGTGTGTGTGAATATATTGATGAGTGAGATTATTGATATATTGCTTAGGGCTTAGGCTAACACTAACTGTACCTGCAATAATGAAAAGAATAACAATGTCATTTAAAGATATATAGAAAAATAATTATAAGAAGTCATTTGATGTAGTAGGGACGAGAGAGGAGACATGCATGCAAATAAAAGCTAAACCTATCTATCTAAGGCTTTATGTAAAGGCTACTTATGTCGATTCAATAAGAGACCCCTTTGAAACCATGCAATTATGCTGCTTTCCCTTCTCTCTCTCCCTATCCTTTTTTCTTCATTTATTTTCTTTAGAGATTACACATAACGTCATAATAAAATATTTCAGAAATGATAATTATATTGTAGACTTTAATTGTCGTTTATGTTAATGACACTTAATATTGCTTTAAGATTTATAAGAATAAATGTTTATATCATTGAGCGTAATACAAAGTGTGCACACATGAAGAATTAAGTAATTCTATGTATATGCGCATGCATGTATGATAATTAAGGTTATTCTTTCTGAAATATGAAAATAGTTTAGTACTACTAACAATGCTACAAACAAACAAATAAGGGAAAAGCTCTTTAAGGTCACAAAAAATTCTGATGTCAAAAAAGTTTCATTGACAAATCTTTCAGTAGGTGATTAACAACTTTCCACTATTGGGTTTTGACAATTCTTTGAAACTTTTTTGATATTAGATTTTTTATTGGGACTATTTTGACATTTTCTTGATCCCTTAATTAGGATCTTAAAAGGATTGTCCCAACAAACAAACAAACTAACACATATAGCTAGAAAAGGAAGTAGGGACTAGAAAAGAGGCATGCATGCAAATTAAAGCTAGCCCTACCTTTATGTAAAGGCCACTTGTGTCGATTCAACAAGAGACCCTTTTTGAAACTATGTATGCTTCTTATTAAATATCTTAAAATTATAATCATAATTCGCTCTTCCTAATTTCATTAATACACATGCATGAAAAACATTGATGTAAAACAAAAAGAAAGGGAAAGGCTGTTTGGATGTCACGAAAGGAACTTGAGAGTGTGGAGGGAAGTATGAGATAAAAGAGAGGAAACAGAGTAGAGAAGAGAAAACCAAGAAAGAAAATAATTGTTTGTAATTTAATAATCAATCAAGTCTAGTTTGAAAATGAAACCCTAGATTTATAGTAATATTTTTAAGAAGCGTCAATATTAATAGATTTTTTTAATTCTTGTTGCTGTCTTTAATATATAAGTCATTAATTAATGTTTTTATTTAATGATATGGCAAGAGGAGAAAAAGAAAAGGAAAATGATATTATGCACCACAGAAAATGTTTGCAAAGTGTTGTGTGTGTATTGGCTATGTAGCTTTTATTTGATGATAAGTGTGATCGTAAGCTATTGATTCTGTTGGTGAATAATGATTAAAGTAACATTCTGTATTTTGGCCCAAAAATGATTGTGTGAGTATAGATTTAAACAAAACCAATTAACATAATCCATGATTAATATCTCTAGATTTATAGGGTTCTTACCCTAAATCAAATCCCATTAAATAAATTAAGAATATTGACTCCTTTATGTAGGTAAACATTTCAGTAAAAGATGAAAAAGAATACTTCGCACTCAGAATTCAAGCATGCATATTCTTTAATTAATCTCTATTGCTTCTTTAAACCATCTCAGACATATGAATAGAATAATTAAGATTATTTGTTGTAACTATAACTCTTCAAAATATACCTTGAATTAATAATGTATTGGACACTCGTTATGACCTACTCTAGGTTTTTGATAGGTACAAGTATCTTCTTACTTCATCTACTCCTTATTATAAAGCACCAACAAATAAATGTATTTGATTCTTTTTATAAAGCACTTGTTTATTTCTAAAGAGCATTAATTTTTTTTTCCATGTATGCCCATAATTAATAAAGGTAGTGGCCGGTGAGCGTAATAGTTAATATGATATTAGCGTTTAATGCAATTAGCAAGGGTAATATTGAAAATTACGTAACTTGTTTTTGAGAATTGTTAGTATAACCAGAGGGAGTATATTGAAGGCAATATAACCATGTTCGATGCACTGACAAACAGTAAATATAGGCACCACTTCCGGTTGGGATTTTAGGCATAAATAATAACATTAATTACTCTTAACATTATGTAAAATGCATGCCTTGCATACTAAATTGAAGCATAGACCCCAACAAATTTTGTATTATAATGTGAAATGGAGGAGGTATCTAATCTAATTAATTGGTTTCTCTAATGGTCGGAGGAAATTGAAGATTAATTTATATCATCGGTCAATCTGCAACTATCATATGGCGGATATGAAATTGAATTTCTTCTTATTAGTCATCACAATAACTTTAGCAGTAATAAATAAATTTACTATAAATTGTAAAGTCAAGCAAAGGTAATACCGTGAAACTATATCTAAAGTTGTCAAACTCGCAAATTTAAATAAATTCGTAACAATGATATAAACTCATAATAATTTACTTTCATTATTAAATAGGTATTAATAGTACCAACGAGGGTTGGCACAAGTGGTAAGCGGCTTGTGTCGCTTAAGCAAGGTCTCGAGTTCGAGCCTTGTGAATGCAGAAAAGCCCCGTTGGGAGACTCACCCACCATAACCAGATGCGCGACCCGGGCCAAATCTGGATTAGTCAAAGCAAAGTTCTGGATACCGGATGAGCAACAACAAAAAAGTATTAATAGTGTAGAATAAATAATTAAAATATAAAAAAATGACAACAATTATATTTAAATATATTTTAAATCCATATAATTGAAATTAAATCCATCAACATTCAAAATTTAACATATTTAACAAATAAATTTCTATAAAACTCACATATAAAGCCGCTGGGTATGATCAAATAAAAAAAGTTAGCACCAATTTAAGGGTGAGTTAACACGGTTTTGTAAGTTTGAAACGTAAAAACGGTAAACTCTGTGTATAAACTTGTAAGTTTAACCGAGTTTACAATGGTCATGATTTTACCAGTTACTCGACTCAATTTGGTAAACTAAAAACGAAAAAACAGAAAACTCAAAAAGTCTATCTGCCTGCGAGTTTGATAACAATGACTATATTTATATGATATCTCATATAACTTCTAAAGCCCAAAAAACATATATATATGTAATTAGAGAAGTAAAACTGATCAGGAGTGGCCAGATATCACCAAGATTACGTACGTTAGTAAATTGAATTTGGATGATTACTTCAAGAGATTGGCTAGCACGCCTTTGACTGCTTTTTATCTGTTCGTTGATTTGAAAAGATTAAAATTTGGGTGCAAGATTGCATTCAAAGACAAAAAGTTTAATTGCATTGAGAGTGGGTGGCATTAGGGACAAATCAATCATTGTTATTTAATAATTAAAAGTACTTAATCAAACAACCCCAGGCCAACTCTCTATTCGTTCTGTATCTACCCAAATAAAATAACATTAAAATAAAACAACGAGACACATCAATTCGCTTTTGATTATTATATCTTGCCCCACAATAGAGTTGTTAGGCAAGCTAGGCTAATTTGGAAAATATATAATATAGTCATCAGTCTTAATTAATTTCATTAGCTAGGACTAGAATGAATATGTCTCTAAACTCGTTTCATGACATGACACACTTTCAATAACTTTTTGAAAGAGAAATAGTTATTCTCTCTGTTTTTTTTTTCCTCCAAAAAAGAGAACTAGTTTGGAATCGATTGGAATTTTTAAAAGAGGTTTTTCAATAATGATTTACAGTATATAAGATAAGTATATTGAGAAGTTTTGTCTCGATTTATATAAATAAATACTTTTGGAGTCCCAAATGTGATCCCAAACAAACACATTTGGGACTATACGCATGGTTTTCTTCTAATAATTTGGGATTAAGGATGGATTATAATGTAGACATTGCTTTCAATGACCTTATAGTCCACTAGCATGAAATCTCTTCTATGAGTAGAAAGTCGTAGGTTATATATTGCTTAAGCCGTTAACACTTGCCCCTTTTACTCCGTTTGGTTCTAAATATAAAATAAAGTTTGTAGTGTAAATTGTATCTGAATTATAAACATTGTTTTATATTTAGGACCAACGGTAATATGATTATTTCTTAAAAAAAGGCATTGCCCTTGGGGTTGACCTATGAGGGCATGACATTAGGGAGACTCGTACAAGGCTAGACTATCTTATGAGTGGAGGGCTGTTTAAAAAAAAAAAACGCTTTCTTTTAAAGAGAGGCGTGTTAAGAAAAGTAACATATATTTATTACATTATTAATAGAAGTAAATAAATTAAAAGTGTCTAGTATAGTGGTGGATCAACTAGACTATAAAATGGGTAAACTTTAAATCCCACCTTATTAAAAAATACGTTTGGGAAGAGGCATCTTGATCTCAAAACCTCATTTTAGATTAGTCAGTTATTCATATATCTATTAATAATATCTAGAAAAGGCATTAAACACCAGGTGCCCCAAATGTTATAATTAATTTAATTTTTAATATGTATGAACTAATTGATTGACTCTTAAGTCGTCTTATCTTTAAAATGGGAGGGAGTAGTATAAACAATGTGGTTAAGATATAACCATTGTAATCATGTGAGTGAAATCCTTTGGGCATTAAATATTTTATTATGGGGTTGGTTGGTTTATCACTTTATTGGTTGTTTTTTTGTTTGTTGGAGGGATTAATTTGTGAGGATACGTTGGGAGGATGGGGAAGCAACTGGGCATGTGAGGTTAGGGGACAAGCGTCAGCATCAGCCGAAATAATTGACTTTTCACAGTCAAACGTTGTCTCAGTCAGTAGTCCCTAATTTCTTCTCCGTCAATTAAACAGTGCGCTTCTTTTTTATTCTAAATATTTATTTCATTAAAAAAATGCCTTTGATTCACGACAACAAACAATTTTGCATACACCTTTTTATTATTTCATTAATTACCAATCCACTAATTTATTAAAAAAACAGAACAAAGCGTGGAAAATTTTTAGAATCAATTGACGATGATCTTTTAAAATTAATTAGTATACTCCTTCCGATCATTTGAGAGTTTTAGTTTACTTCTAAATATAAGGTTTTAAATATTAGGCCCATTTTAAAAGTGAATTTTGATATTAAATATAAGAATTTTATCATTTTATTTCTTATATTTATATATTTATCATTTCTTTTCCAACTAGTTTGTCTAACTCATAAAGTGTATACCTATAAGTATTTCAAAAAGATCATACAATATATGATATAATTAAGTAATTTATTTATCTTTCTTAATTTTTAAAATTAATTAATTAAATTTTATATTAAAGATTAGAATAAGTATATTTTTTTCTTAGATCTTACAAAATTTTCTTCCCCCTAGTGAAACCTTTATAATACTCTCTTTCTCTTAATATAAGGTCTAAATTTTTGAATCTCCTTTATCTTTTTTAGAAGATACACTTTGAAGTTGTATGAATATTAAATGTATTTTTTTAATTTTATCCCTATTTTTTCCATGCTTTCTCCTCCAACATTTTTCTCATTATTAGTCCTACCGCCAATAAATAAGGGTATATTTGGGGAATAAAAGCTTTTCCTAGATATATGTTTGTCATTTTAACTAATTTTAATAGTTTTTTTTAATTAATCTATACAATTTGATTATTTTGATCTTTTTGAAGGGAGTATTAAAGTTCAATATATAAAATATAAAATATGCAAAAGTGGATTAGTCACTAGTCTTGCATAAACAACATTCTTCTTGGAAGGGAGGCCATTGTGGCAATATGAAATCCAAGTATGAGTATTTCCATTGGGCTAACAACAAGGCCCAGTCTTTCATCTTCATGGAGGCATTGATCCAAACATTATACAAGGAAGCTCATAAATACGTACTATCTCTAGACCCATTTAGAAGAAACAAATTATAGTTAAATTAGAGGGGAAAAAAGAGCAATACCATCAAAATTGGTAAAAGATAAATAAATATGTTGAATTTCGATAATTCTAAATAGGCTGATTTAAAATTTTGAAATGTTGTAAAATTTGAGAAATTACCCAACTATCCTTATTTTTTAAAAATAAGAAATCCTCATCCCCCTTGTCGACCACCGGAGCTCTAACGCTAATGACCGGCAGCGGCCACCGTTGTCGGATCTCCAGTGATCTTGCTAGTGACAAGTTGCCAAAGCTCCGATGCCAGCGACCGGAGCTATAACGGCCTAATTTTTTATTTTTTTTTAAATTTATCAAACAAAAGTTGTCAATATAGATAGTTGAGTTATTAACAGTGATACTAAAGTTGTAAACTAGATAGTTGTTGAATATTTCCTGATAACTTTCACCAGAGCTCCGACAACTTTTTTTTTTTTTTTTTTTTTTTTTTTTTGAATTTCTCAGGCTAAAATTGTGAATATGGATAGTTGAGTTGTTAATAGCGATATTAAAGTTATAAAGGGTATTTGTTTACAACTTTAGTATCATTATTAACAACTTAGATATTCATATTGACAACTTTTGCTTAAAAAAATAAAAAAATATATATTAAGCTACAATTTACAACTTTAGTATCGTTATTAATAACTAAAATATCTATATTAACAACTTTTGCATGAGAAAAGTTTCAAAAAATATTAGATAGGCGGAGCTCCAATGGCAGGGTCGCCGGAGCGCTGGTTATGGCCATCAGCGGCAGCAAGGGGGTTGAGGATTTTTTGTTTAAGAAAAATAAAGATAGTTTGGTAATTTATCAAATTTTGCAATATTTCAAAATTCTAAATCAATCCCTTTGGAATTGTTAAAATCCAACATACTTATTTGTCTTTTATCAATACTTATTTGTCTTTTATCAATTTTGACAGTATTTTTCTGTCTTTTTCCCTAAATTATATCATTTGTTTCTTACAAATAGGTCAAGAAGTAGTATTTCAAAGCTATAACTACTTTTGACATACCAGACTCTTGAACAACAAAATCCGAACGCATCCTGACCATCTTCAGAAGACGAAACTCGTCATATTTCATGGGGGCCTTGAACTTTAGAGTTGAACAGAGAATGTTGTAGGATCACTTGTACTTGGTAATGCTTTCAAATCTACTTCACTTTCACCCCTTCAGAGACAATTAAGAATTGGTGATAGATGATAGATCATCGACTGTTTTTACTTGGGGTGAAAGCTTATGATTATGTCCCATAGACTTCAATCATAATCAGAATCTTTCAGCAGTTTCCTCTGCATAATTGCTTCCTTGATCAGCTGACGATGCCACCAATCTCCACCAAATCATGGTTGCAGCAAAGTAATTGATTCACAGAACTAAAAAAAATCAGGATATACACATTACGAGTTGACACTAGAATTATTACAAATGATGGTGTATACAGGAGCATTCTTGATAAAGTCACATGAAATTGTTAACACCCATTTCTCTTAACTCTACAATTCATGCCTGCTCAAGGATCATGTACCGACCTTTTTTCTTGAACAATTCGAGCTCTAGCGTGAACAAGTGGGTAAGAATCACCATGTCTTGTGCAGCTATAGTGTAAAGGGATGTGCTTGCAAGAGCACCAGAAATGAAGTAAACTATGATGATCATCAATTGCAGAAGATAATGTTAATATATAGTCAACATATGATTGCATTTGCACCAGAAATAGCAGAGAAATTATTTCAGTATATCGCAGAGGCATATTGCTGTACTCTTCTTCTATTGCACCTTTGAAAGAGTTCGGCTAGATACACCGTGTAACAATTTGACAAACCCAAGAAAGCTTAGCTTCCCATCAGTATGCCTTATCCAATCCACAAGTACAACATGAAGGGGGATAGAAGGGCCAAGTCCAAGTTCCTAAAACAACAGTTTGAAGAAGATAATATAGGTTAGCCATTTCTTTCTTTCTTACTTTTTTTTTTTTTTTTTAATGAGCTTAGAAATAGCTGGAGCTATAATATACTCTCAATAGTTTCAGGGATGGTGGGGAAACAGGTACCAACACAACGATTCAATTGTAAGATTAGATATCCATTACAAAAGATTTAATGTGACTGAAGTAGTGTCTTGAACTTACTGAGGCAAGTTCTTCAATGACAATAGCTCTATTTCCATCTTTCTCAAAGATTTCATATGCACAGCGTGCATGTTGCTCCCAACGATCAAGAGCTTCAAGCTGATGCACACTTAATGCAGCCGCACAAAATTCTTCAAAACCCATTCTTCTATATTGTAATGGATTTAGCTGTCACAAAAAGAATATTCATGGATAAGACTCAGTAACCAGTCATAAATATGCTCCATCTACACATACAGAGCAAGGTATTACCGAAGCAATAAAATCAGAAATGTGGGACTCTTTCATGGCATCTGTTGCGTGTTTCATCAGCGCCTGCCCAGACAAATATATGAATGAGAAACTCTTGGAATTCAACAACACATCATGTCTTAAGTGCTGATGTGACAGTGGATTATCCACTCACCATCTTGATGTTTTCTAATGTTACGCTACCATTTTTGCTTGGCTCCAGCAGAGCAAATTGCTCCCTCAGATAATAGAGCTCATCAGCAGTCAATGTCTTTGACAGTGCCTGCCAGAGAGGTCAATGCAAGACAACTAGTAAGATTAAATGTGACAAACACTTATAAATATCAAGGTGCATAAATAATAAAATGCAACAGGAAAGTTCAAAACTAAGATAATACTCCCTCCAGTCTTTAATATATAATATATTTACCTAATTTGATTAGATTAAGGAAATTAGTTAAGTTAGTTAATATGACATTTATTTTCTAAAACACCATAGTTATCTTCTTTAATTACTCCATTTCCTCTTCTCATTAATCATTGTTGAGGGAGTAGGAGTAAATTAGGAAAACATTGACGAATATAAAAACTATATCTTATATTTAGGACCAAGATCAACTCCCAAATATGTCTTATATTAAGGACAAGAGGGAGTACAAATTTTCCCTAAACGTATGTTGTTAGCCGAGAGAGAAGAAAATCCCAAGTTTATTGGAGAAAAATGGATATAACGTGAGGTCACTTTGTAGACTACGAATTCCATGTTGAAAGCTATAGACTCATTTTCAAACATTAGATTGCAATAAAGAAGAAATATTTGATTTCAACAGGAATCAGTCTAAAAATAAAAATAAGCTGTTTCTCGTGCAGTATTATAATATACACACCCTTAAAGAGGCCTTGCGCAAGGATGATGAGCGCATATAAGCCTTCATGAGCTTGAATATTAAAATATCAAGAGGAACTTTTACATTGTTGAAGTTCCTAATCCAAGGATGACCTGCAAGTACAAGAATGTCACTGAAAATTTAAAAAATGATCTTACTAGAAGCCTAGAAGCTTATTTGATATTAGAGAAGTCAGAAAACTCACTTAACGCCTGAGCAGCTGATATTCGCTTCCTTGGGTCCTTATTCAACATGCGCTTAACAAAATCTTTTGCTTCTGAAGATAAGGATGGCCAAGGAGGTTCATCAAAGCTTGGATCAGCTTTTAGAACAGCCCTGAATATACCAGACTCTGTTCGGGCCCAAAATGGACGACTACCACATAAGAGAATATATGCTATCACGCCTATACTCCACACGTCAGCTTCTGTACTGTAAGATCTATGTAGAACTTCAGGGGCCACATAGTATGCACTGCCCACGATATCATTGAGCCTTTCATCTGAAAGCCATGCAGAAGAATCAAGCAAACGCCGCAAATTCTCAAGGGTGAGAAGAAACTATCAAGTAGGGCCTGACAAAGGCAAACCTGGTTTGACAAAGTCTGATAACCCAAAGTCAATAGCTTTTAATTCAGCGTTCTCATCCTTTGAAACATACAAAAAATTCTGAGAAGTAAAACAACAAGATGGTTATATAATGATCTAAAAATCCACACTGAAATGCCAATATTCAGTAAACCATTTTACTCATCAAATATTATGTGTGTCTTATACAAGTAAAAGTTGTATTTCCGTCAAAGCAATTTTTATGCACTATATTTTTGTCATTTTCTTGGAAACATTTGATTGCGACATGTTCATCAAACTGTGACTACATGATATTTGCAAAATTCTGTTTACTTGAATGGTTACTGCACATTTAGGTGGCATCTGAAAATTCCAAAATCCACTTTGCTATGAGCCTATGACTCATTAGGTATTCTTGCAGCAAAGCAAATATGGTTGTTGTAACTCCATCCAATGTACACTGATGCTTCAGTTACCAAAAAAGAAAGGAAGATGTATATGCTCACCTCCGGCTTAAGATCCCTGTGCACCACACCCTGAAGATGACAGAACGCAACAACATTCAGTATTTGTGTAATAACAGCTTTTGCGTCATCTTCTGAGTATTTCCCTCCTCTATAGAAAGATTAAACCATGTCAGTTAGGGAAAAGGTTCATCCCCAAACAGAAGTTTTATAACAAAAATTAGAGCTGATGTAATAAGAGATAAGAATCACCTTGAAAGTATTCTATCCAACAGCTCGCCTCCTTCACATAACCTAAAATGCCAAAAGCACCCAATTCATACCCAAAACTTAGAAAACTCTTGAGCAAACTCCAGAGTGAATTCAGTTAGATAGTACATTCAAAATTACCATAGAAAAAACTAAGAATGAAGTCTATTGGATTGTTTTGGTTAAAACTTAAAAGAAAGACTATTGGGTTGTATTTGATAGAATACAGATAGATAATTAGTATCCCATAAAAAAGTCCATTAGAAAAAAGAGGGGGGGGGTGGTTCACTTAAAATACCAGCAATGCCGCTACTATGCTCAAATCTGAAAAGACTGAAAATGTACCAAACTTACTCCATTACAATGTAGACATTATCTTGATCTTCAAAAGCATCATAGAATTGCGCCAGATTGTTGTGTCCAGCCAAGGCTCGTAATATTTTCACCTCCCTTCTAACATCTTCAACTGCAATTGCTGTGGTCATCTGGCAACCACAAAAAGGGTAGCATCATAAGCGAGTTATAATGCTAGTCACACCATATATGATTTAAACATCATGCTTGGTTGAAAAGCGGTATGAAGAAGTGCGAGCTTAAAAAACAGTGTTATGCATGAATACAAAAATTCAAATTAGCCCGTAACGTAGGAATATAATTTAACATTCATTTTTATTTAATATTTACATTTTCTTAAAATATATTAATAAATTTATTCATCCCTATAGTTTTTACCCAATTGCAACTTAGTTCCAATCACTTGAAAGTTTGTAATCAACTTGAGATTTGAATATACACAGTCATCACACTCTTGACAGATTTGTCAGAGACTGTCATTGCAGAGACTCAGCAACAAAGCTTCAAAGTATAATGACATATTAGAAATTGATAGAGCTAAAAGAACTGGCTGAGTAATACCGCCTAATGAATAAAGCTAATCACTATCTCTACAATCCAATAAAGTTTCATTAAAGTAAGTTTTTTATCATGCAAACTTAGACGGTTAGACCATTTCCACATTAACTAAAGCAGAAGAATCTTCAACAGTAACCCCTTGAAAGACATAAAAAAAGGACTTCAAAAGCTCAAGCTTTATCCACAAAGTACCCCACCGATTCGGAGACCAGTACCGTTTGAACAAAAATCACTCATAGTCCTCAATATAATTTTAAACAAAAGCAAATTATAAGAGAGTGTGAGGCACAGAAAGAATTCAAAGAACTATTATATAAAGGGAGGAGAAGGGTATGGTTGACCTTAGCTTTAGGAATGACCTTCACGGCCACTTGCTGACCCTTACGTTCACCCTTCTTGAACCTAGCAGAGCATGTAAAACCAAAATGTCCTCTTCCTATTTCTTCCCCAACCTCCAATCTACTCGTAAATTCCTTCGAAAACCCAAACCTCTTGTCCAAATCTCTGGATTCTTCTTCCTCCCCTTCTTCGGGGATAGCTTTCGCAGCCTTCCTCCCCTGCCTCCTCGCCAGCACAGCCTTTATGTGCTTGGCCGGCGACGGCGGAGGAAGAGGCCGCCGGAAGAACCTCCTTGGCGTCGAACTCGCGCTCTTGCTCCCTCCCGGCGTCGACGCCGGAGAATTCTTGAGAAAATGAGCTGGACTGGGGCTGTAGAAGGGGAACAACGGAGACTTCTTGCCGGTAGTCACGTCATCTTCCGGGTGGTAGTTGTTGGTGATGGGAGAAACCGGGGATTTCGGGATTTGAGAAGAAGAAGAATCTTCATACCGATTCTCATGGTCTTCTTCTTCTGTTGGCTTACCCGCATATGGATTCGGTTGCGATGGCTTAGAGACACAAACTCCCATGTTTGGGTTCGAACAAACAAGCTAGGTCACTATATCACTGATAATTCACTCTATGGCATCGTGTATAAACTCCAGAATTCAGTATGAGAATCATTCCGTGGCTTCATCCGCTGAAGATTCAGACACCTATAGAGAGGCATAGAGCGAGAAAGAAGAGAGGGAAAGAAGAAAAGTAAGAGTTGAAGACTGAAAACTGTGTATTAAATGAAGCATGAGAAGAGTTGAGGGAGAGAAGATGAGATTAATGGAGAAGATGAAGGTGGGGACAATCCGAGTGGCCACGTGGCATGCACAAGATTCTTGAATTCTAACTGTTCGTGGAATTATGTGATTAGTGAGATGAAGAGAAAAAAAGGAAAGGGGGGAGAGAGAGAGAGAGATTCAGAAATGCAGGAGGTTGGAAAGGGACAAGAAGAAGAAGGTGAAGGCAGAAAATGGGAAAAGTTGGCGAAGTAGGATTGTTGTATTGGTTGGCTGGCATCATCATTGTGGTTTCTCCTCCCTTGTTGACTGGTCACCAACAAGGTAACAATGCGCAATTGAATTCCCTCACCAAAACTTTTTACATCATGCAAAATACATGTTTTCTAAGTATAAGATTTCGTTCAACCACATCTTATATTAATGACAAAGGTTGTATCTAGACAATGCTAAGTCTGAGTGAAATGGCTATGTTTGGTCATCAGTTGATCAGTTGCTAACTGGAGAGGAGGAACAAGAGAAAATAATGTTAATTCATAATAATGAGCACAATATTAATAAAACAGCGACCGGGGAAGCTAACCAAACAACAACAAAAACCAAAGTGGTCAGCTCTGTGATCCAAGGGGGAAGCAGATTATCTCAGTATCCTTCCCTTCTCTTCCTTCAGTATCTTTTAATCTGAGCCATCTAAAAATGAATCTAACGTCCAGAGAATTTTAATGCATGTTTTCAGCTTTTCTTCTGAAGTTCCTGGAACTTAATGTTTGAAATATAAGACATCCAAATAAGTTTGTGCTAGGCTGGCCTTGAAATTCAAATATAAATAATACTACCTCCAATCCTAAATATAAGATATAGTTTATATACATCACAAATTATGTCATATATTTAGGATCGGAAGAATATTATACTACATGACTTTTATTACAATGTTAGTTCACAAAAGTCAATTTGGATAAAAGTTATTTTTAAAAACGTCAATCCAAACATACTATATAAAAAGATTGCTTGTTAGTATTTCTTCATGGGCTTATTTAAGTACACATGACATGTTTTATAGTATAATATGTTTTGTTTAAAACACTTGGATATTTGAGGATAAATTAAAAGGTTTATAATGAGATGCAAGTTGATATAAATTTGAGTATGGATGACAAGGACATGGGGTAAATTTATATTCACAAGGCATGGAGCTTAAATTCCCAACCCAAACACAGCCTAGACGGCGTTGCAAACCCCATGTGCAGGCCTAAATTATCCCAACCACTACTCCAAGGTATAACTCACAAGCAACCCCTGTGTATCTCTCTAGATATTTCTTACTTTTTTCCTTTGAAAAAAACAGTAAAATTGTTCATAAATCCCTATTTCAAAATTTATTTGTTAATTGGGACCTAAAATCTTGTACATGTGTGGGGTCCTTGAGTTTAAATATTTATCATAGAAGAAAGTTATTACCTTAATTAATGAAAATTAAACATTCATTTTATGCAATATATCTTTTCTTTATATACAATAATCTATCTTTCTTCGGGTGCAATTGATCTTTCTTACATGCAATTCATTCTCCTTTGTGTTGCAAACGATCTTCCATTAAGTGTAAACAATATTTCTTTAATGCAAATAATCTTCCATTATTTGCAAACAATACATGTTCCTCTTATGCAATTCATCTTCCTAAGCGTAAATTAAATTATCTTCTCTTGTGTGCAATCCATCTTCCTAAGCGTAAATTAAACTATCTTCCCTTGTGTGCAATCCATCTTCTATTTTTGCAAAATTAGTTTTTCATGTGCAATTACATTTTGGGCAAACTATCTTTCCTATATGCAATCCATCTTCCTATATGTAAATTATCTTCTTTTTGTGCAATCCATCTTCTTTTTGTGCAGTTCATCTTCCCTTGTGTGCAGTTCATCTCCCCTAAAATATCCAAAATTTTCAATTCATTAACCCACAATTGATTTTTGCTCCTCCTCTTCTTCAAGCTCTTGTGGTCTTTCTACTTTCATGACCAATCATACACATGAAAACCATCAACCACCCCACTCATCAATGTCGGTGCCACCATATACCTCTCCAATCATCGGCGCAGCCGCAACCTCCATCGATGACCACTTCCATTTACTTCACCGATCTTTGTCTCTTCCATCTTCTCCACCCCACCTTGAGATTAGACTCCTTGTTGACACTTGCACCTCCACCTTCATAGATCTGGGTCCTCTTCAATCTTCTTCATCTTCTCCCCACTCCTCATCATTGTCTTTATGGTGGAAGCAAGACGATGTCTTTGCTCGATGGTGACTTATTCTGTAGATCTTCTTCTAAAGAATAGGGCCTTTAGCTCAATGGTGGCTTCTGTTATCATGGGCTTTTAATAGATTAAAGACATGATTTTTTGTTTTTTTTTGTTTCATTGGTTATATGGGTTTGATATTATTGAGATTCATTATTTCTAGATTTAATTGTATTGTGCTTGAAGATGATGATTTGTTTCCATGGTTCTTCAAGCTAAATCTCATTGAGGATTCTCTGATGAAATCAGTACTGGTGGAGGAGAATTGTTTTATGATGAATGTTTGGTTCCTAGGGAGAGATTACACAAAGGGAATGTTTTTCTTAAGGACAATTTTGTCTTTCTCCTATCACAATAATTCACATTCAAGGACCTCACACCTTTACATGGTCTCAGATCATCTCCATCTCACAAATAATTTTTAAATAGGGATTTATGAGCAATTTTCCCTAAAAATATTATATTAATTAATATGTATTAAAAAAACAAGAAGCACCTAGTTAAGAAATTAAGCAGGTTGTCACAAGTGGCAAGTCACACGCCAAGTGTGAATGGCGCGATAACTTAACTTCCACTTTGAACCCGATATTCCCAAGGACAAAAAGATATGCCACCTTCTATACTTAAAACAAGATTGATGATTTAATTAATTTGAGGAGAATAAATAAGTTAAGTAAATTCTTCAAAGTGTGTGTGTGTATATTAAACTAGTTTGTCTTATTTAGAAATTGATAAATATTTTAATGATATATATAAGTATTTGGAGAGATTATATAACATATACCAAATTGAGTAATTTATTTAGTTTTTTCATTCTTTTCAAATTAGTCAATTATATTTTATATTAAGGATAAGAGGTAATACGATTTGTCTTAAATATAAACTACCTTCAACCATCTTACCAAAACTAAGGAACAAGAGTTAAATCATTAAATCTGTCTTAAGTAATTTTTTTTTCAATTATACTATTAGTAAATAGATTTTTAAATGAGTACCAAGAAAGAACATTTAAGTATTAATTGCAATGACCGAATTAATAAATAAACATTAATTACTTTTCAAGTGACATATATTATAAGCTAAAAAAACTCTTCTATAATGAGATTTATATCACAGACGGGAGCTAGAAAGTAGAAAGAGTATATATATACTTTCTCACATACTCTCTCTAATCCAAAATATAAGCCACCTTACCCTCCCTCCATGGCCAATTCATATTATAAGTCACGTCTCTAACTACATCATCAAACTAAGGATGGGATATTAACTCATTAACTTTAAAAATAAAAGATTTTTTTAACTTTACCCATATTTAAGAATAGTATAAAGAAAGAATATATTAGGCTTCAAGTTTTCTCTTAGTAAATTGTAATATGGGTAATATTTGGAAAAAGTTCATTAATAATCCACCAAATAACTTATATATACTACTTATAATGTATTATGTATAACCTAATTGGAGAGTCAATCTTCTGTATTTGTTAATATTCTCCTAGTTTACTCATATATACGCTCTCTCAACAATAATATTAATTAAGTAAAAGAGAGATGAATGAAATTAATGGATATAATTTGAATGTTTTAGAAAATACATATCATATTAATTAATTTAATTACATTAAACTAATTAAATTATATAAATAGAACTTGTATAAAAAGTTTCCTGGAAAGCACCCTATATTTGGGCTAAAGTAAGTGTGTGTATGTGTGTATTGACATTTTCAAAATCATGACCGTACGAGATTTTATTTTCCCGAACGAGAATTATACCCACTCGGCCACTCATGTGTGTGTGTGTGTGTGTGTGAGAGAGAGAGGTTAAATTCATCTAGGGACGGCGAGGGACAGTTACATTATTATTTGAGACATGAGAGAGCATATAAAGTGAGGATTCAAAGAGGGCAATGAATGATACATGAATGTTGGGAAAGAAGCCAACCTCGAAAGAAGACTTTTTGAAACTCGGGGGGTGATATCACTCCGGGCCCATATTTATATTTATTTTTGACCAAATCACACATCAAGAAAAGGTAGGTGGCTCAATGATTATAAGACATTTTCAACTTTCCCTTATTTATGAATGATCTACATTTCAACTCTTTATTCTCTTTGTTTTCATTTGAGTACTGATAATATGGACAAAATCGTCACAATCTCATTTATTTGATCAAAAAAGACTTATAAATAAGACCAAATTTTTTAGTCAAAATGGACTCATAAATAAGATCAGAATGATAAATGGAGTGTATTCGACGTATAGAAAAAGAAGTATTGGTACGTACATGGTACAACAACAACAATAATAATAATTGGAGATTGATCCTTAAATCATTATGGGATTGGTTATCTTTTTGGTAATCATCAAGAAGTGTTGGGGGACAAGGATCCGTGGATTTGTTCAATGCCACTTACCGCTATGCTCCTGCCTCACACACTATTTAACCTTTTTGCATGCATCGGGACCATCGTGCCCAAGTTTTCATATCTAAGCTTTATAGTTTGGATCTTTATGATTATTTAATTAATGTTTTTTTCGATGATTATGTCTATCTCATATATTATTTCCACTTGATCTCTTCCATGCATCTCTTATTTCAATTGATTCTCTCTCATATTCATCTCTCTACTAAAAACGTATTTTAGAAAAATAAGTTACATTTATATATATTTATTGTCTTTAACTAAATTTTCGATATGTATAATTTAATTATTTGAAACTTACACTTTAAACAATAGGTAGTATTTAATTTACTCTTTACTCTTTCTATTTTAAATATACATCTTAGTTTTTGTATTGCTTTGGTTTTGATTTTAAATAAAAGACACTAATTCGTTTTATCTTTTAAATTTATATGATTTTTCCTATATGACCTTATTATTGGACATGTTAAAAGGGAATTTCAATCAATGAGATATTTTCCAATACAAATGATTGAATAAAAATTTTAAAAAAATCAACACAGCTTTTTTCCTAAATAAATAATTTAATTAATTTTAGTAATATATTTAAATTACTTATCTAGCTCCTCTGTATTTTTAGAATCGATTGAAATATTATATATTTCTCTCAGACTCTCAAAATTTATATAAAATTTTTCTTTTGGAATAAAAGGGTGTGTAAAATGTGCAGGAACTAGCTGACTAAAGGAAAATTATGCCTTTGCTGGGAGACTCACCCACTATAGTCAGGTGCACGACTCGGGTCGAATTCGGATTAGTCAGGACGAAGCTCTGGATACCGGATAGGAAACTAAAAAAAAGAAGGAAAATTATGCCTGAAATTTTTAAAGAGAATAGCAATATTTTATAGTGATAACTTCAACATCCATTTGATGACTTTGATAAGCAAGAGAATCAACACAGTGGTTGACCTCCCTTAACATGAGATCAAAAGTAACAACCCAGTCTTACATAAAAAGTTAACAACATGAGTTGAGTCTAATAGATAAATAGCTACTTCCTCACAACGAACCAACATTCAAATCCTACTATGAAAGGTATCTATATTTAGCATCTAACCGACAAATTGCTTTCAACATGATTATACCAGTTGAGCCTAGCAAAAAGAAATTGTCTTTAATTTTTGTCAAAAAAAAAAAATATTGCCCCTTTTAGAACTAAACCTTGCGTTCGTCGTTTTCGTAAGTATATTTGCATATGTTCATCATTGCTTTTGATCGATGAGTACTTGTTGGAAGTTCTCTCACATGGAAGATTGGAAGCTTTGTGTTGGAACTATATATTCAACCTTTTTAATTCTCAATAGATGCACCAATTCTTTGTACGTTCAATCCAACTTTTAATGGCAAGAGAGATCTCCTCTCTACTTTCTCTTTAACCTTTCCTTCAATATATAATGGACATCGTCTAGAGATAAAGACCCCCGTTTTCGTCTATGATCAAAAGTTATTGACTAGCCAGGCTTGTTTGGGATACCAGTGGGTAATCGAATCGACTTGGGTAAAATCGATTGGGTAAAAATCAGATTGTGAAAAGCATGATTTATGTTTGGATTGATGATTGATAAGTAGCTTTTGTGAAATAAACTTGTTTGGAATGACTTATGAATAAGTGACTTTTATAAGAGAAAAAAATCATAATCCCGATTTAAATAGTAAATAAACCAGGAAATGAAGCTTATCATAAGCTCTTCTCATAAGCCATAAGCTCGATTGGGCAACTTTTCTAGCCAAACGAAAAAAACCAAAAAAGCACCCATAAGCACTTTTCAAACAGTAAATAAGTTGATAAGCTCTCCCAATAAGCTCTTCCAAACATGCACACTAGCTAGTTCTTAACTAAGAAATAGCCAATTTGAAACATATTTTGCTTCATATATTATGATCTAGAGTTAGAACAAAAAAAAATGCAAATATTTAGTTTTGTACCATTCATTAAAAAGTGTAATATTATTAACATTTAAATAAACAAATATTTCTTGAAAATTCAGAAATTTAACTCAATTATCATTCGTTTACACTAAATTGAGTTCAAATTTCGAGTCTTTACTAAAGTCAAGTCTAAAATTATGTATGATTAAGTTGGACTCTTTTAATTTCATCAAAATTTCCCCTTTCAAGGCCTAAAGTGAAGTTTGACTCTTTTATCAATATCATTATTGATAATATTATACTATAATTTTTTGAATATAATGATTCAAACAAAAGAAATTAATCATAAAATGTCGTGTGTGTATCTTAAGATTAAAGAAGCTATTTTATCTAAGTATAATTTTTAATCAATCCAATAGATTGAAAAAATAAAATAAAATATACACTAATTCCATTAGATGCAAGACTACTGATTAATATAATTAATAATCATTTTGCAAGATAATTATGTAATGATCGATCAATATATATTGCATTCACGCATCGTATGGGAGCTGCTGCTTTCAAAACACTAATATTAGGACCCGTTGAAGAATAAAAGAAATATAAAAGCAGCATTTACAGACTTTCATATTCCATAGTTCACTAGTAATTTTCAAATTAAATTTCCTTAAATTAATTAATCTGAAAAAGAAAACGAAGAACTTGTGTATGTATCGATTATTAGAATAATAATTTAAAAAAAAAAATCTAATGCTTGGTTAGGTATACA
Organism: Acacia melanoxylon; assembly: GCA_019022615.1. Taxonomy (NCBI): domain Eukaryota; kingdom Viridiplantae; phylum Streptophyta; class Magnoliopsida; order Fabales; family Fabaceae; genus Acacia; species Acacia melanoxylon. The sequence goes on from JAFJYJ010000007.1 coordinate 4,884,959, forward strand.
TAATATACCACAAATGATTTAGATTTGTGAGAGATTTCCAATAAGGATATGTACCCACCTCCCATACGTAATTGAAAATGACGCCGATCTAGTTGATGGTGACGTCCCATAGCCAAATTAAGGGGAAATTGCATTTGTAGACCACTAAATATATTTAATATAAATAGGCACCTCATTCTTTGAATCTTACAACTTACAACCAATAATATTGGTCTTTTCTTGAAAAATAAAATATTTGTCGTGACGAAAATGATATCCCTCCCTTACTCCATTGCTTTTGGGTGCACAAATTCAGATTTACAATTTAATTTTCAGGGCGGATGACGAAAAATTCATACTAGCTTTTGTTTAAGCTAAAAAAAAGCGCCACATCTAAGATTCACAACTACCACTCATAAGAATTAAGATTCATATGTCAATTTGAACTTTTGAAGGATGAGGGCAAAAATTCATTCTATTTTTTAAAAAAAAAAATTGAAAGTGTTCCATAAAAGATTTTCAAAGTGCCCAAAAACTTGATATAAGTTTTTTTTTTTTTAAAAAAAAAAAAATACAAGGGCCACTCTTATATTCACAAGTCATTTCTAAGGAAGTGGGTGCTGAAAATATATATAAAGGTTTAATATTTTTGTTTTTGTTGTAGAAATTTTTTTTCTGTCACACTCACATAAAAATGAGTGAATCCCATTGTAAAGAGAAGAGAGAGGAAATCTTAGTAGGACCCACTTACTTTTATGTAAGTGTGGCGAAAAAAAATATTTTTACAAAGAAAAACAAAAACATTAAACACTAATATTTTTTTAAAAATTATAGACCTTTTTTTTTGCTTGAAAAAATTATAGGCCTCACAAAAGAGATCCACAAGTGCTACCCTCATTTCAAGAGGTAATGTTTGAAATTTCACATGTTTTTTTTAAAAAAAAAATAGAAAAAAAAATAGAAATCAAATGGTACAACCCAATGTTTTAAAAGCCAAACCAAATGTCGAGCTGAAAATTCTAGTTGATCACGGTTCAAACGGTTAGATCAGTTTATTTAGCCATTCGGTGGAACCGCTGATGTAATCCCTCTAGTCTTGTATGTAAGAGAATTTTTAAGAAATTATCTGAGTTTATTAACTCACTCACTACCTCAATAAATAAGGAGAATATATTTAAAAAATAAAGTGTTGAACAAATTTTAAAAAATAACCCATAAAATAAACACAGTAAATTATAAACCAGCATAAAATATAAGTATAATAAAAAAAATATAATTAAAATCTTAAATTTTTATAATAATTCTTATCTTTGAAAATAATCACAATATTGTAATTTAAATAATTTCTTATTGCATTTTTCATTTAGTAAATATTTATTTTTTATATCAATGGAAATAAAATTATCCCACAATTAATTTTATTTTCACCCATCAAAATTAAAGGAGATATTTTTATGCATTACATTTTAAGGATGAGATCGTGACATATCCAACTCCCAATCCCAATCAAGAGGTAATGTTTGAAATTTCACGTAAGTTTTATTTCTTAAAAAAAAAAATCAAATCAAATGGTACAACCAATTCACAATTGCCCCTGTCAAATATACCCAAGTCCATTTCAAGCGTGGGTTTTGCAGCCACCCACCGTTAAAAAGACTTGTGAATGTAAGACTAATAATTGTGAGTGTCAATGGCCATAAGTCAGCAAAAACAACGGAGAGAGTGAGGGAGGACACATTTTGGTGATGATAAATTTCCTTACCAAGTATCACTTTTATATATATATATATATATATATATATATATTAAGAAAACTAAATAAATTACTTTAAAACATTAATATTTATTATTTTTCTTTAAACTAATTTTTCTAATTTATAAACTTTTATATAATATAATAATACATAACATATACTATAATTAAATAATTGATTTAGCCTCATTAGGGAGCAGAGAGTATAAATAAAAGCCTCAAATTTATTTTAAAGAGAGTAGCAATAATAATAATAATAATAACAAAAGGGGCGTGATGATTATTTGTGATGGAGAAGTGGTGAAAACACTATATATATATATGTGTGTGTGTGTGTATCATTGCCTCCTCATATCATAATAACTTGTATTTTGTAACTATTCTCCACTTGCTGTTCTCCCTGACGTTTTCTTCTTGACTTTCATCAATCTGTCTTCTTCAGTCATTATCTACCCACTCATATTTTAACTCATAGTATGGCTTTGCCTTACTTCACAATTATTAATTGTTTGTCTTCATTTTATCATTAATCTTTGTTAAGATTTGATTAGCTAGCTATAGCTGGTGTTTCACTTGCAACAACAATATATACGAATATCACTATGATTCATGTATTTCTAGCTTTTTCCCCCCAGATAAACGACATTGTTGAATGGGAGAAAACAATTAACAGAAGAAGCAAGGATATGATCATCCTTATCTGCTAGCTGCTTAAATCTTAGTACCTCATATCTTAAATGTAGGACCTAGTTTGTATAACAAATTGTATTATAAACTAAGGGCCCGTTTGGATCGCTGCAAATCAAGGAAGAAGGGAAAAGAAAAATCGGATTTTCCATCTGGTGGCGTTGTTTGGTTCATCATTTTACCAAGAAAATATTTTCCGGCAACGGCCAATTTTCCTTCATCTATGTGAATATCTTTTCCTTCCATTATTGATGGGAATCCATTTTCGGACGATGGTAAATTCCCAAATAATCCCTCTCTTTCTTCTTCAATGGTTGTCGTTGTAATCGCTTCCTCTTTCCATTGCTGCAGATCTGATCATTGTTGATGAAGGTTTGATTCTGTACCTACTTTCAGACATAGACGCAGACCTCATGGTGGTGAAGTTTTTTCAGATCTAGACGCAGACGTAAATGCAGACCCCAAACACCTCTTACTTCCATTTCTGATCGTTGCTGATGAAGATTTTTCACATGTAGACCCCATGGCGGTGAAGGTGGAGGAGTTGTTGATGAGGGAGGAAGAGAAGTGCAACTCAAATACAGTGCACACTCGAGTGCACAATCAATGCACTGTGTGGTTTTATGTGGTTTAAAATAATATTGTCTTTAGGGGCAAAATAGTATTTTGCCTCATTTTCCTTCCTTATTTTTTTTCTAACTACACAAAAATTTTCCTATCAACCCATTTTCTTTTCCAGTGTGAACCAAACGTGTCAAGGCAAAATATTTTCTGTTCCATTTCATTATTTTTATTTTCATTCATACATTTTCTTCTATCCAAACGGTCCCTAAGTCCTACATTTACAACACAATGAGTAATATATTATTATGATAAATTATTGTACTAAAAGAGAAATTTTATTTGAAGGAGTCAAAAATAGCCTCTCTCTTTTCTTTTTCTTTTTTCAATTATGGGAAGCTAAAATGGTGAGGCATTTTTCGTGAGGTGGAGGATAATTTGGTAGCTAAGATGAAATTAGCAGTTATATAGACATGGTTGGTTGTCGTCTGAGGATTTTGATGCATCAGAAAAGGTGGTGTGAATAGATAGGCCACCAAAATAACACTGTACTTACAAGTCCTATTGCAACCATCAATATATGTATTGTAGGGGCTAGTGTGATAGATCACCAACTGGAAGCTTTGTAAAGATTTTGATGATACCTTCAAATTATTATTGGAAAAAATCAAATGAAACTACGTTGAGAGGAAGCAAGAGATCAGATCATAATAATGAACGATTCTTTGGGTGTGTCTGTATCAACCGAAAACAAAACCCCAAACTAGTACTTGCCTTCACTTTATATGATTGGTATACTCCCTACACAGTACACTTGATTTGATATATCAAACTAATTAGGCTTTTATATTTCTGTCATGTGTTATCAGATTAAACAAGGGATTCTCCCACGTGTGGACGATATTTAATTTATTGTTCATATCATATTTAAAATATAAGTTTTCTAATTAGAAATAAATAAAATGATCTTACTTTAAAGATTTTACTAATCATCCTTGAGATTCGTTTCTTGATACTACGTCCATCTATTGAAGACATTAAAAATAAATGATAAACATGATATATGAAAAGAAAAATTAGTTATTGTTTCAAAAGAATATAACCAAAAGTAGAATACGTTCGTTTGAAGAGCAAAAACAAAGTTTATTACTATAATGATCTATGGATGTTCTTCAATCTCCCTGTCATATAAAACAATTATGCACGACTGAATCAGTATAACATTTACTTGTTGTCGATGTTTGGTGTATGTCAGCGTATCAAAACCCGCAATTGAAATATTAACCAGATTGCTATAATTCTGTTTTGTATTTCATTCTGTGTTATATGCGTGTAGTTGAGAGTACATTGGAGCACATCCTTCAAACAACGATAAGGGCTTTTGCCAATGTGATTAATTGAAATTATAGATAGATTATTGGAATTGATCTATCCCTACACAAGTGTTCCGGTGTGGAACAGAATCTTAACGCTCATGGGACAGCGTTTGATTGTTTCTTATATGGAATGCGGACGGCCAAGCGTGATGCCAGGCCTACGCATCTTAAGAGGGATCAAGTCGCGTAGTTCGAGGACACACGCGCGTTTAGCGAAGAAGGGGTAGTGTGTATGCTCCAGCAAGAGTGTGTGTGTGCACCTTAGGGTTAACCTCATTTATGGGGTGTCCTCGGGTGGGATAGTGTGGGCGTAATCCAACGCCCTAAGATCATAACTGATCGAATCTATCTTTAAATAAGATAGATCTCCTCGATTCTACCGAGATATGATTTTTCTTTATTATAGGTAGATCCCAATATGTGATATATTGCCTGTTGGGCCATCCCGGTATTGGGCCCTATTCCGGTCCGTAACAACAAGTATTCTCTTAATTTGTTAATTTGCAAAAGAAATAACGTTAAGTAGCTAATTATGTGACTCTCTCTTAACATATACATGGATTAATTTTATCACAGGGGGCTAAATAAAACTAAAATCAATAAATTACATATTATATTATATATAGATGTAATCTATGTTTATTCATTACGTTTCTTGCAATACTGAAAAATATATCCAGTTAAAATCATGATGTTATCAAAATTGTAAAATTAAGAAGGTCAATGGTATGTGGTTGACATAGATAGAGCTTTCCAAGTAGTTCATAACTAATTAAAATTAAGTCAATTCAATCTCATATATATGCAAGTCCAAATTTGTAATATGGGTAATATTTGGAAAAAGTTCATTAATAATCCACCAAATAACTTATATATACTACTTATAATGTATTATGTATAACCTAATTGGAGAGTCAATCTTCCGTATTTGTTAATATTCTCCTAGTTTACTCATATATACGCTCTCTCAACAATAATATTAATTAAGTAAAAGAGAGATGAATGAAATTAATGGATATAATTTGAATATTTTAGAAAATACATATCATATTAACTAATTTAATTACATTAAACTAATTAAATTATATAAATAGAACTTATATAAAAAGTTTCCTGGAAAGCACCCTATATTTGGGCTAAAGTAAGTGTGTGTATGTGTGTATTGACATTTTCAAAATCATGACCGTACGAGATTTTATTTTCCCGAACGAGAATTATACCCACTCGGCCACTCATGTGTGTGTGTGTGTGAGAGAGAGAGAGAGGTTAAATTCATCTAGGGACGGCGAGGGACAGTTACATTATTATTTGAGACATGAGAGAGCATATAAAGTGAGGATTCAAAGAGGGCAATGAATGATACATGAATGTTGGGAAAGAAGCCAACCTCGAAAGAAGACTTTTTGAAACTCAGGGGTGATATACCACTCTGGTCCTATTTATAAGTCTCTTTTGACCAAATCACACATACCAAGAAAAGGTAGGTGGCTCAATGATTATAGAGTACATTTTCAACTTTACCCTTATTTATGAATGACTACATTTCAACTCTTTATTCTCTCTTTGTTTTCATTGGTACAATAATATGGGCAAAATCGTCACAATCTCATTTATTTGATCAAAAAAGACTTATAAATAAGACCAAATTTTTTAGTCAAAATAGACTCATAAATAAGATCAGAATGGTAAATGGAGTGTATTCGACGTATAGAAAAAGAAGTATTGGTACGTACATGGTACAACAACAACAATAATAATAATTGGAGATTGATCCTTAAATCATTGTGGGATTGGTTATCTTTTTGGTAATCATCAAGAAGTGTTGGGGGACAAGGATCCGTGGATTTGTTCAATGCCACTTACCGCTATGCTCCTGCCTCACACACTATTTAACCTTTTTGCATGCATCGGGACCATCGTGCCCAAGTTTTCATATCTAAGCTTTATAGTTTGGATCTTTATGATTATTTAATTAATGTTTTTTTTCGATGATTATGTCTATCTCATATATTATTTCCACTTGATCTCTTCCATGCATCTCTTATTTCAATTGATTCTCTCTCATATTCATCTCTCTACTAAAAACGTATTTTAGAAAAATAAGTTACATTTATATATATTTATTGTCTTTAACTAAATTTTCGATATGTATAATTTAATTATTTGAAACTTATACTTTAAACAATAGGTAGTATTTAATTTACTCTTTACTCTTTCTATTTTAATTATACATCTTAGTTGATGTACTGCTTTGGTTTTGATTTTAAATAAAAGACACTAATTCGTTTTATCTTTTAAATTTATATGATTTTTCCTATATGACCTTATTATTGGACATGTTAAAAGGGAATTTCAATCAATGAGATATTTTCCAATACAAATGATTGAATAAAAATTTTTAAAAAATCAACACAGGTTTTTTTTTTATAAATAATTAATTTAATTAATTTTAGTAATATATTTAAATTACTTATCTAGCTCCTCTGTATTTTTAGAATCGATTGAAATATTATATATTTCTCTCAGACTCTCAAAATTTATATAAAATTTTTCTTTTGGAATAAAAGGGTGTGTAAAATGTGCAGGAACTAGCTGACTAAAGGAAAATTATGCCTTTCTTTGGGGACTCACCACTATAGTCAGTGCACGGTCGGGTCGGGTCGGATTAGTCGGACGAAGCTCTGGGATCGGATAGGAAACTAAAAAAAGAAGGAAAATTATGCCTGAAATTTTTAAAGAGAATAGCAATATTTTATAGTGATAACTTCAACATCCATTTGATGACTTTGATAAGCAAGAGAATCAACACAGTGGTTGACCTCCCTTAACATGAGATCAAAAGTAACAACCCAGTCTTACATAAAAAGTTAACAACATGAGTTGAGTCTAATAGATAAATAGCTACTTCCTCACAACGAACCAACATTCAAATCCTACTATGAAAGGTATCTATATTTAGCATCTAACCGACAAATTGCTTTCAACATGATTATACCAGTTGAGCCTAGCAAAAAGAAATTGTCTTTAATTTTTGTCAAAAAAAAAATCTTGCCCCTTTTAGAACTAAACCTTGCGTTCGTCGTTTTCGTAAGTATATTTGCATATGTTCATCATTGCTTTTGATCGATGAGTACTTGTTGGAAGTTCTCTCACATGGAAGATTGGAAGCTTTGTGTTGGAACTATATATTCAACCTTTTTAATTCTCAATAGATGCACCAATTCTTTGTACGTTCAATCCAACTTTTAATGGCAAGAGAGATCTCCTCTCTACTTTCTCTTTAACCTTTCCTTCAATATATAATGGACATCGTCTAGAGATAAAGACCCCCGTTTTCGTCTATGATCAAAAGTTATTGACTAGCCAGGCTTGTTTGGGATACCAGTGGGTAATCAGACTTGGGTAAAAGTCCGATTGGGTAAAAGTCAGATTGTGAAACATGATTTATGTTTGGATTGATGATTGATAAGTAGCTTTTGTGAAATAAACTTTGTTTTGGAATACTTTATGAATAAGTGACTTTTATAAGAAAAAAATCATAATCCCGATTTAAATAGTAAATAAGCGGGAAATGAAGTTTTATCATGTTCTTCTCATAAGCCTATGTTTCGATTGCAACTTTTCTAGCCAAACGAAAAAAACCAAAAAAGCACCCATAAGCACTTTTCAAACAGTAAATAAGTTGATAAGCTCTCCCAATAAGCTCTTCCAAACATGCACACTAGCTAGTTCTTAACTAAGAAATAGCCAATTTGAAACATATTTTGCTTCATATATTATGATCTAGAGTTAGAACTAAAAAAGTGCAAATATTTAGTTTCGTACCATTCATTAAAAGGTGTAATATTATTAACGTTTAAATTAACAAATATTTCTTGAAAATTCAGAAATTTAACTCAATTATCATTCGTTTACACTAAATTGAGTCCAAATTTCGAGTCTTTACTAAAGTCAAGTCTAAAATTATGTATGATTAAGTTGGACTCTTTTAATTTCATCAAAATTTCCCCTTTCAAGGCCTAAAGTGAAGTTTGACTCTTTTATCAATATCATTATTGATAATATTATACTATAATTTTTTGAATATAATGATTCAAACAAAAGAAATTAATCATAAAGTGTCGTGTGTGTATCTTAAGATTAAAGAAGCTATTTTATCTAAGTATAATTTTTAATCAATCCAATAGATTGAAAAAATAAAATAAAATAAAATATACACTAATTCCATTAGATGCAAGACTACTGATTAATATAATTAATAATCATTTTGCAAGATAATTATGTAATGATCGATCAATATATATTGCATTCACGCATCGTATGGGAGCTGCTGCTTTCAAAACACTAATATTAGGACCCGTTGAAGAATAAAAGAAATATAAAAGCAGCATTTACAGACTTTCATATTCCATAGTTCACTAGTAATTTTCAAATTAAATTTCCTTAAATTAATTAATCTGAAAAAGAAAACGAAGAACTTGTGTATGTATCGATTATTAGAATAATAATAATAAATAAAAAAATCAAATGCTTGGTTAGGTATACATAATATACCACAAATGATTTAGATTTGTGAGAGATTTCCAATAAGGATATGTACCCACCTCCCATACGTAATTGAAAATGACGCCGATCTAGTTGATGGTGACGTCCCATAGCCAAATTAAGGGGAAATTGCATTTGTAGACCACTAAATATATTTAATATAAATAGGCACCTCATTCTTTGAATCTTACAACTTACAACCAATAATATTGGTCTTTTCTTGAAAAATAAAATATTTGTCGTGACGAAAATGATATCCCTCCCTTACTCCATTGCTTTTGGGTGCACAAATTCAGATTTACAATTTAATTTTCAGGGCGGGTGACGAAAAATTCATACTAGCTTTTGTTTAAGGTAAAAAAAAGCGCCACATCTAAGATTCACAACTACCACTCATAAGAATTAAGATTCATATGTCAATTTGAACTTTTGAAGGATGAGGGCAAAAATTCATTCTATTTATAAAAAAAAAAAAAAAAAAAAAAAAAAAAAAAAAAAAAAAAAATTGAAAGTGTTCCACAAAAGATTTTCAAAGTGCCCAAAAACTTGATATAAGTTTTTTAAAAAAAAAAAATTTACAAGTGCCACTCTTATATTCACAAGTCATTTCTAAGGAAGTGGGTGCTGAAAATATATATAAAGGTTTAATATTTTGTTTTTGTTGTAGAAATTTTTTTTTTTTTCATTACACTCACATAAAAATGAGTGAATCCATTGTATCAGAAAGAAGAAGAGAGAGGAAATCTTAGTAGGGACCCACTTACTTTTATGTAAGTGTGGCGGGGAAAAAATATTTTTACAAAGAAAAACAAAAACATTAAACACTAATATTTTAAAAAAAAATTATAGACCTTTTTTTTTTGCTTGAAAAAATTATAGGCCTCACAAAAGAGATCCACAAGTGCTACCTCATTTCAAGAGGTAATGTTTGAAATTTCACATGTTTTTTTTTTTTAAAAAAAAAGAAAATAAAAAAGAAATCAAATGGTACAACCCAATGTTTTAAAAGCCAGACCAAATGTCGAGCTGAAAATGCTAGTTGGTCACGGTTCAAACTGTTAGATCAGTTTATTCAGCCATTCGGTGGAACCGTTGATGTAATCCCTCTAGTCTTGTATGTAAGAGAATTTTTAAGAAATTATCTAAGTTTATTAACTCACTCACTACCTCAATAAATAAGAAGAGAATATATTTTAAAAATAAAGTGTTGAACAAATTTTAAAAAATAACCCATAAAATAAACACAATAAATTATAAACCAGCATAAAATATAAGTATAATAAAAAAAATATAATTAAAATCTTAAATTTTTATAATAATTCTTATCTTTGAAAATAATCACAATATTGTAATTTAAATAATTTCTTATTGCCTTTTTCATTTAGTAAATATTTATTTTTTATATCAATGGAAATAAAATAATCCCACAATTAATTTTATTTTCACCCATCAAAATTAAAGGAGATATTTTTATGCATTACATTTTAAGGATGAGATCGTGACATATCCAACTCCCAATCCCAATCAAGAGGTAATGTTTGAAATTTCACGTAAGTTTTATTTCTTAAAAAAAAAAAAAAATCAAATGGTACAACCAATTCACAATTGCCCCTGTCAAATATACCCAAGTCCATTTCAAGCGTGGGTTTTGCAGCCACCCACCGTGAATGTAAGACTAATAAGAGTGTCAATGGCCATAAGTCAGCAAAAACAACGGAGAGAGTAGTGAGGGAGGACACATTTTGGTGATGATAAATTTCCTTGGTACGTAACCTAAGTATCACTTTTATATATATATATATTAAGAAAACAAAATAAATTACTTTAAAACATTAATATTTATTATTTTTCTTTAAACTAATTTTTCTAACTTATAAACTTTTATATAATATAATAATACATAACATATACTATAATTAAATAATTGATTTAGCCTCATTAGGGAGCATAGAGTATAAATAAAAGCCTCAAATTTATTTTAAAGAGAGTAGCAATAATGATAATAATAATAACAAAAGGGGCGTGATGATTATTTGTTAAGGAGAAGTGGTGAAAACACTATATATATATGTGTGTGTGTGTGTGTGTCATTGCCTCCTCATATCATAATAACTTGTATTTTGTAACTATTCTCCACTTGCTGTTCTCCCTGACGTTTTCTTCTTGACTTTCATCAATCTGTCTTCTTCAGTCATTATCTACCCACTCATATTTTAACTCATAGTATGGCTTTGCCTTACTTCACAATTATTAATTGTTTGTCTTCATTTTATCATTAATCTTTGTTAAGAGTTGATTAGCTAGCTATAGCTGGTGTTTCACTTGCAACAACAATATATACGAATATAACTATGATTCATGTATTTCTAGTTTTTTTCCCCCCAGATAAACGACATTGTTGAATGGGAGAAAACAATTAACAGAAGAAGCAAGGATATGATCATCCTTATCTGCTAGCTGCTTAAATCTTAGTACCTCATATCTTAAATGTAGGACTTATAACAAATTGTATTATAAACTAAGGGCCCGTTTGGATCGCTGCAAATCAAGGAAGGGAAAAGAAAAATCGGATTTTCCATCTAGTGGCGTCGTTTGGTTCTCCATTTTACCAAGAAAATATTTTCCGGCAACGGCTAATTTTCCTTCATCTATGTGAATATCTTTTCCTTCCATTATTGATGGGAATCCATTTTCCAACGATAGTAAATTCCCAAATAATCCCTCTCTTTCTTCTTCAATGGTTGTCGTTGTAATCGCTTCCTATTTCCATTGCTGCAGATCTGATCATTGTTGATGAAGGTTTGATTCTGTACCTACTTTCAGACATAGAAGCAGACCCCATGGTGGCGAAGATTTTTCAGACCTAGACGCAGACGCAAATGCAGACCCCAAACACCTCTTACTTCCATTTCTGATCGTTGCTGATGAAGATTTTTCACATGTAAACCCCTTGGCGGTGAAGGTGGAGGAGTTGTTGATGAGGGAGGAAGAGAAGTGCAACTCAAATACAATGCACACTCGAGTGCACAATCAATGCACTGCGTGGTTTTATGTGGTTTAAAATAATATTTTGTCTTTAGGGGCAAAATAGTATTTTGCCTCATTTTCCTTCATTATTTTTTTTCTAACTAAACAAAAATTTTCCTATCAACCCATTTTCTTTTCCAATGTGAACCAAACGTGTCAAGGTAAAATATTTTCCATTCCATTCTTTTCACTTTCATTCATACATTTTCTTCTATCCAAACTGTCCCTAAGTCCTACATTTACAACACAATGAGTAATATATTATTATGATAAATTATTGTACTAAAAGAGAAATTTTATTTGAAGGAGTCAAAAATAGCCTCTCTCTTTTCTTTCTTTTTTCAATTATGGGAAGCTAAAATGGTGAGGCATTTTTCGTGAGGTGGAGGATAATTTGGTAGCTAAGATGAAATTAGCAGTTATATAGACATGGTTGGTTGTCGTCTGAGGATTTTGATGCATCAGAAAAGGTGGTGTGAATAGATAGGCCACCAAAATAACACTGTACTTACAAGTCCTATTTCAACCATCAATATATGTATTGTAGGGGCTAGTGTGATAGATCACCAACTGGAAGCTTTGTAAAGATTTTGATGATACCTTCAAATTATTATTGGAAAAAATCAAATGAAACTACGTTGACAGGAAGCAAGAGATCAGATCATAATAATGAACGATTCTTTGGGTGTGTCTGTATCAACCGAAAACAAAACCCCAAACTAGTACTTGCCTTCACTTTATATAATTGGTATACTCCCTACACAGTACACTTGATTTGATATATCAAACTAATTAGGCTTTTATATTTCTGTCATGTGTTATCAGATTAAACAAGGGATTCTCCCACGTGTGGACGATATTTAATTTATTTTTCATATCATATGTAAAATATAAGTTTTCTAATTAGAAATAAATAAAATGATCTTAATTTAAAGATTTTACTAATCATCATTGAGATTCGTTTCTTGATACTACGTTCATCTACTGAAGACATTGAAAATAAATGATAAACATGAAATATGAAAACAGAAATTAAAGTTATTGTTTCAAAAGAAAATAACCAAAAGTAGAATACGTTCGTTTGAAGAGCAAAAACAAAGTTTATTACTATAATGATCTATGGATGTTCTTCAGTCTCCCTGTCATATAAAACAATTATGCACGACTGAATCAGTATAGCATTTACTTGTTGTCGATGTTTGGTGTATGTCAGCGTATCAAAACCCGCAATTGAAATATTAACCAGATTGCTATAATTCTGTTTTGTATTTCATTCTTTGTGTTATATATGTGTAGTTGAGAGTACATTGGAGCACATCCTTCAAACAACGATAAGGGCTTTTGCAAATGTGATTAATTAATTGAGTTGTCAATCTTCCCTCTCATGGACGTGAAACAGATATATGCTCTTAGACCAAGTTCTTTTTAGTTTGCATATCATCCTTGTCAAAGTAGAGTTTGCTTAGTTCTTCCCTTGCTGGCTTGAAAAATGGCACAATACTCTTTCCATGACAGTTGTAGATTGAGACCCGCAGGTATTCAGAAGCATGGCACCTCTTTAGCTTCTCGTTGTACCAAAACAATGTGTCATACTCATAAATAGGGTCTCCTTCACTTGGATGGCCCGAATCAGATATGTCTATAATTGTCCATAGAGCATCTTCACCATCTGAGTCCTCTAGTCCTTCACTTGTATTTTGTATGATTTATTGACTCTAATTTTGGAGATAGTACAAAAGTGGTTTGATAGTGCAATATAGTCACACTCATTTACAGCCTTCAATGGCTGTTTGAAGTGGGTCTGGGTTTAGCCCAGGTGCCGTATTGGTTTGCCCTTGAAGTTGAAGGCTCTTCTTCAACGGCGAGCTACCAACGTTTTTGTTACATTTGTCCACAACTTCATGTCTTCAAGTTACACACCATTTGTCATGTTTTTCAGAGTTTTTTGAGGAATGTGTTATTTCTCCACCCGAATCTCATATGGTGGTCTGACCCAATGGGTTCCAGGTGAAAAACCTGAGCCTTTGGGAAACATTCTCTGAGATCAACATTTGCTAAGGCCCTGTCTATCCTTTCTTTGACATGAGCCACATTCAGGCGCCTATTGATCCATGTGTAATTTGATCCTTTGCAAATAATATCCAACAAGTTGCAATAAGAAATTTGGCACTGGAAATTTATAATTTTACTAATAGCTCTGGGCCTCCCCCCCGCTTCTCACTTTGTTCAAATAAATCATTGAAGTCCCCAATACAAAGCCAGGGGCCATCGATATTTTTAGAGATAGATTTCAATTTCACCCATATCTTCTTTTCCTCACCATCTTTTGGGGGGCTATAAACACAGGAAATTTGGCACCAATATCTTCTTTTTCCCACTTTGTTGCAAGTTACGAAATTTGGCACCAATATCGATGAAGAATGTATTTCACCTCTCCTAGTAAGTATGTTTCCTGATATTTAAACTTGCATTTTCCTCTTTATGGGGTAGGGGTAAAGTCGCTTACCATCTCAACCATAAGCTTTTTGATATAATTTCACTTCATTTTAATTAGGTTTAGTTTCTTTTTTCTTTTCTTTTTTAATTTATTGGTTTCTTATAATTTCTTCAATTATCGGAATTGATCCCTACACAAGTATACTCTTAATTTGTTAATTTGCAAAAGAAATAACCCTAATTAAGTAGCTAATTATGTGACTCTCTCTTAACATATACATGGATTAATTTTATCACAGGGGGCTAAATAAAACTAAAATCAATAAAATTACATATTATATTATATATAGATGTAATCTATGTTTATTCATTACGTTTCATGCAATACTGAAAAATATATGCAGTTAAAATAATGATGTTATCAAAATTCTAAAATTAAGAAGGTCAACGGTATGTGGTTGTGGTTGACATAGATAGAGCTTTCCAAGTAGTTCATAACTAATTAAAATTAAGTCAATTCAATCTCATATATATGCAAGTCCAAATTTCTTATCAGCAATGCTCTGATTTACAAGAGTCAAATAATGAACTGAATTTATTACAATTTTCACCAACTGTTTGTTCGGATCAAAAGTTAGTCGACTTAGGCTAATATTTATTGATTTTTTATCACTCCTTTTTGTATTTTGTAGTATCAACATGACAACCCAAGAGGAAACTTCTTATCCGACTTTTTAAAAAAAAAAAAGAGTCATATTTCAATGTTTTGTAGTTTTCGCATCATCATACTGATCACAGCATATATATATATATATATATATATATATATATAAAGTACTTACAATAATATTTGTTTGACATACAAAATGAAATGTTAAGAAACAAGGCAAGCAAGCAAAATCTTCCATTTATTCATCTTGTGTGTATATGTGTATAGTTCAACAATACTAACAGAAAGGTAAAAACAACAAAAACTGAAACCTGCGTTCATTTGACACAACATAAATAAACCAGAAACTAAAGTGGTCCTTATTGAGAGAATCAATCAGATCAAGAACAAGATATAATATATAATAAAGCTCTGCGTTTTTGTTGGAAATGATCAAGGCCAAGGAAAGAAGGAACGAAGCATGGGCATAACAGCGAACTTCATGCCACCATTAGAGCAGTGAAAGCCATTTTTCTCTCCACAAGCAAAGTAATAAGGCTGCCACCTCTTCAACACAATCTTGAATCCCTCTCCCACACCTTGTGTTGTGTTCCCCACCATCTTTGCCCTCTTCAAATCACAATTCATGAAGCTCCAATAGTTGGAGAACAGGTAAACACTGTGTGCATGTGTAGTAGCATTTGGAGCATCATACTTGAACACTGAACTCATCAAACACATATACAACATCTAAGTATACGCATACATAGCTGATACATTATTAATTAAACGTAAAGAGAAACATAGTTATATATTACCTTTGGTCTTTAATATAAGATTTTAAAGTGTTTGTATTTATCATTTTTATGTCAAACTAATTTGTCTTATTTATAAACTAATAAATATATTATGTAATAATATACAACATCTACTATGATTAATGATTTACTTATTCACGTTACTTAGTCTCTCCAAAAACAAAGTCGACGAGGTCTTATATTAATGATTAAAGATAGTAAATATATATACGTGAGAGAGATAGAGAGAGAGTAGGAGCTGACCAAGAGTATCGTTGAGGTAGAAAGGACCATTTTTTGTGGCCCAATCAGAGTAGTTGAAGCCGAAGTGCCAATTTTCTGAGCCACCCACAACCATTTTGTTGGGCTGTGGCTGAGTCTTGTTGGGTTTCTGGTGTGCATATCTGGACCACCAGTCGGTGTAGTTATAACCAGAGAACCAGTCCTTGTTGGCCATACTCACTCCCAACATTGAAGCGATCAGAACAAGAACGGTTACTGAGTTTGCAAACCTGGAAGAGGCCATATTTGCTGCTAT
Source organism: Acacia melanoxylon (assembly GCA_019022615.1). Classification (NCBI taxonomy): domain Eukaryota; kingdom Viridiplantae; phylum Streptophyta; class Magnoliopsida; order Fabales; family Fabaceae; genus Acacia; species Acacia melanoxylon. Next base: position 4,901,307 of record JAFJYJ010000007.1, read on the forward strand.
GTCTTCAAAAGATTGATGCTTTGATGGGTACAAGCAAGAGGGTTGATTGTGAGGTGTTTGATTTTCTCGGAACATATATATAGGTGAAGATGGTGGGGGCAGGCATGATGAGGTTTTGAATTTTGGTGGTTCAAATGGCCAAAAATGAAACTTCTTCTTCTTCTTTTTTAAACCTTTTGTGTATAACGTTTGTGTGGGTGGGGGTAGTTATAAGCTAGCTAGGGTTTTGAAACTGAGATTTCCCATACGAAAATGGGTATTTGCCTGACTGTGTGAACGACCAAGTCTCAGGAAACAGTTACATTTCAACTAGACCAAAAAAACAGAAGCATTATTAGTGATTCAAAGGACATAAAGGGTCTTATAAATATGAAAGGAAGTTTGTGATGTTGGCTATAGAAATGCAATGGTGGGTTGGTGGGTGGAAGGAGTAAAAATGTACAATACACGTTCTATTTATATGTCATTTTTAATAAATTTTATATAAATAAATAAAAACTTTAAACCTCATTATATATGTCTTAAAATTTAACAATTTTATAAATTGTACCCCTATTTAATATAGACTCCATTATAACTTACGAAAATAAAGTCAACATAATAAAAAAAAGAGTATAATTATATATTCAGATAAAAAATTCAATGGTGTAACTTATAAATAGAATCCAAATAAACATTTTTTTTCTACCTTGTAAATAGAATCACAAGAGTATCTTTTATAAATGTTTAAATATAGATAAGAAAAGGTCAAGGTTGACCATCTATAGATGATGCATGCATATACAAGGTTTGAAGTTTCTTCGAAGGAATTAAATGGAAGTTAATGAGTGTTGCAAATGTACCAGATTATTGATAAAATTAAGGCAGCTAGTGGGATGTGGATGGCAAATTTTGAGTGTCTTTGACTTATATTGGACTTTTCATATCCTATTGAAACAGCCTTTACATGATCCATTGACTCATGCTGATTCTGATGATATGATGACAGCTTAATGTCGTAAGACCATTTTTTTTCTTTTTTCATGAGAATTATGAGAGAATATTTTTCTTATCTAGGCATACAATAAATGGTTCAAATAAAAGCATACTATTTCACTAATAATAAGGTACAAAATTACACCTTCCTCCAGGGACATCCAATAAAAAGGGATGGAGGGAATATTATTTTTACTAAGATATTTTTATTTAGTCCTTCACTCCTTTCTCTTGTTATGATAAAAATACTAGTATTTTACTTTTTTGTCATAAAATTTTGGGAAAATTAGAATGAAGAACCTATAGCAAATAATAATTATTTAAAAGGACCAATTAAAAAAATAAATATTTAAAAATACTAAATTACCCCTAATCAAACCTTCTATATTTTCTCCCACTTTTTATGTTTAAAACTAATATGAATTTCGTAGATATCTATAGGAAAAAAATAAAAACATCTTTCAATTTTTTCAAAATTATAATTCTATTTTTAAAATTGCAAAAAAATTAATTTAAAATAAACGTTAAATTTTAGGAAAACTCAAATTTTTGTATAATTTATTATAAATATTACAGAAATGTTATCTATACCTGCTTTTTTTTTTTGAAATTGACAAGGTCATGTTTAGATCGAGAGTAGCCTTCCAGTGTTAATGACAAAGGATAAGAAATCAAACCCTTTATTTATGAAGTAATTAATAAATAATATCTCTCATTTTGTTCAAATTCTAATGATAATCACACTAACATGTTATAAATTTTAAATTAATATCGCACAACTAAGTAACATTTTTTTTTTTGTGATTTGAGCCTGGACAACTAGTTCTTTTATATATATATATATATATATTTTTTATATATATATATAATTTTATAAGGAAAGAAGTTGGGTTCACCCACGATCCAAGAAAGGCGAAATTTCTATTCCTCCAGGTCATACCGATGTTGGGTAGGATGGCCGTTTATTACTCTTAGGTGTTTACCAGCACCCAGAGAGTGACGGATCCCCTCCCCGCCTTAACAACCGATCGAACCCCTCCCAAAAGAGTGTCGACCCTTTCGCGGGGTTTTCAAAAACGAGGGTTGCACAACTAGTTCTAATAAAGTATGAAACACATTTTATTTTTAGTTTTGGTTGACAGTTTATTTCAGAGTGTTTTTCATGATTTATTTAAAATTGTATAAATTAGGAAAAAACTTAATGATATAAATGAGTCAATATCTATGTTAATAATTAAATGATATAATGATGATATGATCATATAGATATTTTAAAGTTAAAAAATGATGATTTTGGTGGTTATAATTTTTGTGGAAAATAAAATTCAAGTTTCTTTCAAAATAGAATTTGGGAGATACTCAAGGAGAATATGTAAAAAGTTTAATCAAAGATAATTTAGTATTTTTACATTTATATTTTGGTAATTACACCTTTTAAATAATTACAATTTTTAAAGTCCTTCCACTTCTCTCTAATTTTCCCTAAAATTCTACCAAATTATGTATCATCTAATTTTTTTTTTTTATCCAACAATTAGTTAAGCTTTAAGATTCTGTGTCCAGTACTAATTTGCATTGTCACCTAACAGTAATTGATGATTGGTAGGCATTGGAATTTTGTAAATTATTAATCAAGATACCAAAAATACCATCCCCTCATTTTTATAAGTAATTTGGTTTATGCTAATCTTGAAGTCTTAATGTAGTTGCTGTAGTATTCATATAATATAGTTCATGATCTCCACTCAGACTATTAATCAAAAGAAGAAACTAAAGCCCCTTCTCCTATAACTCTTTCTGTCTTCGCTTCCCAGAATTAACATAACAAGGGATCAGCCAGAGATATAAATTAATACAATTAATAAACTTATCAAAATCAGAGACATTACAATCTGTGGTCCACCAGATAAAATCACCATAAGAGATGTTTCCAAGACGATTACAAAATATTTCTACAAGACTTGAGAGTTCTCTGTAAAAAAACAAAGCAAAAATCGTTAGTTGAGAATCTTCATCATTTATAACAACCATTCCATTGTCTACTTTCAATCTTTTACATTTGTATTCGCTGTGGTGATTAGCTTGTCTCCCTCACTGTCAAGGAAACAAACAATCGAACAACAAATCAAAACATTGTAGCATCAAAAATGAAACAAGATGACTGGTATTATATCCAATAACAATAAGAATAAAACATGTACATACCAGAAACGTTATTGGAACATCTTGCTATATGCCTTTTTCTCCTGGTCACGCCTATCAGCAATCTGTTCAGAGTATAATCAGTTAGATAGATCGTCAACAAGAGTTTGAGTGCCTTAAAGAGCAATCTTGTTTAAATGGATATACTGGTGACTCACCTTCTTCCTGGCAGCAGAAAGTTCCTTTTTTATTCCAGCTGAAAATAGAATATTAAAGTTGCCTTTTAGTGACTTTGGATCACACTGCTCACAGAATTTAAGAATGAGGTCCAGTTTACTTTTGTTGTATTAAGTACTAAATTTGAATCAGGAATCCCAAAAAGAGTCCATCTTGTTGGTGAAACACAGGAGAGTTTATAACAGCCTTGGAACAAAAATCATAGCTTACCGTCATTTGGCTCCAACACCAATGCCTTCTTAAAGCTTTCAACTGCAGCATCAATGTCATTAAGTGCCATGTACGCCTGCTCAAATGGAAGCAATGCAATCATTATGAGACATCAGGAAGACAAAAAGGTACTTAACTTCTGAACAATGGGATCAAATGTGAGTAAAGACTAGAAAGAAGTTCTCTCTCTGTTTTTTTTTTTTTGCATAAGCACTTGATATCCCAGCCAATCCCTCAAGGAATTACAAACCAGACTAATCTGGATCAGGCCATGATAGGACCTATATGGGTAGTGACCCTACCACATAGGCTGCTGCATTCCCAAAGAATCAAACTCGTAACTTTGGTTAGGCTGAAGCAACTCCTACCAGTTGATCCAAGCCCTCGATAGTCAAAGAAGTTCTCTTTTTTTGTCTTTCTTAATACCAGAAAGAAGTTCAGTTTTGGATCAAGAGTCAGTATTAAGTCCACTTGTCTATTTTTTTCAAAGTTCAATTTTTTTAAAGTAATAAAAGAAGGTTTAATAGATCTCTCCAATATCTGAAACTCTCTTGAGCCCTCACTAAATTCTAGCACAAGGCTCTTCAATGGAGTTACATTTACCTGTCCTTGACGGAACAAAGCCTTGACATTGTTGTCTCCATCACGCATAGCAAATTCTGTATCTAGCAATGCTCCTTTGAGATCCCCCAATTTTAGTTTACAAGCCTAAAATGTAAAATACCAGAAACAGAATACTAAAGTAAAAGAGAAGCAATATGGAGGGATCAAAATCAGTTATCATGTCAGATTAAGTGAACAGAAGCCAACAGAGAATTGGATAGATAATTGTACGCTGTGAAATAAGTGTAATCTAAAACTGCATCTCACAGTGTAAAATAAAGTAGCTTTGGACTTACAGAGCTGTTTGTAAAAACCTGAGACTTTGTTTTTCTCAAACTTAAACTCAACTCTGAAAAGGCACAACACAAATAGATTATTTGATGCAAAGAAGGCAGAACTTTGAATTTGCAGCACAGTTACTGTACAATCAAGCAAAACAATTATTACCAAAACTTAACATACCTTCATCAATCCCATCCTTTTCCCAGCAAATATCCAGGTAGCGTAAAGCCTTCCGGTACTTCCTGAGAGCCATTTTATAGTCTTGTTTCTGTCAGGAAAAAAAATTAGAAAATAAGTATTTTACCAAGAAACAAAAGAGATATATAACCATCAGCACAGAACAACCATTAACAGGGCCCGAAAAATATTGCAATTGCTTCTAGCTGCTTTGATAGTTACACCATTCTTCCAACAAATAAGGGAGATGAATGAAAATAAGCATGTGAGATTGACTAAATAAAGCTATTATACCTTGTAGTACTCATTACCGAAAGCTTTAATGGAGTCTACAGCATTCATCCACCACTGAAGTTCACTAGGACTCTCATCAAGATCAGCTGGCCAATCAGGATAAGTATCACCATCTTTGAAAAAGTTAGATATTCCATCGTCAGCTCCATGAGGGATTTCCCCACAATCCACGATTTTAACATCTTGAGTGGGGCAATCATTGTCACCAGTTGTCACATGCTCAATCGAACGGACCACCCCCATTCCTTTGACTACCTTACCAAATACAACATGCTTGCCATCAAGATGCGAAGTTCTGGTTGTGGTGATAAAGAATTGAGACCCGTTTGTGTCAGGACCAGCATTGGCCATAGTTAGCATCCCTTTCCTTTCATGTTTCAACTCAAAATTCTCATCTTCAAACTTCAGCCCATAAATAGACTCTCCTCCAGTACCATCTCCAGCGGATATATCTCCTCCTTGGATCATAAAGCCTTTAATGACACGATGAAAGCAAGATCCCTTAAAAATACATCAGAATATCAATGTGAGTCCAACACTTGAGCTTTGAAAAATAGAATCAGGGCAGCAATTTTAAATTAATAACATTATGAGAAAAAGGAAGGGGGCGAAGGCATTGATTAAAATAACAAACTTAGTATATACATTGCATATAACAATCTAAAATATGGGACAATAAAAATATGAAATATTATGTCTCATGCTATATGCAAGATTTTGATCCTGCATCTACATACCAGTTACCCTTAAGAGAGAGCAAAAATATAAGAAATGTAAATCAGTTATCATACTATCCTAGTATACCAGTATAAAACTAATATGAGGCATGCTATATGAAGTACACATGAGCACCATAAGCCAATGGGCTAAAAACTGCCTCATAAGTTAGCACAAAGCAGAACCCACACAGTGATACTGTATTACATCCAAAGACACAGTTCTTCAATTCAATTTCAGCTTGTCATATGTAACCATTGATGCACTGAATAAAGAACAGACGCTGTCCGATATAGCCATTTGCGTTGAAGTTTGATGATCATCATTAAAGAGAGAATAGATCCTATGGTCATTTTACCCAAAAAAAGTAGAAGAAAACCTTTCTATATATAAGAATTTAATACCTTTATAGACCCCTTGTCTAAAATAATGGATATAAAAATCCACTTTATTGATAACAGCCAAATGAATTTGTAAAGATACATAACCAATCAACCAAAAACAAAACATTCACAATCAAAATGATAATGGGCATAACCGTCTTTTCCCAAATCATTGATCAAAAGCAATGAAAGTGTTCCATAATCTTTCCATTACTGCAAAGTCCGCAGTTTTTCCAGATACCAAATACTCAAAAGGGGCTCCCCATTGGAGGAGTCACCTCATCTACTTAAAAAAACGAATAAGTAAAAAGCTCATAAACCAACGAGATGTCATTCATAAAGAAGTAAAGAACCATATGCAATACTCATTCCCCAAACATCCTTCTTAAATCAGCAATAGAACAAAGAATTCCCAAATTTGGACAAGAATCACAGCATGAACAGAACCAAAAAAAAAAATTGATATTGCCCAGTCCAAAAATGGCTTATCCGTCAATCGGAAAACCCGAGAAAACAAATGAATAATATAAGTCTATGAAACACAAAGAGGAGAAAAAAAGATATATAAAAACAAACCTTGAAATGGAGGGGCACCCCAGTGTTGGGACCAATGCCCTTCTCACCGGTACAGAGAGCCCTGAAATTCTCAGCAGTTTTGGGAGCGACATCGTTGTAGAGCTCAACCACAATCCTTCCTTCAAGTTCATCTCCTATGCTAATGTCCAAGAAGCACCTTGGTCTCCCCATTTGTGTTGTGATTCTCAGTTTCAGTAAACCAAAACAAGCAAAGACCAAGAGCGTTACGAGTAGAGAGAGTCTTTTAAGGGTTAAAAAAACAGGTATAAATATAGAGTGAAAGTTCTAGACTCTTCTCCGAGCTCCTCTCAGATAGAGGGAAACAGACAGAGTCACAGAGAGATAGGAATTTATAGACGCGAAAATAAAATGAAAGGGAAAGGCCTTTAAGGATCGGTCTCCTTCTTCTTCTCTTCCTCTCTCTATCTGTGATAAGTTATGGCGCCTTCACTTTCTGAATATACTGTTCACTTCATAGTCATAAGCCAATCCCCCAAGTTACCAACTTGGTGAAGCGAAAGGACGCCCAACACCAAGAACCTCACTTCTTTTTCCCTGTAAGAAAATAAATAAACAAGCAAATAAATAAAAAATACTAGTAGTAATGATCTCTTTCTCAGTTTCTCGGGTTACTTTCCGGTTGTTGGATGATGGAAGAAGAAGAAAAAAATTATGACTTTCATGTTTTATTTCATGTTTTATTTCATTTTTATAATTTTGTTATATACTCATATAATACTACATCCGATCTTAAATATAAAATAAAGTTTATAGTGTACAATCTACCCTACAAATTTTATTATAGGTATAGAATCAGAGGAAGTACAAATTTTACTTTTGACATTTTTTTTGTTTGACAATGTGCACCTTTTTTTTTAACTGATGGCCCAAAACTCTTTTTATTTTTTACTAACCTCGAGTAATAACTAAATAAGGCAAATAAGTAAGAGTAAAAATATTATAGAAAACTTTTGTCTCTTTCGATTACCCACCGCCTTCGTACTAGGAGGTGGTAATTGGTGAAAGATAGTAGATTATATTTTCCTTGTTGTAGATATTATTTTGAGTTATTAATGGATTCCAGTTTTCATTCAAAAAATGGGGAATAAGCAAAATATAGAAACAAATTATTGAGTCATATATGTAATTTTAAAGGCCAAAGACATAAATTTGAATAAGCTCCCACGAGCATGTTGATCCCTAATATTAGTAAATTATAATTTAACTTGGACCATGTTAACATTTTTATCACCTTTTGTTGTGTGATGAGATGGGGAGCTAGGAAAGCAAACTATATGAAAAGGTATTAAATTGTACTAGATCGAGAGGGATAAAAAAATGTTTTTTTTTACAGATATTGATTCAAATATTCAATGTATATAAATATTCTATTGGTCCTTAATATAAGGTATATTTATCTAATTTTATTATATTAAGAATTTAGTTGAATTAGTTAATATAATATGTATTTTTTAAAACACTTTACTAATTTTCTTTTATTATCTTATTTTTTTTCTCCTCGATTATTATTGAAGGAAAGCGTCAACAAAGGTAAATTAAAAAAATTGATAAATATGAAAAACTATATATTATATTTATGATCAAAATCAACTCTTTAAATATATTTTATATTAAAAACTCGACGAGTAGTATATATGTGTGGGGGCAAAAAATCATGTGGGATGCAGTGCAGATGGATGAGGAGAAATTTAAAAAGGGGAAAAAAAAAAAGTAAAAAGACAAGAAAAGAAGAATAGATTTTTAGAAGGTTTATAAAAATGACACATTGGAATGGGGCCTGAGGTGCTTAGCTATTTTTAAGAAGGTAACAAACTTACAAGTAATAGATGCTTTCATCATCAGATGCCTCGTACATCTCGTGAGATTGAAATTCACGTGTTTTTCTTCTTCCTTTTTTACCATTTTCTATGAGTTTTTTCATTTAAGTTAGTATTTAAATCAAAAGTTATAATATTAAAGAAAAAATTTTAAAAAATAGCATTTAAATTTTAAAATCCTAAGTATATGATTTTCTAACAAAATGAGTTTTTTTTTTGTTTTACTATTCTTATTAATCTTATTACTATTATTGTAATAAAGTTTAAGTTGTATTTTTTTTCTAATATTAATTTAATTCGTACATCAGACAATATCAGAGAAAATGTAAAGCTTGAATCATACATCTGGCTTTTAATTACAGCTAGAGACTAGAGGTAACTATTCATTTGAGAAAGACACAAATGTAACAGTGGCATTTTCACGTGGAAATAATTTAAACGTGTTGACTTTTGTTTTTCTGTCTATGAAATTGTGGACGCTACAGAATAGGCATGATGTGATTGTGCGACCCTACATATTTTATTGAAATTATTTTAAAAAAAAATATTAAATTTTATGAACTCTATTTTAAAATCTAACAATTTTTAAACTTTCCTTCTATTCAACATACACCATAACCTATAAGAACAAAGCCATTAATAATAAATAAAGGATAAAATATGTTAATGTTATAAAACTGAAGAAAATGTAAAGAAAAGTAGAGAGAAATTCTAGAGAGATGGAGGAATTCTCATTTTAAGAACTTTCGAATGTTTACACAAGCCTCTATTTATAGGCTTCGAGGGTTCTTATGAAATGGACATCCACATAATACATATATTTATAACACTCCCCTCTTGGATGTCCATTATGAATACGCCTCATTAAAAACTTTAACTGTGAAAAACCAGGTGGGATAAAAACCTAACTAAAGAAAAAAAGACATCATCCATCGATACACTTTCTTATGTTGCCTCATTAAAAACCTTTCTAAAAACCCAGTGGGACAAAAACCTAGATAAGGGAAAAGAAAGTACAACGCGTGTATACGCTCCCCTCTTAATTACATCGATTTTCTAATGCCGCCTCATTAAAAACCTTTCTAGGAAAACCTAAGTGGACAAAACCAGATAAGGAAAAAAGATAACAGACATCAATTACTCTACTAAAATACATTAGATTTACTCCCATGATGACTACATTACTTCTAATGTCTTTGTGTTGGTGAAGAATTATCTCATGCTAAGCATGATACATAAGTGTCATTCTTCAACTTCTTTGCTGAGGTTGAAATTGTTCTTTATCCACCCGCAAATACTTTAAAATATATAATGGATAAGTATTTATCCATATAAAATCAATCTAGGACCTCCTTTTGTATAAACAAAAGATCTCATTCTTTAGGTATTAAATCTGTAATCCAATACAGAATTTCGTTCTTCTCAAGTCATGAATTATTTCTAATTCTTTCTTTAAACAATTAATTGCTTTATTGAAGCTTTTCAGCGTTTCAATAATATTGATATCATCAACATGACTTGCAATTTAAAACATTCACATCTAGATCTTTTCATAAAGATGCATGGGCATAATGATTTACTTTCTTTATACCCTTCTTTCAACATATATTTCTCGAGAAGATTATCTGCTTTGTCCCTAATTGATTTAAGTCATACAAAAACTTCTTCCCCTCTATGGTTTTCAATAACTTGAATTAAATGCTTTTGATTAGCATCCTAAGTCCTTCGGGACTTGTGCTTCTAAGACAATAAATCATTTGATGCTTCGCACCTTTAGTCATTCGGGACGTGCTTCCAAGCACCTTAAGTCTTTCAGGGGACACGTGCTTCTCGCACATTAAGTATTTCTAGGACACGCGCTTCGCAAGACCTTAAGTCTACCTTACCACATTAAGTCCTTTTGAGGACATGTGCTACTAGCACTTTTTGATCCTTTGAAGATTCTTCGTAATCTTCATAATTTAGTAAGCTTTATGCATAGGCTATATAATAATATTTAATAGACGCATAATTTTTCTTTCATTCATAAATTGCCAGATTAATAAAATATTGTATCTACCACAAAATCACATCATAATCATATTTAACTTTGTAATAATGTTTATTTTCACATAAACATTCAGATATCCCAATTTGGACTTCTGGTCCATAAATATCATAATATGATTATATTAGCGTCATTTTCAATTTCACTTATCCTCTTGGTCAATCATCTATATGTCAACTTCTTGTGACATATCTTTATATAATATCCTCATTTGATCACGTGATATCATCTTTCAAAATTGTTGTCGACAACTTTATATTTTCAGTTCCATTTTTTTCAATTTGACATAACTTATCAATATCAATATTATTCAGGTACCTGAACCTCATGAGGTTTTTGGAATAAGTTATGTCTCAATACTCTTCCGGAGTATCTACTTCATTTCGGCATGTCCATCTATACTTCGTGTATTCAAGCTACACCCAAGAGTACACGCTTCCCCATATTTCAAAGGATAGAGTTGTTGGTCAAAGTATAACTCTAAGACATAGTGTTAGATGACATCTTTCTTTAATATGATCATCTAAATTATTGCTCCACTTTATTCATAATATTGGAACCGAATAGTTACTCATGCTTCAGGCATGTCACAAATTGGAGCATTTTTATGCTGGAATATGAGATTTAATAAATCTCATTTAGGTCAAGAATTTATCCGGCAAAAATAACATGAATGCATTACCCGATGAACTTCTCGGTTCATACTTCTTTATTTGAGGATATACTTTACTATAATAATGCATTCAATGTATTCACTTCTCCAGCCTATTTAATTTCTCCTCTCATGTCAAAAACAATGTCTAATATAAGTCTCCTTAATCCATTTATTTCCTTTAGAAACATCATTTTGTTTCATATAGAGATAAACAAGAAGAAGTAAGTCCTTATACAACATTTATCTCAATTTTCTTTCTAATTCCATCTATGTGCATTGTGGTGGATTAATAATCATTGCACATTCAACCCTTTTAAGGTGGAATTTGTCTGGCTCCTGACCTAATGCCAATTATTTTGGGAGAATTTTGTTGGCTTATATAAATGCTGCAATATATAATATCAAATATACTAACATAGTATTTTGTTCTCATAAGCATTAATCCAGCTCTCTATGGATGCTTTAATATATGATTCTTGGATCATATCATCTGGAAATTGCGCGCTTAATTTATTCAAACATCAAACATTATTGCAAACTTCATGTTGCAATCATTTATGCAAACTTCGGTTGCATTCTTACAAACTTCGGTTGTAAGCTAATAATCTCACATGTAACCATCTTATAGATGCATCTTTCAAAATTTGTATGGTTTACATGTCATTTCAATGGGCCCATATAGATCTGTTTGATATATTTCCAGAGATCCATTACCAATCATGACCTATGATATTCACATAGTCATTTTTATTTGAGAACAAGCAGCTATTCATGAAGAATTTTCTGATTCTTCTATGGATGTCAATACATAATCTTATTTGTATTATATATATATATGACTTGGATGATCAAACAAGTCATGCCAACAATAAATTTGTTTTGATCAGTAAACTTCTCGTTTTACTGTAACATATATCTCATCTCAGTAAACTTCTGGTTTACTGTAACATTATGATTTAAATCATAATTTGACATCTATTTTCGGGAGATCATATTTGTCATTATGTGGGAAGTATGAGTATGACTTTCTAAAAATTAGCTCACACTTGAATACTAACAATCTCCCCCTCAAGTGTGAGTCCTTTAAAAATACTTCACAAACATTCATGGATTTCAATCCATATGTGGGTTTTTCACTTTCAAATCCTTTAATTCATTATCAAATGAAATTAACACCCAACATATATTCTCATAAGGAGGACTATATTAGTGCATTATAATAGTGCTACAGGCACTTCTGCACACCCAATGGAAAATATCTCAAAATATCTCCTCCTTGTATCAGCTCTAGAAAAATGAATAATCATTTTCTATTTTTCTTTTTGTTGGTCATGAATTTATAATATTTGTTTACACATCAAGATATGAATTCTCAATTATTTTTCATATCTTTATTAATCACTTATGACCTCACTAGTCATATTGTAAACTTCTGGTTTACAATGAGCATGTGGTTCAATACTTTTCTATATGATATCCATTTCGTAGATATCTTTGAAACTCAACAAGTTTCTTTCATATTTGGTAGAATAAAATGCATATTTAATGCATAATTTTGTTCCTTCAAGAAACAATACATTAGCTCTTCAAGAGCCTTAAAACAAATTTATACTACCAAATATAGTCTGAACATTGGTCTTTCAAATGAAGTGGGTAAACTATGCTAATTAGTCTCCAAGACTATTAGCCTTTAAAATTATTACTCATGTGGCATAATTTCTATGCAAAATATTTGTCTTTAAGACAATAACTTAAAACTCTTTGTATCATTCAATATTTGATACATATACTTTCGTGGTCTTTATATAATAATTTATAAAATTTTCTTGCCATGCCATTTCTTTAAACCAATATTGTTCTTTTATAAAAGAACAATTATAGAAATTGATAAATTTCTTAAACATCAAATAATAAGTTTATGGCAATAAAAATGATAAATTTCCTTGTCATAAAATCATAATATTATGACTACTTTTTTTGCCATAAAAACATAATATTATGGCTACATGCCATTCAAAAATATCAGATTTTTTTTTTTTTTGATTTTTTTTCGTGAATAGTAAATACTATTCATAAAATAATATAAAAATGTGGGTAGGCAAAAAATTTCTCCGCCTTCACGTGGAAGCATTGAAAAATTTGCTTGGGAAAAATTACATAACTTGACCCCAAATTCTATGAATGTTATTTTACTACCACGTAAAATTATAAAATAATACCCAAATATTTAAAATTCCAAATTGGTCCTATTTTAGAAAATCAACACCTCATACTTTTGAAATTGAATTTGAGGCTGATTTACATATAATAATTATCTTATCGATAATTTATATCAAATATTTGACCTTTAACAAATATATTATGGCATATAATAAATACAAAACTAATGACCCTTGCCACCACAACAATAACATGAATTACTATCATGTTTATTATACCCAATAATATCTCTTATTATGGTTCTTATCAATAATCTTTCCTCACTTAGGTGAGAATTTGAACCACCATAATTACAACCATGTCCATATGTAAACAAATTTACACACATATCCACAACCACAATTAATTCATTACTACATTCACACGGGAATGTAGTTCATTCTGTTGGAGGAAATTCATGATCCTTAAAACAAAAACTCAATGTTTTGTTTGATCACGTGCAAGAAATTAAATCAAAATATTTCTTGATTTTTTCACAATATTGCTACTTCAGAGAGCAAATTGAATATTCCCATATATAATAAACTTTTAGAAGAACAACCATCTTTCGGGTGGTCATACATTCCCATTAATTTATTCTAAAGAACAAAAGAATCTTTTAATGCCAAATATATAATTTTGAGACTTTCATACAAATGATACCATACAAAAATTATGGATCGGCCATATCTCATAACTCCGGACAAATTTATCTCTTTGCTTCGCGCCAATATGTCTCACAAAGATCGCCAAATTATCATTTGGCTTCAGGCCAAATTATGCCTCTTCTTGGCTTCTTGACAATTTATGCCTTCTCTTGGCTTGTCTAAATTATGCCTCTTCTGGGCTTCTTGCCAACTTTTAGCTCATATCACAATATGGCTTTAAACTGTTTATCTTCAGGATAAACTTATATATATGGTTTCTGGCCATTATATATGACGTCTGATCATATAATAAGAAATATAATAATAATAATAATAATGAAAATAATAATAATAAAATGACAAATAATAAATTAAACATAAACAATAAATGTTATGTTAGAAACAATAACATAATGTAAATGTTATGTTAGCAAACATAAAAGTAAATGTTATATTAGATAACATAAAAGTAAATGTTATGTTAGATAACATAAAAGTAAATGTTATGTTAGTTAACATAAAAGTAAATGCTTAAATTAAATAGCATAAAGATAAATGCTAAATATTAAATCAAGACTTAGGTTAGTTAGGAGGTTTAACCCCAAGTAGGTGTCGAAATTAAAATATAAATATATAAATAAATAACATAAAGGTAAATCTTTGAATATTAAATCAAGACTCCTTAGTTAGGGAGGTTTAACCCCAAGTAGGTGTCGAAATTAATAATAATTATAAAATATAAACAAATAAACATAAATAAATGCTAACATAAAAATAAATAATTAAATATAAATATGTTAGCAATAATAAAAATAAAATGTTGAATATAAATATGTTAGCAAAGCATTAAATAAAATAAAATATTATATTAAAACAATAAATGATTAAACATAAATATATTAACAACAATAAAAGTAAAATATTAAAACTTAAATTTAAATAATAATAATAAAAAAAATCAAATTTTTATTTTCGTGAATAGTATTTTACTATTCATAATAAAATTAAAATAATATAAAATGAGCAAATAGTAATTTCCGCGACATTTTATTTTTTTTTTTTTGAAATTTACTATTTAAATACTATTTATAAAATAATAAAATATTAAAAACATGTGGGGCCTCTTGACAATTTTTTCAAACCGCCGTCTCGTGCTGTTTTTTTTTTTCAAATAGTAATATTAATAATAAATAAAACATGGGACCCACATAAATTTTCCTTCTTCCTCCTCACCTCTGCGTCTCTGGTTCGATTTTTCTTCCTTTTTTTTTTTTCTCTTTTCCCCTCACAGGCATCATATATCTTAAATCAACAATCTAAACTTAATAGAAAACATACCTAAGTGAAGAGATCGCATAATCACCGATCAAAAATCAATTTCTCACTTGAAACGCCTCCTTTTGAGCAATTTGAAATCTTCTCCCGCCATGAAGGTGAACGACGACGGTGATGATGGTTAACACAAGAAGGAGGCTCAGTTGATTAGAGCCTCGTGCTGATAACGTGTTATAAAACTGAAGAAAATGTAAAGAAAAGTAGAGAGAAGTCAGAGAGAAATTCTAGAGAGATGGAGGAATTCTCATTTTAAGTAACTTCTGAATGTTTACACAAGACCTCTATTTATAGACCTTCAAGGGTTACTATGCAATGGACATCCACATAATACATATATTTATAACAGTTAACCATTTAAAGGTATGATTTATTAATAAGATTAAAAAATCTTCCTTCTGCCTTATAAATAGTATTTAGAGGAGTATATCTACAAACAAGAGCACAAAAGACTTTATAACTCACTGACATGAGAGCTTTCCTCTAAATAAAAGGTTACAAGTTTGATTTTCTCCAGTAACTTTTGTTAGCATTGGCTGACACCCAAGAGAGGTAAATTGGGTGTATGATAAAAAATTAGGAACTTTGAAAATCATTTCCAATCATAGTAAAAGCAGTTCGTAAGACAATAATGAGTTATAAAGCGATAGTCAATCATTCAAACATATATGTTGGAAATATAGGAGTTTAGGGAAGAGAATATGCAAACTGAGATTTATCCTGGTTCGGCCCAATCCACTATGACATACGTCTAGTCCCCAGGCTTCTTCTAAGATTTTCAATCCACTATCTTCTTGTTTAATTTAGGCACAAGAGAAGTCTCTACAATCCCACAAGTTTAGCTGGTCACTTGTGCAACCTTTCACAAATCTCTCACCGAGATACTCTCCCTTACACACCATAAGGATACAACCTTTATGATAAAGGATTACAATCAATCTTCTCTATCAAAAGTAAATAAGATAAATATTGAAGTACATTACAAATAATCTCACTTTCTTTGGTAAACTATATGATCATTGAGATAATCAGAGAGTAAGTAAGATAAACGTCAGAGTGTTGGCATTTTAACAGTGAAGGTGCAAACTCATATCTCCTTGTCTATCTTGATTGCTTCTCCTTTTATAGTTGATGAAAAACTTTAATCATTGAGCAATTCTTCCCATTTAGAATATGACAGCTGGATTTGTATTGGAAGTAGCTGTTGAAGCTTCTGTTACTTTTTGGCCGTTAAGCTCTAATCCAAGTTTAATCAAAGAATGTTTGTCGTTGGCTTCGTTAATGCTCCGACTTAAGTGTTGTATTAATGATCATTGTGAAGGTTTAAGCTTTTCGTTAGAATGTTCAAACCATCTGTTAGACTCAAAAGCTTTCGTTAATCACATCCCGGAGTTGTTGGCAGAAAGCGAGATTCAGTCGTTATCGCTTTGCTTCAACACGAAATCCATTTGGTCTGCTCTGGGACTGCTTGGGTTAGGTCTCTATTCACTTTCACCGGAATATGTGTCTCATAAAATCATCATTTGAACTGCTCTGAATAAGTTTCCGTGTAGGCTTTGTTTTCTATCGTAACATTTAATGTTCTGAAACAAATCTGACATTTTGAGGATTTGCAATTAATCCTTCATTTAATCATCTGAAACTCACTTAGCAGACATGATTAAAAGCATTAAGAATAATAACAAGTGATAATCTGAAGAAACAAGGTATTCATCATTGAAATTGAATTTACGAAGACGATTATCAATTTACTGAGGCAACAAAACTCGAGTTTGTTTATCTTAACTCGAGTTGCTGAGTCAAGTTTGGTTTACAAAACTCGAGTTTTGTTCTCAAAACAAAACTATTACAAAACGAGTTCAGTTGACAAATAGGCTTTCAAAAAGGGAACTCGAGTTTTGTTTTTCCAAATCTAATGTGGAACTCGAGTTGCTCATTTATAACTCGAGTTTTGGCATTTTTGAAAGTTTGGCAAAGAACTAAGTCCAGTGAAAAACATTAAGAATTCAGTTACAACTATTCAAGCTCGAGTTTCATAAAGTGAAACTCAAGTTTTCCAGGAATGCACCGAGTATATTTAAGATCAGAGATGAGTTAAAGTAATACCTTAAACTCGAGTTTTACCTTGTTTGATCCAGATCCATACTCCCGCGACGTACGTACCAATATGCTGTTGTACGATTAGTCTTATTGTTGTAAGCCATTTTACTTGACAAAACACTGTCATTCTTTGTAAGACATTCAAATTGATACATTAGCTGTCATTTTATGATTACCATCATCTACTTGACACACTACGTACAAACCAATCCATTAACTTATACTCAACATACATACAAGACTAACCTGCTAAGCTAAAAGAAACTAATGCATCATACAATTCACGAGCTCTTTATACCAACACTTGTAAATGTTGAGAACCAAACTTTAGGGGTGTCCAATGGTAGAACACAAATCGGGCCACGAAGATGTGACATACATACCTACTGACCAAAATCTATGTGGTTGGTTAAACATTATCTCAATGCTCCAGTATGTACTAGTAGACATAAACATTCTAGCAAATAAAGCTCTATACCAACACTTGTAAGCTTTGATAAACCAACATTAGGAGTGCCCCGTGGCATAACACAAACTAGGTCATAAAGATGTAACGTACACACCAAGCCACCAAAATTCTCGTACTTGATCAAGCATTACAACAATGCTACAGTCCATACTAGCATACACGAATTTGCTAATAAGCGAAGTTCTAAATTACATTGTGCAAAGTATCAAACGCCTTAGTTATAGAAGATTTGTTGTCAAACATAACTGGCATACCAAGGGTGCCGGTTGAACAAAACACAAAACAAGAGAAGTCACCTAAGATGGTGAGTCACAATACAATTCAAAGATTGTCAACTGCATAAATTGCTTCCAATCTATTAGTTGGGCAAAACATATCCAAAACAGAAGCGGAACCCAAGCACAAAAACCCAAGAGAATTCGAATCAAAGTGGATTCCAACAAAGACACACGAATCCCTTATTGATTTCCATCACCAGCATCAACAACAGAAGTTTTGTCTTCCAACTTACCATTAAATAGGTTATGATACCTTGCTATTGCTTGGTCAAGACCCCATCACTTCGACCAAACCTCTTTGAACTCCTTCATCAGCTGGGCTCGAGTTTGAAATGCTGCTTCCGCAGCAATATCTTCAAGTTGTTGTTTTAACCCACTTTTTTCAATGTTTGAGATTAAAGCTTATGGTTTACCTCTACCAACTCCTTTGTCACATTTTCCAACTGAGTTTCAAGTTAGATCGATAATCTGACATACATACAACAAGTTGTCGTAAGTCTTGGATCGTCTTATCTTTCTTGATCGTCGGATGGAGAAAGCATTAAACAGAGGAGATTACGAGTTCACTCTCCAAGTCAATAATCAATTAGACTTGAAGAGTGGGGGCTTAATGTAGGTCTAATTTAATGACTTAGGCCCATAGGCAAGACAATCCGTGTGAGGAAGGCCCAAGAAGGGTAGCCTAGTAAGTATGGAACAACCCCCAATTCATGCAGATCCAAAAAAGACAGACTGATGTATCAGTAGATCCGAAAAAGGCAGACCAACCTACCAATAGATTAGGAAAAGGTGGACCTACTACTAGATCGCTATGCTATAAATAGGGGCAGTCAGGTCAAGGAGTAAGGGGATCAAGCCTTTTCATCTACTCTCTCCAAACAAAATTCTTCTTTCTTACTGCTTTGTATCATGCTTTCTAAATAACAATTCATCTTTTATTCTTTATCATTAAATTTACAAACACTTTGTTTTTTTATCATACTAAGGTTTTGCGTTGTTAGTGACCCTTACAAAATCTTTAATACATAACTTTGATTCTACACATATGAACAACATAAATTAATTGGTTAACAAGGAAATATATGATCATGAACAAGTCCTACTTACGAGTGTCCAACTACTCATAAGAAAGGGTAATAAATATATAAACAACCCAAATTAATTGGTTTACAAGAAAATATATAATCATGAACAAGACCTATTTACAAGTTCCCAACTCCATCATTTCTCATGGACAAGTAAAATTGAAGTTAAAGGGGAACGACGTTGTTTGAGGCTGAATAATTGCAATGGAGAATTGAAGACCAAAGTCTGAAAGAACGCAATAGGAAAAGGAGGCAGGCGGCCACGAAGACATTGTTCAATCATCACTGATCGTCTTCTTGAACTGAGGAACAAGGATAAGAGGGGAAGCAGTTTTAATTTCTTCATCAGTGATCTTCATCACCGGAGAGAACAGAAGAGAGTGCCGACAAACGAGGGGACCTTCATAGTCTTTATCATCGGACTGATTCATCGAAGATCAAAGAGACGCAATTGGAGAAAGGAATGATGTCGTCGTCGACTATCTCTTCTTTAATCGCCGGAGCTGCACGAGAGATTGTTTGGAAAGAGGAGAGAGATCAGAGATTGCATGGTTCTCTGAGATGAGCTAGACTATGGGGAATTGTTGTGACTGTTTCAACATTATTCACCCAATCTCCAGCTTGTGATTACTGTTCTACAACTCTGTTCATTTTCCTTCTAAGGTTGCAGAGGGAGAAATAGGTGGAGCAAGAAACATGTTTAAAGTGATTTATTCTATCTTTTTTCCTCTCTCTTTTTTTCAAAGAAAATTCTATTAATAAACTTTATAGAATGATGGTTACAGAGAGAAGTCTGAATAACAAACAACAGACAAAATAGGAACAAACAAATACAACAAAAACAAACAAGAAATAAAACAACAAGTAAACTAGAAATAATCAAACTAGCCACCATCCAATGAAGAACGGGAATGCGAAGGATTATCAACACCAACACTAGTATTCTAAGCCTTCAGAGTTATAAAAGATAATAAAGCAGGTATTGGTCGCAAAACTCATTCAATAGAACATATTCTTTTATAAGCATCAGCTGCAAGGAGATCCGTAGCTCTCGGAGTGGTAATGGACATCTTTTACCCTTCTTCTCAAACAACATCTTTTTCTGAAACATAGAGGGCAATAAGGACTTACCACCATATAAGTTAATTTAATTTCATTTAAACCCCAGAAGGTTGCAGTGAGATATCAGAATTTTTTGGAGGCAGAATGAAATTATGTAGCTACAGTGATCCTTTAATGAAATCTTCTCGGGTGCGCGCGTGTGTGTTTGATCATGAATGGATGCAAATACATAAATATAAATATGATTAGGTTTAAGTGGGTATGAGTGTTCAGTGTTGTGTAAAGTGTAAAGGCGCCACCCTGAATCCAAAGCGGGAATTAAGTCCTGCATCGTCCATTTTCATTTATATAAATATATATTGCTTGATGCTATTCACAAATTCTATATATGACTTGTAAATAGTCATTCACATATCAATTTATGTCAACCTTATTACTTACTCTATCCGAATAATACACTCGCCCATTTAGTTATTATCAGCAGTTTCAATTAAATTTTTCAAAGGATGTGGGGTGTGAGCAAGTGGGAGATGATGATGAGAAAAATAAATTGGAATCATTTGATATGATAATATATATATAATATGTGATATTATTGTGCATGATTCCACTTTTTGTTAATTATGTGGATAAAAAATAAAAATAATTTCCAAGATCTTGTTGGATTATTTGACATTTTTAGTGGGATAACCAAATAAAGTAGTAGTGCTTAAACTATTCATTTTTTTCCACATCTTCACACAGGAGCAGGAACATGATCATGGTATATTTGTGAGAGGGGACAAGCATATACTTGTGTTGATGTGTGTCTCCATCATAATTTTTGCCTATCACTGCTTTAAAATGATTATACTTTAATTCATTTCACCACTAAACATGCTTCATAAATCATAACCTATCAGATCAGTACTGCCCTCTTGTGTATATCCTTTTTCTAATCTTTTGTTGAATTTTTGTAAGAGTAGTTGCACAAGCTTTTATATATGTGTGCGCCATGTTATCCGCACTCACATAAAGCCTATGTACGCCTTTTCAGCTATATATTGATTTTGATGTGAGTATAAGATCTCAATTCACTTTCCCTCATAAATTTATAAATCATTCTAAGAAAACATCCATATTGTACGAGGCACGCTAAACAATATTTATAGAGTGCACATTAAACTTAAATTCTATTTTTCATATGGAATTAAATAGTACAGAAATTGTTGTGTGTGGCAATAGAAAGGTTAGATTTTTTTTATTTTTTTGCTAGACACATGTATCTTTCTTTTGGAGGTAATCTTGTCCGAGGCACTGTCGGATATTAAATGTGGACACTTCTCTTAGTAGGTATTCAAATCTTAGTTTATCACGTGAGTGACTAACTTATTCTTCTAGACCAAACCTCCATTGGTAAAAGACAGTTTTTTTTTTAACAAAATAATACAGTTATTTTATTCAAAAAAAAATAGACAATTATTCAAGAAGTGTTGACTTCTTTTTTTTTTTTTGAAAAAAAAAGATGGAAGTCGTTGTTGTCCGAATTGAAGGGCCCAAATGAATTGGGCTTTGTAGATGCTTCTTTTGAATTAGATTAAAAGCAGATCCATAGTTTCTTTTTTATAAATAGGTTTTTTTTTTATATAAAAAGACAGTTTATTAAAAAAAAAAAAAAAAAGACAAAATGTGTTAGATGAAACGGCTTAGATTTATTGGGGCTTCGGTGGACGAAGCCAAGAATTTTCAGATAGATCATAAACCTAAATTACCATACATCACAAAAAATAAATCCAACAACAGGATAAAAGATAACTAGTTTGAAGATGGATGAGCCATGCACGTTACTGAATTTAAGCTCCCCGCTAGGTTCAAAAAGGAAAGGTTGAATCCTCACTCTAACAAAAAGAACCGAAAAGCAATCCTTCGAAAAAGGCTCATGCAGGAGTTGAAATATCACCAAAGGTGAAGAAACATTAAAGGCGTAGAAGTCCAGATGAAGCATTGACAGAGCTACCTTAAAATGCCAAACCAATAGAATAGACCAAATCCGTAGAGGGCAACTTGGCAAACTATCAAATCAAGCCAGAACCACTCAACAACATAAACAAGCAAACAAACAGACAACAAAATAACACCAGAAAGCAAAAGGAAGCAGGGCAGCTAGATAGACCTCTAAGTGGCTGCTGAGGAACTTGGAGGTCCCCTGAAATTCTCACTTCTAATAACGGTTTCACAAGTTTAAATAAGGTTGTGACAAATTTTGATAAATTCCAATTCAAAAATCATCACTTATTACAATGACAATGTATTGATTTCCACTTCTTATAGGGTTTTACTACTTCAGATAAGGTTTTGACAAGTTCTGATAAGATTTTCACAATTTCCAATTCAAAAATCACTTCTTGCTACACTTTCAAGGTGTTAATTCTTACTTCTGATAAGGGTTTCACAAGTTTAAATAGAGTTTTAATAATTTTTTATAAGATTTTCACAAATTCTAATTCAAAGTTCACCACTTGCTACATTGACAAGGTGTTAATTTACACTTCTGATAAGGGTTTTACAAGTTCAAATAAAGTTTTAACAATTTTTTATAAGATTTTCACAAATTCTAATTCAAAATTCACCACTTCCTACAATAACAATGTGTTGATTCCCACTTCTAGTAATAACTCCACAAGTTCAAATAAAGTTTTAACAATTTCTTATAAGATTTTCACAAATTCTAACTCAATTCACCACTTGCTACATTGACAATGCGTTAATTTCCACTTCTAATAAGGGTTTCACAAGTTGAAATAAGATTTTAACAACTTTTGTTAAATAACTCACTACATTTCATTAACTTTCAATATATTTCTTTTAACAAGAAACGAATCCACACTTTCATGTTATTAACAAGTTTTGTTAAGTCATTCTCCACATTTTATTAAGTTTTATCTAACTTTTATTTGTCAAGTAACAAATTCATAACAACATTGAATCACTTGGAAGCATCTTGAAATAGCAAGATTGATCCAATAGAATCAAAGTATAAGGCAAACCCTTCAACCTGACAAATCACAACCCACAGTCCCACATCTGCAGACACATCATCAAATGTTATGTTTTCATTTGAATCAATGTGAAACTCTAATCATATATGAAACTCTAATAGTAACACAACTTTATGGCGGAAAAAAGAAAACACAATTTGTTTGAATCAAGAAGCATAATGAAATTGCACAAACCAACCCATCATTCGCAACAAACAAATCAAAAGGCACTAACCTAAGACCAGAAAAATTTCAACAGGATTGTTTTCTTAAAAAAAACATATTTAGATTCACCCAGTAGCCCGCTCGTCCACACCATGAATTGAATTTTTCTTTACACCTAAGCCAAAGGTGAGGCGAGAGAGGAAAAAGGAGAAGACTGCTCAAGTGACAGATATCAAGGGTGACTAAGCTAAGCTAGAGATCAAGCGAGAGTGACTGACGAACACTTTAGCGGAGATCACGATTGTGAGAGCGAGAGCGACTGGACAAAGAGTATGAGCGATAGTCTTGTAGCCTGTGGTAGTTGTTGGATTTGAGTCAGATAAAATATAGAATATTGTATTTGTGTAATGAGTGGCGTAATCTGCCCTCCTGGTACTATGTTATTTATAGAAGGGTTAAAACCCTAGAATATACATTGTAAAGCCATCTGTACAGTATTAGCTTTTACATGAAACCTATTGGGCTATTATACACAACGGCCCTATTATTCTATCAACTTTAGTTTACATGTATTGGGCCTGTGGCTACTGATTGCTCTTACACTCCCACACAAACTAGGGATGGGCCGACTGCTGATTGCTTTTACACGTCCACGCAGATTAGAACCTGGTAGTCGGGTTATTCCTAGTTTGGCCCTGAACTCAGAAAAACGAGAGTGAGACAGAGCCTTTGTGAACACATCTGCGATTTGATCTGCTGAGGGTACATACTTCACTTCCAACTCACGATCAA
Organism: Acacia melanoxylon; assembly: GCA_019022615.1. Classification (NCBI taxonomy): domain Eukaryota; kingdom Viridiplantae; phylum Streptophyta; class Magnoliopsida; order Fabales; family Fabaceae; genus Acacia; species Acacia melanoxylon. Next base: position 4,925,589 of record JAFJYJ010000007.1, read on the forward strand.
GTACCCTATCTCTGACAAAATGCACATCGAGCTCGATGTGCTTAGATCTCGGCGTGAAAACGGGTTTGCCGCAAGCGCGCGCACCGAGGTTATCGCACCAAGCTATCGGTGGTTCACGGAGATGAAGACCGATCTCAACCGTGAACGACTGAATCCAGGAAAGCTCTGATGAGAGGTCGGCAAGAGCTCGGTATTCAGACTCGGCGCTTGATCTGAAGACGACTCGTTGTTTCTTGGCTGACCACGAGATGAGGGAATCTCCAAAATAAACACAATAGCCTCCAATAGACCTCCGATCGTCTGAACAGACAGCCCAGTCGGCATCTGAGAAGCCCTGTAAGGTGAGTTGATTACTTGGCCTGATGTGTAGAGCTAGGTCTTTCGTTCCCTTCAGATATCTAAGAACTCTCTTTAACGCCTGCCAGTTAACACTCGTTGGAGAACTCAAAAATTGACTTAGCTTGTTGACAGCAAAGAGGATATTTGGTCTGGTATTAGTCAGGTATTGTAAAGCTCCTATGATTCTTCTGTACTTTGTTGGATCTGTGAGTGGTATGCCATCAGTTTTAGACAAATATTTGTTTACCACCATGGGAGTAGGAACAGCAGATGAGTTATGCATGTTGCTTCTGTGTAGAATGCTTTGTATATATGTCTCTTGTTTCAAATAGAGTCCAAGTTGCATCTCGGTAAGCTTCAATTCCTAGGAAATGATGAAGATGTCCTAGATCCTTTAGAGCAAATTTGTTATTTAGTTGCTCCACAAACAAATTTATCAACTTCACCGAGTTCCCAGTTACTATAATATCATCAACGTAAATAAGGACAAATAGAACAAATCTCTCATGTCTGATAAAGAAAAGAGATGGATCACACCTTGAATGTGTAAAACCCCAGCCTTGTAAGGTTGTTCTTAACTTGTCGTACCAAGCCCTAGGTGCTTGTTTGAGTCCGTATAATGCCTTGTTCAATAAACAGACATGATTGGGGTGTTTGGAATTAGTGAAGCCCTCTGGCTGTTTCATGAGAACTGCCTCTTGCAATTCACCATTAAGAAATGCATTATTTATATCCATTTGTCTGATTTGACAATTGAGTGTAACTGCAATGGCTAGAATGAATCTTAGGGTTGATGACTTTAGGACAGGACTGAATGTTTCATCAAAATCAACACCAGGACTTTGTTGAAAGCCTTTAGCTACGAGTCTCGCTTTGTGTTTCGAAATGAGCCATCCGAATTAAACTTCTTTTTAAGAACCCATTTGCAATCAACTAGGTTTCCTTGTCCGAATAGGGAATCGCTTCCGTGTCTTGTTTTTAATCGGTGCATTATATTCCTCTTGCATTGCAACTCTCCATTCATGACTCTTCAATGCATCTTTGACTGTAGCAGGAACTGAATCTGTATTGTTCTCAGTTGTAACAGTGCCAATGTAGGGTACTTGATGTTTAGACACACCAGCTTTGCCTCTTGTAACCATAGAGTGTTGATTTCTCACTGTGAGTTGTTGATTTAAAGTGTCATCTGCTTCCTGATCTGTTGAATTTGGTTGAGTTGAAGAATCTGAGGAGGTAACATCATTAGGAGTGACTGATTGTTCTTCTTCATTTGCAGAGTTCTCATTCAAGTGCATAGACGGACCAGAGAATCTGCTAGCTGATAAATCTGGGTCTGGTTCAGAATTTCCTTGCTGATGTGATGGCTGTTTGCAAGGATGTTGCTGTCTAAATTCAGGTAATGACACATTAAGGAAGTCTTGTGAATAAATTCCTTCTTCAATTGTCTTTCTCTTATTGATAAAGCTTGTAGCAAAAGGAAAATCAGCTTCATTAAACTAAACATGTCTAGAGAGATAAATTTTTCCAGTAGAGCTAAGACACTTGTAGCCCTTGTGAGAGTTGTTGTAGCCTAGGAAAACACACTTGGTGGTTCGAAAATCCATTTTGTGTTGATTATAGGACCTTAGGCAAGGATAGCATGCAGAGCCAAAAAATTTAAGCCTACTGTAATCTGAATCTTTCTGAAAAAGCTTGTAATGAGGTGAGATTCCACCTAGAACACTTGTAGGCAACATATTTATTAGAGTTGTAGTGTGTGAAATGCCTCCCACCAATAGTGAAGAGGTATTTTTGCTTGAGCAAGCAAAGTGTGAGTCCCATTTCAACTATGTGTCTGTGTTTTCTCTCTGCTCTACCATTCTGAGAGGAGGTATGTGGACATGAATGTCTGAAATGTATTCCTGCATCTTGTAAAATGCTTGAAAAACTTCTATATTCTCCACCCCGATCACTTTGAAGTATTTTGATTTTGCTTTCAAATTGATTCTCAACAAGCTTTTTGAACTGAACAAACACATTTAGTGCTTCATCTTTAGTTTTTAGTGGAAAAATCCATGAAAATCTGCTGTAATCATCAAGAAATAAAATGTAGTAGCAAAAACCATTTAAGGAATGCATAGGGTCATGTCCCCATAGATCTGTATGAATTAACTCAAGGGGTTTAGTGGCTTGTGATTGAGAGGATTGGAAAGGAAGAGAGTGTGATTTTCAAAACTTGCACGACTCACAAAATGTATCTTCATTTCTACTAGCTTTGATATTACAATCACTAATCACTTGATTAAGCACCCTATCACTAGGATGTCCAAGTCTACAATGCAACAAATTTCTACTAATACTAGAATGATTAAATGTTGTGTTAACAGCTTCTTGCTTAACAGAAAACACACAATTAGGGTTGTTGTGTTTACTGCCATTTTCTTTTCCTTGTGAGATTCCTTTTGAAACTTTAAACATTCCTCCATCAGTTGGAACCCCTTGCAGCATTGTCTTCCCTGTTTGCTGCTCCTTCACAGAAAATCCACTATTGTTAAATATAATATTTGCATTATTGTCATTGGCCACTTTGTAAACACTCAGCAAGTTCTTTTTAATTTCAGGAGAGTATAGAATATTGTTCAGCTTGACTGTGCTATCATTCACATGAGACAAGGTAGAGGACCCAACTTTTTCTACTCTAAGTTTGTGAGCATTTCCTACTACTAGATTTATTTTACCTTTGGGATTAGTGGGATGATCAAGGCGGTTAACATCATTAGTAACATGATTGGTTGCTCCGCTGTCCAAGTACCAAGCATCATCATCAACACATTCAGGAGTAGCCCAATAAGCCAGATCATCGTTGTTTGAGCTGGAGGTAGCTGCTGAGTTGTGTCTCTGCTTCCCAAGTTTGGTAAATGACTTATCATATCTGTAAAAGCAAGTCTCAACTTCATGACCAAAACGTTCACACAGCTGACATTTGTAACTCCTCAAATTCAACACCCAAAAACTTGGCCTAAATAGTTAAAATATCTTCAACATGGATATTTAACAACCCAATACATATTTACAATATGGCCAAAGAGTAAAAATCCATTTATACAGGGCCAAATTTAATCCAAAAATAATTTATCAGAGTTTCAAAAATAGCGAAAGTCTTATGGTTGTGGCAAATAAAATAATATAACATATCCTATAGGAGTGCAAAGAGCCTTCAAGCTTACTCCATAGGTGTCTTCCCTTGCTTTCTACTAAAAAATTATGCCTGAAAATGTTAATATGGGGTGAGATTCCACTTCTCAGTAACTACTGAATATTTCTTCCATACACAAGCAAATCACATATGATAAAAATATGAGGTAAAATATATTTAATTGTATAAATTTATACTTTCACATTTATATACACATTTATATTTTTCCAAAAATTCTCACAAAAGTATATATATATATATATTTCCAAAAATTCTCATAAAACGTCTTTATAAAAATAATTATTATTTTGATAATAATTGAACTATACAATAATACTTATATAAATGATTATACTTTCCATAAATTCCCATAAATAGTCCTTGCAAAAATATTTACCATCTGGTCAACCCTTATGCTATAATATATCATGCAGTAAGTATGTATATATAAAATTATATTTTCCATAAATCCTCATAAATAGGCGCTACAAAAATATTTATCATTTGGTCAATCTTTATACTAAAATACATCATGCAGTATGCAGCCTCCCTTATATCCTCTACCAACCTTATACCGCTGACTAGAGTCATAGGCTAACACATAGTCCAACAGAAACACATCCATATAACTGAATTGTTCCAAGCTCACCAAGACTTAAGATACATCCAGCCAAAGGTATAGAGCTTAAGTATGGACTATGGCTCCCCTCCTTAACAAAAACAACTAAGGAGGTGTCACATGTCCCACAACTCCAATGCAATCCCGGCTAAAGGAAAACATGGAAGAAGGGCCTTGAAAAGTACCAACCACTGTGCACCGAGCGGTGGCATAAAAACATATCATATCAATTCCTCCGAACTCCAACCCATCACAATCACAGCCGCCATGATAAATGCATTCATTCAAATATAAATCATTTTAAACCATATCTTCATATGCAGCATGTAAAATCATAGATTTGAGAATAAAACAGTATCATTGTATGTATTCGTGAATAGTAAATTACTATGCGTATACGTGAATAGTGAATAGTAAAATATAGTATATATATACGTAAATGATGAATAGTAATTTAGTATGTATAAGTGATTAGCAAATAATAAAATACGGTATGTATATGTAAATGATGAATAGTAGATCCATATGTATAAGTGAATAGTGAAAATACGGTATGTATACGTGAATAGTAAATCAGTATGTATAAGTGAATAGTGAATAGTAAAATATGCTACGTATACGTAAATGATGAATAGTAAATATAGTATATATAATGAATAGTAAAATACAGTATATATATACGTGATAGTAAATCAATATTATACGTGCAAATAGTACCATTGAATGAGATAAATCTACAAATCCAAAGTTCCCATACCAGATCTTTAAACCATATAAATCATAAAATACTTCATACATATATTTTAGTCAAAGAAAACAATATTAATAAATAAATAAACATTTATAATCATACATAATCCACAAGTATAAGGAAGAATATTCAGAGTTACCTAGCACCCTTTCGCTCCTAAATAATCACCAAAATGCTACTACAAAGCTCCCCAAATAATTACCTCTTTCCTCTCATTTACTCTCTCTTTCCTCTCACGCTCTCATCTGATGGTGAAAGTGTAGTGTGTGTGTGTGTGTTTGTGTAGGGGGTATTTATACTGAATTTCCCCCTACTATTCGCATCACGCGGGAATCGGTGCCCCATTTTTTTATTCACCGATCGTCCATATGTCAAAAAGGATGGCACCGTCTACTCAATTTGAAAAAAATGCAAGCACCTCCTTCCAAATTTCAAACAACGTGGGGTCCACCAAATACTCCTCCTTCAATCTATTCCTTCTCATTCTCCGTCACCTTCCTCTTATAATATAATAATATTAATATAATATTACATATAATATACTCTTCCTTCCTTCCTTCTTTTTCCTTCATCATCTCCCTCTTTCTTTTCTCATTGCCTTTTTCTTTCCTTACCTTTTTGTTAATATTATATTATATAAACTTTCTTCACTTCCTTCCTTCTACCGTCCGCCTCCATAACTATATACGGGTGTATAATATATCTATATATATATTAATATAATATAGTATAATAATATATTATTATAATATAATAACATTTTAATAAAACATATTTATATATATATACATACATATATTAATTCTATACTTATACTTCTTTATCCCATTTAAACCTTTGCTCAATAAATCTCACTTGAAATACTCAATAAAATTTGGGATGTTACAACATTTGGGTCTGTTTGCATTGAAATTGGCATTGTAGTTGCTGGTTCCACCTCTTCTGCCATAACCTCTTCTGCCTCTTCCTCGGTTGCCACGGAAAAAGCGATTGCCACTCCAATTTTTGGTAGGTGGACGTTCGAACCAACATAATTTACATAGTGTTGGAAATCGAGAGTTTTGAAAACCGATTGTCTTTGCTCCATTTCGTTTTCATAGGTTAATAGAGAGGATCGAAAGCCAATCCAGTGAGTTCATCAATATCCTTGTTCAGCTGCACTACTATTGGGTTATATTCAGCATCAAGACCTGCAAGGATCTGAATAAACAGATCAGACAGAGAAACAGAGCAACCAGCAAGTAAAAGTTGCTCAGAAAAACCCTTCATCTTGGTAAGATATTCCTTCATTTTTATGGAATCCTTTCTTGTGCGCTGGAAATCAGATTTGGGCATGAGAATCCTTGATTTGGTTTGTGCACCAGCAACTTCTTTTGCTGCTACCCAGAGTCCAGCTGCAGTGGAGACCTCAGTCATTTGGGAAGACACTTCTAGTGTCATGGTGTTCAAGATCCAGCCAAACACTAGCTGATCTGCAGCAACCCAATCTTCAAAGGTTGGGTTGAGAGTCTTGTTGCCATTTTCGATGCTGAACCGAGGAGGACAAGGCTTTGAGCCATTCGAAAGCTTTCAAGCTTATGGCCCTTGATAATGGGCAAGACATGGGTTTGCCAAATGAGATAGTTTGTTCCATCCAACTTGACAGAACAACTTTGGGAAATGCTGTTGGTAGCTGGAGATTTCGAAAGGGAAGCAGCAGAGATGAGAGATGTAGCTTCAGAGCTCTTCTCTGTGTGAGGAACCGAGGAGGAGTCTTGGGTAGTGTGTTCTGCCATGGCTGCTAGCCTAAAAGCTCTGATACCAAGATAAAATATAGAATATTGTATTTGTGTAATGAGTGGCGTAATTTGCCCTCATGTTACTGTGTTATTTATAGAAGGGTTAAAACCCTAGAATATACATTGTAAAGCCATCTGTACAGTATTAGCTTTTACATGAAGCCTATTGGGCTATTATACACAACGGCCCTATTATTCTATCAGCTTTAGTTTACATGTATTGGGCCTGTGGCTACTGATTGCTCTTATAGAGTCCATCCATGGAAGTGATTAATAGAAAACTTGGGTGAAAATGAATAATATTGATGGAGTGTAAGGGGATAGATGGTAGGATGGTCATGGAGGAGAGAGAAAGAAGAGAGGGGGATTCAGCCAAATAAGAAAGAGAGAAGTTGAGAGAATGAAGATAATGAAGTATTGAAGAGCATTTATGTCATTTGATGCTGAATTTTAAAATTTTAATTTGAATATGACATTATAAATATTTAGAAGATCTCTCTGTCTATTAGTATTTTCAAACTTCTTTAGGTTAAGGTGCAAAAATACACATGTGCTTTTCTCCAAGGAGCGCCCAGTAGCAAGTGCTTTTTTTAGGTGCAAAAGTGACTATGTGGTTACAAATTAAGCGCAAAAATACTGTTTGACTGTTAAGTTTGACTTTTTTTGCTGACTAGACGATGACATGGCATTTCAAAGGTGTAAAAATACACATGTGGTTTGTCAACAAGAGCGTCGAACACCAAATTATTATTTTAATTACTACCGGGTTCTAAAAAGATATTCAGGATACTGACCTGTACTGAAAACTTACTTCATGATCTTGAAAAATTATTTTAAGATTTGAAAAAATATTTCGAAGATCTTCGATTGGTACTAAAAATATACTTTGAGAATATCGCCTTTGTATTAAAAAAAATATTTCATGAACTTGAAAAATTATTTTAGAATCTTAAAAAAATATGTTGAAGTATATTTTTAGTACCAGTCAGTACTCAGAAATATATTTTCATGATCTTAATATAATTTTTCAAGATCATGAAGTATTTTTTAGTATCAGTCAGTATCCTTTTAGTACCATTCAATAGCTTGAAATATTTTTTTCAAGATTCTAAAATAATTTTTCAAGATTATGAAGTCTTTTTTCTGTATCAGTCAGTATCCTGAAAGTACTTTTTAATACCAGTTAGTACCCTGAAATATTTTTTTTCAGATTCAATTATCCTTTTAGTACCGGTCAATACACGAAATATTTTTTCAAGATCCTAAAATAATTTTTTAAAATTATGAAGTATTTTTTTGTACCGATCAATTATCCGAAAGTACTTTTTAGTACTAGTCAGTACCCTAAAATATTTTTTTCAGTATCAATTAGTATTCTTTTAGTACCAGTCAATACCTAAAATATTTTTTCAATATCCTAAAATAATTTTTCAAAATTATGAAGTATTTTTTTTTACCAGTCAGTACCCTGAAATATTTTTTTTGAAGATCGATCAAGATCATTTTAGTAATCTTGGTCAATACCTGAAATATTTTTTCAAGATCCTAAAATAATTTTAATTGAAGTAAAATTATTAAAAAATATTGGTGTTGGGCGCTCTTCTTGACAAAGCAAATGTATATTTTTGCACTTTTGAAATGCCACGTCATCGTCGATCAATCAAAGATAAAAAGTCAAACTTAACGGTCAAACGGTATTTTGCACCTAATTTGTAACCACGTGTGTACTTTTGCACCTAAAAAAAGTACTTGCTACTGGGCGCTCATCGGAAAAAAGTACATGTGTATTTTTACACCTTAAGTCCTTAACCCAACTTCTTTTAGTGGCGTTTTCCCTTATATTAACCCTTTCTTAAGAAGAAGAAGAAGAAGAAGAAAATGTAAGAACCCGTTTGGTAGAAAGAAGATTAGAGAAGGAAAGGGAAGATCCCAAAGTTCTCATGGATTTTGGGTGTTTGGTACACGGAAAGTCCAGTCAGCATCTTTCGGTGAGTCTTAATCTTTCCTTATTTGAAGATTTCCATCCAAAAATGGAGGGAAAGCTGCAATCTACCTAGGAAACTGTTTTTTTTAATACAAATTTACCCCTGAAATTCAAACTTTGCGGGAAGTTCGAACTTGGCGGGAAATTTCGAATTTGGCGATTTTTTTTTCACGAGTTCGAACTTTACAAGAATATTTTTTTAAAAAAAAAATCTTTTTTTATTTTGAATTAATTTCTTTTGAGGGTAAAATAGACATTTCCTAATTCTTTACCAACTACCACCTCATCATTTTCTTCCTACCAAACAACTCAAGACATCTTCCCTCATCTTTCAAATCTTCTTTTTCCTTACTTTCCCTCCTCCTCTAAGTTACTTTCCCTCCCTACCATTTCTTTATAATAAACGGGTCCTAAAAAGAGGTTCATATTCTGAATTGAGAAGAGTCACATGGAATTTTCAGAAGCCAGCAGACAGCAGACAGAAAGGACAGGCCCCTACTCATACATAGGGAGTGAGGTGCGTGAGAGGCACGTGACATAGCCCCTCCCATATTCTTTCTTTCGACTCGGACAGATTCTGTTTTCAAATTATTCATCATCATCATCAAACATTATGTCGACTTGGACAGATTCTGTTTTCAAATTATTCATCATCATCATCATCCAACATTATTTCAAACATGCCCACACTTTCAATCTACTCTTTAATTTAACAAATGTAAGTGTGTTTATCCTTGTAAGCCAATTTCAGCTCTCAACAGATTGTTGGGAGAAAAAAAATGATACAATGTGAAAAATGTGTGGCCAATGTCCATTTAGACAAATACTAAAAGTCCCTTTGAATGAAAATTATAGGGATACAACAATTAATTCAGCTCTCACTAACATCCTCATAATCCTCTCTGTTTTCCTTTTCTCACACATCCTGCACCAAATCTCTCTCTATCTCTCTATATCTGCAAAGTTTCCCAAACACAACTCAATTCACACTACACGCCAACTCATTCCTCTTTCGCCACCTCCAACTATTGCCTGCCTCCTCCTGCTTCTTCTTCGTGTTCTTCATCTCCTTTTGCCTCTGGACCCACCTCCTCCTCCTCCGGCGTCCCTGCGTCCTCGGCGGGCGGCTGTGGCGCCCGTGGTGGTGGAGGAGGGGGGATTCTGCCGTCGACACAGGAGGAGCATTTGGTCTCCACCCAGCTTTCCAAGTCGTACTCTCCCAGACCCATGACCCGACGACCCGAACAGAGCCTGCCGATCATGCCCGCTATCACCCCCAGCACAGTGATGACGGCCAGCACCGCAATAACGGGTCCTGCTGACCCGTGAGGAGTGCGGGTCGGGTAACCCTGCTGCTGCTGGTTCACCTGCATCACGGGAGGAGCCTGATCCGCCATTGGAGTGAGCCTTGAGGGTAAAAGCAAAAACAAAAAGGAGTGTGTGTGGAGGGAATTTATGTTTCAGAAGAATAAAGAAGAGGAGGAGGAGGAAGAAAGAAGGAGTGATGGAATGGAATGTTAACAGAGAAAAAGAAATGAGTGTGTTCAGTTTGCTTTTTATTGTGGCCTCGCTTTCCTTTAACCCAAATTAAGGTATTATTATTAGTATTACATTTTTTTTTTGGCTCAAAAATACTTTTTTGTTTTCTTGAAAAGGGCTTTGGGGTGTTAATAATAACATAACATTGGTAAAGTGTCTACCAATTCAGTAGTAATTGTCCTTACGCTATTAACTGTGGGGGTACGTAACTCCCAAGAAAAAAGAAACAGCTTTTCATACAAGACACTCCTCTGCCTACTCTCTCCTTCTCTCCTTTTTATTCTTCTAGTCAAGGGTAATTTTGTCCAAAAAAAATTCCCCAAGGAGAAATTTTAACCCTAAGTGTAAAAAAAGAAAACAATTTTATCATAATCCTTATTTCAATTAATTTTGACCGTTAGTTAACCAAATATACTAATCAAAAGTCTACATGTTATCCATATTATTTTTATTAAAGTGCAAATTTGTCTGAAGATTTTTAAACTTAACTTTAAAAAAATGAAGTAAATAACATATAGACTTCCGTGACAAATTTCCACCTTAGCAAAAATGATATGGATGATATATGGATTGACAAATTTCCAGGTAAAATGATCCCTTGATAAAAAATTTTAGAATAAAATTGCACCTTTACCCTTTTTATTTTTATCCTCTTTCTTCTAACAACAAATTGAAAACCATTATACATGATGCCGTTCATATTGTGTTTTGATGCATAGCTAGTTTTTTAACTAACACACATTATTCTAAAGTAATTTGTGATTCATCTAATGTACCGGACTATTTTTTTAGCGGCATTTAACATCTTAAAATATTTTTTATTAAGATATAAATCTACCCATGAAGTATTTTGTCAACGAAACTAGATACTATAAACTTTTTTTTAGATGCAAAAATACACATGAGTTTTGAAAATAGTGTAAAACTCGACTAATGCTAAGAGAGCTAATATTGATCGTCTAACAATCATGTCGACCAGGAAAATGGTGCAAAAATACATATAAAGTTTCGAAAGTGATATAAAAATACACATGAAGTTTCTAGTGGCGATGATATTTTGAACCATTTTAAAAACTTCTTCCATATTTTTTTACACCATTTTCTTAACCTACACGTTTGTTAAAACAATCAACGTTAGTTGATTTAACAATCGTGATAATTTTGCACTATTTTAAAATTTTTATGTGTATTTTTGTATTTTAAAAAAGTTTATGATACCTAGTGCCTCTAACAAAATACTTCATAGGTAAATTTGCACCTTAACTCAATATTTTTAGTGTAATTTTTCCTTTTGAAATATTTTTTCAGCAGCAATGACACAAAAATACTTAAGATATATAGTAAGTGCTTTTGAAAAAATATTTAAGGGTGTTCAATCAAAAAAATAAATAAAGAAACATACTTTACAATACTTAATGCTACTAAATACGCACAATAGTATTCACATTGTTATATAAACTACATATTAGTTTAAAATACCAAGTGTTACTAAAATGCACTACAGATTTGACTTGACTTAACCTATTTTAAATAAAAATGGTTAATTAAAGGCCTTGTATTCTAGTAGTAAGAAAGTTTTTCTAAAATTTAAAAAAAAAATGTGGGTTTGATCTTGTTATCAAACCATCTACCCTATTAATAAAAAAAAAAGGGGGGGTCAAATCCTAATATCAAGATGTGACCTATCTAATTTGGAAGGAGCGTGGATGGAACTCCACAAATCCAAGGAATTAGATCTTGGAATTGAATGAATTTGGATCTTCCAAGCTTTACAATAACTCTCTGCTTTTCCTCCTCCAAGATTTACTTCTTGTTTTTTTTTTCTTGCCAACCTTCCTCCAAGATCTACAGAGTAACTCATCATGCATATGCAGGATTCAGAAATCTCAAATCTCAATCAGTCACACACACACACACGCTGTATATATAGAGAGAGGCCAACGAAAAGCTTAGGCAAGTCATTGGGCCTATTTGGGTTTGCGGTAGGAACGATGACTTAAAAACTATCTGACTTTAAAACAAGCTGGGTAGGAAAAAAGTCAGATTATAGATAATGATTTGTGTTTGGATTGATGGTGGTAGAAGTGACGGGGCCCACATCAAAAAGCTGAGAGCGTTATGGAAAAAGCCGGATTCTGAAGCTTTTTCCTTAACTAACTTTTTGAGCTTTTTTTACTTAAAGTTCAGCCAATGCAATGGGCAATCCAAACAGAAAAAATTTGGCTTTTTTCTCACTTGATCGTTGGCTTAAAAACCACTGAAATTTTTACACACCAACGCTGAAAAATAAGCCACTCTAAACAGGCCCATTCTGACTCATGCTCATGCTTTTAGGGGCATATTCCTTCTGGGTGTGGTCATTTTCTTGGACAAATAATCTGTGATCACTCTCTCTTTGAAACCAGTTTGGTGAGTATTTGGAAAACTACTCAATCGTGATTTTAAAAGCTATTTTCTCTAACACGAGATAAATTTTTTTAGGCATATTTACCTCATAAATCGTAAAAACTATTTCAAATATATACTAAGCTCTCAGAAAGAGAACTCATTTAGATCTGGGCTGTTCAGACCTAATTTTGGACGATCAAAATCTGATTATTTTTTTAAATGATGATTTTTAAATACAAAATTATTTTTTAAAAGAATAGTATTTAAGATATTATTTTTATTTTACATTCTATACCCATTAAAATAATATTTTTAAAAAAATATAGTCTTTTAAAAATAACATCTGATGACTTTTCCATGTAATGCAAAACATGTCAATTCGAAGTCAATTCATGGGAAAAAAGTGGTGCGGTACAAACCGTTTTAAACAATCAACTCTTCATGAAGAACAGCTATGAAAAGCATTCTGACAGTAGATAGATGTCATTATTGTTTGAATAATCAGGCACCATCTATCATAAAGAAAAAAAAAGAAAAATAAATACTGCAGAGATGAGAATCATCCATCCCATCCTCATGCAGAAACAGATCGAGTTTAGATTTTGGCGAAATTTGAGACAAGTCTCGAATAGTTGTAAAGCCAAATTTGTGAAGCATCCTGAGTTAAAATCTCTGAGAATATAATTGTTCGAGGAAACAAGTCACTTGTGTTTGAGATTGAATGTATCGTAATTTTTTTTTTAAAAAAATGAAAGATATCAAAAGTGCACCGAATGGGATACATTAAGTGAAGGAGGAAGACAGAGGAAAAATCATAAAATATTAAATTCTCTCAGCAACAAGCACATAGCGAAGAGATAAGCTTAAAGGTCAAAAAGTTGAACATATCATTATTATTATTGTCCTACCTATACAATTTATAAAGAAATACTACTACTTCTGCTTCAATAATAATACTAACAAAGTCTGTGGCCTTTCTCTTTTTCGAGCTACGACTACACTCTAATTGGACCACCTCCAAACTCCACTATTTGCATTATTCACCTCAATCATTATCTCCCACGTACAAACTCCATTAAACAAACTTGTTCTTATCCCCCTGTGAACCATTAATGTCCTCTATATATGAATATACTTTAATCAAATTGTCACATATTCTTAAGAATATTTAAGAGTTATGCAAAATGCCAAAATGAGAGAGAGACGTATAGCTGAGCTGTTTTCAGAGTTGAAGAAGTATTGACTCTCTGCATGCAAGTTGATTGATTGAAATGGAGGAGGTGACTCTACAAAAAAGGTATTGACTTTTGGGTATACTCTTTTTTGACTCTGCGAACACTTTTGTCGGCTTCTCTTTTTGAATCTGAATTCTGCTGTGATTCTTTTTCTCATGCATCACAGAAATTAAGTGCTGCAGCAGCAGGAATATTGAGACATACGAGAGCGAAGACGTGACACTTGTAATCATCGATTCGCACAGTATGGGAGGGAGACATATATGAATAGTAATAATCTAATATTTTCTCTATACATTCAATAATATGATTCATTCTCGAGCAAAAAAAAAAAATAATATGATTCATTCTTGTATTAATGACTTGCAAAGGATTCGGATTGGATTGGTGTTCATATGCTGTGGAGTTTCTTTACTTATTTACCATGCATTTGATTTTACATGTATAATGGGGCCAATGAGCCCATTAAGCAGTCTCATGTTAGTGGGCCAACATATGAGATCAGAGAAATGTTTTTTAATGTTCCTTAACAGATATTCAACTAGTTTCAGGGAAGATTATCACCAGAATGTTGTTTCCATTAAGCCCAAATTGTGTAGTAAGTATGAGATTTGCTCTTAATTAATTATTTTCACCTCAAGCCCCATGGGTTCGTTTGTATTAAAGTTTGCAAAAGTGATGTTTATTCCAACCAACTTTTACCAAATGTTTATAGCCAAAAAAAAAAAGAGGGGTCGGACATCCCTCGTCCTGCCCAATATCAGTATGACCTAGGAGAAAGTGATGAAATTGGGATAAAAGTCTAATATAATGTGATTTATATTTGAATAGACACCCCTCGTCGCTTAACTGGCAAGAAAAGGGTCGGACACTCACCAAAGAGAGGAGGTTCGATCCGGAGTTGGTCATTGTGGGGAGAGACATTCTAGCTCCAGGTGCCTAGGTAAACGCTCGAGCGTAATAGACGGCCTCCCCGCTTAATATCGGTATGACCTAGGAGAAATGGAGATTTCGCCCGCCTTGGATCGTGGGTGAACCTAACCCTTTCCTAAAATTTTTGTATAAAAATTATATATATTTGAATAGACTTTTATATATAAAAAAAATAATTTGACATAAATTTGATTTGTTAATATATTGAAAATTAAAGTCAGTTTTAGAATATTCAAATTCGAAGAAAATTTAAAAATCAGAAAAAGTTAACTTCAACTTTTAAGTCACTTATAGTCTAAAATGATTTTTCTTAAGGATTATCCCAAACACATTTTTACATTCAACTAATCTTCTTTTTGTTCCAATGAGGCAATGACTTTTTGGGTGGGAACATGGTATAGTAGTTACTAATCTGTAAACTTCCCAAAGGCAAAAATGCTTTAATGTTGGCCACAAGATCTCCATACATCGTCAAAGATTGAACTCCTAATTAGATGCTTAAGAAACTTAGTTAAGTGTCAACTATATTAGGCCTCGTAATTTGTTCCAATTACTGTTGAGGCTCTCCATGCATGTAGTGTGTTTGGGTGGATTTCTTGGGAGCTTCATGGATCCATTCTTTTGTTTTTTTCCCACTCACATACCCATCAATCATCATTTCATGAGAAGAATAGAATCCTACTTTACATATGTTTGATAAGTTGTATGTACCTAAAATTGCCCATTCAGCCACAAGCCAGTCACAACAGCTATTACATTACAGTAACACATCCAAGTCGCTTACAATACCCAAAGCACACGCAACAGTAGTTTTTTCTACATAATATATTCCAACACCTGTATTCTTAAAGTGATGGACTTATCTATCTGCACTACTAGATTTATTAATGCCTACACAACATATCAACGATAAAGGTTCATTTTAATTTAATGTGGATTAACAGAGCCACACTTGAGTCTAACTTGCCCATTCTGACCAGTGAGAACACCAACACTACTGAGCTTAGACATGGAGACAGCAAAGTCATTGAAGAAGGCAAACTGGTTCGTACCATAGTAGTTGACGAAGTCAACAGTGGTGGGGTCAGCATAAAGAACCTGATCCGATTGGAGGAGACCCGAGTTCCTAACGAGGTTGCTGTAATAAGCATTGTCAAATCTAGAAAACGAAACAGCATCAAGAGGAGCTAGGTTTGCATTGGAAGAGTTCTTGTTGGGGCAGCGTCCCTGGAGGCCCGAGAGTAGGAGGGAATCCATGGCTGGGTCGGGTTTGCCCGACCCGTTGAAGTTGAAGAGCCTGCCTTTGAAGGTGAAACACTGGGCAAATCCGATAGTGTGGCTGCCGGAGAGAACGACGACATCCCTAAGATCAAGGCCTTTGGAAGTGAACTTGGCCGTGATGTTTTGAAGAGACTCGAAGGGTGAAGGGATCTGCTGATTGGCTGCGTCCTTACTTGCAGTGAGTGAGTCTCTTCGTCCTAATCCCACTGCCCAAGATGGTCCTCCTGCCTGTAAATGTTATTGGAACTGTTATTAGGTCACATGAGATTAAGTAATTATTGAAAGTGCCCTAGGATTAGAACAGTAATGAGGTGACATATATATATAAAAAGGGACCTGAAGGACAGCTTCACGGGCAGCGAGGGCAAGGATGTCAGCGCAGGAGACAGTGGAGGGACAAGAGGCTTCGAGGTTGGCTTTAATGGCGTCAATCACTTCGAAGCCTCGCACCGAATTCATATTGGGTCCTGCCCTCTTTTCTCCTTTCATTTCCTGTGTGTCATCCAGCAGTACCGATCCATCGCATCCCTACGTGCACATTCATTTTCTTTAAAATTATAAACACATTAGAATTTAACAAGCCTCTCTTTCTCTCTCTTCATAACTTGCTACAATAACACGTTCTCGTTTAACTGTCCTTTACTTCCTAACTTGTCATAAGTCTACAAAATAAGTTTTATATTAGAAATTGAAGGAGTAGTTAATACAAGCGCTCCTTCTTCAGAATTGGTACTCGTTTAAGATGTTAGATGTGAACTAAATTTATTTGCAATTTTCTTTTCCATATAGTTTAGTTTATGCTTAGCTTCTTCATAAAATTATAACAAACGAGGGACTTTGTTTGTAAAATTTTGTGCCCGTACGTGGTCTTTTATTTTGAGAAATTCAAATTAGGCATTTCAATAATTGTGTGTATACGTAGGTATGGAATCTTGGACCCATGTGTATGTCAGTGGAATGTTCATGAGTGTAGCAAGGCAGGCAGCTAATGACAGGGACAACAGAGTGACAGACCACGCACTGCTACAGTAATACTACCTTGTGTCAATGTCATGAATAAGCCATAAAAATAGGCTGATTTTTCGAGGCAAAAAACAAAAAACACTCAAGAGAGGTAATTAAGTAATGAGAAAATTTCATATAAAATTGCTTGAAATAGGGAAATTCTAAATTAGGTTGGTAAATTCAATAAACCCCTAATTAAGTTATCGATCCAATTTAGAATTTTAAAATTTAGATTAAATGACAATTCTTGTCCTCTCATACTTCCTCTCTCATCTTAAAAGAGTTTCAATACTTTTTAACTTATTTTTACAATAAATGTAAATATATATAAACATTAATATATAATAAAATAAAATATGATTAACTTAGATCAAAGGAATTTTATGTTTTGTGGAAAAATGATCAGGAATAATTCAAAAAAAAAGTATCAGCCCCAATATTAATTAAATGATTTCTAGTTGAACATTGAGAATAAAAAAAAAAATTACTTGATTTTTTGTTCATTGAGAAAAAAATGTTAATATAAAAAATAACTTATTTGATATAGCAAACTGAATATCAAATATTTTCATTAATGATTTTTTAAAAGAAAAGATATTTATTAACATAAAAAAACAACAACCTATATATCACATAAGTAAAATTGCGTGATTAATGAAGATTTTTTTTTATTGACAAAAAACTAATTTAAGTTCTTTCAAAAATAAAATTTTATTCAAAATATTTAATAAAAACATTTAATTGATAATGATGTTATGCGTTTTTTGTTTTACTCAAATCATTATTCCCGAACACAAAAACTCTTTTGATTTAAATGAATGATATTTTATTTTATTATATATTAATGTTAATATATATGCACATTTATTAAAAGACTAAGTTAAAGAGCAATTAAATTCTTTCAAGAGGAAATATCATAGAAAAGATTAGGAGAGTGTAATAAAGTCAACTTACCTATATTTTAAAATCTCAAATTGAGTCTATAACTTAATTAGGGATTTGTTGGGTTTAACAACTTGATTTAGAATTTCTCTATTTTAAGCAACTTTATATGGGATTTTCCCTTAAGTAATTTACTTTATGTCAGTAATGTTAAAGATATGTCACTAATTATCAATACTCCCTCCGATCCTAATTATAAGACATGTTTAACTGTTTTTTGGAGAGATCAAGGAGAGAAGTTAAATTAGTTAATTTTAGTCATTTACCTAAAATGCCCTTATATAAATTTAAAATGATATAAGTAAAAAGTAAATCAACAGCCCCTGCCATATACCTCTCCGACTTAAAATTTTCTTTTCCACACGTTATATATACATATATGTGTGTGTATATCTATACATATAGATCTATATATATATACACATACACACACATACACAAATTTACGCACGCGCGCACATACACATATATGTATGTACACACACACAAAATATATATATATACATACACATATATATTTTCAGACACAAACACACATATACATATATGTATGTATACACACATACACATATATGTACACACACACATATATAGACACATACACATATATGTGTGTGTACATATGTGTGTGTGTCTATATATTTGTGTGTAGACACACACACACACACACATATATAGGCAAATTAACGCCAGCTGATCGATAAATAAATTAAAATCCAACAATTTAAAAGTTTCACTGACTGAAAGAGTCTATGCACTCAAATACATATACTCACAAAAAACCAAACACACTTGAGAAAATAAAATAGGGGTATTTTTGGAAGAAATTGACAAAAATTAAAATGTTGTTATATAATTAGGACCAAAACCAACTCACAAATATTGTCCTATAATTAGGACCAAAGGGAGTATAACATAGTGGGTGTTCATGGGCAGGGCGAGACCCTTGTCCGATGCCCTGCCCGAAAGATCACTGGGCAGTAAAATGCAGACCAGTGCCCGGCCTTGCCCAATAGAAGCTCTAACATTATATTTTTGGGCAGGGTAATAATGGACTGGGCAGGGCGGCCCTTCCATGCCCAAGTGGTGATACCCTGCCACACCCTTGTGAAAAAAACAGCTTAAGTAATTGAAAAATTAAATAACATCGATAACTCTACACTTTTGAATATTTCAATATAAGTCTTAAAATTAAAAAGACAACCATATGTCTTAATAAGGTATCAAAAAATAGTTCATAATCCATTAAATACAAGGCATCAAAAAATAGAAATTAAAGCCTTGTAGATATCCAAAACTCCTAGAGGTTGTATCAAGAGAGGAGAGGCAGTCAAGCATATCATCGAGCTCTAGAGGAGAATGGAAATCAAGAGAGGAGAGACAACTCATTGCTAGGGCATCCGAAAATGAGAAAAGGGAAGAGCTGATGAAGAAATGAAAAAATATTTTTTTATTATAAGTTTTATATATGTGTGTGTATTGATACAAATAGGTTATATAATTTATAACAAATATATAATACTATTTTATAAAAAATATATACTATCAAGGGCTAAATGGGCGATGGCGGATACCCGCCCGATGCCTAGCCCCCGCCCGCAAAAATGCCCGGCCCAAGCCCATTGTTCTTTGGGCGGCTTTTCCTTGGACTAGCAGGACGATTTTTCAGTGGGCACGGGCAGGCCTACAAGGCCGTGGACATCATGAACAGCCCTATAACATACATATAAACTCTAAGTAACCGAGGCACTAACATATATATTGTGGATAATATTGTAATTCACTTCTCAATATAATACATAAAATACCTACCTCTACTTTAACACATCTAAGCACTCCATAATATCTGTCTCAAATTATTAATATTGTAAGCACGTACACAAACATATGTGTGTGTGTGTTTGCAAAGAGTACAAGAATATCTTATTTAACTGAAACTAAAACACAAATAATGAACACTCATGATAAATAACATAAGATAAATGTTCAACACGGGTAAATGCATGATAAATTTATGTAAACCTTTTCTAATAAAATATACTACCTCACGTCCTTAATATAAGACTCGATTGACTTTTTTTTAAGAGATTAATAAAATTAAATAAATTAGTTAATCAAAACATGTGTTGTGTATTATTATATCATGTATTAGTTTAAAAGTCCAACAAATTAGTTTGGTATAAAAATAACAAATATAAATAATTTAAAGTAATTTATTTAGCCCCATTAATCTCTTTAAAAAAAATCATTTGGGTTTTATATTAAGAAGAGACAAGTAATATATCCATCCTTCATTCTGCAAATTAGGCTCCTTGGATCTCTCTATATCCAAGACACACTCTCGTTATGCTTCTTAATTCTTATGGTCGCTGACATAAAAAATCGTGAGAGTAGAAAACTAGAATATAGTAATATAATAAACAAGATACATATGGAACTAGTATTTTGGCTTTTTAACTAAACAGCTGTGTGCTTGCGCATAGGAATAATGAAGATTTTTTGAGAAAGTTAAACTATAATTAATTAATTTGCAAACACTAATGAATACATAAAGATAGAGATAAAGATATATGCAACAGAATAGAGAGAGAGAGAGAGAGAGAGAGAGAGAGAGAGAGAGATTACGTACGTTGACAATACAATCATGGAAGTGAAGACGAAGGAGGGAAGCAGCCATTCTGGGGTCCTTGTTGATGGCAGACCAGAGAGTAGAACGAACAATCATAAGCAAATTAGGGCAAGTTGTGTCGTAGAAGTTGAAATCTAGGGTTCTTCCTCCAGGTCCATATGCTTGAGGAGGATAATTATAATAACCGCCATTATTAGGAAACATGTGAACCTTAAGGGGACACATGAAAACACAGAACAACACAAAGAGACTGAGACTTAGGTGGGAGACGAGTAGTCTGTTATTAGAATTGTTAGAAGAAGCCATGGCTTGAGAGACAGAGATATCAGTACATATTTTGATGTCTACACTTGAATATAAACACTAACACTTCATAAGTAGTTCTCAGCTTCTTCTTGATTCATTCCCATCACATGCATATATATAAGCCTTCACGGTATCATTTATATATATAACAATTTCTCAATACACACAATGGCGATCATCATATTAAACCTTCCAATTAATATGCTTTGTGTACAAAGCATGAAGGAATGTCTGGTTGAAGTCATTGGTCAGTCTCAGAAGTGGCACCACCATTATCGTTTCTAAAATTAACCTAAACCATGCGCCGCCAATAAAGCTTTTGACGTTATTCTTCCTTCCACCATTATCATTATCTTATTTAGGACTCCTCATATTGAACGCTATAATGTTTAAAATATTGTTAGGCATCAAATGTATTTAATTCGATAATTTTAATTCACGGTCTGGTATTAAAAGGGTGTTAAATGATACGAAGGAAATTTCATAAAATTGAATAAATTAAAATTAATGGATTTTAAACTAAATGATGCTTTCCTATATATAATGGATCAAACTATAAGGGCCTAATTTAAACAAAATAAACTATTATGACCTAATTCAAAATTAAGGTAAAATAAAAGAACCCTTGTGGATTTTTTTTTTCCTTTTTTAAGTATATTGTACATTTTGTAAAAATGAAAAAAACAAAATGAGATTGCATCCATGATCATTAAATAAAGTCAATTACATTGTCCACTATAAAACTAATATAATAAAAATGTCATTTGCACAATACTAATTGCTTTTATGTAGGAAATTAGAGCTTTGTAAGTTGATATGATGTAGAAAAGCACTTGTGAAACAAAAAGGTTTGTAGAAAATTTTTCAGAACAGAATGACTAGGACCTCATATTTGAAAGATAATTAGAAAACTTTATATCCTTCTCAAAGAGTAGATCACAGCGTCCGCACTATGCAGCATATATATATATATATCCTTCTAGATAACATAAATTTGGACTAGTTTAAGTGGGAATGCACATAGTCCAGAAAATAACACTAATTTAATAACTTTACTATTTATGATTCGAATCTTTTATATATGTTCAAAAAAAATGGAAAAAATTATTAATAATGTAGCTTGAAAGGACTTTAAAATAATAAATAGATAGATGAGATGTTAATATACAGTTATATATTTTTATAATTTTTCGCTGAGGAACAAATTATTTTATATAGATGTAATTTTTTTATATATATATATTAAAAAAAATTAGAAAAAGGGTTGGGCTCACCCACCCACAGTTCAATGGCTTAACCTTTGCTTTCTAAACTTTGGGATGTCTCCCCCAACGTCATGATGGTGTCAGGATTCA
The DNA here is from genome assembly GCA_019022615.1 of Acacia melanoxylon. Lineage (NCBI taxonomy): Eukaryota > Viridiplantae > Streptophyta > Magnoliopsida > Fabales > Fabaceae > Acacia > Acacia melanoxylon. The sequence continues at coordinate 4,947,848 of JAFJYJ010000007.1, forward strand.
AACCCTCTCCATTTGTATAAGTTTTCAAATCCTTAATCGATGAACTCAGGATGAGTGTTTTTATGTAGATGTAAATGATTTAATTTGTTGCTACACTTTCTCTAGCAAATTGGCAAGTTAATAAATTTTCTAACCATCTTTATTTGATTGACTTTTATCATATCATTGCAATATTATAATTCTGAGGATAGTTGACGATATTTCACGTGACAATGATAATGGAAGTCACCATGGTTCCATTCAGTGAACTTAGAAAGTGATGAACACCTCCCCTCTCTATTCTCCATTAACTTTTCCAATCTGAAAGTTTTTTCATTGTTGCCCTAACTTCTAATTATGCATCAGTTCGATCACTTCTTTTAATTTTGTATAAATTTATTTAAAAGAACATAATATCTTGCGCGCATGAACTAATTTTTGAACGTAACAAACCTATTCGTTTAATACTAATTTGAGACTTCTGAATCATTTGACAAAAAATATATCATAACATAGAATTCAGTTAACCTAGTTTAGTAAAATGAATAAATATATGGCCCATACAGGTTTCGAACCTGCGACCTTCGCGTCGTTTGCATGACGCTCTAACCAACTGAGCTAATAGGCCAGATGTTAGTGACTTTTAATATATTATTTATTATATTACTTTTCGTGCCAAAAAGTCTACATTACGCATAGTAAGTCACGCATAAAACGTTGACGTATTAGACACCCAACCCAATATGAGAGAGCATGAGTTTGATCGTGACGGCCTAACAAATCAAAACAAGACACGTTACATGACAAAGGAGATGCGACTGGATCAATGTTAAGTGGATAGAGAGGTAATCATGATAAGTTTCAGTGGTGAGGACTGAGGAGTTAGATTCTCCTTACAGTTTCTTATTCCCCCGCAAGTCAGTAAAATTCAGTACAGACTATCAAATGCTTTTTTCAGGGGATCGAATCAAAAATCAAAACAGAGAACAAGACAATTAAGAGAGTATTATTATGAGGTCTTGAGGAAAGAATGTATTAAGTTACCAAAAAGAAAGGAAGGAATGTGATCTCCAAAAAATACACTATAAACAAAAGGAATACGATAACGATTTTTGATATAGAAAATGATAATAGATTCATGCTATTTACTTGTTATTGAGACTTTTTAGTGATTACATTCCTTTCTTGAGCCTTTATACAAAGATTCAATGCCCACAAACACAAAGCCATAAAAGCTCTCGGTACAATTCCACCATTTTCATTTTCAGGTTAAATGCAAAGCTCGCTAGATGGTCCTCACACATGCTTTTGTTTTTTTGGTTACTAGTCCTCACACGTGTTAAATATTGTTGGAATATGTCTAGTTCACCCTTTGTGGATTAGGGCGCAAGCCCAATGTAAATGGAGAAATTATGTAAATAAGGAATAATATGGGTCCAAATGAGGAATCTTATCCCCATAATTTGAAATTCAAATTGGGATAACTTTTCGTACGTGAGATATGAGATTCTATCAGTTTTAGAAGTCTGTTTTCAAAATCAATGGAAAACTTCCTAGAAACTATTCTCTCTACTCTCTACTCTCCGGTGGTGAATCTGCCATATAAAGGTGAACAGAGTTCATATCAATGCTTCAATCTCGTGTAAGTATCCAACAAGTCAACAAATTACAGGTACACCCAAAATCCTTAAAATATGATGTATGTATAATGTACGTCCCGCAACTATTCGAGGCCAACAAGAAGTTTTAAATGCTCGTATCCCTTGTCTCCCAAAAAGCAATACCAACAGGATTAAGGTTAAGTTCAAGCCATTTATTATTAATAGTAAGTTCTTATAAGCATGTTCAGGGACCAGTTTCTTGCCACACCCTTTTAGTAAAAACACTACTACCTCCCTTTCTTAATACAAGATCTAGTTTGTAGTACAATTTTAAAGACCGGAGGGAGTATTTCTCAATAAATGCATCATATCTTCAACGCCACTCCTACATTGGTATCATGCTTCAAGCATGTGTGTAATTAATGGAACCTTCACTCGCCAGGGCATGTTTGCCTTATATTACAAAATAAAAGAAGGCGAAATACAGCATACAAATTTATAACATAATGTGCTGCCAGCCTTTTCTGCTCTTCCTATTCCTCTCACCTTCAAAGTGAATCAGACTTATGTTATCTGCTATCCAAGCAATACTCCGACAAATATGTATAATGGCACAAGTATGATCTGACAGCAATTTTTTCTTTCTTTTTGGCTAGATGATAAAAGCATACATTGACAAGTCCAAGGGTTATTTGGCATTAGAAAGGAAAAACGAAAATCTGTTATCCACTGCTACAATAAAGTGTTTACATTGAGTAAAAGCAAATGTTACACAAAAGAGGAGAAAGAAAAAAGGAGCACTAAGAGTAGAGAAGAAACAAAACTATTTCATGGAAGCAGAGATCAAAATTGGAGGAACAAAACTATTCCATGCGCCATTATTATTACTCTTGAAGTAGAGCAGAAGAGGTTGAAGAAGAAGTAATAGGCTTGCCCCTTCCCATGGTGAAGCCTCTGGTGCCGTCAGGCATTCGGGGGCCCTTGGGGTTGGGTTTTGCAGAGACTCCTCCTCCTTCACTCACAACAGCAGCAGGGCTGATGCTTGGCTGACATGGCAGAGCAAGCAGTCCCCGTCCTCTTCCCCTCCCTCGTCCTCTTCCCCATCCTTTCTTTGACCCCGCTCCATTTTCTTCCCCCTAACCAAAATTACAACATAGATATGTTTCTTTTCAGACATGCTCAGACAAAGTCAAGTTCATCTTGGAATGGTGAGATGAAAGTGGTAATTAAAATAAAGCTTTTTCTTATGTTTATCATCATCTTGTTATTATTACTATTCAATAATACTTGACTTTTCCTACTACGTTTGTAAAATAAGGATAAGAATGTTATTCAAAATTTTCTTAACAAAAAATTTTCTTTTTCTATTCTTTTCCTTTGTATCAAACAAGATGCTGGTCTACACATTAAAGAGGAGAATGCTATTAAAAAGTTTGCATGATATGGCTATGTTAATTAGAATAGTCAACTAACTATGGCACTAACAGACTCTTTTGGGAGAGGCAATAATCCGAGGCTATTTTTTTCAATGTCCCCACATATAGCATATATATTTTGGAAGAATTTGTTAACAAGCATTAGACAGACTGCATCTATGTCTTCGTCAACTTGTTTATACTTTTCTAAAAGAACTAAGTACGCCCCACATTTTTTTTGTATTTGAGACATAAAATGAGATATACAGTTAAAGTTTAGCCAATGAAGAAATGAGTATTAACATGGAATGGCACTTACATTTGTCTGAACTATAAAATGGTCATTGTTGTTTGAATGAGAAGAATCCTCAGCAGTTTCAGAATTTAGCATCTCATTCTCCTCAAGAAATCCATCGAATTCCAACTTCTTACTCTTCAAAACAGATCTTGGCTGCAAATTTTACATGAAAACCAGTCAGCAGGAGGAGGAGGAATTCAAGGGGCACAAAATCTGAAACAACACAGATGTGAGGTATATGTACCGAGCACCTAAACAGCAACCTAACTTGCATCCCATTTCTCCAATTCCCATCATCTTTTAGCTTCTCAACCTGATCAATTGATCAATTAATTCCTGTTAAAAGAAAAAAAGAGCTGTATACTATGCATCTTTACACTAAAATTCCAAAGAATGTGACTCACCGCTTTCTCAGCTAAATATGATGTCTCATACTCCACAAGTGCATGCAGCTACAAGAGATGCACAAGCAAACAAAGGTAAGAAAAGATCAGGTACCTTTTAACCACCAAATCATAAAATTCTTAGGTAGACTCCACAAGCCAATGAAGAATAGACATATAAGCATGTCAAAGGTGAGTTATGCTAAATCATTTATTTGTCTTACATGTCTATTCATGAATGTTCAGAATTTCTCCTAGACAAACATAGGATGGTGTATTCTCTATACCTTGTTACTAATGAGGATATCACCCTTTGATCTGGGAGAACTTGATTCCTGGGGATGGCCAATTCTGATTGTTTTCACACTGTTCATAAATGAAGCATCAATCACTTACTGTCTTTAGGAAATAAAAGAAAAGGCAAGAATGTAAGTTCGAAAGGCAAATGAAATCCACCTTCCAATGACACTAAATATTTTCATAAGATTTTCGTGGGAATGATCTTCAGGTAAATTCTCTACCACAACAGTACGAGACTGCAAAACAAAAAAACAAAAAAATCACTGTATATTAGTCAGTTTAAGATGAGCCAAGTGGACAAAAAACCAATGACATAGCATTACCTGCAATTCCTCTTTCTCCTTTTCAGTGAACGGTTGTTTACGTTTAACCTTCTTTCCATCAGCACTTAAAACCTTCCAAAAAAAACAATCATAAAGCAAGCTGAAACGGACCTACTAGCATCTTGGCACGCACATCATATCCATTCAAAAGACTTACAAGTTTTGAAGATGAACGAATTGCTTGGGTAAGCAGATGAGTGTTTCTAGTAAGGGACTTCACCTTTTTTGTGGAAGCAATAAGGAATACATGAACTGTTAAACAGATCAACATCCACCAATCATGAATTATCTCAAGTAGGAAAGGAACAGTTTTTGACAAATACCATGCTAAAATCCTTACCATAACCTTCAGGATCTTTGTTCATCTGTTTCAGGAAAGATTCATTTGCTAGCAAACTCATGTCACTGAACTGATACTCCACCTATATATTATATCCACAACATTTTTAGAATTAATGAACAGCGTAACTAAAATATTATATATATCCTCAGCATTTTTTAGCTAATGAATTCAAATTCTGAATAACATCGGGAAAGAGAATCTAATAAAGAAAATTCATGATAAACCCCAAGATTAAAGTAAAGTGGCAATGCATATAGGATCGTCAAGATCAATATTATCCAAAAACGAAATAAAACAGATGGCAAATGTTGAAAATATTCTAATAATTCAAGAATAACAAAGATGGAAAGACTTCAAAGAACATATTCTTCCAACCAATTATAAAATCCAAGAAATTAAAAGGAATGAAGAAAAGAAACATAAAAGGCAAGGCAAATGTGGTCTTAATTAATGGCAATGGTTATCCACAGAACAGAAGACAAAAGCCATAAGAAATCATTTAGAAAATACCGATGAAGATGGCAACACAAAAACGAAAGAGGGCCAGATAAGTGATAACCTGTTTGATCTTCTACCCAAATATAAAGATCCAAGACAGAGCAAAAGAACAAAAAGAAAAGATGGTAAAAACTAAAAAGACAATGCATATGGCGGCGCCCAACGATAAAGATCATGCATAAGCAAAATAGAAGAGATGCTAAAAGCAACAAGAAATACCTTTTGAGATCAAAGACCAAACAATAGGGAAACATAAAATCTGGAAACAGTGGAAAGGCAACACATCCGTGGTCATGGCGATAAAGATAATTCACAAACAGAAGATACCAGAACAAATTGAGTAAAGCATTATCAATATGAATAAGACGGAAACCCAAAAAGATGAGGAAAGAGCGGAAGGAAACCTGTTTGACGATTTTCTGCTGAAGATCGTGAGTGAGAACATTCCTCGAACAGTTGGGGAGCGCCGCATTGGTGGTCGAGATCAAACGGGAGGAAGGATCCTGATCGCTAACAGGGAACCAATCAGAAGCACTAGAGGCACCAAGAATCTGAAAGAAGGGATAGAAATAACCCGACATCGGCATCTGCGTATGCGATCTGGGCACAAATTCAGGTGCCTGAGCATTCAATTTGAAGGTGGAACTGAGCGTAGTAGGAGTTTCTTGGACATTGCTTTTCTCTTCCTTGAACGTTTGTGCCTGCGCCATTTTTTGGCTTTTCTTCTTCTCTCGATTGTTTGTTGTTGTTCTATTCGATCCTCTCTCTGTCGATTATGATGTGATCAGAGAGAAAGTAATCTTTGATTCTTTGCGAAATGAAGAAAGCTCTCTCTCTCTCTTTCTCTCTCAGTCTTTCCCCTGAAGTTAGCAACTGTATTTCGATGTTTTCGCGCCCAAACACACACTCATATTCCGTTACTTGGGGACTTGACTAAAATCTAGAGGCTCTTATTTTTCCCATTCCCACTATTTTCTTTTTATTCCTCGTTGGGGCTCACATCTCAAACATGCAAGCTCAAGCATTGCTCTAAACTCATTGTCATATAAGTTTTAAACCACAATTTTGTCTTTGTTATGGCCTTATCATTCACATTTTTTATGTCAAATTTTATAATATGATGATTTGGATATCATATTGGAGTGAAGTAAGCATAATGAACAAATGAATATGATAAAATGTAGGGAAAATTGGAATCCCATTTAACGGGACCTTTTCCTAGGTCCCATTCTACAATTAATTGTTTAAATAGGGATTTATTCCCAATTTTCCCTAATTCGACACAAATGTGAAATTGAATCCTTCAAAAGAATAAATGGGAAAGATAATTGGTGGACAATGTCAATATGTAAGCATAGAGGTAAGCAGTATTTAAACCCAAAGCATGTCTAGGTCTCCCAAAACCTAACTCACTTAAGCATTTCGTTATAAAAAAGAGAGAAATAGGAAGGATAATATAATACATTAGAGGTCAGAACATTTGCAGAAAATAAGTTTATTATTATTATTATTATTAACAAGGTAATTTTAGAGCTGGTTTAAAAAAAAAAAAAGGAATTTTAGACATGGGCGTAACAGGCTGCTCAAATAGCTCATAATTCAAGGGCCTAGTCATAAATATGGCCCAAAATTTATGCTTGGGCTTTAATCGCCCAAATCCTAATAGCTTGTGTCGGCTGGCATGTGGACTTATGGCAAACCTTGGACACATATTTATCGGGATCCGCTATTACATGTATTATATAACCAGTAATAACTGGGATTGGCTTCAGTCCGCTGCGCGTTTCAGTCCGCCGCCATCCGCTGCGATGAAACGACCCCGTTTGGCTCAAAAAACTGAGGTTGATACCTTCTATAAAAAAAATTAAAAAAAGTAGTGTACTGACTGGTACTAAAAAAATACTTCAAGATACTAAACTGTACTTAAAAAATCTTTCATGATCTTGAAAAATTATTTTAAGATTTTCAAAAAATATTTCAGGGTACTGACAGGTACTAAAAGATACTTCAGGATACTGACTGGTACTGAAAAATACTTTATAACCTTAAAAAAAAATATGAGGATACTGATTGATACTAAAAATATATTTCACGATATTGACTGGTACTGAAAAAAAACTTTATGATCTTGAAAAATTATTTTAGGATCTTGAAAATATATTTCAGGGCACTGACATGTACTAAAAATATTTGTTAAAGATCCTAAAATATTTTTTTCAAGATCATGAAATATTTTTTAAGTATTGTTCAGTATCTTGAAGTATTTTTTTCGATCTCGTCAAGATCTATTTTTTTTTTTTTATAGAAGGTATCAACCTCAGTTTTTTGCGCCAAACGGGGTCGTTTTATCGCAGCGGATTGAAGCCAATTCCGTAATAACTACCCCTCTGGTCTTTATTATAAGGCAACAACTAGTAAGTTTATTTGATCCTTTTTATAAGGCGATTTCTTTGCTTAACGAAAGAACGATGATTATTTTTTTCCATGTCTTCCCCTAATTAATAAAGGTAGTGGGTGAGAGTAATAATTAATACTCCCCCCGATTCTAATTATAGGAGCTATTTACCAAAATTTAGAGGGATTAAGGAGGGAAGTTAAATTAGTTAATTATATATATTTTTCTAAAATACCCTTACCAGAATTAAATTACGTGGTTGTTGGCCTGTTGCTATAAAGTGTATAAGCGCGCGTCAGATTCATACGGATTGCGCGTGATAGTGATATACAAGTATATGTACGTGTTTCTCCCAATTCTGGTGTGAGTACGTGTTTATTGGAAGAAGACCAACCTGCTCTTGTACTACCATGAAGAACTATAAGTTGGAATTTAATTAGAATGCTGCCTATTAGGGTTTCTTGCATGGGACCCAAAATGGGAAATAGGGGAAAAATATGACAAAAATTGTTTAAAATTATTTTATAAAAAAAAGTATAATTTAGGTGTATATGACATTAATGAAGTGCAAACATTATTTACTATATAAAATATATAAGTATATTATTAAATTATTATTGTCTTTAATTATTATTGAGAAAGTATAGATAGGGGTATTATAGGAAAAAATTTACAAAAGTTAAAACTTGCTCTTATAATTAGGACCAAAACTAAATCCAAAATTTGCTCCTATAATTAGGACCGGGGGGAGTATAATATTAGAGTTTAATGCAATTAGTAGGGGTAATATTAGAAATTACTTAGATTTTAGAACAACTTTATTGACTTTAACTACTTTTATTGGTTTGTGAAAAAAGTTAGTTGGTGCCTTATAATAAGAACCAGAGGGAGTAATAAGTAACTAGGTAGGGTTTAGCGGGAGGGCTAGTCCCTCACAACATATGACAAATAAAGGTTTGAATTCTTATTGAGACATGTTCTTACATGTGCATGTTTGAATTATCTTTTGAAGAATAGCTTTTACAATTTACGAGGTAAATATGTGAAAAGAGTTTTATTTCGACTTGCGAAAAATGACTTCTGAAACTGTGGTTTGGATGTTTCTCAAACATGCATCGACAGTACCTCGAACAAGATTGCTCCAATAGAAGGATACATGTGTTTAGGAAAAAGAAAAGTAATAAGTAGACATGGTAAAAGAAAACTATGGGATCCTAATTATAAAACATTAATATACTTTGTTTTCTAAATTTATATTTTTTTCTTAAAATATCTTATTGATTGTACACATTAAGGAGTTGCTATGAAAGAGTAGTCATTATGAAAGATAATATTTAAATATTATTAATATATATTTATTATAAATAATTAATTTTTTTAATCTACCCAAATTAGTCAACTACCTAAATACAAGAGGTGGTAATAAAATTCATGAAATGTGAGTGGGGCCACACAATTTTTGAATTCATGCAATGAATGAAGATGATTTATTTTTTGTTTACAGAAATTAATTCCTCCACCAAAACAATATTCATGTCAAAATATTAATAATTTTTAAAGAAAAAATATTTACATTATATTCTATATTATCATCTTAAATTTATAATGACGATGCTACTATATACTCCCCCATGTTTAAATATAAACTTTAAATTTGAGAATAAATTCATCCCAAAATATGGAAGAGGATCTTCTCCTCATCATTTTCCTCTTTTTCCCTCATTAGCTCATTTGGGCCGTTGCTTAAGAAGAGGAGAGAGAGGTTAGAATAGTATTATGATTGATTTGACGGATATGATTTAAAGATGATGAGAAATAATGAGAAAAAGATTATGAGACGAACTCAACCCCTCAAAATATAGGTTTCATTTTATGTTTGTCAAAGCATTTATTGCGCTTTTTCAAACTTTGTCTATTATTGTATTTGTTGCGTTTATCGTCTCTCTCACTTATCCTTCTTATAAATAAGGGTATATACTTGGAAAAAAAATTACATGTTTAATGCTCTTAAGTAATTTTAACTTTTTTTTTATAACCATAAATCGGTTATCCTTCGTAGGTGATGTCGAACTCGGATAACTGGATGGCCCAGCTAGTCATTCTTCCTGCCAGGTCTGGTTTGTGTAATATTTGTCGGAGCGGTTGGCTTGTTCGGACTACAATTTGATGTCCCTGGAAATAAGGCCTGAGTTTTCTTGCCGAGATGAGTAAGGCAAAAGCCACTTTTTCCAGCTTCTGGTATCTCAGTTCCGTGCTCTGTAATGCTTTGCTTCTTCTCCAACTCACGGTTTCTCTCACTGGTGGGGTCGCCAAATAGAGTTTGATTTTCTCGAAAGCTGCCTCGCAGTTCGTGTTCCATCCTCCTTGTGTTTCCTTCTTTAACAACCTGAAGAAAGGAAGCGCGTTCTCAGCCGACCTTGGTAAAAACCTGGTGAGTGCAGCCAAGCGACCGGTCAGCTGCTGAACTTCCTTCTTTGTCCTCGGCGACTGCATGTCGAGGACGGCCTTGCATTTATCGGGATTGGCTTCGATTCCGCGGTTTGTCAACATAAAACCCAGGAATTTCCCGGCTGGGACTCCAAATGCACATTTAGCCGGGTTTAGACGGATCTGGAACCTTCTTAACTTGTCAAACGTCTGCTCCAGATCCCCAATATGATCCTTCGGGTCTTTGGTTTTCACGATCATATCATCAATGTAAACCTCGATGTTCCGTCCAATCTGGTCCGCGAAACCCATGTTCATAATCCGCTGATAGGTGGCCCCAGCATTTTTTAATTCGAACGGCATCACGTTGTAGCAGTAGTTGGCCTGGTCGGTCATGAAGGCCGTTTTCTCCTGATCGTCCGGGTGCATGGGGATTTTATTATAGCCGTTGTACGCGTCCATAAAGGATAGCAATTGAAAACCTGATGAGTTGTCCACCAATTGGTCGATGTTTGGCATCAGATAAGAGTCTTTAGGGCAGACTTTGTTTAAGTTGGTATAATCCGTGCATACCCGCCATTTTCCATTTGGATTTTTCACCATAACCACGTTTGAGAGCCAAATAATGTACTGTATTTCCCTGATGAACTCGGCTGCCAATAGCTCGTCATGTTCTCCGTCAAACCCTATTAGGGTCGTTTTGCACGGCTTTAGATCTTCCACATCCATCCTCATTCTATTGAATGCATCCCAGCTGATGATATCGGCCGAACTCCCTGCGTCAACAAAAATCCTTTTCACCTGGCATCGTGCCAAGGTTCCCGTGATAACTAAACCATCCTGATGTCCCGGAACTACGTCTTTAGTTCTTCACTAGTAAAGACCAATAGTGGAGGCGTCGGTTTGGTGGCGTCGTCTTTGAACTTTGGGGTGTCCCTCACGGAGAGGACTTCTCTCAGGTATTTCTTACGCTGGCTGATGGTATATCCTCCCCCACCGAAACCTCCACTAACCACATTACATTGGAACTGAGCCTCTGGAAATTCATCGTCCTCCCCATTCGACTTCCATCGCTTCTCTTCTTTCTTTAGGTTGGTGATCGGGCTTCTATTGCGGACTCCTTGCCTGCGCTTGTTATTCTTACGTCCTTGGGTTTGTATCATGTATTGACGTAATTTACCTTCTCTGATGAACCTCTCAATAGCATCTCGGAGTTCATAGCACTGATCCGTAGTGTGCCCCGGTCCGTCATGAAACGCACAGAACTTGGATTGGTCGGTCGTCGGTCGTACCCGGGGAGGCCGGGGCCTCACGGCGTTTCTCATCTCGGTATGGGCCACTTCCTTCCAAACCTGGGAGCGAGGGGCGTTCAGGGGGGTGTATCTTTCATACTTTGTTTTTGTTTCAGTTCTTCCTTCTTGAGCTCGCCTATCTCAGTTCCGCGAACGTTGAGGGGCTTCTTCTTTTCGCTTACCTATTTGGTCCTTGTCCTCGGGTGACCTATTACCCTGTTTCTCAGTTCCGAGAGCGTTGGCGATCTCCATTTGTTCTACATCCAAGTACTGCTTTGCTCGGGTATGAAATTTGGTGAGAATGTGTACTCGGTTCTTAAAAAATTCTTTGCCAACCGAGACGAGGGATCCAACCCATCTACGATGCAATGTATGTGAACATATTCTGGGAGTGAGCGTACCTGCAACGCTACTTTTTTGAATCGATCTAAATATTTTTGGAGCGTCTCCCCCTTTTTCTACTTGATTCTACTCAAAGTGAATTGAGATTTCGGCTGCTTTTTACTAGTTGCGAAGTTCAACTTGAATTTGCGTCCAAGGTCTTCGAAATTGTGCACTGAGTCGGTGGGCAGGGTATGGAGCCACCTTTGGGCTGGTCCGGTTAGCGTTGCTGCGAAAATCCGTGAGATGACCGGGCCCTTAATGAGTCGAACAAACATGCCCAACTCGAATATGTCAAGGTGGGCACGTGGGTCCTGAGTCCCATCATATTTCGGGAGATGCGTTAAATCTAGATTCTTTGGATACCGAGCGGTGGCAATCTCCTTAGAGAAAGGGCCCCGGTTAAGATCGGTCAAGTACTTCATTTTATATTCTTCGGGGGAGCCCCGAGGCCGAGTTATTCGCTCCGAATCTCGGTCTTTGGCTTCCAAGATCTTTCCCAAGCGTAGTTTTTTCAAGGCCGAGGTTGATGGCCGAGCTCGTCCTGAGCCTATTAATTGGGAAGTTCGGCTTGCATCCCGACGCGATGGTCTCGGTCCGCTACCGGGAGATGAACTATCGGTATCTTGGGACGTCTTTTCCTTCCTTCCATGTGAATCTTCCCGGCCCCTCCTCTCGACTAACGCCTCGAACTTGTTGAATCGTTCCTCCATCATCTGCTGTATTACTCTAAGGTGTTCCTGGCATTGAAGGTTACTACGCTTCTCGTTATTCTCCATTCGTCTCAGCATTGACTCCTGTGTTTTCTGCAAGAGAACGATGTCTGTCTTTGGAGTCGAGACCTCCGTGGTCGCTTCCTGTTGAGTTTTGTTTACAACAGGGGGGAGGATGCCGTGTCAGAAACGTTTCCCTCCAGGATATCATCGGCTGCTCTTGCACTTGATGGTGTTTATTAGTCTCGGCCCGTGGTGGATTTTCGGGCTGAGGGTTCCGACTGCTGCTTCTCGTGTTAGCCATCGGTGGTCACGAGGATCGTAATTTAACGTCCCCACGGTTGGTGCCAATGTTATGGTGTGGAACCAGAGGTGTCTAACCAAGTGGGCTAGTACTTTGATCTTGGATCGGATGACCTTGCCGGAGTATCTATGGTGTAGATATCCGAGAAGGCGCGGAATCACTGTACACTATAGGCTATCCGCCAAAAGGGGGGATGAGGGATGTGTTCAGTGGGGATCGTGCACAGTGATGTGGAATGTAAATAGGTTTGAGTTAGAACGCGTGTACTTTTAGGATTTGACCCTTATATTTATAGAGTGTACCTTAGGTGGAGTATCCAGGATCTATCATAATCCATGGCCGTTGTACCATATCCGGGATATGATTTCCGATATACTGATATTGTGGATAATAGCTGGATTATCCGATATCCTCGGAGTGTCCCGTGATCGGGTCTATTCCATAATGGGCCATGTTAGCGTTGGGCCTGGTGGAAATCCGTAACAAAGCCCAAATAATGTCATTTTTTTAAAATAATAATAATTTGATATATATTCATGATCTTCCAAAACTGGGATAAGAAACTTTGGAAACTACCGTTTTGCCATTTCTTTAGCTTTTTTTTAATACAATCAAGACTCAAACATGTAAACGGCGCGTTTGAGCCAAAGGCCTCATCAGAGCGGGTGACATGTAGCGTTGTACACTTGTACCCCTGTTATTGGGTTAACTTGCCATTTACAGCCATATCTTAGGTTACAATATTTGAGTATTTGTTTCTTTTTTAAATTTGTAACCCCTGTCAAATGTTTTTTTTTTTCCTTTTTATATTATCATCTGTTACCGGTTCGGGGTTCATGATTATCCCTTCCAATACTAGTATTTCCTTTAAGACTCGAACTAGAGATCCAGAGAGATCTAATGGGGCCTTACATCGTTAACCCAACTCTATGTTGGTAGCCACAGTCAAATGTTTTACTCCCTCCATTAATTTACAATCTATTTACTTAATTTAATTAGATTAAGAAAATTAGTTAAGTTGATTAATGTCATATATTTTCTAAAACATTATAATCATCTCTCTTAATTTTTTTTTATCTCTCTCTTACTTGATTATGTTGAAGGAGCATTAATATGGATAAATTTGGAAAACAAATGACAAATATGATAAATATGTATTATATCTAGAATAAAGATCAACTTCATAATTAGGACCTATATTAAACAACGGACGAAGTATTTTATTTTATTTTTTGTTTGTACATTTATGTGTCTATACGTATATAGTGTTGATCTTATCTTTGGAACCGTGACAAATAAGCGATGATGAAAAACAACTGTTGGGCAAAAGGATGATGAGGTTGGTCAAACCAAACATCACCTCCCCAACAAGAATTATCTAATTATAGATTTAATAATAATCGGACAAACTTTCATGCAATTTACCTTGTATTTGATCTGACACTCTCTTATCGAATTATATTTAACTTAAATAATAAATAAAAATACTTTTAAGCGACTTGACACATACATAGGAGATTAAGTGAATGAAGAAGATAGCTATAATAAGTTAGGTCAATGAATAAATTCGATCCACTTTTTGCCAAATTTACATGAAATCTCTCCCACTGTGCGTAGAACACTCTCTGAGATTGCGTTTTCTTCTTTTAATATGAATCCTCTCTTTCTTTATACATATCAGTATGCCATGGATAAGTATCACTTTGGCTCTGTTCTTTCAAAAGAATCTTTCTCATGAATTATTTCTCTCTCTATCTGGGACCACACTCTTATATTTTAGTTTATCTAACATGTGATTTCTATTCCTCCATGATATTCTATTCCCTGCATTAATACTTATTCCAAGTTTCAGAATATTTCCAAAAGATTTTGAAATCTGAATCAGTGGACTTAAAAATTATGATGGGGAATATGAAGAAGAAGATGATGTTGATGATAATGAGAGATAGGTTCCATCATTTTCAGCCTAACGTTTTTATAATCCATAATTAAAACGCGGGATATCATAGTGGGACTCCTTCCTTATATCTTCTCTGCAAGATTCTCTATTATTTTCCATTTGAAAGTGACTCTTTTGTCTTCAACCCAGATGAACAAACAGGATTTTGAGGATTGATTTTTATTTTTTTTTATTTTTTTTTTGAGAAAAAGAAAGTGGGATATCACCAAGGTTAGGTAAAAGGATAAAATCCGGGAGATTTTGTACTCTTGACTAGTTAAAAGTTTATAGCAGGTTCAAAGCTGTATGATTAAGTTGATTGGTTGGCGACTGAATTTTTTTTTATGGGCTTCACTTTTTGAATCATGATTCTTTTTAGTGGGATGAAGTTGTTTTACAGCACATACTGTGATGTTTGGAGAAGTCTGTAGAATGAAGATAAAAATGATTTTCAGGTGGATGATCTGTGCTTGTCAACCTCAGAGAAGTTATCTGCTTGTTGTCAAATTAAAGATAGACCACAATCTCTTATTCAATGACTTATTGAAAGGGTATCTTAGGGACAAAGACTAGATATAATTTCAAGGAAGAGAAAAATTCCCGTGCAAATCTTCCACAACAGTCACCAAATCTAAAAGATTGAAAGGCAAAATCTGTAAATCTAACCAAGAAGTGCCTAACAAATTCTGAATCTGCATTCAAAGGTAATGAAACATCCATAGTTTAAGAAATTGGGGTCTTACAGTGAGTATCTGATCTGTAACATTGGACAAATAAATGAAGGAACTTGATAATATATGGTGAAGAGGGCATGAATGAATTTTATTCTGGAGTTCTCATATAATAAAACTCAAGTTGGATAAATATACGGAAAGCTAGTCCTGCAAAATTTCAGTAGCCTCTATTCATAGATCCGTTTGTTCCTTTTTCAAGTATGATGTATTATACTTATGTAGTTGTAAAACTCCTCCCATGTATATTCTTATCTGCAAAATCCATGGTGGAGCGTATCTATACATCTTTTCCAGGTCTGTGAGTGTGACTTTTCCAGCTAACGCACTCTGATTTTTCATCTTCCTCATCTTCCATGCTGTCACCTTCAGTTCGAAACATCCCTCCACCGCTTGCTGCTAACTGGAGAGGACCTTGAGGAGAACCAGAACCAGAACTGCTAGCCTTGGAGGATTCATTGTGCTGATCTTGGGACATCCACAAACCTCCTAGAACTACAGATTGATTAGCAGTTGCAGCTGTGGTAGCCGGTGTTCTTCGAGTGTGAAGTCGATATTTCTGCAAAAACCAGTAACCATATTATGACTCCATTTCAGACTTCAATAGACATGTAAAACTTAGAATACAAACTTCATGAGACATGCCAAACCAAGAATTATAGAAACAAATCAAGCAATAAGGAGAACTGGAACACCATTAACTCACTTGTAAATGACTTTTCACTTCGTCGTTGGTCAGGCCATCAACCTGCATGAGATCTCTTATTTGTTTAGGGGTTGCCGCTGCATTGAAGAAAGCCAGAATTGTAAATTAGATACAAGGAACTCAAACAGAAAGTAATAAGATCTGTCACTTTTTCTTTTTCAAATTGAACTTTCAGATTGGCAGTTGGCAGATGATATATGCAGTACATAATATTTTCTTATCTGTCTTTCACTCTTTCGCCTGATCCCTAACCCTATCCAAGTCACAGTACAGAACATTCAGAATCCAGCAGCCACAGAATTTCAACCCATCATGTCCCACCATTAGAAACTAAGAATATCATGAAACCCTATATTGAATTAAATATTTGATCGTTTCAATTCAACATAGGTGAATCTTCATCCTTTCACTTGCAATAGCAGATTACTAACCTAGAGAACCTCCGAGTTGCTGTAAAGCATTGACAAATCGTCGATGCAGCTCTGGTGACCAGCACCTCCTCTGTTTCCTGGCAACTTGCTTCTGTGGCTGTTGATGACCTGAGGGTATAATTGGCTGTAAACTAGGAGTCGAGGAAGAAACTGCTCTGCTAGAGCCACTTCTTGATCCACTTGAACCAGAACCTTCCCTCAAATATTTAGTACCAGGAGTCATAAGAGAAAGATCATTAATGGAGTCTTCCTTTTCTTCCTTAGTTGTCACTGGTGTCACAGGGATGCTAGAGTAGGATGAAAAAGGCAAAAACGCCCTGCACCCATTATCACTTTTTCTACAAGATTGAAATGGGTCCTCAGGTACAGATTGTCCTCCGTCTTCGCATTTCTGTTATGATCAAGGATAAAAAAATAAAACAGAACAAAAGCAACCTCTCTGAGAATCATTGAATTATTTTAAACAAATGACCATGCTAAATTTACTATCCGTGAAATTCTTCCTCGAATTATTTTACCTTGGTTTCTAATTCACAGTGTTGCCTTTGGTCATAAGCATTGTTAGTAGTGGGATGATTATCTGTATTCCAGAGCTGAACAGAACTCATCCAATTCTTCTTATCTATGCATTCCTTTTCTTTCTTATCATCCTTTTTCTGATCACATTTTTTCGTCAAGGGAATAAATTCTTCAAGCACTGGCAGAGAAATTGGTGTCCTGAGTTTTGCTGATTCCTCCCTCAGAGTCAAGATTGCTGCAGAGGCATACACAAAAACGATACATAAGCCCATTGATCATAACAAACAGAACCAAACAGAACAGATATCAAACAGCTAGAGATCAATTCGGAGAGAATGAAATTCAGAAGTGAAAGAGAAAAATCAAGACCAACCGTCATTCAAGAGGAGCAGGCAGAGAGGAAGCTCACGCTTAAAAACGTCGATCTTCATCATTTCCTCTTCCAATCTCTTGAGAAATTCATCGAACCTCGACAACTTGTCGGCGGCGTTTCCGATCGCGGAAACCTCGTAGAGAAAATCACTGATCGTCTTGGGAACGAAAGTGGGCCTCAAATCCAAGCTCAGTTCTGGAGGAACCGAACCCATTTTCAGATCCTTCACACCCCTCAAATTCAGATCTCCTCACGGTAAGCTTAGCAGCTGGAGATTCTATGAGAAAATGAGACGAAATTGCCAAGGACAAAAAACCAACAGTGAAGAGATGCAATAAAATAACGAATATATTGGCAGGGGAATAAATGGATATGGGATCACTATGGAATAATATAAGAGACAATGTGATCAAGGATAAATAGACTTGTCTGAGAAAAAGAAAATGGAAGGAAAAAAAAAAAAGAGAAAACGAAGGTGGATTTTTGGGAAGGAAAAAAGAATTGAATTTTGAGAATTTTCAAACAGCGAGATTCTGCGGAAGAAAAGGGCAGCGGTGGGTAGTGGGAAGAGCATCGCCCAGTTTAGACGGGTTTTGATAAAGTCACTTTCGGGTCGTCGCGTATTTAATCCTCTCACATCTCACCTTTGCCGAACCGGTTCTTCGTCTCAGACCGGATCTCGGTGAAATGTCCGAAAATGACATTTTTCTTAGACACGTGTAGGTATAGAAATTGATTAGATCAAATCAGGCTTTGGCTAAGCAGAGTCAGAGCTTATAATGAAATAGCGCTGACCAATCTAAATTCAAGCCTTTTTTAGCCGACTGAAGTCTCATAGCTGATCGATCGTACGAAGAATGTAGAGCTTTTAAAAAGCGCCGTCATATCAAGTCGCCATAATAGACAGATACTTTGAATTTTATCAAAAACAATATAAATATAACTTGAAATTAGAATATAAGAATAAAAAACAATAAATATTACTAACTCTGGTTCTAATTATATGAACACTTTTGTAGTACAGATTACACTATAAAAGTGTTCTTATGATTAGGACCAGGAGGGACTATGTTATTTATATGATATAAATATAATTATATTTATTTAATGTGTAAACATGTCAAGCCTTAACAAAATAGACTTAGTCTATTTACACAATTAGGCCTTTAAATAGACCGTGATTTGACTTTTTTAACAAACAAACTAGGCCCTAAGTAAGTCAAGTTATATGCCGTTTGATAGGGGTCTGGCATATTCTCACTCCTAGACACATGTACTCCAATTTTAAAGTAAGTATTTACCTTCCATCAGCGCAATAAAATATTCTAGTCTTGCATTTTTTTTAAAATTTATTTATTTTTGTTAGATTTAACTCCGTTACACTCCATCCCAAATTTTAATCATTTAATTCGCTTATCCTTAAATTTTATGACTCTATTTTAATTTCCAACTCAATTTTTAAAGAACTAAATGATTTTCTGAATCACCGGCTTTTAAACCGCGTCACGTCTATGATGGACATTACAGTTCGTGACCCTAATACCAATTTAAATTTTTTATCTTATACTACCTCCGATCTTAATTATAAAAATACTTTTATAATATAAATTGTACTATAAAAATATTATTATAATTAGGATCGTAGGTAGTAATTTAAATTTTTTGCTCTGATACCCAGTGTGTTGGGAGATAACTAGATCACTTGGTAAAATGTCCAAAAATGACATTTAATAGACATGTGTATTCCAATTTTAAGGGTTATCAAAATCGAAAATTATTTACCTCGTCTCCTCGATAAAATGTTCTAATCTTGGATTTATTTAGAAAATTATTAATTTATTCTAGATAGATGTTCCAATTTTCAACTCAATTTTTGAAGGACTAAATGATTTTCTGAATCCATGGTTTTTAGAACACGTCGGGAGCGGACATCTCAGTATCTGGCTCTATGGCAATTTAAATTTTTTGCTCTTATAATTTAATTATTATTTGCGTATAGTATTTTTTTCCCCCCCTTTTTGTGTCGCTCTAATAGCAATTTAAATTAATCTTGTGTAATGTATTTCTTAAATTTTTTGCTCTTATAATTTAATTATTATTAGTATTTTTTCTCTTTTATATCATGGAAGTGCCTCTAATACCTATAACATTCTAATACTTCACTCTTGATACTTTTAAGTTTAGGACCCGTCACCTCTCATTGTTTTTAAAACAAATCGAAATAAGATATATCCAGATCTTTATAAACGGTCAATTGTTTCATTCCCTAGCAGATGTAGAACTTAATATTTAAACTTATGTTTATCATGGTTCTCAGACCCGGACCGGACCGGGAACCGGTGGGTAAACCGGTCCGGTCTGGGGGTCAAACCGGTCTGATTTTTTTAATTTAAAAAATGAATTTTTTTTCTTATTTTCTTTAGAATTTCATACTAATAACCCTAAAATCTTTTATTTTCACCGGTTTGACTCGCCCCACCCACTAACCACTTAACCCTTAACAGCTTTCGCGGTCCCAGTGACTGGTCAGGGTTTTAACCTTGATGTTTATATCCTTATAAGAGGTGGATTCAACCAATAGCTTATTGATTTGTGTTGAAGTTTTTAATTTCAAAATTTTCATTAAAAGATAGTTAATAAACCAACATTATATCTTAATTTCTAAAAATTGAAACCCATGTACCCGAGCCAAGGCTCCCAGACTGACAGTGACAAATGAATGTGTAAAGATCCATATATAGATAATGAGTATAAATTAATATATTAGAATATTATATTTTAAATGACAATGATTCTTAAGTTAATCCTGATTCATTATTAGCGTTCTTAAAAATGTCATCAGTCATGGCATGTGCTGTTGAAAGATTTCCAAAACTAACCAACTCCTTTTTCTTTATTTTATGAAAATGGGTTTTACTTACCATAAATAAACATTTATTCGTATTTAACCTATAAAGTGGTTACTAAGCCTGGAGAGAGAGAAACCTGCATCAAGAAATATTTTTTGGGGAGGAAATAGATTATTTTATTTTTTTAACCAAAGGGAAATAGATTAATTTACTTTCTTAAAATTAGACCATATTTTTGTTGGCTGAAGTTTGAACTTTGAAGAACACCCTCTTTTATATGTGAATACGTTATACACTTTATTCTATATACTTTTGCTAGCGCAGCAAGAAAGAAGGTAGGGTCAAATAATAATAAATTATAATATATAAACTAATATTAATAAATTATATATATAGTTAAAAGTAGTTTTGGGTATTTTCAAAAATAGAGAAAAGAAAGTGGGGGGAGGTTTTGAAAAGTAGAAGTCCGCTATTGTGGGATTATGTTGGGTGTTAACAGAGATTCCAGCACGCTTGAATGAATACTGATGCAGCTTCTTTTTTGAAAATGGAAAAAATATATAAATATGATTTTATATGTCTCGTTAAAAACAAGACAAATCTCATAATTTTAAAATATTTTCACAATATAATTACTAATCTCATACTCTTGCGAAAAATGTTGATGTATACTAAATATAAGACCTAGTAAATGAGTCGATATCGATTTTGAACACAATATCTCATTTCATTTTGCTTCTTAAATTTATATATTTTTTCCAATTCTGGCTATTAATTACAAATATCATGAAAACTTTAATCAAAGGTAGTTTAAATGCAAGTGACTAAGAAACATTTTAGAGAAACTGATATACATTTATGGGATATGATATTGTCATTTCAAATGTTTTATCGTTTTTCACCGTTAGATCAGAATCTTAATAGGAGAGATAAATGATAAAGGTAGATGGGATTCTGATCTAACGGTGAAAAAGTGGTAATGACATTGGTAGTGACAAAAAATGGTAGTGATAATATCTTATCCCAACATTTAATACAAATAACTAGTTTAATTAATTTTTCTAAGATCTATAAATTAATTATCTAACTTCTACATTAAAAACCCGAGATAATATTATAAATTAAGTATTCATTTAGACCTACCAATAGGATTAGGTTTAGTGGTCAAAAGGGGTTAGTACCTTATAACATGGAACAAAAGTTTAAATCTTTGCTAAAAAAAATACTCACATTTAAATACTAGATCGTCCTTCAAATAAGATTAGAAGATGCTTATGAGCTAAGTGAAACATACTCACTTATATCCACTGGCATATTTAAAGGGTTAAGATGCAAAAATACACAAGTGCTTTATTCGAAGTAGTGTTCAACACTAAATGTTTTTTTTAGGTGCAAAAGTACACACGTGGTTAAAAATTTAGGGGCAAAAATACCATTTAATTGTTAAGTTTGATTTTTTTGCTTTCAAATGTGTAAACATACATATGTAGTTTGGTAAAAAGAGCATTCAATACCAAGAGTTTTTTTTTAATAATTTTATTTTAATTAAAGAAAATTTTTCTCTAAGTATAATTCTTGGAAGACCAACTTTTTTATTTCCGTAATTTACTTTCTTTTTTTTAAAAAAATCCTTATTAAATTTTCTAATTAATAAATGAGTATTTATGCATTTTAAATTTGATATCATAAATACTATATTCAATTAAAAAAAATTTTAATTTTTTTATCTAACAAATTGAATCCAAAAATTTTTCAATCAAAACCGAACAATATATTGAACTTTTATTGCATTAAGAAATATGTAATATAAATGTTTGTACCTCTAATTGAATTATTTCTATTTATTAGATGAATAAAAATAAATCAATGAATGTTATAGACTTATAATTAAAAAGTTGACTTTTTCAAAGCAAATGAATTTTTTTTATAGAATAAATGAATTATTTCTTTAACTATTTATTTTAAAAAAAATTTAAATTATTTTAAAGTAAATATATTATTTATAATATCGAATTTCAAATGCATAGATATTCATTTATCAATTATTAATTAGAAATTTTAATAAAGATTTTAAAAAAATCAAAATAAATTATGGAAATAAAACTTTTACCTTTGAAGAAAAAATTTTGGCTCCCAGGAATTATACATAGATAAATAATAATTTTCCTTTAATTGAAAGAAAATTATTAAATAAAAAAAAAAAATACTTAGTGTTGGCACTCTTTTTGCCAAACTACATGTGTATTTACGCACCATTAAAAGCAAAAAAATTCAAACTTATGAGTCAAATATCACTCTGGTCCTATTTATAAGTCCAATTTGACCAAATCTCACATATCAAAAAGAGGTAGTTGACACAATGATTATGTGGATAAATTTTTAACTTCGCCCTCATTTATGATTGGACATTTTTCAACTGTTTCTTCTCTCTCTATCTTTATGGGTATAATTAATATGGGTAAAATTGTCACAATTTCATTTATTACATGAAACTGGACTTATAAATGGGACAAAAAATTTTTTGGTCAAACTGACTTATAAATAGAACATGGTGGTAGTATTTTTCATCTAATTTGTAATAGCGTGTCAGACTTTCGCATCTAAAAAAGACATTTGGTGTTGTTAGGCGTTCTCGAGATAAACACATATACATTTTTGCACCTTAAACCTTGTTTAAATGCATACATTTTTTGAAGTTACTAAAAAGATTCTTTGAAATTGGTTTTATTTTTTATTTTTAAAAAAAAGATTAGGATTGTAGACCTAATCTTTTTATAATAGATTTTTCGCTGCATGTACGAATGTATCTATGAGTAAATCTTTTGTTTTAGATATACCTTATTCTACGTTCCTAATTATAGGTTAAGTTGATCCAATATTGTCTCCAATCCCCTTAAAAACTATTTGAAACTGGAATAAGAGTATAACATTCTATTTTTTTTTTCTACTTTTCATTTCGCTTCTCACCAAAAATCTTCATATAAAAATACAACACATCTATCAGAACTATTCCACAAAACACCTCGAATTTTATAATAAAAAGATTATTTTCTATTAACATTTTTTTTTCTAAAATGATCAATTATATTAAATTCCAATAACATTTGGATTTGTCAAAGTGGGAGATTTACTCTTGGTCATAGTTCGGAACATCTCCTCTTCCTTCCTTTTTTTTTCTTATAACCATTAGATCAACATTTGAATGATTAAGATCTTTTATAAAATTATTATTAAAATGATAAATTTTAAAAATAAAAATAATTAAGTAAATACAAATTGATAAATTTTGATATGAATATTTTAATATTACAATTAAAAAAAAATATTTTTTATAAAACTAAATATAAATCATTTAAATATTGGTCTAATAGTTAGAAAACAAATATGAGTCTTGAACCGCCCCAAGATTACCGTACCCAGTCACACCTAAAACTCTGAAAATATTTGTTCGGAATTTTTTTAATGGATTAAGTAGCAAATTTATCCGGAAGTTTTCCTTGTCTCAATGTTCTTCCGAGGAAGCTTCAAAACGTAATAATGTTGTCCATTTTTGTTAAAAAGTTAACAGTCAACGTCAAGTTTTTTTACTATCAATATTAGTTTTTTGAATAGATTAAATTCAAGCAATACGTTTTGAAACTTTTAGTAACATTGAGACAAGAAAAACTTTTAAAGAATACATTGCTCCTAATCTCATACTTTGGGCGATTTGCTACTTAATCCTTTTTTAATTAATATGCATTCTTTCAGTAATGTCTTGATCAACTTTCAATTGCATATTTATTAATGATAAATAATATAACTATAATCTAATTATGAGCTTCTATACTTACAAACTTTTATGTAAGAAAATATATAATAATCAAACAAAAAATTCCATCCCATATGTAAGAAACTATATAATAATCAAACAAAAATTTCCATCCCAAATTTACTTCTCAAACACGGACAAAGAACATAATAAAATATGCTTTTTCTATTTTTAATTATTCTATCAACCCAATACGACAAGCTTTAACAACCGTTAGATTCCTTGTTCTTTGGCCCACATAGAATTAAGATTTGGTCCGCCGAATTATCTTTTGCTTTATTATCATATTTTTTATAATTAATATTTTTGCTTGACATCTGTTTGTTTGTCTTTATAAAAATGTATATGTGCTTTATCCTTAGGAGCTCTCAACACTAAATGTTTTTTTTAGTGTAAAAATGCCTACGTGGTTAAAAAAGTAGAGCAAAAATCTCACTTGCCGTTAATATACCATACGTCCGTTAATACCCAAACCGTTAGTCAATCTCTCTCTTCTCGCATCTTCTTCTCCTGAATCCGTTTGTGCGCATTAATGAAAAACAATGATCAAATACCGAAGCTACCAACATAAAAATTGTAGAGAAATAAGGGGGCAAAATGATTAACGAAAAACAAAATAGCATATCTATAAAAGAAGGGTGTTTTCAAACTCTTGGGTTTGACGATGATGAGAAGCATCCCAGTTAGGGAAAAAAGGGAAATGGCCGAACTAGGAAATAAAGCCTTCCAGCCCTCTCGAGTACCCGTTGGAGTTGATCTCGCCGTCGTAAAACCATGTTCTTCTTCTTTGATCAATCTCTCTTGGGTCGATGATTACTACAAAATAGGAATTCATGTCCCCCAATTAACAACCATTTTAAAAAATTTAAACATTAAAACATAGGCAGTGGCACTGTTGTAATTTTCTCCTTACTTTTAAAACGGACGATTAATTGGGGGACATTGAATTTCTATTTTGTAGTAATCATCATAGAGGGATAGATTGATCAAAGAAAAATAACAGGGGTTTTACGACGGCGAGATCAGCTTCGACAGGTACTTGAGAGGGTTGAAAGACTTTATTTCCGAGTTCAACATTTCCCTTTTTCCTCTAACTTGGATGCTTCTCATCATCGTCAAACCCAGAAGTTTGAAGACACCCTTCTTTCATAGATATGCTATTTTTTTTTTTTGGATCATTTTGCCCCCTTATTTCTCTACATTTTGTATCCCACTTGACGATGAGGGAAATAAGGGGGCAAAATGATCAAAGATCCCACTTGCCGTTAATATAGCTACCAACAAGGGGGCAAAATGATCAAAGAAAAAAAATAGCATATCTTTGATCCCACTTCGGTGTTTGATCATTGTTCTCCATCAACACGCACAAACGGATTCAGTAGAAGAAGATGCAAGGAGAGAGTGATTGATTAACAACTTGGGTATTAACGGACGTCTGGTATATTAATAGCAAGTGGGATTTTTGCTATACTTTTTTAACCACGTAGTCATTTTTACACTAAAAAAACATTTGGTGTTGGACACTTCTAAGGGTAAAACACATATATATTTTTGCACTTTTACCCTAAAAAAAATTACGCGAGACAAAAAGGGTAAAACTTATGGGTTAATGTTTTTGTTTTTAATGCATAATTTTTTTTTCTATCACATTTATATAAAAGTGAGTGGGTTCCATTGTAAAGATAAGAGAAAGAAAATATTAATAGGATTACTCACTTTTATCTAAATGTGGCAAAAAAATATTTACGTAGGAAAAACAGAAATATTAAGCCCAAAACTTATTACTAATAAGAATTATTATTTTTTAGTTTTAGCTTTTATTTAACATTTTTGTCTAACAGAAATACTATTAAAAAAATTATGTTTAAAAATTTAGAACACAACACATGTTTAGAGATAAACAAAGAATTTTTTTTTTTTTGCCAAAACCAAGAGTTTAGGTCATGACAAATAAATATGAACATACTACTATTATTGTATGACTAAATTCGCTGGCACTGTTAAATTTTTTATTATATTATCATTATAATCTAGAAACTCCTATTTCAATTGGATCGCTCCCATTTTCCGCATCGGCATTACTTTTGTCGGATGCTCCCATTTGAAGAATCCGCACCTTTTGACTATAAATAAATAAATAAAATATTAAAGAATAAATAAATTATTTTACAAAAAACGATATTGAATTTCAGAATTTTGTTGAGAATGACAGTAATGAGATTAATCAGAACAGTAAAGTAATTTATAACTCATTTTATTGTGGAATCACATATTTAAGATTTTAAAGTTCAAGTGGTATTTTTTAATATTTTGTCAAATAAATAAATAAAATATTAAAGAATCCACGTATTCAATACGTCTAGCTTAAATTATATTTCCTCAAATGGCCACCGTTCCTTGCTTTATTTGCTCATATCATGACATCATATTCTCTCATAATCCATGAAATTCATAGTTTTTATTGAGAACATTATTCATGTAATTTCGATAATTTGACTGAATTATAATTTAGTCTTTGAACTATGACAAGGTGTGACTTAGTTTTATAGTTTTGGCTGCGTAAAAACTTAGTTCATAATTTTTTTAAACTTGTTGCAACTCATCAATCTATATAATTTTAATCATTTTAAAAAAATGTTACTCTTTACATTTTAAAAATAAAAAATAAAAAATATTTTTTAAAATGTTATGAACCAGTGCCTTAAAGAGCTGAAATTAATTAAAGATATAAGTTGTACATAATTAAATGAATGTTTGAGTAACACTAAGCCCTTGATTTCAGAAACCTTTTTCTGTAAACTAAGATAAATTTTTTCTTACATACTTACATCTTATTGTTTCCTATGAATGGCTTGTTCGGGACATCCCGTGTTTGTTTAGTAAGTGATTTTTTATGGGTTAAGGTGCATATTTCTAACAAACTATTACCCTATGAAAGATCGGCACAAAAAACAATTGAGGATATCAAAATTACCAATTAACAATTAAAAAGTGAAAAAAATACCAAATAACTATTAAAAAAACTATCACAATTATGTTAAAATATGAGGGAATTGGCGTGGCGTAGGGCGATTTTGGCAGACAAAAGGGGAGAAAGAAGCGATCAAATCATTCCCTTGTTGGATAAGCAAAACCTTTGAGATGGGACTTTTTCCATGCAACGCGCTGATGGGTATTTCTGGCTTCCTCCATAGTTCATCTGGGACCATGTGGCATCGAAAAAGAAAGGATGGAACCAAAGTCGAGCGCGTGGACGGTCAAAAGCTATGGACCTCGTGGTGCTTTGGATTTGGTTTCGATGAGTGATTCTCATTTGTATGATAATCTACGGGTTTGATGAGTTCAAGAGGTGAGTGGAACACCGACAACAACGTCGTGATGGAAGCTTTGGAGATGGAGAGTTTCGCCGAAAGCAGGAAGTGGGAGATCAATGGAGGATGGGACACCAACACTGTGGTGACCCACCGATACACATCATCACTTTGAGAATAATAGTTTGTTGGCCAATTTTCACCTTAATTGTGTGTGTTTTTTTTTTACTTTTTAATTGTTGATTGGTAATTTTGGTATTCTCAATTGTTTTTTTTATGTCATATGCTCTTTGGGTAATACTCCGGTCATTCTTATTATAAACATTATAATGTAATTTCTATTATTTGACTGAATTATTTTTTATAATGACAAGGTGTGACTTAGTTTTATAGTTTTCGTAAAAACATTAATTATTAAATTTTTCCATATGTGCCCATAATAAATAAGGGTAGTGAGTGAAAGTAATAATTAATATGATATTAGAGTTTAATGCAATTAGTAGGGGTAATATTGGAAGTTACTTAAATTGTAGGTTAACTTTATTGACTTTAACTGTTTTTATTAGTTTGTGAGAATTGTTAGTTTGACCGCATAATATATTGAATATGTTTAAGTTTTTTTCCTTTTTGATTCTCGACCTTAACTCTTTTTATAATTTAACTCTCTATTCAAAGATTACACCGTTCAGGAATTTTTAAGTAACTTAATTATGTGTTGTGTCTCACTCACCCAATTTATGATTTATTTATTTCGTATAATTCTTGTTTAGAATTGATATTCAAGTCAATATATTACTACGTATTTTGGTTGAATTCGATATTAAATTTGACATAAAATAAAATAATAGAAAAAATTAAAGCATTTTTTAAATTCATGAAGGAAAAGTTTAAATTTTTATAAAGGTAAACATTAAAAAAAAAACACTACATCTTTTACCTGTATTTTTTTTTTTTTTTGCTCAAATCTTTTACCTGTATTTAAAAAACTACATTTAAACCTTGAAAAAGCGAATCAAATCAAACAAAATAGACGACAAATGAATAGTGTTTTAATGGCATTGATCAGATTGATGAGTTATATTTTGGGTATTTGAGTAGTGGCCATGTGCTAGATGAATTATTTGTTCAGTAAAAGCGATAAGATTATTAAACGTGGGAGTCATGATTAAGTTGATAATTTAATTAGTAAATTAGATCTAGAAAAATAAATGTGGAGTTAAATTAAGGGAGAATGGTCAAAATAGAAGAAAAAACAAGATCTTGAATGGATTGTGATGCTAGTGAGATAGATTAACAACCATTGACTTAAAATATACATACTACGTGATACTTTTCAAGTGATAGTCGTTAATGTAAGACATATATATTTACTTAATTTGATTATATTAATGAGGATAGTTAAATTTTAGTTAAAAACGTGTATTTTTTAAAAACACTCTAATCATCTTCCTTGATCCTTAATTCCCTCATTTCATCTCTTTCTTAATTATAGTTGAGAAAATATCAATAAAGGTAAATTACGACAACATTAAACGTTAAAAAAATATGTTTTATATTTAGAATACAAATCAACTCTCTAAATATGTCTTATATTAATAACCACATAAATACTAATAATAATTTTGTCAAGGGACAAGATAAACGTCTGCTTAAGTTTACCGTAACACACATGTCAACTTAAACAAGAGGGACAATGGAGCGTGATGCAAGACTTTAAAGGGAAGTAAGGGGTGAAATGGTAAATGGGGGACATGTTTTGGTTGGGCCACTATTAAAATGGATTTAAAAAATGGATAGAAAGGGTCAAATAAATGAGTGGAGGCATAAGATTCTCTGAAATCTGCTTCCATTGGAAGTAATGATAACATAATGGAATTGGGGATCTTTCGTGTTTCAACTCATTTGATTCGGTCAATTCTAAACAATGAAGAATCCAAAGTGGCTGCTTAAAATCTTTAAGCTCTCTCCCTCTCTCAATATTATTCCTCGTTTAAATAGATTAATAAAATTAAATAAACTACTTTAAAATATTTATTAGTTTTCTTCCAAATAATTTGTTTCTAATGGTATACATAAATATTTTTGAGAGATCATATAATATATGATGTAATTAAGTAAATTATTTAACTTTCTTAATCACCCTAAATTAGTCAATTGAATATTGTATTAAGGATATCAAGAGTATTGTTATATGCCTATTTTTAGTGATATTTTTATGGTAAAATTTAATCATTTGGTCTCTATAATTTTGCCCCAATTATGACCTAAATATTCACTTCATGAACCTTAATACCTATAGTTTTGAGCTAGTCAAAAGTCAACTCTTAAATTTTGTTTCATATAACTTTTTTTCAGAATATCATTAGGCATTAAATATGGGAATCATTTCCAACGGTATTCAAATTTTAGTTTGTCACGTTGTAAGAGACTCAGATTTCTTTTCAGTCATTTAGCTCAAGTTTTGAAATTGGTTAAATTTAGTCTCTATAACCTAGTACCTATAGTTTAGTCATTTAGAATATCTGCCCTTAAGTTTTGAAAAAATAAATTTAGTCTTTATACTTTTATTTCCTAAAATAGAAGGATCAATAGTTTAATCAGGTCAGAATTATAGTGATTGAATTGCATTAAATTAAAGTTTAAACATTTAAGTGCAAATCAAGTTAAAACTATGAAATCAAATAATTAATTTTTCATATTAAGAAATGGGGAAGAAGTTGTCTCACACTTGGAATAAAGAGGGACAATTTAAGAATTTAACTAAAAAGTTTTTGAAAACAAAAACCTATATTTATTTCATTTTAAAAATAAAGATAATTTATAATAACATAATTTCTAGCTAAAGTATACTTTGGCCCTTCAAAAAACTAATGACAAAAACCTCTAAATGGTTTGTACCCTAAATCTTTTAGTCAGTAAATTTTATTATTATCCGCGTTAGTTCTATATGGAATATAATTTAATGATTTGATCCCTCTCGTAGAATTGAAGATATGAACTCAAATATTGTAATTTTTTTTTTGGAATATGTAAATAATAATTAGGGAAAATTCTAGAAAAATACAATTAAAAATGTAAAAAGACAAATTGATACTGTGAATTCAAAGTCAGAACTAAAGTAGAAATATGAGATTTCCAATTCTAACAAAGTGACCAAAATACTTGAATTGAGGGCATAAGTTTTAGGGGTGAATAACAGTACGTTTATCTATATTAACAACATCATATATTTACATTAACAACTTTTCTTTTATTTTTGACAACTTCATATCCAAAAAAACCAAAGATAATTTTGAGGGCACAAATTTCAAAGTCAATAATAATTTTTGTATCTATATTGACATCAAATTTTACATTAATGACTTTATTTTAATGTTTGAGAACTTCATATCCCAAAAACCATGAATAATTTTGAGGGCAGAAGTTTTAGGGATTAATAAGAACCTCTATATCAACAATATCATATTTTATATTAACCACTTTACTTTAATATTCGACAACTTCATATTTTAAAAACTAGGGATAAATTTGAGAGTACAAGTTTTAGAATCAATAACAACATCTGTATCTATATTAACAACATTAGATTTTATATTAATGACTTCACTTTCATGGTTCACAACTTAATTTAGGGCAATTTAATCATTTAGTTAGAATTAAAAATCTCAAATTCTTACTTCAATTCAATTTTGACATGAGATTTAATAAATTTGTAGCACTAATTTTTCTTATCCATTTTTAATTATATTTTTCTTACAATTTTCCCTAAGAATTATGGTGCATGAATTATTAAAATATTGTATTGTTATTATTATATCCATATGATAATCTTATCTTGTGTGTGTGTTTGTCCGATCCACATCCATGCTACTTTTCGGAGGAGGGGGTTGTGGAATTTTGATTCCTTGCGACAGAAGATTGATGATAACGCGTGGTCCTTTCCTTTGCGAGACTTGACCCAAGAAAGTTTGATGCCTTGAGGGAATCGTTAATGTCCTTGGAGATTCTCATAAATCTAGGGTTTTGAAATTAGAGGATCCGACCAATCAGTTTGGATTAGAAATTGACAAAGCTGTCGGTAAATAGGTCTGATCTTAACATCAATCCAGTTATTTTTTATTTTATTTTTTTAGAATTTCATATTAATAACTCTGAAATCTTCAATTTTTCACTGATTTGATCACGGGTTAACTCAATCAGATGTACTGATCCAGTACTTCAT
Source organism: Acacia melanoxylon (assembly GCA_019022615.1). Lineage (NCBI taxonomy): Eukaryota > Viridiplantae > Streptophyta > Magnoliopsida > Fabales > Fabaceae > Acacia > Acacia melanoxylon. The sequence goes on from JAFJYJ010000007.1 coordinate 4,979,392, forward strand.
CCAGTTTAGTAGCCGATCCGGGTTTAAAAACTGCATAAATTAGTACCCTGAGAAATTGTATCTCTAACAATTTACTTCTATTTCCCTGGGAAAATGTTCAGTTTTCACCTTAAATTCTTAATATAAAATCTAATATGTACTGCAATTAAAGACTGGATGTAGTACATACTACTCCCACTAGTCTTAAATATAAGATAAAATTGACTTTTTTTATGGAGAGATTATGAAAGCTAAATATGTTACTTAATCATATCATATATGTTATGTGTTGGATTATAAATAAATATTTAAGTTAGAAAAAATAGTTTGGAGAAAAAAAATGATAAATATAAATATTTTAAAATAATTTAATTATCTCTAAAAAAAAATTAATCAATTCTATCTTATATTTAAAATTGAAAAGAATACTCATTTTCAAGGAATATGTTGCATGCCTCTTTTTCTCATACACTCTTCTTGTATTTTTTTTTTAAAATTATTCCTCACAATTTTCCTTTCCTTTGCTTACCGTTCTATTCCCAAATGTTATTATATAATTAGAACTAGAGAGAATATTATTTTTCTTTTATTCCAAAAATAGTGGGAAAACAATATGAGAGGGCTGGAGAGTCAAGAAGAAGATCCATTCCAATGAAGAAGTGGGCCTCTTGGTTTTCACGTGATTAGTGATTACTCAACCATGGCCATTTGTTCCCATCCCTCAATATTACTCCCTCCGGTCCTAATTATAAGACATAGTTAATTTTTTTGGAGAGATTAATGAAGCTAATTAAATTACTTTAGAGTATTTTTATTTTTTTTTCAAACTAATTAGTTTGACTAATAAACTAATATATAATCTAAGAATACACAACATATGATATGATTAAGTAACACATTTAGCTTCATTAATCTCTCCAAAAAACGATTATTATTATTAGTAGGAGTTTGTACTTACATACAGTGTTCGTTTCCTTATAATTAGAATTGAAGGATGTGAAAGAAGTTTTTATTTCAACTATTATTATTAGTAGGAGTTTGTACTTACATACAGTGTCTGTTTCTCTTTTATTTTTTGGAAGTGTTTTTATGACATTTGAAGTAAGTATGTGAAAGGAGTTTTATTTCAACCGATTTTTACTTTTTATGATATTATATATATATATATATATATATATATATATTGAGCTTATATTTTTTAAAAATACTTAAAAGAGCACAATTGTGCTTCCTAAACAAGCACATAGTGGAAGAATAAAAATTGTGAGATGAACACAATATTTTTTCTTGAAATTGGTAGGATGTCAAGCACAGTTAAGAGTAACTAAAAGATTTTTTCGCATTTATACGAATTCAAATTCAAAACTTTGTATTTAAACGGCTAAAACCTCTTCAATGACCACCCTACATATAACTAATGAAATGGCAGTATATCATGGTCTTTTTCCCCCAACAAAGTTCCTTTTAGGTGCACTATATATAACCAATTTAACTATCAATAATTATTACTCGTTGGGTCCTAAATGTATTACCTAATTTATAAAATTAGGTACTGTATTTAAGATGGGAGATAGTGTTAGTGTGTTACGTAATAACTACTTCATCTTTCTGTCTTAAATATAAGATAAAATTTATAGTGCAATTTATACTACAAACTTTGTTCTATCAGGACCGGACCGGAGGTAGTATGATTTAATCTAATCATTACAAGTACACATGGAGGTGAAAAATAAATCTTATAAGAAGAAAGATTTCTGGGAGTTGTACATTGATGAGGTAGCTAGCTTCCTTCCCATGTGCCTCCATTACTCCTCGAAACTACACTGTTTTGGGTGTAAAATGGGAGGTGAACCATTTTTTTTTTTTCCTTTCAAAATAATATTCAGGGCTCTCGAAAGTATTTTTTCAGTAATACTAAATATTCTAAAATATTTTTTTGCGAACCATGCAGTATAAAATATTTTTTTTCAATGGCACATAGTATTTGGCAAACTGCACCCTAAAGTATTTTTTCAGTCACACTCCATATCCTAAACTTAATTTAAGATACGAAGTGTCATTAGAAAAATACTTTAGAGTATAACTTGCTAGATGTTGGGTGCCGCTGAAAATATTTTATGCTACGTAGTACTAAAAAAATATATATTTTAGAATATTTAGTACTACTGAAAAAATATATTAGGGCCTGAATGTTATTTTGAAAAAAAAATATTTAGTACTACAGAGGCAAGCTGACTCATTTTGGAAATTCCTGTCGTCTCTCTCACTTCCTGCAAGACACATACTCTTAATCTGGAATATTCTTAATGATGCTATTCTTCGACATCCTTGCTACGCATCATTTACCAATACAGGCAGTTGTCTGTTTGGATGTACTGAGCCTGAAAATTTGGCTCATCTCTTTGTAAATTGCCCCTTCTCACGAGCTTTATGGTATGGTACTCTATCAGTCAGATTCCAGTTCTGTTCCATTGCAGCCTTCAAGAACTGGTTGAAAAGGACTCTGCAACATCTTCATCAAGAAGGGCACATTAATTAATCAGGTGGTCCAAATAGTTAAAACTATTTCTATCTTATGGATGAAAAGAAATCAAATACTTCATGAGGGTAAAATTATGAGACCGGAGGCTGTCATCAAAAGAAATTCTTTACACAAGTATCACCAATGCAGATTTCTGCCATGACTCCTGTGCTTTCAAGAGAACTTTCTTCTCTGAATGAAATTCCTCAGACAGGTTGGACCATAGCTATGGAGAAATATCGAACCAGAGATTGCAAATGGATCAGAGTCATTCATTGCTTATCAGGGGCAATCTATTCAAGCTTTATGTTGGAAACTAGTTTACACAGTTCTGGTAATAATGCACATAATTGTCTCAGAGCTTCACTTTTTTGGATTATTAACTTCACTTTCTATCAGAATGAAATCAAGGAAAGTGTAAGGATCTTTTGCATCAGGGAAAAATGGCTCTCTCAAGTAGAACAATGGTCTTCCTCGTCACATGTTGTCCTTCAAAACATAGGAACATTCTACAATCTTTTTCCTGTTCTTATACTTCTTCTGCTTTAGATGTTAACACTTTTGTTTACAAGTTGCTACAGACTTGCCCATGCATGACTGTATTGATGTAATTCATTTGATATTTATTAATGAAAATTGATTATTAAAAAAAAAAAAGAGTTTTCCTTGTATATTGTCTACAATTTAAGATGAGCTATTCTATTTGCTACTAGTAAAAATACAGCTTCTTTTAAATTCTATACTACTACTCCCTTCAATCTTTAATATAAAACTTGATTGATTTTTTTCTAGAAAAATTATGAAATTTAAATAAATTATTTAATCATAACATATGTTGTATCTTATTCAATTATATATCAATTTATAAGTCAGACAAATTAGTTTAAATGTGATATACTTTAAAGTAATTTATTTAGTTTCCTTTACTTTTTTTTAAAAAGTCAACTATATCTTAAAATCCCTCTAATCCTAAATGTATGTAGTATAAGATAAAATTGACTTTTTTGGAGAAATTAAGGTTTTAATTAAATTATTTTACTATATTTTGTTTTTGTTTTTTCTTCAAACTAATTTTTGACCAAACTGATATACTACCTAGGTCTAATTATAACGTAGTTGACTTTGTTTGGAGAGATTAGGAAGCTAAATAGTTCTTAATCATTTTATATGTTGGGTATATTTAGATCATATATTAGTTTATTTGTCAAACTAAATACTTTGAAGAAAAAAATAAAAATAAAAATACTCTAAAGTAATTTAATTTTTTTCCAAAAAAGTCGATTATGTCTTATAACATATATATTTAGCTTCCTTAACTTTTTAAAAAAGAATTAACTATATCTTATATTTAGTACCGAAACTAATATTAAAGCCGGGAGGAAGTATATTTATCTTACCATTATACTCATAACTTCTCTCTCTCACACAGAGGCATCATGATTATTCTTTCACAGCATGGCCGAGTTCATATCTCAATTCTCTCTTCTTGCATACACCTCTCGGCATCACATGTACCCCACTTTTTCACTATTTATTTCTTGATTAATTTCTTCGCTTTCTGCCATCAACGTGATATATTAATCTCATCCAAAAAATAATTAATATCCGTTCCCGTGATATATATACGTGGAAGAACAGGGGAAAAACTCTTTTTTAATAGGAAAAAGTGGTGAAAAAAAAGTATAGGTGAGTTGAGTCTTATAAAGGGCCCATTTGGGATAGCGGTGGTAGAAGTGGTTTTTATTTCTGATAGACTTTTCTTGATGTAATTTGTGTTTGACATATTTTCAGAAGTCACTGTGAAGAAAGAGAAACTCTAACAATGAGCATTAAAAAAAAAACCCACATCAAACTCAAAAGCTCATCAAACACTGATGCTATCTTAAACACTCAATTATCAAGTTTTGCACCCCTCGTCCTTGGGTTCAACTGGCAAAGGGATCAATCACTCTTACCAAAGGAAGGGGGTTCGATCCTGGAGTTGGTCAAGGCGCTGGGAGAAGCATCCTAACTCTTGGGTGCCTAGGTAAACGCCTGAAGGTAATAGACGGCTCGCCCTGCCCAACATTGGTATCACTTAAGAGGAAGGGAGATTTCACCCTGCTCTTGGATCGTGGATGAGCCCAACCCCTTCTTAAAATTTATGTATCAAAAAAAAAAATCAGGTTTTGCCTCTTGATGGGCTTTTTTCCCCATCTGATGGATTTTTTTTCTCATCAGATGCTATCCCAAACACACCCATTATCACGGCCAGTGTGGCGGAGCGGATGTAATATTTGTGGGACGTGATTAGTTGTGGGATTTGGGGGTTCGGGCGCGCCCGTTTTTTTTTTTATTTTTAAGGAGGATAAAAATCAACCCACTCCTTCGTAAAGTTTAGGACCAGAAATGAGGTTCAATTGAAAAGCATTTCTGAGAAAATCAATTTAAACAGAATAATATATTCTAATCCCATGGCATACAGATACCCCCAGATGTTACACAATCAAATTCCAAAGCAACATACAAGGAAAAATTATTATGGTTTGTCATATATGGTAGGATATTAAAAAGTTAAATATCAATGAAGGAGAAAAGGAGCATAACAAAACGATTACAAAAGAACGAAAGAATATAAATAAAAAAAGAAAATAGAACTTCAACTTAACATAAAAAAATAATAATCAAGAATCAATTAAGGTATTACAACAAAATGATTACAAAAAGCATTCCTCGATGTTAAGACTTAAGAAATTATCTTTATTTTAATTCTATACACATTAAAATATTTCTTAAAAAATTAAGTTGTAAAAATGCAATTTCAACAGTTCAAATTATATTTTGAACAGTAAAACATGTCCAATATGTTGTAAATCATAAACCTGGTCTTGGTCTTACGTAATGGCATCTTGAGCAAAAAAACTTGGTTTAACGTAATGGCATCTTTAAGGGGGAAAAAAGTCTTACGTAATGATATAAACCTGCTGCATGAAACTTGGAAAAAAATAAGAAATGAATAAGGGACCAACGGGCTCAAACTGCTGACATGTTGATCTACAATCATCATTTCTACCACTGAGCTGCCCACAATGATGCTAATGAATTACAGCTAAAGCATATATATTTTTAAAAGTTTATGGTGTGCACCCAAAAGCACAAGTGTGGCTCAGCCCATTGATCACGCCTCCAAAAAGCCTGCCTCCAAAGTCCAAACATATTGAGGAAGAATATTTAATTTGAGTTGTTTTACCAGCTGGAAATCACCTAAAAAAAAAAAAAAAAAAAGCAAAATCCTCATATTGTGGATGAAATTAGAACTCACGACCTTATGAGTTTTTTTACCAGCTGGACTAACATTTAAAGAGGAGTCGGTATAAAAAAATGTGACTGGTCGTTATAATGAGAATGGACTGTTCCTACACTAATTGTTTATAACAGGGCAAAGCAAGAATTGGATTGAATGGAAGAGTAATGCAGACTCTCTACATAATGCTCTCATAGTGATTCGGATTGGGTTTGATTGCTTTCGGAATCCCACCACTAAACAGTAAAATCATTCCCAACTCGCATGCTTCCTCTTTCTCCTCATCATCATTATTGTTACTTTGAATTATGCTCCTTCACTCCATTTTATAACATGTCTCTTACAAAGTATTTTTAGTAACACGTTTTGATCATTTCAATACCCATTGAATATTTGTTTTCACATATGAGAGAATAGAAATTAATATGATATTATAATTTAGAATGCTTAATATAATTAATAAGGGTAACAATGGAAATCATTTAAATTTTATAACAAATTTAATATTTTTAATTATTTTTATTGGTAGACACGAATTAGTTAAAAACATTTTTTATAATATGGACCAGATGGGGTATCTATCTTATTGTTGTCTCCTCTCTAACACCTTACATGGTTTGCTTGCACATTTTGGTCTCACTTGTTGCTGCTTCACTATTATCTTTTTTGGGCTCAGGTATTTGCTGTCAACAGTAGTGACTAATCCCTTTGTACCATAAACTTCCTGAAGAGGCTTTAGTGTTGGACACTAAACCCTCTACATATAGACAGCTAGGGATTAAACCCCTAACTAAATGAATAAGGAACCTAGCTAAGTGTCAATTGTACTAGGCCTCATAGTTCACTCCATCATTTTTTATTTATGTATTTTGTCTAATATTATATCTTCTTAACTTGTGATTCATTTACTAAACCACTACTTCATTTACATTTTAACACACCGCTATGCTTTTATTCGTAAGTAATTTTCTGTACGTTTCACCAAACCAAACAAATCATAATTTTCATTGATTCGGCCTAAAAATTATACAACTTTCCAACTTTATTCCTATTTTTATATATATATATTCATAACAATAAAGTTAAAACAATAATAAATAAAGAGGAAAATTGTACATTTATAGGAAAAATTAAAAATGTGACTCATAAATAAGAGGAAAAAAAAATATGTTTATGTTTACCCTGTAAATAGGACCATAAGAGTATGATTTGTTATGACATATATAATGTTTATACATTTTTAATTAAGATATATGTCTTAACTTATTGAGTCTTTCCACCCTTCATAATTTATATATTTGCATTTCTAACAAAGACTTAAAGCATTGTTTTTTTAAATGACAGGTTTGTAATATAACCGTATCTCTTATTACATCATCGATTCATTATTGATTTCATGAATATTTTTTTGATATTTTTTTTTCTTGTTTATATTCTTTTGTTTTTTTAATGCATTTAAGATTTTCTTTAAAAAAAAATTCTCCCCACTAATTGTGCAGACACAAACAAAAAATCTTAACTCCGCCATTAATGTCCACCTTTCATTAATTTCCTAGATCTACCACTGATGGTAACATACCACCATCCATAATTTCAAGTCATGATGATGACCATGTTGGTGGTGCTCGCTCTTATAAAAAGAACAGTTAACACATTGAGTCAATAAACCCCATTTAAGGTACATATGGGCCGAAATATGTCTGTATTTTTGGGGTTGGGCCATAATTTAGCCCGATTTGTAATTCTGTACCATTTGGGCTACAAGATAATTCATTTTTGGGCCTACCCAATAACATCCCATTAACATCCCACTGTTTTATTGTCCTTAATATGTGTGTGATACTGTGATCAGAGGCATGACGTGTATATATATAATTATATTTTTTTTTGCTCTCATATATATATAATTATATACAAAGAAGGAGACAGAGACAAACAAATTAAGGTTGTTGCTAAAAGAGAAGAGACAATCTGAAACAAAATGAGAAAGTATATTTATAAGTAACTCACGGTCATACAAGAAACCAATTAAAAGCGTGGGCCCTAACTACTTTAGGAATGGACCAGAAACAATCTTATCACTTGTATTTATTACTCTGTACATTTCCTTCCTTCCTTCTCAGTTCAGACTTCAGAGTTCTCATTTATTTATTTTTAATTATTTAAATGACATGATTTAAATATTGATTATGTCATTATCTCCTTTTGGTTCCATTAATTAATTATTTTATGGCTTGATTAATTATAAACCCTTACAAATTACAATCTTCCATCTGTCATGACATCACTTATCACTATGTTCATATTTTAATTTAATTTTTTATGTGCAAGTCACTTTAAGATTTGGCATTTGCACATGGATTGTTATTGTGATTGCTTTCTTTTTCCTTTTTTTATTTTTAATTTTCCTTGTGGACTACTTAACCATATAATTGGGAATGAGCTTCAGGTATCGTATTTGTTGAGCTTGGACATAGGGTCCCTCCTTTTCTTTTTGTTTAATTAAATTTTTCTAGATATTTTTCTTAGTTTTGTTTGTGAATGTAGCAGGGGCCAATTAGAGAAAAAATGTACTATCTTCAGTCCTAAATGTAAGAATATTTAAGACTGGAGGAGTATAATAGATGTTCCAAATTCATACATAGAATCCTCATGTTCTTAGAAATAGAGTTATAATGAAGAATACTGTATCTTCAAATTTCATTTACTATTTGGTTAAGGGACAATTTTATCTTGAAAGTTTTTGTCGAACGATAATTTTGCCCTGAAAGTTTTTCGGAGGCAATTTTGCGCTAGAAGTATAAAAAAATGGAGCAATTTTGCCATAACCTTTATCTCAATTAATTTTGACTGTTAGTTGATCAAATATGCTGAGCTGATAGTTCACGCTTCATTTCTATCATTTTTGTTAATGTTCAAAATTTGCCTTGGAAATACTTTTTTTTTTTTTAAAAGTTATATTTAAAACTTTCGGGGTAAATTTGCATATTAACAAAAATAACGTGGATGACATGTAGACTATCAACTTATCATATTTAGTCAACTAATAGTCAAAATTAACTGGGATGACTTTTTTACACCTCCAGGCCAAAATTGTCCCTTATTGAAAATTTCTGGGGTGAAATTATCCCCTAACCATCTTTTTAAAATTTGTCAGTGTCAAGATTACATAGGCCTATCTTAAATTGCATTCTTCTAATGAGTGAGTTTTACTCTCCACCACAATGATTAATTAAAATAACATAAACTTATGTTTCCAACTCTCTCTCTCTGTCTCTATATATATATATATATATATGACAGCTCAGAGAATCAACATTAAGTGTGAATAAGTTAATTTTATAAACTTGGCATCAAGTTAAGATCAATCAAATTATACCAAGTGTCTAAGTCATGCCATTTAATAATAAGTATGAATAATGTGATTTGTTATTGGCAATACAGTAGAAATATGTATATTTTTGTGCTAAACAAAGGTTAATCAGTAATTTTTTTTTTTTAAAAAAAAAAAAAGAATGGCCTATATGCTAATGGAATGCCATTTATTGTAATTTTATGTAATGAAGTTAATCAATTTGAATTATTCAATACCTTTTTATCCCCTCTCTCCCCTGACAACATAGTTTAATCTCCAAAATAAAAGTTAATTTCATTTCAAGTACTCAATAGGGCACAAATGACTTGTAAAATAAATTAACCATTTACATTATTAATAATCCATAGATCCCGATTGGGTACTACAAAAGTGCTTATTTATATAAATTAAGATAAAATTCATCTCATACACCGTAAATTACGATTGAAAAATGATTTTTGAATGTTCCAATCGTCATTTCAAATAAATACTAACAAAACATGTTCATCAAATTGAACATGCTTCTTTTGGTCATAAAAATACTTGCACTGGTTATTTAGTAATTAAATTAAGAAAAAAATAACTGATTCATTGGATAAAATATTAACTCTATCTATTAATATTTTAAAGGGATAAATATGTCACGGAAGTTTTGGTTTTGGAGCACCTAGCACCCGGAAGTTTTTTTGGTATCATTTTTACCCCAGAAGTTTACAAACGTAGCAATCTTGCCCATCGGTTGATCTTGACCGTTGGATTGATCATTTTTGCCCTGGAAGTTTACAAAAATTTGTTCTTAAAAAAACCTTCCGGGACAAATTTGCTCCTAAAAACAACTTAAAGATATTTGCTCATTTTATTCTTACGGCGCAAAAAATGATACTAAAAAAATTTTTGGTCTTTGGATCGCCCCATACCAATCTTATGCGAAAAATGGTATTTAACCCATATTATTACCTTATCTTTGCTTTATTCTGAAGATGAAAAAAATACTGATGATGAATTTTCAATTAAAGAAATTAGAAAGAGTAGGGGGCGGCGAAGTCACGTTCATTGGACACCTTCTCTCTGGTAAGCCTAACTTCTTTTTCTTTCCACTTTTGATCACCTTTTCTAATTTGTATTTTCTTCATTGGCTTCAAAGTTGACCATTTTGTTAGACTCAAGCACATAACTTTCGCCTTATCTTGGAACAGGGTATTCATAATTCAGATGGAGGAAAACCAACTTTTCATGTTTGGTACCAATTAATAATTAGTCTAATCTTTATCCCAATCTCATTCAATATACAATTACTCAATACCATCATTTTCTGGCAGTTTAATTTGGATTATGAGATTAAAATTATTCTGACTAAAATACCCCCTCCATACTCAGTAACCAAGTAGGTAGTGTAAGGTGTTGTCTCCTAACTCCATCACTTACTCATTGTTGATCTCATAGATTTGGTCAAACCCAACTTAAAGTCCCCAACTTTATACCTCATCTCCAAGGACAATATTTGGCCTGAAGTACGATAACCAAATCTTGTTTGAGTTTAATGGCCAAGTCTCCCAAACTTTTTGTGTCCCTTGATCAATCGCTTAGAGGAGAAGATGATGTCTAGATCTAGTGAGCTATCCGTTGGTCTGAGTCTTTAAATATGAAAGAAGACCTTACCAAATCTCAACTTGACAGCATATGTATGAGGGAAGTCTGAGTAATGAGTTACAAAAGGTTGCCTTAGCGAAATAATATGGCATAGGGGGTTTAGGTTAGCTTATTTTAAGTGATTCTATACGTTACGAAATAAATATGTTGAAAGGTATGTAAATAGAAGAAAGTAAGGGTAATTATGTCTTTTACCCACATTTGTTTGATTTGAGTTTACTATATTTTTCATTTTTATGACATAACAAACCCGATTTTCATGTCAATCTTGTTTTCAATCTCTTGAAATTCAGTCCTCGTACCTAACGGGACCTTTTTGTCCTTCCAACAAGAGCTCAAGGCTATTTCTGTCTTCTCCGTCGGATCTCACTGATTTTGACACAAAACTACTGATAATTTCTCTGCCCGGATGAAAATATCTGCTTAGTCCTCTCTCAGAAAGGTTTTGGATAAAATCGAGAAAGATAACTCCCAAGAAGGAAAGGTAGGCGAAGATCTACGGAGAGCAAAACAGAAGAAGAAGACGAAGGAGAAAGGCAAAAGAAAGCAGAAGAAAGAAGAGCTCACGAGCTTATCACCAATCATTTACCGCTTTCTGCAACTCCAGAACTATATAATCAGGTGTTGGAAAATAAAATCTCAAGTACACATTCAAGTTGGTGAAGCTTCACGGGCTCAAACCCATCTTTTTGGTCTCTTTCTTCACCCACCTCCAGGGCCCTTGTTCGTCTCATCGAATCCGGTGGTCTAGGTTCAACCACGTCAAACTTCGCTGGATCTTCTTTATTCGATCTGATTGAGGTTTTTGGGGTTCTTCCTTTCATCCGTTGAGATGATAATGTGAGAATCGAGCTTCTTTGAGATTTCTTTATACCGGGGGTTTCCAGTGGATGCAGAAATGGATCGGTCGGCCGTCACAGTTGGTCCAGGAATGGATTTGCCGATCATGCATGATAGCGATCGATATGAACTCGTGCGCGATATTGGGTCTGGCAATTTCGGGGTCGCGAGGCTTATGAGGGACAAGCAGACAGAGGAACTCGTTGCAGTGAAGTATATTGAGAGAGGTGATAAGGTTAGTGTCCTAATTATTTCGTCTTTTTCTATTTGTGGTTACCTAAAATGGATTTCAAATATTTCCTTATGTGGTAATCGAAAGAGTTGAAAGTCTCCGATGACGAATTACATCCGGATTAACGAGGATTACCTCGAACATGGTCATTTTAAAAGCATCTTGGTTTTAGGAGTCAGATACATTCTGTTATCACTTCCTTTTGAATGGACTGATGGAGTTTGAGTCCCTGAGAAAATTTTCTTCCTTTAGCGCCATTGGAAGTCAAACGTGTTTCTATTTCTATTTATAACTGTAGTTTAATGATGTCTTGAATCTTTGGTTTGATCATTAGTTAGCTCCTAAATTAATTTTGAATCTACTTATAGTTATTGTTATTCTTTTACTTCCCTGCGTTTATGTTGTGGCTGCTGTATGCATTTAATGACTCATTAATTGATGGCTTTGAACTATTAGCAGTATCCTTGGTTACTAAGACACTGATAAAATGGAAGGTTTTCCTGAAATATGCCCTGTCTTCCTTTTCTTAAAATCCTGGAAATTTCTCTCCCTCTGAGGTTACGCACTTTCAACGCTCATTCCCCCATGGTTCCTCATTACTTGAAGTTATTCTACTCATTGTACTTGATATACTAAGCTGTGGACTTTCTATTTTTTTGGTACAATTGCACTCAAACCGATACTATGTTGCTTTTGTGATTGATCGATAGTCTTGTGTCTTAACAGATAGATGAAAATGTGCAAAGGGAAATTATAAATCACAGGTCACTGAGGCATCCTAACATTGTTAGGTTTAGGGAGGTCTGTACAACCTCTTACCAATGATATCTCTTCCTGTCATAGAAGTATTGTGATTAGTTTAATTGCCTTTTTCACTACAGGTCATATTGACCCCAACACATTTAGCTATTGTAATGGAATATGCTTCTGGAGGGGAGCTATTTGAACGAATCTGCAATGCAGGACGATTCAGCGAGGATGAGGTTCTTTTCTATTGAACCAGTGTGTTTGTGCTGTGCTGTCAGTTACCTCTAATGTGAATAGTGTCGTGTTGCAGGCACGGTTCTTCTTCCAGCAGCTTATATCAGGGGTTAGCTATTGTCATGCAATGGTATGCGAGTTTAACAGTAGTACATTTAGGAGGCATTTAGTACATAGGTATGTGTCCTAGATGTATTCTGTGTACCAAATGCCTCCTCTGTCTTTGCTTGATTATATTTTTTCCCTTTCCCTGCCCAGAAGACAAAGTAAGATCTTTGAATTGATTTTCATTGTTCTGCCCATTTTGTTTTAAAAGCAAGTATGCCATCGTGACTTGAAGTTGGAGAACACATTGTTAGATGGAAGTCCAGCTCCTCGTTTGAAGATTTGTGATTTTGGGTACTCGAAGGTATACTTTTTACTTCAAATTGCTTATTTGAGCTGCAGCTATAAAAACTGACATTTCAGCTTGTTGCACTCAAATTGACAGAGCGTTGTTTAGAAAGTTTACTGAAAAGTATATTTTCTTGGAGATCAAGATATTTTCTTCCTATATCTCTGGTCTTTGGTGTATCGACTTGTAATCTCCTGGTATCTTTCATGGTTTACTTTGCAGTCTTCAGTGCTCCATTCACAGCCAAAATCTACAGTTGGTACTCCTGCATATATTGCTCCTGAAGTGTTGCTGAAGAAGGAATATGATGGCAAGGTATTCTCAACTTTTATCACCAGGAGAAATCTCACTGGCGACTCTGAGCATTTTCACTTAAGATGCTTTCCTATCTTTGATTGTTAATTTTTTTAACACACAACTTACAGCTTTTGCGTTTGATAGGAAGTAGTCATGTGTGATGCAACCACCCATGAATTGGTTTTTTGGCTTCTAGGATCAGGAGGAAAAAATATAAGGACAGCTGCTGCAGTTTTCTGGGGTTTAATTCGTTTTTTAATTGCTTACTGTTAAATCTCGTTTACCCCCTCCAATTTGGTGTGTACTTTACTTAACAAGGTGTTTTCATGTTTTTCCAATCATAAGATCTTTTCTTTTGTTTGTATTGGGAAGAGAGGGATGGTTAGAGAATCAGCCAACTATGCATAAATTTTTTATAATAAATAAAAGTTCAGGTGAGTTGGGTCCCGAATCCATGACCATGTGGCTCATGGGCAAAATCCCTGCCACCTAAACCAACATTTAATGGTATTGTGGGTGGTTCTGATTCATGTATTAGCTGGCAATGCCATGCCTAATCTCCTGAACATAGGTGCATGAAAAGTTTGATTTGATGGTGATGCCCAAGCATCTCTTTCATGATAGCTTTCATTTGTTTTTTTAAGATAATTAATCTGCAGGTTTTTATAGTTTTAATTAGGTCCCTATAGGTTTTTCTTTTTCTTTTTATTAGGTCCTTACACTTTTACATGTTTTTTATGAGGTCCTTATAGTTTTTTTTTTTTTTTTTTTTTTTTTTTTTTTTTTTTTTTTTTTTTTTTTTTTTTTTTTCATTTTTATCATGTCCTTATTGTTTCAATGGATTTTTAATTGGGTCCTTGTAGGTTTTTTTGGATTTTAATTTATTAATTTAATTTCAAGTTAAATCAATGAATAATAATATTAAAATATATTTTAAGAATAATAAATTTAAATCAATAATTACATAATTTAAAATATAATTAATAAGTGCTTAATTAACTAATTATAGTTCAATTCAATTTTTAGAAAAAATATTATTATTATAATTCAGATTTTATAATTATAAAAAAGTATAAGTTAAAATAAGAAAATAAATAACATGTGTGTGTGTGTAATTAAAAATTATGAGGAATATTAAAATTTGAATTATAATAATAAATTTCTCAAAAAATAAGATAGAATTATAACCAATTAATTAAGAATTAAGAATTAATTATTTTTTGAATTATATAAATATTAATTTACATTTATTGTTTGTAAATTATATTTTAATATTATTCATTTATTTAAATTTCAATTAAATTAATAAATTAAAATTTTAAAAAACCTTTAAGAACCCAATTAAAAATCTGGTGAAACAATAAGGACCTAATAAAAAGAAAAATAACTACAAGGACTTTATTAAAAACATGTGAAAGTATAAGGACTTGATAAAAAGAAAAAAAAAACTACAGGGACCTAATTAAAAATGGGTTGAAACTATAATTATTGCCTTCTTTAATTAATAGATGCTTTATATTGATGATATTTTCACTTAAATATGACTCAGATTGCAGACGTGTGGTCTTGTGGGGTAACTTTATATGTCATGTTGGTTGGTGCATATCCTTTTGAGGACCCTGATGAACCAAAAAACTTCCGCAATACAATACATGTAATTGATCCCTTTCTCTTTCACTCAATGGTAACATGATGGAGATAATATGCCTAATCTGTTTGAATACTGTTTGCAGAGGATATTGAATGTCCAGTACTCAATTCCTGACTATGTTCATATATCTCCTGAGTGCTGTCATCTGATATCAAGGATCTTTGTTGCTGACCCTTCACAGGTGAACATATTTTTACTGTTTATATTTATTTATCTGATTTAAATGCCTGAGTCCATTGAAAAGAATTGGATTTTTTTAATTGTACTCTTGTCCAATTCGGTCATATGTTTTTCTTTTTAAGTGATGGGTGAAGGCTTGTATCTTCTAATTAGAAATTAACATCAATTCAAAACAGAGGATAACCATGCCTGAGATTAGAAACCATGAGTGGTTTCTAAAGAATCTTCCGGCTGATCTCATGGAGGAGGGTACGATGAACAACCAGTTTGAAGAGCCTGATCAACCGATGCAGAGCATCGAACAAATCATGCAGATAATTTCTGAGGCTACAATTCCCTCAGCTGGGACTCAGTCTCTCAACCAATATCTTACAGGTAGCTTGGATATTGATGATGACATGGATGAGGACCTAGACACAGATCCCGACGACCTTGATATCGATAGCAGTGGAGAAATAATCTATGCTATGTAACTGTAAGTATGGCTGCCAGGTGACAAATGGGGCTGTTTCTTCGATTAAGTTGAATGTTATAAGCTGGGTTGTTCATAAGGTGCAGGATATGATGTGAAAAAAGGCTCTTAATCTATAGAGGGAGGGATTCTATGATTGTATTGTTCTTGTTCTGAGAGAGAGTCCATCCTGTTTGTATTTTATTGCTTGGTCTTTCCTGCTTATGTGGTGGTGCTTTTAACTGATATGTGTTGTATTGTACTTTACATTATGTATTTATGTTCCATGTCTTTGCATCTATTTTCCTTGTTAAGCTTCATTCAGCTCCGTTGAAATTTGGTGGTTTTGCATTTTCTGGTTCACATCAATACGTAAGGATGTTCATATAGCTTTCTTCCTCTATAAAGAAAGGAATAAGATGCATTAGTATTGTTTGCTTTATAAAATGGTTTAAGAGAGATTAATGAGTATATTTTTCTCAGCTTCAACATAACATCTAAGTTTGTTGGAAGCACAACCCCTTATTTCTAAATTCAATTTGTTGCAAGAAAAGATTATATCGGTAATGAACATATGTGAAGAAGAGTTGGAGTGACGTCTATTAAAGAGAAGATGGTAGTAAATTGTTTTTTGCACTATATGGAATTCTCTAAACGGGTGGAAGAAGACCCCAAAAAAAAAACTCAATAAAGTTAAAAAGAGGCCTTTTCATTAACAATATATACTCAGATTTGGTAGTTAATAAAGCATAATATTGTCGGGCAA
Source organism: Acacia melanoxylon (assembly GCA_019022615.1). Taxonomy (NCBI): domain Eukaryota; kingdom Viridiplantae; phylum Streptophyta; class Magnoliopsida; order Fabales; family Fabaceae; genus Acacia; species Acacia melanoxylon. The sequence continues at coordinate 4,995,972 of JAFJYJ010000007.1, forward strand.
TTTATGTAGCTGATCCTACTTAATGAGATATGATTGCATGTTATAGCTGATCCTACTTAATGAGATATGATTGCATGTTATATTTGTATAATAAGAGAAAAGTGGTGTGACATGCTTGACATGATAGAAGGGTGAATGGTATGACCGTGGAGAACACACAGATTCAAATGAGAAGTTTCCACTTCCCACACATATAAACAAGCATTTAAATGAGAAGAGCGGTTTATGTCCATGAAAAAAAATAAGTTATTTAATTTGAGATATTCTCATTTTAAGTAAATATGATATGATGCCTTCACAGCCTCGTCAATTAATCAACTATATTTTTAAAATCTTGTAAAATTCGGTTCATTAAGAAATAGATCGGTTTGGGTTTGTCAGTTATATTTGGATTTTTAACTAATAAATTTATTAGCTAATTAACATCTCAAATAAGACCTTATTTGTTATTTCTCTATGGGTTTTGATTATAACTGACAATTGTAAACACAAGATGAAGTTTGTCTTTGATAAGTTGAAAAACTTAATGTCAAAGACAAACTCGAGTTTTAGTTTGAAAACTCGAGTTTTGATCGAATTGAAGAGAATAATTTCAATTTTAATGAACTAAGCAAAACTCCAGTTTCCATTCGAAACTCGAGTTTTGGTCTTGCTGCAGAAGATCTTCAAGCTTTTTCACATTTAGACAAACTTGGTTTGCATAACACGAGACTCTTCAATATTTTCTCGAAGAAGACAAAACCCAGTTTCCATTTAGAAACTCGAGTTTTGGTCATATGCAGAGTCTCCAACATTTTGGGCTTACGCAAACTCAGGTTTGATATGGAAACTCCAGTTTTCAGTTTACCATGAGTTTTCTAAGTTTTCCTAATTTTCAGGAAAACTCGAGTTTGTATTTGGCAGAGAGTTCAAGTTTTACTCAGTTTGTGAAAACTCCAGTTTTGATAAGAAAACTCTAGTTTTGTCTTGGCATAGCTTTTCAAAGGTTTTCATATTTAAATGAAAACTCGAGTTTAGTTTTAGAAACTTGAGTTTTGGCCAAGCAGAGAGCTTTGCTCCTTTTCAACGTTTTTGAAAACTCCAGTTGAGAATGAAAACTCCAGTTTTGAGGTTTTGGACTTAAACTCATTTTTCATATCAAGAGTCCAAAAGTCGAGTTTGTAATTGGAAACTCGAGTTTTGCTCCTATTCAAAAATATGGTCCAAAGCTCCAATTGCAACGTTCCTCTCTGGAAGAAGGAAACTCGAGTTAAAAAATGGAAACTCGAGTTTTGCTATTAGTGCACAGTGACAAACTCGAGTTTGTGTCGCTGAGTTTGAAATTCAAATCTGACGAATTTGTGAAATCTTCATGATTGATCCCAATACTTCTTATCATCACTCATTACTATTCTTAACTATGTTTAATCGGTTTGTTAGTGAGTTTCGAGATGGTTTAGAAGATATTAAATGAAGATTTGAACAAAAGCAAAAAGTGACGTCAAGACATTAAATGCAAAGTCCGTAAAACTTGCATCCTTTTGTACAATCATTCTACACACGTTGCAAAGGGATTAATGTGCGCTTTCCCTATGCGCAAAGAGTTTGCTCTTCCAACGGATCTATTACAAGGAAATTCAACACTAATCCTCGGAAAAGAGGAATTAAGCGAAGAGTAGAGAGAAGACACCAAAGTGCCTCCAACAGCTAGATTCATGCACCAACGGTTATAATGGAGATTGCAACGGTCATTTAATGCTCTCTTTGTATAAATAGAGTTGCATTCAACTCTTCTCAACAACCAATCTCAATAAAACGAATTGCATTCAAGTTTATCAACTACTCTTTCAGTTTTCACTTGTAAAGTATCTTTTGATACATTGATCTTCAAATGATTATATTTATCCACTCTTAGAGAGAGTTCATTTATTGTAAATCATTTCATTGTAAGAATCTCAAGTCAGGGGACTTGGAGATTGGGATATTAATTGCAACTTGTAAGGGGGAGTAAGTTCTAGTGAGAGAATTATTCTTGAGTTACGGAGGGTGTAATCAATTGAGATAGTGAAAATCCCAGAGAGTCTGGGGACTGGACGTAGGTCAAGAGATTGGACCGAACCAGCATAAATCCTTGTGTCTTGCTCTTCTTCCCTATACTCTGCTTAGCTCTTTTTTTAGTGTTAAAAAACATAGCACTTAGGAAATATTTTTAAAATCCCAATTTACCCCCTCTTGGTGATTAAGCCCCACTTTCATTATAAACTTCCTTTATTATATTTATGAGAATCTTGTGTCAAATAAACATATATTACAAATAATTTAACATCATATTGTCTAATGTCTCTTTATTTATGTAATTGTTACAAATCATTTAAAATGTTATTAACATTCAAAATTAATACAAACACATGTGTCTAATAATTGACTAATTTGGTATGTAAGGGTTTTTTATACCCAAAAAATTATGCATAGAGATTTAAAAGCTAATGTTATAGCATTGAAATACTTCATTGTGTAATATTTGTCTTAATAATTTATCATCTCTTAATACTCAAATATTAATATAATGCTTTATCATTACATAATTTAAATATTCATTAAGTATTCCTATTTAATTCTTTAAATGCTATTAATGAAACGTTGTTAATGGTTATTTCTTTATTTTCTTCTATTTTTATGCGGCAATGAGTAATTATCATTTACTTCAATAGTTACTTCTATTTTCTTCGAATGGCTTGGGAGATGGGGTGCAGGAAAGTCTGGATTGAGACGGACTCCACGGAATGCAGGGATTTGATTCTTCAGGAACCTGTGCACAACCATAGGGACGTTGATCTACTTACGCAGGTGAGAGCCATGCTTGGCAGAGACTGGATGACGAAGCTTACCTATGTGCCTCGCACGTGTAACAGCGTTGCAGATTTCTTAGCTAAGAAAGGACTGGATGGCGTTCAGGGTTATCAGGAAATCTATCTTCCGTCGGATACCCTTCAGGGTTTGATTTCTAAGGATTGGAATGGTTGTAATTTTGATCTAGGTATTTGTTGAGGTTTCTCTTTGTATCAAAAAAAAAAAAAAGCAAGAGCAGTCATGGTGAAGTAATGAAGAGGAGACAATTAGTGCTAAGAGTTCTTCACTCTGCTCAAGTGCAAATTACTCTCATCCTCTTTATATGCACGCTCCCTTTTTTCTTAGTTGGGCTGCCTCTCCCCTCTATTTTATTCTTTTTTCTCCTACTCTTGCGGTTGTTGATTTGCAGGAACATATGATAGTGGTTTCTAAAGAGTGGGACATTTTACTTTGTATTTTTCGATTGTCTTATTGTATGGAGGGTCTTTTGTCATTAACGATTACCTTTTACTTTAAATTAAAAGAGTATAGCTTGAGGTTTCTGAGAATATATAATAATATATTGAATATTTTAATTTTATGTGTGTTAGTTCTCGGTTTATAAGTTTTGATGATAACCAGACTTCAAAATGTTTAAGTATTTGAATCTGTTAAAAAGTGCTATGTTCAAGGTTTTACTTGAGTATGCTAAAGTTCATAGTCGAGCATGATCATGTTGCTATATATGTTTAGTGCTTCATAGGTTCTTATTCGCAGAAAAGATCAGCTATTACTCGAGTATATATACTAATATCTGTAAAAGCATACTCGAGTATACAGTTGGCTTACTCGAGAATGAGATCAGTTATCAGCTGGGTCAAGTGATTTTTGGAAGACTACACTATGTCTACTCAAGTAGGGTACTCGAGTAATGTCTCAGTCCTACTCTAGTATGAGTCCCAAATGATGCAGTCTCTAAGTATCAAACTTAATACCCGAGTACACAACTCCTTCCAAACTCGAGTACAGTACTCGAGTACAGGTAAGTTCTTACTCGAGTATGATTATTTCATTTCTTTGGATTGCTCTCTGTCTATGTCTTACCAGAGTATAGATTCATAATACTCGAGTATAGTACTCGAGCATGAGGAAACTGATACTTGAGTAAGGACTATATGATGTTTCACTGAGTTTATGTTTCAGCAAAGTTTATAGCCTACTCGAGCACACATGGGAGTGTACTCGAGTAGCCTACTCGAGTAAGAGCTATCATCTACTTGAGTAACATAGTTCCAGATGCAACTAATATGATCTGCTGAGAGCATACTCGAGTATGAGAAAAGGCCTACTCGAGTATGATACTCGACAAGGCAAAAGACTACTTGAGTACAAGTGGAACGTTGGTTCAATGTAAAGGATTTTTGAATCCTTACTCAAGTACTCTGGAAAGTATACCCAAGTACAATTCTTCGGCACCTGAACATCTTTACTATATCAGTAAAGTTAAATTTGAATATTTTTATTATTCATTCGTTTCTTCTTAAATACCACTCAATCTTATTTAGACTATTACTAATTAACTTTTTGAGTGAGTTTCAGATGATTAACGAATGGTTTGATAGTAAATGAACGAAAAGCAACTTCGTGTGTCAGAAGCATTTACTGTTTGCAAAACAGAGCACACACATGGAATTAGTTTCAGAACAGATGAAATCATTCCTATGAGATATACCCATTCCGGTGAGAGTCACCAGTATCTTTTCTGAGTTAACTCCTGACCGAAAGCATGTCGACGGTAATCCGAAAAGCAACCAAACCAAGCAGACGTTTGAGTGTGTCTAACGGAAAGCATTTGTGTCTAACATAAGTTTAAAGAGTCACAACGGCTACATTCTAAGCTCTTCAACAATCATTAATGGAAGTTGGTATAAAAGCGTGAAGCATTCAATTCTGCCACCTACCGAAACTCTGTGCATTCAATTCGAACTTATTTCAATTCATTGTTTCATTAGTTTCTTTTAATATCCTCAGATACATTGTACTTCAGTGATTATTATTCATCTACTTTGTGAGGGAGCTTAAACACTTATTTCATTATCTGATTATCTATTTAATCTCAAGGTAAAGGGACCTTGAATGTGGGTGTACGATTACAACTTGTAAGGAGGAGTGAATTCTAGTGTGAAGGGATTATTTTGAGTACAAAGTGTGTAATTGTAATTGTGATTGAGAGTTAGTGAAAATCCCATAGGGTCTAGGGACTAGACGTAGGTCAATAGTTGGATCAAACCAGTATAATTTCTCTGTGTTCATTCTTTCTATCTCTGTCTCTGTTTTTTTATTGTTCCACAGCCAAATCGCGAAAAGAATTTGAAATCCCCTATTCACTCCCCTCTAGGTGATATTTCACTTTCAATGTGCTATCAATTTCATTATGAGTTAATTATTCTTAAACCTAATTCATCTTATAGGACAATAGAAGTTTCTATGTGACATCTAACTTAAAATCAATTAATTTACTATTTGGTTTATTATTGTTGAATCATATTGAGTTTAATAACTTCTATTATTTTATAAATGCATATAGAGATTTGTTGTGTTTAACTTCAATCTCTTATCGTAATATTAACTAGGTCCATATTTCATGCACATATATATTAGTTCCCCATTTGTGTTTTGATCATGGTAGTCAAAAACGCGTTTTAAACGGTAAAAACGCCGTTTTTGTGTTTTATTTTGGGCTAAACGTGTTGCATTGTGGAAACAAACATATCTGAGTAAAAACGGTAAAAACGCTGCGTTTTTACGCAAAAACGTAAAAACGCTGCGGTTTTGCAAAAAACGTTGGGAAAAAAAAGAAAGAGTAAATACCCTTTTGGATCTCCAACAAAAAACACAGACCCTATTTTAGTCCCTAGGGACTAAAATGGGACTTTTTTATGGACTAAAAAGGCTTTTTGGAAATTTGTGAGGGACCAAAATGTTCACCAATCGACCCTTTTTTGTCATTTTCAGGGACTAAAAAGGGCATTTCTTTGTGTAAGAGACCAAAATGGGGTCCGTGTTTTTTTCCAGGTCCCTGATAATGCTTTGTCCGTGACCCTGTTATATTTGATTGAGTGATTTTAAATCTTTCTAGTCAATTGAAGCTCATTCCTGCTGCAACTTGTTTTATTTCTGCTATATTTGAACTCGAATATTATTCGAGTTGCTCGAATAATATTGGGTGGCTGCTAGGAATCTAGGATAATATTAGGTGGCTGCTCTGAATAATATTCCATGAGTTTTCTTGCTATTGAGAAAGTTGTTGTGCATGAGTGCATGACCAGGTCTAAAGGACTAGTTGTTATATACATATGTAGGTAAAAACTACGCTTTATATTACGATTTTACGTTTTACGATTTTTCATTCTCCTTCCGTTTTTAGGTAAAAACTACGTTTTCACTACCTTGGTTTTGATGATGATTAAGTTTGGAAACAATGTATGTTTAAAGCATGAAAGCAAAATAATTTTAATTTAGTCAAAAACTACATTCTATTAGAGAAAACTTTTTGCTGTCATATTGGCTCGAGCCAATGTTGCAGACTCGAGCCAATCACTTGTGCATCTATCGCCTAAATTCCACTTTGACTCGAGCTTGAAAAACACTGCCTCGAGTCTGGCTCTAGACTTGAGCCTGGACCTTCTGAGACTCGAGTCAAACGTCTTGATTTTAAAATGTTTTTTAAAGACATGATTTTCTTGCCTCAAGCCAGTGAGCGTTAACTCTAGCCAAAAACTTGACCGTTGCATTCAAAGGTCAAGCTTGACTCGAGCCTACACTTATTTGCCTCGAGTCACAGTCTTGCTTATCAAACTTCAAATGGTTCTCTCTTTACAGAGACTGGAGTCTATTTTCCTGACTCGAGTTTAGAGGCTGACTCGAGCCTCATATTTTGCCTTGAGTCAAAGATCGTCATGATCTTTAATGAATCTTTTGAGATTTCCTCGAGCCTCGGTTATTGGTGACTCGAGCCAAGGAATTCTGCTCCTCGAGTCAGATAGCATTTTCACATGTTCATATTTTCTTTAACTATGCGTTGACTCGAGCCTGAATAAATGGTGACTCGAGCCAAGTTCATCTCTGTTTTATGAATGCTTATCTGCAATCTTAATTTTTCTAAATATACTTCTGTATTTTTCATATCATCTATCATCAACATTCTTCACTTCATTTAATCAGTTTGCTAAGTGAGTTACAAATGATTAGAACAAGCATTAACTCAGAATTTGAATAAAGCAATCTGACGTGTCAGAGCATTTAATGCACTTACCTATTCGAGACTCTCAGCGAGCAGACATACCTCTGGACATCGAAAGACAGTTTAAAACAAGATTGTTCCATTCTCTTTGTTGTGCTTCCAACAGTCATAATTCCAGGAACAAGAAGAATGAAAGAATATTGAGATACGAATAAACAGACTTCCACTCTTCAACTCTAACAGACATATTAAAGAGTCTCAACGGATATTTCTTTCAAGCTTCTCAACGGTCATAAATGAGATCAACTACAAATACCTGAAGCTTTGAATTCTCCAACTACCGAAACGTTGTACATTCAATTCGAACTTATTGCAATTTGTTGTTTCATTTGTTTCATTAATATCTTCGGATATCTTGTACTTCAGTGTTTATATTTATCTACTCGTGAGGAGTTTAAACACCATTTGATTATCAGTTTAGTTGTTAAATCTTAAGGTTGATGAACCTTAAGTGTAGGTGTATGATTACAACTTGTAAGGGGAGTTAGTCCTAGTGAATTAAGATCATCTCGAGTACATAGTGTGTAATTGTAACCATTTGTGATTAGTGAAATACCCAAAGGATTTGGGGACTAGACGTAGGTCGAAGTGTTTGACCGAACTAGTATAAATTGCTTTGTGTCTTTCCCTCTTCTCTGCTTCTGTCTTACTTGCGTTTGTGTGCGATTAGGGAAAAGTTTTTGAGATCATCTATTCACCCCCTCTAAGTGATATTCCTACCTTTCAATATATATGGAGAAATCCCACTTCGAGCAATACATCCTTAATTTTGGGTGATGTAGTTTATTGGGAAAAGCACCAATGTAGCAACTTTTATCAAAAATTGTACCCAATTAAAGCATTTTGGAAAAAAATTACTGAAGTAATACAGTCAAACACGTCATCTAGTCTAACGTCACTAGGTAATGGCGTCATGTGTACTGACATCACTAGTGGCGTCAACATTGTTCACGCCACTAGTGGCGTCTTAAAGTTTCACGCCACTAGTGGCGTGAATATAATTGACGCCACTTAGTATGGCGTCAATTTTAAAAAAATAAATAAATAATTTTATAATTATATTTAAAATTATAAATAATAATTAATTGCGGGCGCGTGGGTTATCCATTTGGCTAATTATTATTCTCTATTTAAACTTATCTTATCTATCTTAGGGTACTCTATAAATAATAATATACAACATATTTCACAAAATATTTTTATTAATTCACTAATTATTATTGTCACAAATTTCTTTAATTAAATTTAGCTAATAATATTTTACAATTTATATATCAAATTGTTAATGTACAAAATATTAAATAATTAGTCATCTATCTTAAGGTTTATAATAAATTCAATAATTAATTAATTTACTAATTAGTCTTGTATCTTAAGGTTTATAATAAATTTTAAATATTTTAATTCCCTTAATTATTAATTAAAATTATTATTTACTCTTTTTATTATTTATAATTAATTAGAATTATTATTTATAATTTGAAATATAATTATAAAATTATTTATTTATTTTTTAAATTGACGCCACACTAAGTGGCGTCAATTATATTCCCGCCACTAATGGCGTGAAACTTTAAGGGCCCGTTTGGTACAGAGAACATTTAAGGAGGGAAAGGAAATTAAAGAAGGGAAGAGAAGATTAAGAGGGAACTTTAAAAAGTTGAGTTGTTTGGTAGACATGGGAATATAAGTAAGTTGAGGGAAGATAAACGTTTGGTAAGAAGAATTGGGTGTTGGTTAAGTGAGAATGTTAGATAAAATTCCCGCAATGCCCCCCCAAAAGGTAGAAAACATACATTTTTTTGTTTTGTTTTGTGAATTGTACAGAAACAGAGGCAAATCAAATCGCGTTTTGGTGGAGAAAGAAAATTGTTGGAAACCTCGAAGGGATTTGGACCATAAAACAGACATAAGATATGCGAAAATAGTCCATAAATAACTTACAAAACCAGTTACACACTGAAGTTGTAAAATAACACATTCAAGTTCGAACCAAACAGTCAAGTTCGAACTCACAACATAAAATGTCAACCAGTACAGTAAAATTAAGGAGGTAAGTGAAAAATAAACATGTACACAATCTCTCAAATTTCTGCAAGAACCTTGCTCCATGTGTCTCCCCTGTTGTAGAGTCCCAAAGCGCCGACAACAAGTTACACTGAAAAGCCATCTACCACCACACCCACCCACATGTATTGAGCCGAGGAGCAAAAGTAAATGAAAAATGCTCCTGAATCACACACAGCAGCGAAATAGGGGAAGGAAAACGCAGAGCCACATACCCACAACATCTAGTAGAAATAATGAAGAAGAAAGACAAAACTAGCCAAAACCCATACCACAATCACGCACACAGATGTGACAGAAGGAAGGGGAAACACAAAGAACTGCTCGATCCCTCATGTGTCATGCCTACAAGGCAGCGTCGATTGTGGTGGCAAAAGGGAAATGGAGGTGGCTGAAGGAAGAAAAGAAGAATGGTGACGCTGAATCTAGGAAAGAAGATGAGAAGCATGTGGTTTATAATTTCAGAAAGGCTTTTTTGTCCCAACAATGCAGTTTCCCGGGAACATTTTCAAGATCCCGCCATTTTTGAAGGGATCTCAATTTCCCACGTTTGTGGGAAGATTGGGTGAGACCGAAACTCAGTCTGACCAGAACCTTTGACGCCAAACGGTTTTGGGGGTGGGAACTATGTTATGTTCCCTGGAACTGGCGTGAGTTCCCTAAACCAAACGGGTCCTAAGACGCCACTAGTGGTGTGAACAATGTTGACGCCACTAGTGGTGTCAGTACACATGACGCCATTACCTAATGGCGTCACACCAGATGACGTGTTTGACTGCACTACTTCAGTAAATGTTTTTCAAAGTGCTTTAATTGGGTACAATTTTTTTAAAAGTTGCTACATTGGTGCTTTTCCCGTAGTTTATTTCTATATTTGAATGTACTATTTTATTTTTAACACTCTTATGATTTTCTTTTTAGGTAGGGGTTTATAAAAGTTTCTTTCAATTTTACATTGAATTATATTCATCTCGCACAACGTAGATGGTGTAAATGCTTGTTTAAGAACCCAACCATGTGATGTGAAAGACATTAATCATAGAGCTGCTTTTTTGCGTAGTGAATATTAGGCGTTATTTCAGACGACACCTTAATAATTACTATAATTTTAAGTCATTTTTTTCCTATTTATAACTTCTTCACCAAATTACTAATGATTTCGACAATAAGGGATGTCATTTTCGCTTGGCAGATGGACAACGTGGGCTTCAAATTTCAAAGTCGCTAAATGTCAATTAATTTGCTTTCTTAAGTTGGTTCAATCATGCATATTACAATCAAATTTCAATCTTGTCTTGATTATTAGGAATACTTGCAGAATGATGCACAAACCTCATGACTCGTAGGCTAGAGCTCTGAAGGGGCTGTATTTTCTAAAACAGCGATGGCTTTTTTTCTTTGAAAGCACCATGAGCTTGGTCTAGCCTTTTGGAGGGAAGAGAGGTGATGAGGTTTTAGTTCTCTGTTGGAGAATTGGGAATGAAGACTGTGTGAAGGTTGGTGGTGACAGATGGACACGAGGAATTGAAAGGTCAAAGTAAGGGGAGAGGATCCTCTCACAGTCCCCCCTCTCCCCATCTCTCGCCTCGGCCGATCTCGCCCGTCCGATCCAAATTTGGACGGCCGAGATGCAGTCCCCATCCAATTTTATTTTTTTAAAAAAAAAAATTAAAAAGAATATTTTTTTAAAAAAAAAATTGAACCGTTGGATCAAAATTTAGACGATCCAAATGGGACTGTAAGGAATGAGAAGAGGGGGGGATGGGGAGAGGATCCGGACCCCAAAGTAAGGGGTGTTTACAGTTTTCCTGTCCCGGTCTTCTCGAGCAATTGGGAAATTTGGGGTTGGGAATGAGACTTCCCAATCCCGAATTTTCATGCACACAGGCTCCTACTTTGGGTAACTAACTAAAAAGACTTTAAATTCTCACACATACACAATCTCTTTCTCCCCTCCCCCTGCTTTGTATAACCAACTAAAAAGACTCTAAATTCACACACACACTCTCTCTCTCCTACTTTGTGTCACCAACTATAAGGACTTTGAATTCACACATGCACACTTCTGCTTTGTGTAACCAACTAAAAAGACTTTAAATTCATAACTTCGATGACACTATTAACTCTTCATCTTGGCTCTGGAACAGGACGAAGGAGTTCGATAAAGTTTTTGTTCCCCCCTATATGAAGTTCTATCAATGTTTGTGCTCGCAATAATAACATAAAAGACTATAGGGTCAAGTTACCTTGCTTCAGATCATGACCCAAAATTACAGCAAGGGAAAAAAAAAGACCCAAAACATTTTTCAAGACTTTCTGAAAATTCCCGATCCCTATTGGGATTGGGATCAGGATCGGAAATGGTTTCCCTTCCCGAGCCTTCTTCAGGATCGGGATCGGGAATGGGGTTTTCCGATCTCGTCCCGTCCCGAGAACACCTCTGATCAATGGTGATTGATATGATAATCAATGAATAGGTCTTGAGATTTGAGAAGAATTGAAAGGAATATTCATAAAAAAGGAGTACAACCCAATGCAAAAGCTCCAATCAGGTGGGGTGTAGAGAGGATCAGACAGCCTTATCTTGCAAGTAGATAAGTTGTTTCTGATATTTGGTCCCGTAACCTCTTGATCACATAACAACAATATTTACTTTTTTTTATATAAAAAAAAGTTTTGGAGGGGTTCGGCATCAGTCCCCCACCAAGGCCAGGGCACGGCCCCGGAAAAAAAAAAACAATATTTACTATTGTTTCAAGGCTCACATTATAATGAAGAGAAAAGATGTCATCTTGAAAAATTCTCGTTACTGAAAGTGGAATGAATGAAGAAATAATAGGGTTTGGGCACTGCCAAGTTGTTCTTAAGAAGTAAATTTGTAGAAACCATAATTGATGGTAAAAGATTTGGCAGCCCTGAAACGAAAGCCTCGAGTTTTGTGGACAAATAACTCACTCAGTCTGGTGAAGTGGCTGATTGTAATTTGCAGGTTTGGGCCTTAAACGGTAAGTGTCCCAAACCTGTGGGGTTATCCTCTTTCGGCTTTGACCTTGGGAAGGGACAAACACACCAATGGGGGAGTGAGGCTGAGGCTTCTATTACAAGACTAGGAATGGGATGTGGCTGATATCTCTACTCTTGGCTTTGGTTGTTACTTGTTAGGTAGTCTGTCCTTTGTTTCTGCTATTGGGTTGCTTCTCTTGTGTTTTGCTGTTGGATATTTTTAATTTTAAGGTGCTGTTTGATTACTTTGAATGCAATTCAGAGGATTTTCTAGTTGAGAGAAATTACATTACAATTAATAAAAACTTGAAGTAAAAATAAGTGATAATTTATTAATCAAGTTATAGATCTAACTTTTTCATTAGATTTATTAAATTAATTTTAATTATAAATTACTTATATATGTCTAAACTATGCTCTCCTCTTTTATTCTAAAAATATCATACACATATATATTATTTTGAGTTGCCTTATCTTTTAGGTTAAACCTTATTAATGAGGTGCAATTCTACCTATAAAGTTTTTTCCTTTGACCATCTCGTACAAATAAGCTTTGGAAGGAGCAAATATACTAATAAACAATTTTAAATAGCGTAGATTCACTAAGGCCATTAAATTTCATCAAACATCTGTTAGGTTTTATTTTAGATTGGCTTTTGTGAGTTTAACAAACGTTTGATGAAATTTAATAGGTTTAATGAATGTGTATACCCATTCCAAAATTTATTTGTGTTTGACGCTTCTTAGGAAAAACTTTGTTAATTAAATTGTATCTTAACCCTTAAATTAAAACATAAAGGTCTTACCTTAATTTTTTTTTTTTTAAAATGAAATTGAAGACGAGAGTGTATTCTTCTTCTTGTTTTTTCACCTAAGTTAATGCTATACTTACCGTGTTTGATTGAATTTTAGTTTTGGTTCTTTTGTTTTTTTCCCCCTTATCCCTATAGTTTATAAGCATTTGATTTGAATTTAATATCATATTTGATTTTTATACTTTTAACAACGAGTATTAATTATGATCCCTAAGATTTAGTTTTGGTCCAGATATTTAACGGAGTTAGCTAAAGTTAATACCATTAAATTAGACCAAATCTTTATAAAATTATATCAACAAAATACACAATTTGAAACTAAACAAACTAAAACCAAAATTTTATTAAGTTTAAAGGATCAATAATGATATTAGCTCCTTCCCTTTTTAATAACAAGGGTGGCTCAGCTTTTTAGCAACGTGACTGAGCTAAAGAATATTCCTGATTGTGGAAAAGAAAAGAAAATTATTAAAGCAAGTTTTTTAATTCATTATTAACATTTAATAAGGACAATCAACGGTAGGGACCAGAGCTAGATTCCTTTCAATATTTAAAACAAAGCAAACAGCAAAGTCTCCTTGCCGGTGGATTCTAAGTTTTGTGGGTGCCACGTCCTGTTCATATAAAATTTCTTTATTAAATTATTAATTTGTGGATCCCTGTTTATTAAATTAAATATTTATCGAGACTGAATTAATATAATACTCGTACTATAATGGTTAAGATTAAATTAATTAATACTCCCTTCGTTTTAAGACACTTCCAACCTCCTCACCAAAGGTGAGAACATTAATTTTTTTAAAATAAAAATAAATAAATTTATCTATATTTAAAACCAAAACACTTGGTGACTTATGATAAAGGACAATTTTTTTTAAAATACCTTTTAATATGGAAGAAAAGGACTATAAAAATTTGTCAAATAAGCAGATTGAAAACCTTGCCTCGCATGGCACATTTTGCATAGAGTTTGTGGAGCTAAATATTTGTAATTTTTTTTTTTTCCTATTTCCTTTTCTTTAAAAAAACTACTCCCCAAATCTTTAATATAAGATTTGTTTCCTAGTTTAATTTTTTTCATAAACGAGAGGGAGTATTACATATTTCTCCTTCGGTCATAAATATAGGATAATAGGACATAGTTTGTAGTGCAATTATACTATAAAATATGTCCTATATTTAGGACCGAAGGTAATATTAATTATAAATAAGCTATATTTTTTAGTGCACCGCATGAGGGAGTATTGTACCTGAAAGTGTTAATTGGGATAATATGATTATCACAATATGTTGATAGAGTGATAAATATGTGACATTGTCGTTAAAAGTTAAATGGAATTAATTTAGGGTTCAATGTTTCTGCTTTTGCCGCAGATATATTTTTTCTGTCACACTCACATAAAAGTGAGTAGGTCCCATTGTAAAGAGATGAGAGAGAAAATATTAGTGGGACCTATTCACTTTTATGTGAGTGTGGCAGAAAAAATATTTCTGCAGCAAAAGCAGAAATATTAAACCCATTAATTTAATTATCATTGTAAAAAAAAGTCCGAAATTGGTTTTGGATATGAAGGGAAAAACATTTACACCCTGTGTGTAATTGTTTTTATAGCCTCCAAATTAATTCAATATGTGATTATGAGTTTTAATTCATGATTTGATGTCTATTGTCAAATTCAATTTACTTTTTTTTCTTTCTTTTTTTTTTGTAAAAATTGGGGCTCAATCGCTCCTTGCTTTACTAAAATTAACCAAGATCTAGACGTGGGTAAACAACTCCCACATTATCCCTATACAGAAAATCTACCACCCCTATTGGAGGAGAATCAAAAACAGTAAAATCCTCATTACAAATAAAGTTATACTTAGCTAACCAATCAGTCACAGTATTACCTTCGCGCAATTATCTTATCTTCACACCCAAATAATAAAAATTGGGAATTAAATATCTCCATCAATTCGAATAACTTAGAAACGGAATGTATAATTTTAGTCCGAAATTATTATTGAAGAGGTCAAATTTTCTAGAGTAAAGGGAAATTGTCTATAATAGAGAATAATTTGTAATGGTTTTTTCAAAAAAAAGAAATTACTTTAATAGGTATTAACTGAATGAGTGTTAATGTAATTATGCATGGATTAATTTAATGATGTGATTACCTGACTTGTTTTTGTTAAACGGGGTTTTAAGTGGGTATTACAAGATTTAATATCTATTGTCAAATTTATTCAAATTGAATTCATGATTTAATGCCTATTTTCAAATTTAATTTACTTTATTACCTTATCTTCACACCCTAATAATAAAAACTGATAATTAAATGGGAATAACCCAATAAATTTGAATAACTAGGAAATGAAATGCATAATTTTAGCTCGTCATTATTATTGAAGATATCAAACTTTTTGGAGTAAAGATAAATTGTCTGATTTGTAATAGTTTTTCCAAAAAAAGAAATTACTTTAATGGGTTTTAACTGAATGAGCGTTAATATAATTATGCATAGATTAATTCGATGATATGATTATCTGACCTTTTTTGTTAAACGGATATTACAAGATTTCATATAGAAAGTTAATTATAAATAACTTTAAAACATGATTATCTGATATGAGAAATACAGAAACTATATAATAAATATTCTAAAATAAAATGCAGTGTCGTATCACATACTTGAATGTGACATCTCATAACTTGATATTTGTAGACAAATTTTGGATAAGTTTTGTACTGGCCAAAAAAAAAATTATGGATAAGTTTCGTGCATCGAATAAATAAAATCACGTTTTTTTTTTTTTTTTTTTTGCCCAAAAAATAAATAAAATCACGTTGAGTCACACAAAATAAAGCTTTATAGCCGTAAGTGTCACAACTTCTCAAGAGAATCTCGTGAAATGGAAAAAAGCAAAATTTGCTTACTAAAAGTGGGTCTGATTCCATCTATATATAAAAATAAATAAATATTAAATATAAAAAAATTAATATAATAATATTGATATTAATATAAAAATAATAAATGATAAAAAAAGTGGAATAATTTAAAAAGTTTCTCTTACATTTAATTTGAAGTCAAAAGAAAGAAAGTATTAATTTAAAATAACTCATTAAGAACGCTTTTATTCATTTAATTTGGTGTTATAACCAAATTGCATCGCGTAATCTTTTAAAATGCGTTCTTAATGAGTTATTTTAACTCCATGTTTTTTTTCTTTTGACTTCAAATTAAATGTAAGTTAAACTTTTTAAATTATTCTATTTTTTTTATCATTTATTATTATTATTATATTAATATTTTTTATATTTAATATTAATTTATTTTATTTTTTATATATATAGATGGAATAAGACCCACACTTCCCAATTACCACGCCACTAGGTGGCGTGGGTCTTTTCCATGCCACCTGTGGCGTGGATATTTTCCACGTCACCTAGTGGCGTGGATCTTTCCTGCGCCACTAACACAAAATTTTGTATGATGGCGTGAGCGCGTGAACTCACATGCCATTAACCGCATTATTTTGGTAAAATATTTCTACTCTACTTTAGTTCGGTAATTTTTTTTTTAAAACATTATTTTGATCGTTTTCCCATTGTTAAGGGTACGTTCTTCCAAAAGAAAAACAGAGAATCTAAAATATTTTTTCGATGAACACTTAAACTTAACCTTAAACATATTAACTAATGTTTTTCAATTGATTCTTAATGGTCTGAAACTTAACCTTAAGCATATTAACTAATGTTTTTCAATTGATTCTTAATGGTCTGAAATTTAGAAAAAAATGATAGAAGACGCCTTAGAAAATAATTGTGTCCTAAACATGTATGAAAATTGAAATGAATAAAAAATTATGACATATTTTGATATTTTTCTAGGACTTGTTTTGTTTAGTTTTATAAATTATACAAAATAAAATATTACTCGTACGAAGATAGGATGAAAATATGAGTTGGTACTTGGTACCATCCAGTGTTTGTTAGAAGTCAATTTTTTTCCCCCTAAAAAAACAAATCAACATATTATATGGGTACTATTCCTCTCAGTGTCCCAGTCTCTGCCCATCCCCTATCAAATCATCCGATCGTTTAAATCTTGATCCAACGGCCCATATATATATATTTTTTTAAAAATTTAATAAAAAATATTTTTTTATTTTAAAAAAAACTTGGGCCGTTGGATCAAGATTTAGACGGTCCAGATGGGACTGTGAGGGATGGGCAGAGACTGGGACGCTGAGAGGATCCTCTATTATATATAACTAAAAGACATTCATGCAAAATCAACTAGTCAGCTTTAATAAATCTGTTTTTTATGCACTTTACTTTAAAAAATTGATTTTTCAAGGTACAATAAACGTTTTTATTTTTTTTATATAAAAATGATTCAAAATCTGATAAATGATGAAATGAATAATTGAATAAAATGTTATATATAATAAAAACACTTTATCATGTATTGATGGTGACGTCAATATAAAATTAATTTTCTACCATTATCTATATATTATTCCTTAAAGAAACTTTTTTAAAATCACACTAATATCTATCGAAAATTTGAAAATCTCTATTCCACGTCTTTGATATTAACGGTTTGAGTAACATTAAAATTTGTATGAGACCTTGTTATAATTACAAGTCTTAATGATATTCATGTCAAATTTCGATGTCAAGTGTGAGGATGTATTTTTTTCAAAAAAGAAAAAGAAAAAAAAAGTCTGAGGATCTATAAAGTTGTGGTCGGGCTCAATGAATGAATGAAAGAAAGCCTAACTAACATTAGTTGACATATATATAGCAAAAGATTTAGTATATTTTAAGCATAGTTTCGTCTTGAGTTCTTATGAATTAAATAAGTGGGATGAGTCAAAATAGCATTTGGATTAACGAATAACAACTATAACTTCCACAGAGTTGGCTTAATAAACCCGTGTTGTTCGTTGTAAATTTAATCAAACTTGCGAGTTAAGTCACTAAATTTACCTTTTTTTTTGTAGTTGTGTCAATTTATTCTTAAATTTATATTAACTACAAACTCAGTTAAACTTCTAGGGCTCAATCAAAATCAAATATGTACTAGGTCAAACATAATTTTTAGAAGGGTGAACCTAAGAAAAATAAAAAATCAAAATGATTTTTTTATCAGTCACCACAACCTTTACCCTCCGAGCTCAAGAAGAAGGCAAACAACTATAAGAGGAAGAAGAAAGGGGATATTGTAGAGAAAAAGAGAAAGTGTTAGTTTTGAGATATATTTAATCTAAACTAATGTAATTCTTATTTTAATTATACACTTTTAATAACTACTATTAATAAATATAAATTTTTACAAGTTTATATGATCTTCGTTTATATCATTATTACTAGTAACAACCTTAATTAATAGGTTAGGGACTAATAACCATAAGCACCCAATAAAAAATTACTATCTAATTAAAAATTAGGTAAAATTATAAGCACTGACAACTTATTTTTTTTTCATTTATTTTGTTTAGTGGAATCCAATACAATTCAAATGCGAGTTATTAAATCCTGCATAAGTGGGAATGGGGTGATTCAAGAGAGCATTTGGACTGACGGATAATCCTATGCATTCATTAAAATATTTAATATAAATAATTTAACTCTCCACCATGTTTCGGATAATTATTTTAATATGATAATTAAGAAAAGAAGACCCTGTAACCTCCTCATTTGAGTAAACTCCTATAAATAAAGTAATAAACATGAAAAACTCGGGTCGACACTGAGATGTTAACAAATAATTGATTCCCTCTTAGGGCTTGTTTCTTAGGGCTTGTTTCTTAGGGCTTGTTTGGTAAGAGGGATTTTGAAGGGGAATGATATTTTTATGAGTTAAATTTCAAGAAATAAGAGAAATGATGTTATAAAATTTTAATAAAGAAAATATGTCCAATAAAAGAGTAATAAAAATTAATTAAATTTTTTTAATCCCACTTCTCTAATTTTTTTTAAATTCAATTCAAAAACATTTTCCTCTTTTTCTCTCGTACCAAACAGCCCTTTAGCTCATAAGAGGAGAGGAGAGGGTGGTTTATAAGGAAGGAGGGGAGATACGTTTATGTTATCTTGTTTGGTTTGTTATAAGGAATTTAAGAGGAGAGGAGAGGGTGGTTTATAATTTTAGCTCTCTTTACCAAAATGTTAAACCAAATAGGCAGAAAAGATCATTTTCACGCTCTTTAGGGGTTAGAAGGGAAAAATGCACCTTGGCGCAAAGAAGGGGGAGTGTCTTATTTAAAGAGCAAAGAGAGAGAACGGAAAGGAGTGAAGAAAAAGAAACCGAAAGGTATCTTGGAGGTTGAAGCAGATTAGAACAGAGCAAAATGGTGGTCCAGAGAATAGAACTGTGCTTAACTCTGTTAAGAATGGCCATAGATCTCGTCGTGAACGTAGCAGAATCTATCATAGCCGCCCAAGAAGAAGCCTCACAGTCCCCTGGTCACCTGAATCGTCCAATCACCCATCCTGTTGCTTTCTCTGGTTTTCTTCCCTGATCATTTTCCCCCGTTTTTAAGCTTCCAATTCCTCTGTTTCTCATGTTTGTTCTTGTTTGTTTACATCTTCTTCTTTGGGATATAGGGAAATCTATATCCATACTATAGCAGAATTTGTTTACAGATGAGAGATATATACATCTTCTTCTTTGGGATATAGGGAAATATGTATCCATACTATAGCAGAATTTGTTTACAGATGAGAGATATTTCTGTATGCAGGTTCTGTGAATTTGAGCAATTTAAGTATAAGGAAAATACTTATATCAAGTTGTTTATATTTATTTAGTCAAGTTTTTCAATTACACGTGAACTTGTCATATTTCTTAATTATTATCATTAATTATAAATCTATATATAAAAAAAATAAGACACATAGCTTTATGTGTTGGAAAACTTGATGTAATTGGTATAAAAAATTGATTTAAATATGGTCTTAAGCTTAACTCCTTGTTTGTATAGTCCCCCCCCCCCTGGGTGATAGATTGGATCTCTGTTTCACACTGGCTCTTGAATTTGTGTGAAGATATTGGGATATTCTCATATATTTAGTGTTGTAATGTCGCGTTCTTGATTTGCTTCAAAAAGATATGAATGAAGGAGATAGGGTGCCTCAAATTTCGTCATTAATCTCTGTTTCCGCGCAGTGTGTGTTTTTTTTTTTAATAATTTAATTTTTTAAAAAAAATTGGGATTATCTGATTCATTGGCACTGTACAATATGGGTTTTTTTTTTGAGGAAATGGAGACAAGACGCATCAGTTTAATGACAAAGGACAAACCCATGCGAACCACTGCTTCTTCTTTTACTTTTAAGAAGAATTTTAGATTTCCCGAGGACCTTTTGTTTCTTTCTTCGAGTTATGTTAAAGAGCATATTTCACCAAATCCAATCATCTCAAGTGAAATGAATATGAATATGGATGTGTGCATATAATACACACACACACACACACTATATACATCACTCAACTTTTACAAATCCCTTTTTGCTGCAAAGGGTATTGTGTAGGAGTTGTGTGGGTATTTAGGTGTGTAGTACCGGGATAATTATTTATCCGGAGTCTTGTTAGAATAAGTAAAATTATTATTTTCTAATTGATGAATATGGAGTATCAAACAATATAGTTTTTAAGTATTTTATTTTCTAAGGAAATTACTGTGAAAATTGAAAGGAAAATAAGCTAGAAATCCATGGAAAATGAATTTTATAAGGTAGAAAATGGCCTAAAAACATTATGATAAATATCATATGATAACAGATACCGATAAAAACTTGGGAAGTATGTTATCTTGAACCTGGAAAAATGTTGAGCACAAATAAAATATTATTAAAAAGCACTTTATGGCTCTTTATTTTTAATATTTTATATAGGATATAAAATATCAATGTCAGTCCAATAGTTGTGAGGTAATAATTTATCCTAAATAAGAAAATTATCAACAATTGGTAAAAGACTAATTAGGTAATTATTGGCTAATTGTTTAAGATTAAGATATAAGTAAATTAATTAGTAAATAATTAAATTAAGGGAGAAAATTTGAAATTAATTAATAAAATAATAATATAATCGTAGAAAGACCACGGTTGGCTAAATGAGAACGAGATGAAAATAAAAACCTACCTCAAGATATAAAAACTAAGTCGAAACATCGGGGAGGTTAAGAACGAGTGAAATTTTATCTCGGTGGTGACTACCTCCGAAGTCATTTCAGGAGCCAACTGAGCAGTTAAGAGACCGGGTATATAAGAGAATAGCTAGATAGAGAAAAGTGAACCCGTAGAAAACTTGAGTGTTGTGACAAACCAGAGATAAGAATTGGTAGGTCAGATCATAATATGATCCAGCGAATTATTGTCCAGAAAACACGGCTATCTAAGCGATTTCCGAATCGACCGTGTGTCCGGCCCGAAATGTTCAGCCAAAGAATGGAATACCCTCAATGGGATTTAAAATTTAGTCAACCCGAGATATTGTGAATGAGGAAGTTTAAACCTTCGAAACACCATTGTCGGAATTTTGAGTTTCGACAAGATTACGCGATTCGAACACCGATCAGGGAAAACTATCGGTAAGTCAGCATGCATGACATCACCTTATTCTAGAAGGGTGATGTCGGCCAAGAGGTGTATGGCCGAGATCAAGCCACGTGTCAAAGTGCGATCCAACTACGAAATCCGTCGAAGACAATTGGACTAATTCCCACCTTGTCCCTCCTTTCTCCTATAAATACAAGCCTTCTCCTCTTCATTTCTTCATCCCAAAAATGCAGCCTAGAGAGAGGTTTTAGAGAGAGAAGCTCTGGAGAAAGTCTGAGCAAAGCCGGAGTAAGTTTTTTGGTCCCTGGTCTTAAGTTTCGGTAGTTCTTTCGGTAGATATAGTAGAAGTGTTAGAATTGTCTTTAAATTTCTAGATAGCTTGAATATCATATTTAGGAGTAAGTATAGTACTTATTTCGAAAATACACTTGGGAAAAGAGATCTGTCGAAATTCCGGAGAAATAGAAAACTTAAGCTCCGACGAAATTCCGCCGATTAGTCTAACTAGGGACAAAATGGTAATTTATACCTAAAATGCCCTAATGCTTCTAAAAATTGATAAACATTGTCATTATAGGATATCCGAGATATTCAGACATTTGTCGTACCGCCGTCATCCCATTTGTTTTTCCCATTGCAATCGACGTATCGTTGTTTTCCGTCGGAATTTTCGTTTTCCACCGAAAGTACCGAAAGAACCGTCAGCGAAGGTACGTTCGCGACGTACTGTAACACTAGCTCTGATGAGTGTGATATGCTTGTATATGTGGTTGCTGTATTCCTATACTGAGACTTTGTCTCAATGGTTTTTGAAAAGGTTCATAATTACACGGGTTATGGTTTTAATAACACCGATTTATAGTTTTCCTAGCGCTGAGGACACGACCGTACATCGTGGCATTGGAGAAAGTGCAGACTGAGGGTAACATACATATTGCAGTGGCTGTGTAATGTTATTGCTTGCTATGATCTGATATGATCGAAATATGATATTTTACGAAATATCATGAATATTGCCTTACATATTGATTATGTTTATCCTACATCTGTTATGGGCTTTCTTAGTGATTTTTACTGAAATGTTATGAATACCTGTGGTGCATATATTGTATACGCATGCATGAGGCTAACCGTTACCTGAGGTCCGATGGGCATTGGACCTCAGACTGAATTGATAGCCAGGGAAGAATTACGAGTCACAGAGGGCACCAGTTGATGGAGCCGTGACTAGACGCCAATGGACGAAGCCTTGAAGGGGCACCAGTCAGGGTGAAAACGGAAGGAAGATCCACAGAACCTACCTCACAGCATGAATCTAATAAAGTTACTTCGTATCATTTGGTGCTTAAACTAGAAAGGGTCGTCTATGTGGTTCAGTCAATCAGTCGCCGTAATTACTCGGTGAGACTTTCACTAGACCTACCCGGCCTGGCCAAATGAGATGATTTAACTGAGTTAGGTTCAGTGCCCGAAGTCTATCTGAGGCTTGACGGAAAAGGGTATAGTTACACAGAAGAAATGTAATTATTGAATTTTGTATTACTGTATCACATAAACAATCCTTCGGGAAATTTTTAATATACCAGTATACGTCAGGCATCATCATATGTCTGAGTATTTTGTTTCAGTTACTCAGTGTTGTATCTGTTGTTCAAATTTTTAGTACATGCTCTCCGTTTCCGCAAAACGCTAAGCTGTAGCACCTCAAACTCTGATGAAATTTTATAAAACCACATGTCGCCGACACAATTTATGTTACGAAAATTGGGGTGTTACAAGGTGTTTTTATTTTCAAACTATGTTCCAAAAGTGTTAAAAAAGGTACAATGTTATTATTTATTGTTTAAAATTGTTAATAGTTAATGTTATTTTTTTAATGCTTTGAATAATTTTACTGATTTTTAATACTTTTACGGCAATGTTAATGAAATAGAAAATTTTGGATATCCACATCTTCTACCTAAATACTTTCAGAATAAATTTAGATATTGACATAAAAATATGGGTTAAGATGTGATTTGACCAATAAACTATTGGCTCAAGACCGTCCAACACAATTAACTATTAATTGGATCTTAAATACCAATAAACTATTTAAAATGTTAAATTAGCACAAAAACGTTAGTCTCCCAGTTAAGTCCGTTAGTTGATTTAAATTGGAGGAAATAAATTGACCTCAAAGACATCCACGTCGGATCTGTTCGGGTCCTCACCACCAACCTGATCCCTTTCCTGCGCAAGGACAATCCCTCCTTCGAGATGCAGTTTGGGGCGCTGCAGGTCCGAAGACTGTCGAGTCGCCCGCAAGGGATTTTGAACGTTGGCGTGGCGGTGATTGACAGCTCCATGCGGAGCATGCCTTTGTACACTCACAATCCCTCGGCCGTTGGATACCGCCATTTGATGGGCGAGACAGATGCTTATGAGCATCATAATCATATGAGCCCTAGACATGCTCCTAAGCCGAAGCTCTGGCGAACCAAGAGTGGCACCAGCTCCATGATCAGCGTGCGACAACAACTTCTCAGGGTCGCAAGGGGAAAAGCAAGTTCGACGTTGTCATCTTCTTCAAACGCTACCTCTAAGAAGAGCCGCAAGAAAAAGAGCTGCTCATCACGGTCCAGGGCCAGCTCCAAAGTAAGTAGCTCCACCGTGAGCGAGGGCGGCCGTGAAATTAGAAAACCAACCTCTATTCTCAGCGAGCTTGGTGGGGTAGGACAAAATTGGAGGGCTAAATTAGAGAGGCCAGATTCTGTGCATTTGAGGTCAATTTATTTCCCCCAGTTTAAATAAACTAACAGGCTTAATGGAGAGACTAATGTTTTTGTGCTAATTTAGCATTTTAAATAGTTTGTTGGTATTTAAGGTTCAATTAATAGTTAATTGTGTTGGACGGTCTTGAGCCAATAGTTTATTGGTCAAATCGCATCTTAACCCGAAAAATATATATGTTTTATGGTTGAAAAGATGTTGACAAAAATTTATATATTTAAATTATCTTTAAATGATATATCTTCAGATTACGATGGGAAGTCAAATTCATATTTTTTGTTTTGTTTTATCAGAACATGAGTGATATACTTGTAAATTATATTAAACCAAGTTTTATCCGTAATAATGCAACTTGCTTTAAATTTTGTGTAATATATAGAAAGGTGTATATTAAAATTGTATTCTCTTGACAAAGTGTTGACAAAGGGAAAAATCGTAGAAAGGAGATTGATCCTTGGAAAAAGAAAGAAATCTCTTGGGTTAAGGTAACCCAAGCAAAGTTAAAACAAAAACAAAAAGTGTAGACGCGAAAACCTCCAATAATAATACTTTCTTTGGTCCTAATTATAGGATATATGAGTCAAAATAGCATTTAGATTGATGAATAACAACTATAACCTCCACAGAGTTGGCTTAATAAATCCGTATTGTTAGTTGTAAATTTGATTAAACTTGTGAGTTAAGTCACCAAATTTACCCTTTTTTTTTAGTCGTGTGTATCAATTTATTCTTAAATTTATATTAGCTACAAACTCAGTTGAACTTCTTGGGCTCAATCAAAATCAAACATGTACTAGGTCGAACATAATTTATAGAACGATGAACCTGAGAAAAATAAAAAATCAAAAGTCTTTTTTTATCAGTCAACACAACATTTACCCTCCGAGAGTCGGGACTCAAGAAGAAGGCAAATTACTTGAAGAGGAAGAAGAAAGGGGATAGTGTAGAAAAAGAGAAAGTGTTAGTTTTGAAATATATTTAATCTAAATTAATGTAATTCTTATTTTAATTATACACTTTTAATAACAACTATTAATAAATATAATTTTTTATAAGTTTATGATCTGAGTTTACGCCATTATCACGAAAGTAACAACCTTAATAGGTTTAGGACTTATAAGTAATAACCATAAGCACCCAATAAAAAAATTACTATCTAATTAAAAATTAGGTAAAATTATAAGCACTAACCACTTAATTTTTTTCATTTATTTTGTTCAGTGGAATCCAATACAACTCAAAATGCGAGTTATTAAATCCTGCATAAGTGGGAATGGGGTGATTCAAAAGAGCATTTGGACTGACGGATAATCCTATGCAATCATTAAAATATTTAATATAAATAATTTAACTCTCCACCATGTTCCGGATAATTATTTTAATATGATAATTAAGAAAAGAAGACCCTGCAACCTCCTCATTTGAGTAAACTCCTATAAATAAAGTAATAAACATGAAAAACTCGGGTCGACAAGAATCAATGAGATGTTAACAAATAATTGATTCCCTCTTAGGGCTTGTTTGGTAAGAGGGATTTTGAAGGGGAATGAAATTTTTATGAGTTAAATTTCAAGAAATAAGAGACATGATGTTATAAAATTTTAATAAAGAAAATATGTCCAATAAAAGAGTAATAAAAATTAATTAAAATTTTTTAACCCCACTTATATAATTTTTTTTAAATTCAATTCAAAAACATTTTCTTCATTTTCTCTCGTACCAAACAGCCCTTTAGGGTGTGTTTAGACTGAGAGGAAGGAAGGGAGATACGTGTATGTTAATTTGTTTGGTTTGTTAGAAGAAATTTAAGAGGAGAGGAGAGGGTGGTTTATAATGTTAGCTCTCTTTCCCTCTACTCCAAAATGTTAAACCAAATAGGGAGAAAAGGTCATTTTCACGCTCTTTAGGGGTTAGAAGGGAAAAATGCACCTTGGCGCAAAGAAGGGGGAGTGTCTTATTTAAAGAGCAAAGAGAGAGAACGGAAAGGAGTGAAGTAAAAGAAACCGAAAGGTATCTTGGAGGTTGAAGCAGATTAGAACAGAGCAAAATGGTGATCCAGAGAATAGAACTGTGCTTAACTCTGTTAAGAATGGCCATAGATCTCGTCATGAACGTAGCAGAATCTATCATAGCCGCCCAAGAAGCAGCCTCACTGTCCCCTGGTCATCTGAATATCACCCGTCCTGTTGCTTTCTCTGGTTTTCTTCCCTGATCATTTTCCCCCCGTTTTTAAGCTTCCAATTCCTCTGTTTCTCATGTTTGTATACATCTTCTTCTTTGGGATATAGGGATATCTGTATCCATACTATAGGAGAACTTGTTTAAAAATGAGAGATATTTCTGTTTGCAGGTTCTGTGAATTTGAGCAATTTAAAGTTCTTTATATCCATTTAGTCAACATCTTCAATAATATACTACATTTCCTACTTTGTAATTATTATTATTAATCATAAATCTACATAAAAAAAAGAAGACACATGGTCTTGATGTAATGAATAGAAAAAATTTGATGTAAATATCATCCTAAGTTTAACTCCTTGTTTGTTTAGTTTTTTCCCCCTCTTTTGGTGATAGATTGGATCTCTGTTTTACACTGGCTCTTGAATTTGTGTGAAGATATTAAGATATCCTCATATATTTAGTGTTGTAATGTCGCGTTCTTGATTTGCTTCAAAAAGATATGAATGAAGGAGATAGGGTGCTTCAAATTTCGTCATTAGTCTCTGTTTCAGCGCAGTGTTTCTTTTTTTTTTTTTTAAAAAAAGTTTGGGATTATCTGATTCATTGGTACTGTACAATATGGGGTCTTTTGAGGAAATGGAGACAAGAGGCATTAGTTTAATGACAAACGACAAACCCATGCGAGCCACTGCTTCTCCTTCTCCTTTTTAGAAGAATTTTAGATTTCCCGATAACTTTTTGTTTCTTTCTTCGAGTTATGTTTAAGAGCATATTTCACCAAATCCAATCATCTCAAGTGAAATGAATATGAATATTGATTTGAGCAATATATATATATATATATATATATATATATATATATATATATGAATATGGATGTGTGCATATAACACACACACACACACTATATACATCACTCAACTTTTACAAATCCCTTTTTCCTGCAAAGGTTATTGTGTAGGAGTTGTGGGTATTTAGGAGTTTTTATTTTCAAATGTGGCTCCAAAAATGTTAAAAAAGGTATAATGTTACCATTTGCTGTTTAAAACTGTTAATAGTCAATGTTAGTTTATAACACTCTGAAAGGATGTTGACAAAAATTTATATATTTAAATTATCTTT
Source organism: Acacia melanoxylon (assembly GCA_019022615.1). NCBI lineage: Eukaryota > Viridiplantae > Streptophyta > Magnoliopsida > Fabales > Fabaceae > Acacia > Acacia melanoxylon. Next base: position 5,023,597 of record JAFJYJ010000007.1, read on the forward strand.
AAATGATATATCTTCACATTGCGATGAGAAGTCAAATTCAAATTTTTTGTTTTTATCAGAACATGAGTGATATACTTGTAAATTATATTAAACCAAGTTTTATTCGTAATAATGCAACTTACTTTAAATTTTATGTAATATATAGAAAATTGTATTCTCTTGACAAAGGAAAAAATCGTAGAAAGGAGACTGATCCTTGGAAAAAGAAAGAAATCTCTTGGGTTAAGGTAACCCAATCAACAAGCAAAGTTTAAACAAAAAGAAAAAGTGTAGACGCGAAAACCTCCAATAATAATAATATGCAACATAATATAGGATCGTGTCTTGTAGGATAATTTATCCATATTTCTTAAATTCCCTTCAAATATAAAGTTTATCTTTCAAATACAAATAATTTTTTATAGCTCAAATAATTTTTTTTTTTATAATCAACCGCTATTATTTTATTTTTTCACATATAGATAAATAAAATATTAAAACAGGGGTAAGAAAATAAAAGGACGACAGATGAAAAATTTTCAAAAGAAAAAAATACATAATTTAATAATAAAACGAATATTTTGTATAATATTTATAAAAAGTTACATTATCATTTATAAGTTATCAACAATGCAATAGTCTTAAATGTCAAGGCCTAAAAAAGTCTTAGATTTCCCTATAATACAAACTTACATTGCAGTTTTAATAAAGAGTTTAATGTTTCTGTTTTTTTTTTTTGTCACACTTACATAAAAGTGAGTTAGTCCATTATAAAGAGAAAAGATTGAATCCACTCATTTTTATGTGAGTGTGACAGAAAAAAATATTTATACATAAAAAACAAAAATCTTAAACCCTTTATTAAATTAGTCTAATTTTAAGTAAAATTACTATGGGATTGTATGGATAGTTAAAATATTGGTATGGAATATGGTAATTATGAAACGATTAGCATCGAATATTTGAATTTTTGCATAAAATTTTGTTAGTACGGAAAATAATAATTTGGGAAAACAGTTCTTATGGCATGGGCAGTTTCCTTTAAATTTTAGTTTTGCTATTTTAGTATAGCTAGACCATCCAATTTTGTTTTGTTAGCATTGTTATCCCTGTAAAGCCAATTGTGCTAATAGAGTTAAATTAAAATATTTCTTAAGGAGAGAAACATTGGTATTAAATTAAAAATTGAAAGAAATTATAGGTACCACAAAATTTGTTTTCCTATGATAATTTCATCAACAAGCCTTATCTTAAGATATCAAGGGTATAAAAAAGATAATTAAAGTATTTCTTTTGATTTTTCTGTATCTCTCTTAAGATATCAAGGGTATAAAAAAGATAATTTGATGTGGTATTAATTAAAAAATTAATTAATTTTTGAAATTGAACTATTTTTTATTATATGTATAATTTAAGTTTTTGAACCGGAGTGGTCGATTAAATTGTTTTTTTAGAAATGGCATTAAAAAATTGCCAAACTAGAGAGAGAAAGGAGATGTATGCCTATTCTTCAAGTCAACGTAGTGAATATAGTAACTTAACGGGATATTAATACTCCTTTAATCTTAAATATAAGATAAATTTGATTTTTGTGAAGATATTAAGAAAACTAATTAAATTATTTTAAAATGTTTATATTTATCGTATTTTCTTCAAACTATTTTTCCTAACATATAAATTGATATATAATCTAATGATACACAATGGATCTGTTTGGATTAGCGGTGATTTATTTTCTATCCGAATTTTGTAGATGCCCGGTAGGGAAAAAAGTAGGTTGTAAATATATTTTGTGTTTGAATTGATGGTGGTAAAAGTGGCGGGGCCCACATAGAAAAGCTGAGAACTTTTTTCTAAAAGCTACCCCATGGAGGTTTTTCTTAAATTGACTTTTATGAGTTTTTTTTTTTTAAAAAAAAAACCCAATAAACTTAAGGGTCTACCCAAACACTCAACTTAAGGTTTTTTTGCTACTATTATTTTTTTCTGGTTTTTTTTGACTTAAAGCTACCCAACACTCTCTCCATACGGGGCCAATATGTAAAATAATTAAGTAACTTACTCAATTTTCTTAATTTCTTCTTAAAAAAAAAAACTGTGTTATATTTATAATTGAAAGGAGTAATTTTTTATGATAGAATGTTCATAATTGATCCTTGATAATACCAACATTTGGCCGTTGAATCCCACGTTTATCAACACTTCAACTAACACATTGAAACAAGCGAGGATTCAACTAATACTAACGTTAACAATCAATCATCCATGACTTGCAGTTAGAACTAACACCGTAGCTATAGTTTGTTAAGGGAAAACAATTCTTGGGGTTGGGGCTCACCTATAGTTTTCTCAAATAAAAAATAATTAAAGAATTATTTTTTTGTTTTCCCGGATAAAAAAATACTAATTACTAATAAATCTCTAAATCTCCTTTGTTATCAACTCCAACTCTTCATGTGGGTCCCATTGCATTAAATTTTGGTAAAATTTTCCCCCCTCCTTTCAAACCGAACAAACCCTAAGGGACTTGAGAATAATTTTGAAAATGTGAAATTACTCAAACATATTTTGATTATGTTGACGAAGCTCGGTCATAAGTTTGACTTGTAAAAAGGATTGGGGAAATAATTGTTATTTGGAATTTGTTTATTACTCACCTACTACAAGTTATGTACCGTACGCCTCAAGCTAAACAATCAAATACTTAACTAAAGTATTTCAAAAGTCATCAATAAAGATATCTAACATCCAAATCATCAAAATACATATTCAGTTCAAACAAAGCCTACATCACACTGTTAAATTAAATCTTTAAAATATTTTAACAGGTAAAAATAAAATGTGGACATCTTAAGGTCATGTCAAATAAAAAACCACAAAACATGTGCTCCAGACACACAAGAGAGCCTTCAAGCTCACTCTATAGATGCTTTCTCATACTCCCTACTAGAACAGTTACATGAAAAATGTTAATATAAAGAGATGTGATTTCATATTTCAGTAACTACTAAAAGTTTCTACCGTATACAAACAAATCACATATAATATAAAATAAAAAACTGATTATATATATATTTGCATGTACCATAATCCTCATGCAAAACAATTGCAAATTTAATCATCATTATGCCAATTTATATTATCATCACAACATGTAATATACAATTGTGCAATAAGCAATTTTTCTTATATCACCGTCTATCCTTATTCTATTGACTGAAATTATATGCTAACACATAGTCTAACAAAAACTCATATATTTGACTGGATTGTTCCAAACTCATCCATCTTAAGAAAGAAGGGCTTTTGAAGCATTAATTTATATATATAAAAAATTAAACTAAGGATGGGTCGGGGGAGAAAAACAGTACTTAACTCTCATATAACAAGCCAAAAGGTAGATTTGGAATTTGAAAAAAATAAATAAATCTGAAATAACATGAATAAATAAATAAAAAACATGTCAAGTGGTTCAGAAGTAGGTACTACTCCCTCTGGTCCTTATTATAAGCGCACCAACTAGTTGTTAAAGTTTATTTGGTTCTTTTTATAAGGCACTTGCTTGTTCCCAATGAAAGAATGATTATTTTTTTCCATGTATCGCCCTTAATTAATAAAGGTAGTGGGTGAGAGTAATAATTAATATAATATTAGAGTTTAATGCAATTAGTAGGGACAATATTGGAAATTACTTAGATTTTAGGACAACTTTATTGACTTAAACTATTTTTATTGGTTTGTGAGAAAAGTTAGTTGATGCCTTATAATAAGGACCAGATGGAGTAGTTGCTAATATGTTACGGGAGAGAAGGACACACAAATCGAAAAGGAAAGCACTTGGGTCTTGGATATGAAGAACATAATATAAAGGGCCTGTTTGGTTATCTCATGTAATGGATTTATTATCCCATTAGATGGGATAAGATGGGATAATAAGTCCATTAAGAGACAAAATTCATTTTTTAGGTGTTTGGGTTGTTTTTATTTTTAATGGACTTTAAGGTGTGATGAGGTTTTTTTTGTTAAGCCACTTCCCCTAGCTTATCTCCCATTACTTATGATCTCACATGTGGGGCCCTTTGTAAAATGACACTTCACCCCCTAGTCCATTGGATTATACTTATGATACTAATTTTTTATCTTTCTCATTTTGTTATTGTTCTTGAGGATTTGTGTTTTTCTGCTTCTCACCTGAGGGGATTGGTGGACGATATATATTTAGGTTTGGGATGTTTTTGATACAATTGGCAATCCAAGTGAGCTAGACCGTTAAAATTGAGAATGGTCCTTAGAAGAAAAAATGAAACTGAAATTTTATGTAAATGATTATTAAAAAACGCTGTAGAATAACGGAAGGAGAAAATCCAAACAATGAATTTGAAATTTTATATATTAGTTTTTGATGGCGATACATAATTTTATCCGGAGATATTCTCAAAATGATGTGAAATTTGATCAAGCTAAAGAAGGAAATATGGGTGATGAAGATAATGATGATCCACTTGATGAAGCATCCTCATCAATACGAATGAATGATCTTCGTGATCAAATCGAAATGAACTTGTAGGGACTAGATTTATTTAAGTACTTTATCGTGTTGTAATTTATTTAATGGAATTTTACTATTTTATTTAGCAAATTTATATTTATATTTAATTTTTATCCCAAATTATCACATTTTATACAATACATATGTGTGTGTGTGAGATTTTGATTACGCTCTTTTCGTCATTTTCCATCTCATCTATCTTTTTAAAAGTATCTACGCCAAACAACTTCCCATCACAAACAAAAACAACTTCGCATCGCTATCCCAAACATAAATCACATCAAAATAAGTCCATCAAAAAATAAGTCCATCAAGATAAGTCCATCAGATGCAAAAGCCACTTCTCCCTCCGCTATCCCAAACGAGCCCAAAGTGTGAGTAAACACCCATAATGCGCGGTTCTTGGGAGTTGGTGGCTTATAAAGAAAGAGAAAATAAAGTAGGTACTACAGGTACACACAAAACGAAATGGGAAATATATGGGTCAAAGGAAGAACAGTCCCAGAGAGAGAGAGAGAGAGTAAAATATGCAGACTTGCAAGAAAACATTAAGGAGAAATTGTGAGCTTTGAAGCATTGAAGAGACAACACACAGTAATGGAGATGGGCATGTGGGGTCTAAAGCAGATAAAAAAAAAGTATACCTGCAGGTGAGTGGAAATAAATCAGACCAGACTTTATCTTTAATCTGTTAAGATCAAACATTAAAAATCGGTGAAAATTAGGCCTCTTTAGGAGGCTTGTTAAGATTTTTTTTAATATAATTGAATTTTTAAAATAAAATAATTACTTTTTATATAGGATAATTACCTTTTTTTTTTTAGATTGAGTAATTTTTTTTTTTTTGGTTAGCATAGAGTAATTAACCGGTTTAGGGTGGCTTGACAAACCTAATAGCTTTATTAATAAGCCTAGGCTCGACTTGTTAATCAAAATAAGCTTTAATTTGACTTTTTATTAACAGGTCTAAGGTCTAATCAGGCTTTTAACAAGTCAGATTATATGTCTCCCACCCTTGCCTACTCAACAGTGAAAGAGAGAGGATGGTTTAGATGAGACAAGACATAAAATATTAAAGAAATAGGAGAAGAAAAACATGAAATGAATAGTTAAAACTTAAAAGACATGGTTCAGAACATGGAAACTTTGGAAGCAACGAATTTGAAGAGTGAAAGAGTGAAAAGTGGACTTCCGCAATTCGGCGCCTAGGGATACTCAATAAGTGCGGAAGGTCAGGTATTTATAGAAGAGAGAATTCGGGTTAGGGTTAGCTTTTGAATAAAATAATAATGAGTATGATATTCAGATAATATTTTGGGATAAGGAGTAATTTGGCCAATACATTTTTATCCTAAAAACTCTTAGTATAAATAACTTTTAAGTGGACCAAAAATACTAAAAAACTTTTAAAAATGTAAAGTAAGCACAACGTTGTTAGAAAAAAAAGAACGTTCGTCATCTAAGGTATAGATTAACCAACAAACTTTTACTCAAGGAGCGCCCAGTATAATACCCGGGTATTTGTTCATCTGGAATCTTATATTGAGATAAATAAATGGCTATAGGTGAGTATTAGGTCTCAAATAATGTGTATAATTATCTTATTTTCTAAGGAAAAATACCATGGAGATTAGAGATATAAGGTGCCAAAATTTGTAGAGATACATTATGTGTCATAAAAAAAAGCGCGAGAAAATTATGATAAATCTTAAAAGATAATTAAATAATTATTAAAAATTGGGGAGAATATTGTCCTTAATTATAGCAATTTAATAAATTATTTCCTTGGAAATAATAAAAGGGAAAATTTAATATATATTTTTTGGAAACCCTAAATGACCCCATAATTTTTAATATAATGCATGGGACATAAAATACCAATGTCATAAATGAAATAGTTGTGAGAAAATGATTAATCCTAATTAAGAAAATTATCAACAATTAATAAGTGATTAATTAAGTAATTAATGGCTAGTTGTTTAAGCTTGAACAAGAGAATATCCAAGGTAATTTATGTAAAACCCTTTAATTTGATGTTTATGGCTAAGGTTAGTATAAAATGTACTTGCTAATTAATTAGAAAAGATTAAGAAAAATTGGTGAGATTAAGTACATGAAAACCCTAAATCCTAAAAGGTTACTAATCATAGGATTAAGGCCCTAATTAAGCTTTCTAATTAAATTAGACAAATTAAATGATGGTCAATGGTTAGGATATAATCTAATAAAGCAAGATCAAAGGCTACAAGAATTTCTAACAATTTTAAATGCCTAAATCCATGTAATTAAGTAAGGACCAATGGGATAATTTTGTGAATTATATAAGATAATTAAAATATAAAATAAACAGATAGGATAAATGAGAGTCAGTTTTTGGCAGTTGTAGGCCGTCTGGTGAGAGTCAGTTTTTTTTTCCTAATTTATTTAAAAACTTAGGGTAAAAGAGTAAATTTACCCGAATTTGAAAATCTCAATTTGGTCTTTGATACTTTTAAATCCTTTAACAAGTTTAACAGACATTTGAGATTTTGCAATTTCATTTAATATTTAAATGGAATTTTTTCAAGAAGTATCTTGCAGCAGAAAATCTTGTTTGAGACATTATTGAATATTAATTAAGTGTGAATACTTTTTTAATAGATATTCAAACCTTAGTTGACCTGACCCGAACCGGTGCCACTATGATTTAATAAGTGGATGAAAGGGAATGGGCCAACTTTGTTGCAACCAAAACTTTTTGGGCCAACTCTGTGACCCAAGTTAACTAATAAGCGGAGAGACCATAGAAGGAAATGGGTCCACAATGGAGGAAGCTTATTGTAGAATCTGATGCTGCAGAAGTAATTACGCTGGTTTTGGATACAGACCACAATGGAGGAAGTCTTCAGTTGCTAAAAATCGGAGAGCTTCTGAAGAATAATTGGCAGGTCAAGTTAAGGTTTATATGCCGTGATTTTAACAAGGTTGCTGATGCTTTGGCTAAGATTGGTATTTCAAGAACCTCTTTTCTTGAGGACTGTCCTTTTTATTTGAGATCTTAGGTTGACCAAGAGAGTTTTGGATTAATTTCCCCTTTCGTGTAATTCATTTACTAAAAAAGGAAATGGGTCCACAGCCCACGGTTTTTTTCCTCCCTGTCCAACGATATTGATACTACTCCCATCCTTAACGTAGAACTTAATTGAGGATATGATTTTAATGATAAATATAAGATTTAGTTTTATATTTATTAATCCTTTTTAAAAGTATCCTATTAATGCATTTTTAACAATAATTAAGTGAAATAGATTTAGAGAGTTAATGATGATTATTATAGGGTATTAAGTGAAAAAACATCATATTAATTAAATTAGATAAACATATCTTCCATCAAGGATTAGAGGAGTAATTTATAAGAACGGTTTGCTTAGACAAAACTCAATAATTAGCAATAAAGTATTTTCTAGCGGTGTGATGTACTCCTTCTTCTCATTCATATGAACTATGGAATGATAGTTACTTTATTAAATTTATCTTAAATTGATAAAATGTTTCAAGTTTATTTATATTAGCGAGGTCTTGAATTAAAAAAATAATACGAATAGTCATGTATGTTTAAACATTAATTAGATGAACAAAATTGGCTAAATGATTTATATTATGGATCAAAAAAATAAAGCATCTTAGAATAAGAACCGGAGGGGTTATCATGTATAGTGTTAGGTACATGTAGGGTATAATACTTTATATAACTTACAAATTGAAGGGCCAAAATGGGGCTGACATTATTATTACTCCGGTCTTTTTTTATAAGCAACAACTACTCAAATCACAAAAACAAATTGTTGATTAAAATTACTTGAAGGAAATAAAAGGGTAAGAGAAGCTTTTTTTGTAAACTTATATATTAAGATGATGAGTGAGAAAGAGAAATGGGAAAAGAGAGTGGAGAGAATGAGTGCGAAAAAGATATGAGAGAGATATATAGTTAGTTGAGGGTAAAAATGAAAATAAAAATAAAAAATAGACAAAGCCAAATTCTTACTTACACTTAGCCAAGCGCAGTGAGTTATGTCTATGCTTAAACTCACTAAAAATACCTATAAAAATCTCCATACGAGAACCTTTAGAATCCAAATTAGTGATCATAGTGTTGTGGATAAGTCGTTAAAATTGTCCTTGGAAAGATATATAGATCGACATACCTATGTTGTTTGAGGAATGCTTAATATTTTCGAGGTTAGCATGAAGTAAGGGGATGGTTGGTGGTTATAAATAGAAGCGTGTTTGGTTTTTAGATTCCATTATTCCCCTCATTTGTCCATGCACTCCACTCTGTGAATTTATTTCCACTAATGGAGAATAAAGATTTCTCCAATTAATAAACATAAGAGTCATATATTATCTCTACTCACCATAACACCATATCAATATAATATGGTTATTTGAATAACATTGTTTCACTAATCAGAAAGAAACTAAATTAATTGAAAGTGCAGAAGAAACACTCTCCAAATAGTTCAAATAAAGATTTATAGACTCATGCATGATAATAATACAGATAATTAAGAGTTATCTTTTCTAAATTTACCCAACAGTGTCTTCAATATCCCTATTAAAAGAGCTACTGAGTAGTTCATGTTTTTTTTAATCATAAATTTCACTTTCTTCTCTTCCTCTGTGTTCTTCCATTTAGTTCTTTGACACATTTACTGATTTCTCTGTGGGGTCTTATTATTCCTCATTTGACCACACACTCCACTCCCCACCTTGTTTGCCTTCAACTTCAACTTTGCTAGAGAACAATCCATCCAACTGATAAAAATTTGAGTGTCATGTTATACGAAGACTTGAATGAAAAAATAAAATAAAAAATCTAATCATGCGCATCTCCATATATAATTCATCTTGTTTTTATTAGAAAGAGAAGACTGAATTGATTGAAAGTGTAGAAAAAGTACTGTGCAAACAATTCAAATAAAGTTTGATCAACTCATGATACCAAGATGGATAATTAAGAGAGTCTCTTTCAAATCTGCACAACACTTTTGTGAAGGAAGCCGTTTTCAAGCTGGTGGCTTGGTGGAACAGTATTGTCGTTAGAATAGTCTCGACATTAACGAACCCTAGAAATGAAATCGCGTGTGATGGTTGATGCAAAATCGAAGTAGACGTTGATGGGAAATGAAATTGCGACGAGGAATGGCTTCTACAGGTGACAACGACGACGCACAAGGAAAGAATTACAGGGGCACAACTGCATTTAATGCGTTCTGACACACAAATTGCTTTACAATAATTTGTTGTTAATCCGAGATTTAATCATCTGAAACTCATTTAGCAAACTGATTAAAGGCATTTAAGAATAGTAATGAGTGATGATTTAAAGAAATGAAATCATAATCAGTTGATTTAGATTTCCGGAGACGGTGATTTGAAAAACAGGAAAGATATGAATCTAGTTAGAAAGAACATGCCTAGAGGCATATTGATTGGAGGCATTTTAACTTGACTCAAGGTAAGAATAAATTGGTTGAAAAATCATGTTGTAAAGATTTTGACTTGAGTCAAAATATGATGCTTAGAGTCACGGTGCCTAGAGGCAAGTATAACTTGACTAGAGGCAAAAACGATTTTGGCCTTGCTTGAACAAGAGATGGTTCTTTGAACACGATGCCCTTAGGTCTAGATTTTGCAGAAACTCCTTCATCGACGATGACTTTCGGTTGATAACGAATTGGGGGCTTCTTCTCACGCTTAGGTCGAACTAAGGGTTTAAGGGAAGGAGAAGACTGATTAGGTTTAAAATCCAGTGACTTTTTGGGTTTTGATGGCTTTTTGGGAGACATTTATGAGGGTTTTTTTTTTCGGAAATTGAGAGAATTTTGAGAAGGCTGAGAGGAATTTGAGATAACAGGGTTTATGACGGATCAAGAGGAAAAAAAAGAAAGAAATGACTCGAGGTAGAGAGCCTTTAAGCGACGCGGCTTTTGAAATTATAACGCCTTAACTTGAGGCATTAACCAAAACGACCCAAGGCACACAGTACAAATGAAAGAAATAGACGGAAAGATAAACTCGAGGTAGACTATAATGGACTCGAGGTAAACCGATAAACCAGAGAAAGTAAATTCTGAAAAATAACTCGAGGCAGATGGCTAAATAACTCGAGGCAGGAAGTATATGTAACTGACGCTTGACTCGAGGTGATAGGCTAGCTGACTCGAGGTAAACGGAGGCGTGACTTGAGGCAGACAGATGTGAGACTCGTGGCATTAAGAAAGTTCTCAGACTATTAGCCTGACTTGAGGCACTCCGCTACTTGACTCGAGGTAGATAGGTGATTCCAGACTGAATGACTTTTCCCTTGATTTGAGGCAAATAACTTAAGGACTCGAGGCATTCATTTAGCCCAACCAGCTCATTGTCGTGTTTGACTCAAGGCATATGTGAGTATGGCTCGAGGTAAACTAAATCATCACATTAGCTCTTTGCTTGTCCAAAACTCGAGGCAAGACTTCAATAACCTCAAGGCACTTGACTCGAGGTGATTTCTGCATAAATTAACATCTGTCAATAAAAAGAAATGAAACTATTTTTCTCTTACCTCGAGGCATCTTAACTTGAAGTTACAAATTTTGTAACTTCAAATTACACAATATGGTTGAATTAACTCGAGGCACAAGAATCAACAACTAGAGTCAATCTTTTACTCGGTTAACCTCTGTTTTTCATTTTCTAAATAGAATCCTGCAAAAATACAAACTAGAGACTCCGATGCTTAAGTTAGTATTTTAATTATCATGAAAGCAGAATTTAATATCAATGAACTAACATTTTGCTTACAATTCATTGGGATTTACCATTCCCAATTCCCTTCGAATAAATGTGAACTGTTCTTTCGCCAAGGGTTTGGTGAAGATTTTCACATGCTTTAACCAGTTTGTTAATGAGTTACAAAAGATCTTCACATGCTTTAACACCATATTTGAATTAAAGCATCTTCATGGGTCAAAAGCATTTACATATACACGGAACAAATTTCAAAGTCGACAAAATCATTTCTACAAAAATATACCCAACTTTGGCATCAACGTTATACCAAAATGTCATATTCTATTAACTTCCTGAAAACATTACAATGACACACAGTTGAACCTTTGCATCAGCCTATATACATACGACCCTGAACTACAAAAGGATCCACATGATACATGTACAAGTTGATAGACACAAACTTTATCCCATGTCAATTTTTTAAGTGCCCCTAGATGAACATGGTTCAAAGTTTGCATTCATATGCATAAACAAAAAGTCATATATGTATCAAAAAATTAACTGATACATCTGAGTTAGTCAAGGCCATCAACAAAAATACTATAATAAATGGCCGCCCATAAAGTTTACTAAACTAACTACTGCTGAAGAAGGGAACGAATCCATGAAGGCTTGTACTCAGGAGGAATCTTGGCAAATGCATTCAGTAGCCTATCACAAGCAATGATCTTCATGTGAACAATGTTTCTCTCATTCCATGTCAAGTCCTCAACTTGCAGCAGCTCCATGAAGAGGTCATCTCCCTTTGCATCTAGTCCTGATTGTGTTTCTTGAGTTGACATCTGATAGGCCAGTTTGTCAAACACACTAACGATGGTCTTGTCTAATGAGCTAACTATGTCTCTCAGAGCAGCAGCCATTACTTCTGAGTTGTTAAGGCGTTGCCTCTTCCTTGGACAGATTGAGGAATCACTTGGATTGATTGGTGTGGGTGCAGTCTCGTGGTTTGTCTCTGGGATAGCATTTTCCCCACCATGAGTCAGGGGTGTTTCCGGAAGGTCATCTTCTTCAAGGTTCACTTCCTCCTCCATTCCACCCGGGGACAGTCCTTCATCACCAACAGCCCTATCCTTTCCCCACACAATGCATAGAGAGTCAAAGTTGGGTAATGACTTTGTCCTAAATTCCTTGTGCTTTGGATGAGCCTGCAATATGCACAATACTGGTTGCACATACCTTTAGACAATTAAATATTGAACCATATTGAAGACATTGATGGTTGCACGTGCCTTGAGATATTCATCCCACACCTGGTTATCAGCAGTTACAAGTTTTGTATCCGGATCCCAACCAAATCCGGAAGTGTTAGGCCCATAAATAATGTCATATGCCATTTGCCACAACCGTTTCAATGTCTTGAGTCTTGAGGTTATGTGCGGACTTGCTTTAATCCCAGAACCAGGTAGCTTATGTTCCATCATTGACTGCAACGCGTTGGCAAATCCAGACTTGAAGCCATTATCCGCCATGAACTTTTGCTCCAATCTCAAAGTTAGTAGGCACTCAACCAAGATTCTGTCCTCCTCTGTTGACCACATTTTGATCTTCCCTAGCCTTGCCTAATCTGCGGATTCCATCTATAACATAACTCAAAAACACAAAATTTGTGAAGTTATGGAAAAGATTTACTTAACAGGAAACATAGCTAACCACATAAACTCAGCATAAAGTATTACTTAATTTCAATCAATGTCACATATAATAGCATTGTCATTATAAAATAAACATAAACATCACATTGTCCATACACAAACAATAAATGTCTACAACAAATTCAGTTTTCATTTTGCGCCACAAAGGCCGCGAACATGTCATTTGCAACATTTTCCCGGAAATTATTCCACACGTGACTAGTTTCCATAGGGACCAACGTCGTGTTCTCAATCGTTGGAGGTCCCGTCTCAAATGTCTCAAGCTTCTCATCAAGGGGATTTTGAACACTTTCTCGACGAATCAGATTATGTAGCAAACAGCAGGCAACAATGTATCTGTTTTGAATCTTCATTGGGTAAAAAAATGCGCTCCTCAGTATTGCCCAACGTAACTTCAGTATGCCGAAGCACCTCTCTATCACATTACGGGCAGCAAAATGTCGCATATTGAAGCATTCATGAGCAGTTTGGGGTTGGTGTCTTTGTCTCCACTCATTCAGGTGGTACCTTTGACCTCTATAAGGAGCCAAAAAACCTTGGCAATTATTGTACCCTGCATCCATTAAGTAGTACTTCCCTGCGCACATAAAGCATGTGTTTAGTGTTCTCAAAAAATTTTAGGAACACAACAATTACGTAATTGTAACCAAATAGCACACCATTACCTTGCGGTACTCTTAGCTCGTGTGGTCTCCTTATAGCATCTCTCAACACCCTCCCATCAGCAGCTGAACCTTCCCACCCTGGGAAGACAAATATGAATTGCCTATCTGGTGAGCATACCCCAAGGACATTAGTAGTCACCTCTCCTTTTTCTATTTCGGTACCTACCCTTGTGTTGTGCAGGGACTTGTACACGTATATGTGTACCATCCAATGCACTAAGGCACCTCTGAAAACACAATAGCATTAAACCACTTCATGTAAAACCACACATTGTATATTAAATTAAATTAGTCATCTAATAACTGATTGTACGTATCTTGAACCACTTCCATCGATTATCATTTGTGTCCTTCGGAATTGGCTCAGGTTTCTTCAGAAGCAATGATTGAAGTCTGATAGTAGCATTGAGCACTAGTTTAAAGTATCTACTAATGGTTTCCCCTGACCTTCCAAACTCAAACTAAATGATTCTGTTCTTCACATGATGCGCCAATATGTGAAGGAACATTGCCACTTGCTCATCAACTAGCATACGTTTAGTTGCTCTCAATCCGCCAATTGTGTCTAACATGTGACACAATTTATCAAACGTTCCTCGGTACATCCTAATTTGGTTAAAGCATGTGGTGTCACTACTATATATCATAGCCCTCAAATTCGCTCTCTTGGCATGAAAATCTAATCTAAATGACCTATTCGGTAAGTGCCTCGGTCTAACTAATCCAACTGCTACTATCATTGTCACAAGCAAGCTCCTCACTATTATAAGCAAAGCTAAACACGCAGCCAATATTGCAACCATTTCTTCTGACCCAAGCTCCATACCTACACAATTTTTGTCCACACCGATTTCCTTTTCATCATAATCTACTACTCCTCTTTACAAACTACCGCTATTTGACATTCAAACATATCACATTTCATTCCAACCTGTCAATTTATATCACCACTTTTGACCCAACACAACACAACACATCACAGTTCAATTGTTCAACTGTCTTGAAACCCAATTTACATCACGGTTATTCAAAAGTTTAAGTGTCTTCAAAACCAATGTACATAACGCTTTCAGTTTACAATTACATTTTTCCAACCCAATTTTCATTTTGATTCCATATATATCATTACATATCCAACAATCAATTTTCCTCAAATACAGTATGTACACATTCAATTTCATATCTAACAAAATTCACATTATTCACATTATGACGACATTGGCCTTTTCAAATAACCCAAGCACACTGTAAAGCAACAAACAACATTTTTAATACAACATCATAGCACAACGTACACCAACAAACAACATTTTAAATCGCCTATTCCACCTGCCTCTGTCACTACATCTCCAAACTCACCAAAACTGAACCCATAAAAAGAGCCATTCACACAGACCCCTTCAAACGTGTCTCTCTTGTTGCTTCCAACTCTCAAATTTCTGTCTATTTTAACCCAACTGAAAGCAACAGGGCCTCGACAATTTTAATCGAAAGAAAAGCTAAAAATCATACATCATTGAGAACACCCATTGACACTTACCTCGACTTGAGCTTCAGTTTCTCCTGGGATCAACTTCTTGTTCGCCTCAGTAGCTCCTCGTTCTTCTCTGGTCTTCAACGCGTCCTCCGTGAAGCTCCTCAGTAGCTCGAGCTTTAACCATGTGTGATTTTTTAAAGGGGCATTTCTGTCCCAATATTTCAGTCTCCCGGGAAGATTTCACCTCTCCCGCCACTTTCGGATGGAATGAAATGGATTGAAAGTTCCCACGTTTAAGGGACCATCGCCGAGGGCGGGAACTCTACTTCCTGGAAGATTGGGGCACCAAACGCGATTTAGTGGAGGGAAGTGGGCCAAGTTCCCTTTCCCTAGCCCAAGTTCTATGTAAGAAACAAGGCCTAAGAGCTTGTCTTATCTGGACTGTCATGATAAGTATAATTTAACTTTGAATTTTATTAACTCTGTTTTACAATTTAACAACTTTCATTTTTATCATATTTAATATACATGTTATCCAACAGAATAAAAGCTACACAGAAATAAATAAGGAGTAAAACTGTACACTATGGTTTATAAATAAGGAAAATAAAATCTTCTGTCAACTTTATAAACAGGATGAGGAGTAAATTTTTAGTGGTTTTCCCTTGAAAAAATCAAAATGATTAGAATTAGGACTTTGCTGGTTTCTTGAATAAGAAGCGTGCCAAGAAAGAAACACATGTACCCATTAAACATGCAAATCAATATATGTCCAGGTTTAACGTACCTAATACCATAGCTTCACGGTCCATATCAACAATCTAATGCTCTGTTCATGGTTTCCTTCCTCAGAGCCGCCATGGGAGAAGTGAAAAAAATTCAAGAAACTAGCTTACAAATTCAAGCTGAGAATTAATTGCACTGAGTCGATCTGGGTGTGAGATCAAACACAACAGTTAACTAGAATGACCTAAGTCATATGACTTGAACATTATTCTCTTATCACTGTACATGACAAATGGGTTCTGTATTGATAAACTAGACACTAACAACCATACCAATATTAGATAAATTAGACAATTCACAGAAATACAATCCAAAAGATTAACTTACTTAAGACTTGCAAATATCAGGTTTGGTTGCGGTTAGTGACGGACCCAGGATTTTAGGTTTGTGTGTGCACAATTATAGGGAAAGTTTTAAATGCATTAAGATTGTATTTTTTTTTTCATGATACGAAGCAATTGAAGCTATGATTTCCAATTCCAAAGATACAATCAGCAAAACAGAATTCAACCATAAATTCAGCATAACATAATCGAGAAGCCATAAATTCAGCAATAAATTCTTCCTAAAATTAGCAACAAATTCATCATAAATTCATAATTCAGCAAAGGAAAAGAAAATTCAAGGAAATAGTTGGATTTTGACCCCTTAGCACTTACAATGGCAATGTTGTTTCCATTGAGTAGAATCTGATCCAGCTTTGTTATCCGTCTCCCTTCAGCAGTGTTCTCACTATTATATGAATTACCAAAATAGCTTACTATGTTGCCTCATGCATCAACAAATGCATGCAGGAGTGACACAAACAATCAAATCAATGAAAAAGTAATGCTAAAATAAACTCGTGGTAAATCAGAAGTTTCTCTAAAAGTATATTGCTATAGCGTCCAATTAATCAGAAAATACAGCAAAGTTAAGTTACCTCATAAGTTTAAAAAACAAACTTTGACCAGATATTCAAATGACTAAAAACAAAAAAATGCTCACTTGATAAAGGCAAGGAACATTGTATAACTTGTTATTAATTCCCTTATAGCTAACCATAAATTCACATGTTATATAAGGTGATAGCCAGATCCACACAATATAGTAACAGAACACCAAATAGGAGTGACATAAAAGCATGTATCTAAAGGCTTGGTAATTTAGCGAAGTTCTTACTATTCGGTAACATGCTCAAGCACCATGTTGACATGGACATCAAAGCCTTTGGGAGTACCAACTCTTTATCTCCTTTCATTGTCATGTTGGATATGATTAGTTTTGATGATGTCTTATATAGATGTCATTATTAAGAGCAAAAAGCTTGTATACTATATTTATCTCCTACATTGACTAACTGTTATATATTTAATGTAGAATAGTCCAAGTTGAATTATAAAGATTAATCAAGAAGGAGATAAGAGGTTACGGAAAGAAAAAGAAGAACTTGTAGAGAATATCAAGGAAGCAAGAAGCTATCAAAGGATTTTGGGAATGATCAAGAGAAGAGAAGAAAAAAAGAATTGAATTGTGGAAAATGATCAAGGAAGAAGAGAAGAGAAGAAAGAAAGCGTTGGTTTATGAAGAATGATCAAGAGAAGAGAAGAAAGAAAGAGTTAAGTTATGGAGAATGATCAAGAGAAGAAGAAAGAAAGAAGAACTTGCTTAATGGAATGAGAAAATCATTATACAAGCTCTTAGATTGATTCTAGAAGTCTCCACGATGATATGAAAGTTGGAATAGCTCAAATCGGAGTTAAAATAAGCAAAATCAAACTTCAGGATGAGCTAACTCGAGCCAGGAGATTCAAACTCGAGTTAGAATGTTTATCTACAGTGTTTTGGGCATCTAGGATGATTGACTCAAGTCAAGAAGATCACTACCTCGAATCTGGGTCAAAGTTCGAGTCAGACATTCTTCTGACTTGAGCCAATTGTGATTTCCAAGTAATTTTCGCCTCTGGAAGAAGTTTCCTTGAGGTAAACCACTAATTGCCTTGTGTTACCATGTAATTCAGCAACTCTGTTCACTCTGTTTCACGTTTAGCTCGGGCGAGGTCTGGTAATTCGATGATATCTCTCAAGCCAGAGATC
Organism: Acacia melanoxylon; assembly: GCA_019022615.1. Lineage (NCBI taxonomy): Eukaryota > Viridiplantae > Streptophyta > Magnoliopsida > Fabales > Fabaceae > Acacia > Acacia melanoxylon. Next base: position 5,041,597 of record JAFJYJ010000007.1, read on the forward strand.
AGATTGAGGTGAAATTAGTGACATATGAAACTAGACTCCCAATTAGTCATTTTGATATAAAATTCAAGCCCAAATGAGTTCATATGAGAGAGCTATGAATTGTAGAAGTTGGATCAGAAATCAACGCCACATAGCTGACCAAGGTTCGGTATTTTGGGTGTATCTTACAATATACATATCTAATTGAGCTGAAATTGGTGCCATTTGAAAGTAGACTCAAAATGAGTTCCATCAAGAGTTGAATAAGCCAAAATGGAGTTCAGACCAGAGATTTATGTCCTTCCAAAGTTGACACTCGAAATTCTAGATTCATTTCAGCATAGGCTTGGTTTTCTGGACATAGCTCACACTATACACAACCAAATGAAGTGAAACCAACTCCATATGAATCTAGACTCAACAAGTGTTTCATAGAATTTGGAATCAACAAAGTTCAAATCAAAGATCAAAGAAAATGAAAAAGAGCAAGTTGCCTCGAGCTAGCAGTGGCACCTCGAGTCTAAGTGAAGGCAGAGAGTTAGACATTTTGAGAGAGGTTTTTACCTCGAGCTATAAAATTCACCTCGAGTCAAATGCTTCTGAAGGTAATGGATCAATTGATGATTAACTCGAGCCATGATTTTGGTTGCCTCGAGTTTGAGCATAGACTCGAGCCAAGGATATTGCTGCCTCGAGTCAGTCAGTAATATGTTAAACTTCTCTATGCTTTAAACGATGGATTGACTCGAGCCAGAATGTGTTTTAACTCGAGCCAATTGCAAGTCAGAGAGCAAGGGTCTTTGGAGAAGACTAATTGACTCGAGCCAACAAGTGTACCTCGAGTTAATGGCCAACCCGAGAGATTGACAAATTGAGAGGAGTTTTTGACTAGAGCCAACAAGTAGCAACTCGAGTTAACAGAACACACAGCAGCATCAACGTCTCTGAGAATTCCGAAATGATTCTTATCAATTGATTTTTACTTGCTATACTTCTCAATGCTATTAATCATGTTTGTTAGTAAGTTTCAGATGATCAAACAAAGGATTAACACAGATTACAAAAATCAGATGATTACGTCAGCTTCAATGGCTATATTTGTTCCAACAGACATATTCTAAACTGGAGGAATTGCTCAACGGTCATAAATTGCAACTAACTATAAAAGGAGAAGCATTCAAGATAGAAGAGGTTGGAGAAGAGCTTGCACTGTCGAAATGCCAAATTTCTGAATCCAACGCTCATATACTCTCTGTTTCACCATGTTTATATAGTTTTCAGTAGAGAGTGTGATGATCGATTATGTACTTCAGTGATTATTATTCATCTACTCTTGAGAGAGTCTAAAAACTTATTTGATTATTGTTTAGTGATCAAATCTCAAGGTTGTGGGACCTTTGAGTGTGGGTGTACAGTTACAACTTGTAAGGGGGAGTGAGTCCGAGAGTGAAAGGATCATCCTTTGTTTACAGAGTGTGTAATTGTATCCTAAGGGGAGTATCTCGAAGAGATTGTAAAGGCTGCACAAGTGCCCGACTAAACTTGTGAGGTTGTAAAGGCTTTTCTCTTGTGCCCGGTTAAACAAGGAGATAGTGGATTGAAAATCTCAAGTGGAGCTTGGGGACTGGACGTAGGTCAAGGATTGGACCGAACCAATATAAATCTCGGTTTGCATATTCTCTTCCCTAAACTCTTACATTTCCAGCATATATGTTTGAATGACTGACTATTGCTTTATAAACTATTTCCATCATTCGAACTGCTTTCAGTAAGTTGCGAAAAGATTTTCAAAATTATCTAAAGTTTTATCAGACACCCAATTCACCCCCCTCTTGGGTGACAGCCAAGTCTAACATGTCACCCATAGTTTTGACCTTACAGTTTCTAGCAAAAATGTCCATAAGCAGAGTTTAATGCTTTATTGAGGCAAAAGAACAAAGTAAACAAGAGATAGCATGTAATCAGAGAAGTGCAAACCTGATGGAAGAAGCTGTGATGGGTTATTGGCCATGGAAACTCAGTAGTTAATGCTCTCAAAATCTATGGAAACATTTGCAAGGAGTTACAAATCATCACTAATATGTAACTCTAGAAGATGTTGTATAGCAGATAAGAAACAACAAAATAGAATTGATTCCTCTCACATGATATAGAAACTTAAAAAGCAAAATGAAACAGAACAATTTGGAACACTAACAGAACAATTATAGAATTGATGCATCTAGCAATATGTATTTTACATCAAAAGAACAAAACTATTCCCCAACGTTCTAAGATTCCAGCAACAACCTTATTTTTACTTTCAGAATACTAAAAACAAATTAAGTAAGATAAATCTTACTAATGTCCTACAAATCATCAAAGCTATGGAAACAGAATACGGGGAAAATAGTGAGCAATAATACAAAGACAAAATTTATAGATAAATCATGAGGCTTTACTACGAGGTTTTAGAACGATAACCCTACTTCTGTCAGACGAAGTGGAGCTCTGGGAAGGCTTGACCTGCACGATGGAACAAATTGGGGGAGAAAATAAAGCGTCAGACAAAGAGGAGCTCTGGGAAGGCTTGACCTGCGCGATGGAACAAATTCTTGACCTGTGTCGGACGAAGAGGAGCTTTCTGCGTCGGACGAAGAGGAGCTCTGGGAAGGCTTGACCTGCACGATGGAACAAATTGGGGGAGAAGCGATGGAACAAATTGGGGATTGGGGGAGAAAATAAAGCGTCGGACGAAGAGGCTGCGCGATGGAACAAATTGGGTAAAAAATATTGTCTGAGTCCAAGTTCAAACTGGGGACTTCAGGTGTGAAAGAGCGAAGTGATAACCAACTACACTACTCAGGAAGTTGTTAAGAAATTCCTTCACAAAATATATATATTCTAAAACTTTTGTGTCTGCACTTGCCCACATGGGCACTAGTGTGGGTCCGCCACTGGTTGTGGTAAGAAAGATTAACTTACCCACTAGTTTTTGATATCTTTCCGAATCATTAAACAAATCATTAAATTAGTATGGAAAATTTCTTAGCCGTCCATTCGCTATGAACAATGTTTTCTGTGAGGGAAGTTGTTTTTAAGATGATGGCTTGATGGAACAGTATTGTATTGTATATTGATGGATTGAACCTAGTCCTTGATAAGGGTCTAGCTCTGGCCTACTTCCAACCCTTCAATGAAATTTTTGTGACCTTGTATATTTATATAAAAATTAATGAGGTTAGGAAATGATTAGTGCAAAAAATAAATAAAATACTCTTCTAGTACTATTTATGAGGAACCAAGTATGGAGGATAGGCACTAAGAGCTCATTCTATTTGAATCGTCCAGACAATTATAATTTAAATTTGGTTTACAATTTAACAACTTTCATATTTATCCTATTTAATATACACTTTACCCAACGGTATAAAAACTACACAAAAATAAATAAGGAGTAAAACTGTACACAATTGTTTATAAATTGGGGGGGAAAAAAATCTTCTGTCAAATTTATAAACAGGACGAGGAGTAAAGTTTTACTGGTTTTCTCTTAAAAAAAATCATAATGATTAGAATTAGGAATTTGTTGGTTTCGTGAATAAGACTAAAGGCAAAGGCAAAATGAGAAAACGCCATCAAGATGAAGAAGCGTGCCAGGAAAGAAATACACGTACCCATTAAACAAGCAAATCACTATATGTCCAGGTTCAATGTACCTAATGCCATCTCCAGAAAAGGGAACGAATCCTCATGATCCAAGATCAGTTCTCACTCATCTCGTAAACTAATCTATATCATTGATTTTATTTAATCTTGACCGTTTATTTTATATTCTTAAAACTCATTTCAAACCCTTTAAATTCTTGGACTCCAATAAACTTTTTTTTTTAATATTTCATGTATTGACGGGTACTTAAAAGATTTTAATGTGAAAAATTATTTTAGGGTTTTCAAAAAATATTTAAGGTACTGACGGATATACTTTAGAATAGTACTAAAAAATACTTTATAATTTTAAAAAATTATTTTAGGATCTAAAAAAAATATTTAGTCTTAACCTGATGCTAAAAGCGATACTTCAAGATAAAGGATCGATCTTGAAAAATATTTCAAGATACTGACTGATACTAAAAAATATACTTCATGATATTTTTTCAAGATCATAAAATAATTTTTTAAAATCAATTTTTTTAAATATGCCTCAGTATTTATTTTTTTTCGTAAAGAAAAGGGTTGGGGGAGTTGAAATATTTAAGAGGTTGGAAATGAGTTTTAAGAATATAAAACTAGGGAAGAAGGTAAAGGCACAAGGGATAAGGAGAAACTTGAAAAGGATCCGTTCCCAGCCTGATGATCCATGCCAACAATCCAATGCTCTGTTCATGGTTTCCTTCCTCAGACTCGCCATGGGAGATGTGAAGAAAATTAAAGAAACTAGCTTACGTATTCAAGCTGAGAATTATATTACACTGAGTCGATCTGGGTCTGAGACCAAACATAACACCAGCAACATAAGACTGAACCATGATTCTGTTATGGCTCTAAGCCTAGGACGCCACAAGGACACTGGTTTCTTATAAAAGAAAAATGAAAATGCACTCACTTTCTATCACTTTATTTGCTCAATCCATACAGAAGCCAAAGGGTAATGCTGTGATATATATAATTAGGGGAGCCTGAAATGAGAAATCTGTATGTTATCCAAGTTCAGTTTCTGGTAATTGCCGTCCTTTCTCTTCACAAGAAACTTGCCAAAATTATAGGGCTTATATTTTACAGGGTTTTTTTCATTAATCAGCTCCTTCACAGGCTCAACCATGGTGTTATGTGCAGGCATGAAGAAGAAGGGAATTGAAAACCTCTCCTTCTCACTGTTCACAGCCACCCTATGCTCTGCACCCTCATACTCATCATTGCTCCAAACCTACACAACAACAATCATTCACATCACAAAACAAAATAATAACCAAACTCAAAGTACACCGACATGAACATAAGTACAAGGTGTACATGTACCTGAACGACATCGCCGATGTTGATGATAAAAGCTTGTGGGGTGGGTTTCACTCTGATCCATTGTTGATCTGATTTGCGTCTCACTTCGAGTCCTTCAACTTCATCTACAGCAGCAAGAATTGTTAGGGCTGATGCATCCCTGTGGGGTCCAACTCCGAGAGCCAGGTCAGGCCAAGGACATGCCGGATAGTGATTGAATCGAATCATGCTACAATGATCCTTCAGGTAATAGCCATGAAGCCTCCTTGGTTCTAACCCCAAGCTCAGAGCTATTAGCTCCAACAACTTAAATGATAGCTTCTCCATCTCCTCAATATACTCCAAAACTGTTCCTCTTCATTAAGTAACGGGATTGAGAAAAAGAAAATTAGTATATATCCCTCAACATCATCATCAATTTGCTAATACTACATTGAAATTACCTTAGGTCTTGAGGGTTCTGAGGATAGCGATTAGTCCATTGTGTGGTTCGATCATCGTCATCGTCGCCGGAGATAGGGACGATGGTGGGTTCTTTTGCAAGCAAATCGAGAACCTCCTTCCAATCTCTGATATTTTTGGTGTGCTCTGAGTCGAAATAACCAGGAACGCCTGTTTTGTCTCTGGCCACTTTCTTCTTCTCCTCCAAACTCTGAGAAAAAAACCTTCTTGAAACGTCCTCCACTCTGTTTCTGAGATTCAGAGGAACCCCATGATTGATCACTTGGAAGAAGCCCCATTGCTTGCATGCTCTGCCTACCTCCTTCACGACGGCTTCAATGGCGGACGGGTCTGAAGCGGCGGTGTCATTCTCAAGGTGTTGGTGGATTGGAGAAAGGTCAATCACTGGAATTCCTTGAGCTTCGTTGATGATGGAGAGATTAGGCCTCTGTTCTGGGGCTTGAATGAAAGTTGCGTCTACTTCTCCCATGGCGTCTTCTGCTTCAACTTGGGGTGGTTGTTTATGTTGTGTGTGGTTTTTACCTTATAATATTGTGAGTAGTGAGGATATCAAATAGCCATACGGTTCATTGGTTTGCCTGGGTGGGGTATCGGTTCATGACATGTCGTTTTACTTGTTCGGGACTATTGTCTGGATTTTAGCTAAAGTATCTATTGTGTTTGACTGCCAGGAAATGAGGAATGACTTTGAGTGAAGGTAATTTGAGCATATATCTAAAAGTTACATTTTCATCATTTTTTTTTTAAACTTTTGGTTCCATGTTCGGATCTGAGTTAAACCTATGAAGCTTGGAGAGTTGAAAGCAATTGATGGCTCAATTATGTGTGTAGTTTTGTATTAAAAATCTCTTTTTTTGTTTTTTTTCACGTAAAGAAATTAAGCTCAATACAAATGAGTTTTTTTTTGGTTGAAAAAATGCTACTTTTGAAACAACATGGCCGTCGTTGCGTAAGGATCATAGTATAATACCCCCTCTTACACCTGAAAAAAGGAAACTAAGATCATCATGTTACTGACTAAAGAGCAGAGATGACTTCAGATGAGTATATACCCTGACCTCCTAGAGCTTGCCGTATAATCCTGCAAACTAAGTCCGGCCTCTCCGACGGCCGGAAGAAAAGTCCGCCTACAAGTATATGAGCCATGATTTGTATGAGGTTCTGCTGCAAAGGATTCGCCCAGTGAACGACGTATTATGAAGGGATATAGGTTCAGATGGGAAGGACCAAATTGTGTGAAGCATATATGAAATATTCGATGCTGGTTTGGGCGGGAGGTTTGAGATTCAATTTGAATTTTCGAACTACTTCCTGTTTTTTACTTGGCATTTTGTTCAGGACCAACAGTTGTAGTATTGAAGCAGCTTGGTTAGGAGCCAGAGGAGGGATTAAATTAGCATGGAAAATTTCTCTGCTGTCCATTTGCTGTGAACCGTGTTTTTTGTGTAAGGGAAGCCATTTTTTAGCCGTTTTGGAGCTGATGGGCTGATGGCTTGGTAGAGCAGTACTTCTTTAATCCTAAATATATGACATAGTTTGTAATACAAATTATACTATAAAATATCCTATATCTATGTCTAGAGATAGTATTATATTGTATATTGATGGGCCCAACCTAGTCCGGGTCTAGCTTTAGCCTACTTCAAACCTTTCAATGAAATTTTTGCGAACTTGTATATTTATATAAAAATTAATGAGATTAGGAAATGATTAGTACAAAAAATAAATAAAATACTCTTATCGTACTACCTTCGATTCTAATTATAAAACAAAGTTTATAGTGTAATCTGTATTACAAACTTTATCGTATAATTATGACCGGAGGGAGTACTATTTAAGAGAACTAAGTATGGAGAATAGACACCAAGAGCTCATTCCATATGGACCAGATAATTATAATTTAACTTTAAATTTTATTAACTTCACCTTATAATTTAACAACTTTCATCTTTATCCTATTTAATATACACTTTACCCATTAGTATAAAAGCTACACGGTAATAAATGAGAATCAAAACTGTATACTGTGGTTTATATATATAAGAAAAAAAAAAAATCTTCCGTCAACTTTATAAACAGGACGAGGAGTAAAGTTTTACTGGTCTTCCCTTAAAACAATCATAATGATTAGAATTAGGAACTTGTTGGTTTCGTGAATAAGACAAAAGGCAAAGGCAAAATGGCAAAACGTTATCAAGATGAACAAGCGTGCCAGGAAAGAGACACACGTACCTATTAAACAGGCAAATCAATATATGTCCAGGTTCAAAGTACCTTATGTTGGTTATGATTAGTTTTGATGATGTCTTATATAGATGTCATTATCCAAAACAAAAAGCTTGCATACTACATTTATCTTATACCTTGACTAATTCTTATATTTAATGTAGATATGAAAGTTAAACAATGAAGAATGATCAAGAGGAGAGAAGAAAGAAAGAATAAAATCATTATACAAGCTCTTAGATTGATTCTAGAAGTCTCCACGATGATATAGAAGTTGGAAGGGATCAATTCGGAGTTAAAATGAGTGAAAACAAATTACAAGTTCATTCTGAAGCAATTCTCGAGTATGGCATTCAAATTCTCGAGTATGGTACTGTTCATGTGAAAATTGGAAGTCATTCTCGAGTTTGAAACATCGATTCTCGAGAATGGTTCTCGAGAATCTTTCGATTCTCGAGAATCATCGATTTCAACTTCCTCTCGTTCACTGCATTTACGGCGATCTCGGTAATTCGATGATATCTCCCAAACCAGGAATCGGATTGACATGAAATCAGTGGCATATTAAACTAGACATCCAACACGTACTTTTGACAAAATATCAAGTCCAAATGAGTCCAGATGAGAGAGATATGATTTTCGAAAGTTGGAACAAAAATCAACGTCACAGTCCAGACAAACCTTCGGTAATTTGAGTGTATCTCACAAACGGCAAATCCAAATGAGCTGAAACCAGTGCCATTGGAAACTAGACTCAAATACCGTTTCATAAACATCAAGAACAAAGAAAACGAAGATCAATGGAAGGAGATATGATGTTTTGAAGTTGATAGTCTGTTCTGGATTATGCAAAAACGCTGGTTAAGAAGAAGCTCCTTTCATCTGATATTAATGGACAAAATACAACTGGTTTGGAGCTGATTCTTATTGAAATGGAAAGAGATTTATGAGGATGAGTGCTTGGACACATTTGATATCTCTTCTAATATGATTCCCGATATGCAGATATCAATTCTTGAGAATTGTCTCAAGGATTCTTCAGAATGGTTGTTAAGGAATATGTGTTCAAGAGTACAGATGAATCACCATCGCAGCAAAGGACTCCCAAGAATAAGTGAGGGATTCTCGAGAGTGGTTCTCGAGAATGCACCAGCAGCTCTCGAGAATGATCGAGACAGAATCACACAGCTGAAGTTTCTCTGATGTGATTCTCGAGAATGCATAAGCTATTCTCGAGAATAAGCGGGAAAAGCTTTCTGCATATTTCTTTGAACATGTGATTCTCGAGAATGAGGAATCAATTCTCGAGAATGTTTCTCGAGAATCAGAAAGAATTCTCGAGTATGAACGTTTGCTTCAGCAGATATTTGCTTCTGTATTAACTGTTTCTCGAGTGATTCTCGAGAATTGAGAATCAATTCTCGAGAATGCTTCTCGAGAATCACTGAATGATTCTCGAGAATGATCGAAGTTAATGCAAGTACATGATTGAATCCATAAGCGATTCTCGAGTATGATAATACTGATTCCCGAGAATGCCAAGCACAGTGGTATACCAGCAATCGTGAAATTTCTGCAACTTGATTCAAATGGTTTAGATAATTGATTCTATCCTTCAATATATCCTTCAATCTAAACTATGATATTACTAATCATCTTATGGAGTCTTTTTCAGATTCATAATCAAGTTTCAAATTCTGACGAAGCGCACCGAGAATGTCTACTATCATTTAACATGTCTGCTGATCTGTAAATCATTGAATATGCCTTGTTGTTTATTATTATTGATTCTAACCATACTTAACCGGTTTGCTTATGAGATTTCGAAGATCAAAGCTTTGCTTTTTCGCCTACTTCTCAAAGTTCAAATTCGACAATTTGGCGTACTAAAAGTGTCGAAGAACGAGTCGACAAAAAGAAGATCATCTTAAAATGCCCATACAAAGCAAAAGTACATGAATCAATATTCTAAGACTATCCTCATCGGAGACGACGAGTATGACGATATGTAAAGTGACTCCACCAAGCAGACAATCAATCATGGCTAGGCGCGAAATCAACGGACATATTCAAATACTCCAACGGACAGATTCGCGCAATCAACAGACATATTCAAATACTCTAACGGGCAGATTCAAATCCTTCCAATGGTCCTCAAGCTTCAACTTATAAATACCTGAAGGATTGAATTCATCAAGCGGACACAACCAACGCATACACAGACAAAGCATTCAAAGTGTTCAATTTCTATTCTGTATATATCTTCGGATATTACTGAGCTTCAGTGTTTATTATTCATCTACTCTGTGAGAGATTCCAAACACTTATTTGATTATTATGTTGTAAAATCTTAAGGTTGTGGAACCTTAAGTGTGGGTGTACAATTACAACTTGTAAGGGGGAGTGAAGAGGATCATCCTTCGTTTACAGAGTGTGTAATTGTGTCTGTAGTTATTTGGTTACAACTTGTAAAGAGGGGTAAGTCCTAGTGAGTACTCAAGAGTTACAGAGTGTGTAATCAAGTTACCAGATAGTGAAATCCCATAGTGTTTCTGGGGACTGGACGTAGGTCAAGAGTTGGACCGAACTAGTATAACCTCTTGTGTTCATTGCTCTTCTCTCTATCTCTGTTTTAAGTGTTCTTGAGCAATAAGCGAAAGAAAATTATAATCACCTATTCACCCCCCTCTAGGTGATATTCCACCTTCACCTTATACCATAGGGCCTGTTTGGGATAGCGATAGGAGAAGTGGCTTTTGCATATGATGAACTTATCCCGATGGACTTTTTTTTATGGACTTTTTTTTTATGGGATTTATGTTTAGGATAGCAGTAGCAGAAGTGGCTTTTGTTTGTGATGGGAACTTGTTTGACATAGTTTTTAAAAAGATAGATGAGATGGAAAATGACTGAAAAGGGTATGGATCAAATTCACACACACAAACACATATGTGTTGTATAAAATGTGATAATTTGGGATAAAAAATTAAATATAAATATAAATTTGCTAAATAAAATAGTAAAAATACCATTAAAAAAATTACAACACAATAAAGTGCTTACATAAACCTAGTTCCTACAAGTTCATTTCTGATTTGATCACGAAGATGATTCATTCGTGTTGATGAGGATGCTTCATCAAGTTGGTCATCATTATCAAGTGGATCATCATTATCTTCATCACCCATATTTCCTTCTTCAACTTGATCAAATTCCACATCATTTTGGGAATATCTCCGGATAAAATTATGTATCGCCATTGTTGCGCAAACTATGTGGACTTGTGTTCGAAATTTATATGGGGGCATATTTTGCAAGATGCAAAACCTATTCTTCCAGACTCCAAACGTCCTTTCTATCGTGCACCTTAAACTTGAATGATAAAAATTGAAGTACTCATTGGGATTTTGAAATCCCGACTGTCACTTGAATTCTGGAAGGTGATAACGCTCACGTTTATACGGACCAATATATCCAACTGGTGTTGGATAGCCAGCGTCGACCAAGTAATATTTCCCTAATAAATGTTGACATTCATATGACATTGTTAAATTATAGGAAATGTGAAATAAAGACTAAATTAAATGTAATTGAAGTAGGGATGTTAGAGATATACCTTCAGGTGGATAGTTCATAGTTGGAGTCTCGAGCGCAGTCCAGAAGACACGAGCATCATGTGCAGTACCCTCCCATCTTGCTAACACAAAAGTAAAGCACATATCCCAATCACAGACAGCCATGATATTCTATGTTGGATATCCCTTTCTTCCAATATATTTGTCTTGCTTGGATTGCCTTACCACACACCTGATGTGAGTACCATCAATTGCTCCTATGCAATCCTTGAAAAATGGGTGATATCGTGCATCACCATCTATTTTTTAGTGACACTGATGGAACTCCGGATCAAGTGGTTTGATATTTTCTGTTGAAAGCTTGAAAGAAGCTTTTAGAACCTTGTGGAAAATCCTACTAATGGTTTCGCTTGAATGTTGAAATCCTTCTTGGATTATTCGATTTCCTTGTCCATGCCCAACTGTATATAAAAATATGGCAACCATTTCTTCAACGCTGATTTTCCGAGTGTGCCGTAATCCATGTTCCCTCAATTTAGAACATAAGTGAATGAATACATGTTTTTCCACTCGGAAATTTTCCTGGCATACTACATCATGGCCTTGCAAAACATCCTGCACCCACATTGCCCCTGTTTGCTTACTAGTTCTACGTGGTTGTTTGCAAAAAGAAGGCATGATATACTGAGCCATCAAGTTACCAATCTGTGCATATTTTGTCATTTGTTCTTTTATAATATCAAGTTGTATGGACCTTCTTTGTTCATGAGACAATCCTTCTTCATCCAAACTGTCTGAAATATCCTCATCACTCGAACTTGACATGGATATATAATGACACCTGTATGTAAGACTTAACCGAATCAATACCAATGATATATGTTGCAAGACTTAACCAAATCAATACCAATAATAAGTGTCAATAGTAAGTGTCATTAAATAATATATATTGATACATGCTATCAATAATAAGTGTCATTAAATAAAGATGCATCATACAATATATAAAAGTACTAATGTAAATAATATGGTCTAATGCTTTGGGCTAGCCTGCCAGTGTGGGTCATTGTAGGCATGCTCGCGCAACCAATCCATCAAGGCACATTTATCTCCTTTTAGGCCTAAAAACATGTTCTGAGGCGTTCGGTGCATCATCATGTTACAACATCGCCTTCGAAAATCAATGGCATTGACAATCTCTGGAATGGTTAGTAACTCAGCTATAATGTCAGTTGTTCGATCATCACATTCAGAGATATTTTTGAGGACAACTGTGCTATCCTTAGATGCGTCAGCTATCGTACTAACAGTATCAAGTAATTGTTTCTGACCCGTTTTCTTTTCCCTTTTGGTCCATTTGCCCCTTCACCCCTCTTTCTCTTCCCAATGCTTGTTGAACCACTAGGTGAACTAGGTTGGGTGTTAGGTGTCAAGTTCATACCTTCTAAATCTACTGGCACCTGCACACTACCTCCAGTATTAATACCTTGAAGTTCTTCCTCACTATCACCTGAGCCTTCTTCTAGGTCCATTTATGGTCGATACACATCATCTTCATCATCACCAAGTGACCCGTTTAGTTGACGATGGACATACCATATCCTCTCCTGATGCTAGAACATCCCTGAATATTACTTGCAATTCTCTGGATAATTTCATACCTTTATACCTATATTTTCCATACGCTTTATTCTCCTACATGCAAAAAATTAACCAATATCAAAGTTGTATCTAAAATAATGGTAATCATAATAACAATACTTTTTAAACATATAAAAGTTTGGTACCTTTATTTTCTTCTCCCACCACTCATCTTCTGCAACCACCATATTCCTTACATAGTTGATGGCTATGCCAGTCTCTTTTAAAAACAATTTGTCCCAAGCGTTCCATTCTTTCTTCAAGGCATCTAACTTATTTTTCAGTTGTTTCTTGGTATATCCTTTTCCTGTTTTTTCATTAAATTCAGGAACAATGTGCTTCCACCCGTCCCTCGTAAATAATGAACCAAGTCGTTCTTTTTTATATATTTGCTCAATGCATAGGTTAATGAAAGTCTTAGTAGAACTCACATCCCATTCTGCTGCTATGGTGGTCATATTTCTATCACTAATGAGAAAGTTAACACAAACGATCACAAATAGACCTATGCTTCTTAACAAGGGCATCAAGTACTTAAGTGAAATACATCTCACAAATAGATTGTACAGAGTCAGAGGAAAGCAATATGAGGACTTGTAATACTCTCGTTTATTTTCTTGTAGTGAAATGAAACCAATCCACGTACAACATCATCAAAAACAGCAATAAACCGAAAAGAACCAATATTTGTGTACACCACTCAAAATCAACCAAAAGGACATAGAAAAAAAACATCAACATCACAAGAAGTAGTTTCTAAATAGCAATTAACCAGCACTCAACATCACAAAACAACAACATCAAAAAATAGCAACATGGCTACCAGTACAAGCCAATCAACCATCACTCAAAATCACTAGAAATTAGCAAAATAAAGTGAAAAAAGCAATTAAAACCAGAATTATGCTCTCATCAGGAAACAATAAAAAAACAACCAAAAAGCTTAAACAATACACTCCAAATGGACCCAATCCAAGAAGTAGTTTCTAACATGGCTACCAAATTAAGAAGTAGTTCCAAATGGACACCTTTCGTTTTGAAAGTTTCGGAAAAACTAACGACATTTGAAATAAATCTCTATTTATACTGACTACCCGAGCAAGGTACCGATGAAGAAGAACTAACGAATAAATTTGGAAAAAACTAACGACATTTTCGGAAAAACCCACAAAGAAGGTACCGATGAAGAAGAACAGTAAATGAAGAAAGGAAACAAATAAATTTATACAGCTAAACCCAGAGCAAGGTACCGATGAAGAAGAACAGTAAATGAAGAAAGGAAACAAAAAATTTATACGGCTAAACCCAGAGCAAGGTACCGATGAAGAAGAACAGTAAATGAAGAAAGGAAACAAAATGAAGAAGAACAAGGATTCGATGAATTACAGTTTTATCGGCGAGATCGACGGTGACGTAATGGAGAAGTATCACGGTCAGACAAGGATCCGGCGAGATCAACGGCGACGCAATGGAGAAGAAGAACAGATCTAACGAGTTTCGGTCTCAACGGCGATTTGAGTTTGAGGAGGTGGGTCGGGATATGGAAGAGGAGAATTCGAATATGGAGGTAGGTCGACCATGAATTGAAGAGGAAAGAAGGTAGCTGATATGAATTTGAGGAGGTTGGTCGGGAATTTAATATGGAGAACAGGAGGTAGCTCGCGGCTTTACTCCTCCCACCGCCAATTCTCTGCTCACCATCGACAATTCTCTGCTCTCCAATTAATTGCTGAGAACTCGAATTAATTGCTTCAGCTGGCACCATGGAAGGAGATGAGAGGAGAGAAAGACAAAGAAAAAAAAAAGAGCAGAGGAGAGAAGCACGGCTTGTGGGGGAGGGGGTGGATGGTCATTTAACAGATGGGCCCACATGTAAAATTGATGGAGAAGCATTTGATGGGGTTAGAAGCTAGGAATTGTGGCTTCAAAGAAAAACTCCATCATAGTTTGAAGTCCATCAAAAAAAAAAATCAATCCCAAACACTTAAAATTTCTTTGATGGACTTATAAGTCCATCAGATGGGTTCCCAAACAGGCCCATAGCCTCCTGATCCATGTCAACAATCCAATGCTCTGTTCATGGTTTCCTTCCTCAGAGCCGCCATGGGAGAAGTGAAGAAAATTGAAGAAACTAGCCTACGAATTCAAGCTGAGAATTAATTGCACTGAGTCGATCTGGGTTTGAGACCAAACATAACTGTTAACTAGAATGACCTGAGTTATATGAGCCGAACAAAATTCTCTTATTGAATCAATTGAACTGTACATGACAAATGGGTTTTGTATTTATAAACTAGACACTAACAACCACACCAACATTGGCCCAATATACTTGGTATTGATACTGGTTTGTAACCACTAATGCCTATCTCTGTAAGCAAATCCAAAATATATTTTTGTTGTGAAAGCATTATTCCCTTTGCTAACCTAGCTACTTCAATTATAGCAAGGAAATATCTCATTATTCCCAAATCCTTGATTTTGAAGTTATAATGCAACAAGTCTTTTATTTCTTGAACTCGTTTTTTAGAACTACCAGTAATTGTTATATCACTACATACACTAGAAATAACACAATGTCAACACCAAATTTCTTAAAGAATAATCATACTTGTTACATTTAAAACCACAACAAACCAGTACAACATACAATTTATCATTCCATTGTTTGGAAGCTTATTTAAGATCATAAAGCGACTTACTAAGTTTTCATACCATCTCCTTCCTTGGCTTTCAAAACCTTGAGGAATGAACATGTATACTTCCTCGTTCAGATCTCTCTGGAAAAACATGTTATCCACATCTATTTGAAATAAAGTCCAACCATACATAACTAATTTCAAAATAATTCTAATTGTAACTATTTTCACCACCATTGAGAAGGTCTCGTGATAGTCGATCTCTTCTCTTTGAGTGAAACATTTAGCAACTAACCGAGCTTTATACTTATTAATATTACCATTAGATTTATATTTAACCTTATAGACCCATTTGCAACCAACATGCCTTATCCCTTTTGGGAGGGGATAATGTCCCATGTTTTGATGCGCTCTAAGGCCTTAATTTCTAGATTCATCACTTGAACCCATTTTTCATCTTGCTTCATAATAAGAAGCAGGTTCAACAACCTAATCTATATTACACAATAAACACATGTGTGAATTAGAAATATGACTATAAGACATATATTTCTCAATGAGATACAAACATTTATTTTTCTCTTTGTGCAATCCTGACTCAGACACAACAAGTCCACAAACATAGTTTATTGCCCATATGGGAGGTCTGCGATCCCTTGCCGTCCTTTCACAGGCAGCAGGCAAAGTTTGTGAACCTGATTAAACATGTGTATGTTCTGAGTTATGAATACGATTCTCATGCCCAGTTTCATGATCAACATTCTCTCTTGTTGAAGGAGGAACAACAGGTTGCATACTCACACAATCTAAAGGTAAATCATCATCAAATAAGAATATTTTGCGATATTTTGCATTATCATTCATCTGATCAGCAGGCTCATTATTAAGAAAAGGGAATGTTTCCTCAATAAAAATAACATGTCTACTAATCAAAATCCTCTTAGTCCACAAGTTAAGAAGAACATACCTCTTTTAATGTCTCAGTAACCAAGAAACACAAAAAAAATGGCAAGCTGAAATTTATCACAATTAGTCAAATAAGTAGAATTTGCCATACAACCGGAAAATTTTAAGCAATTATAATCAGGTTTTTCTTATACACCCTTTCATAGGGGGTTTAAAAGCCTAAGATCCTAGAGGGGACTCGATTAATTAGGTATGCTGCCATTTTAACACCCTCAAAACCGAATGGGTATGTGAGATTAAAGCATAAGGCTCATAGAAACTTGCATAAGAGTCCTATGTTTTCTCTCCTCAATTCGATTTTGTCCTGGAGTATATGAACAAGATGTTTAATGTATAACACCTTTTTCAAGAAAATATGTTTGTAGGTTAGTGTTTACAAATTTAGTTCCATTATTACTACGCACTCGTTTAACTTGAAAACCAAACCGGTTAAGAACATAGGCAACAAACTTCTTTATGTATCCAACAGTTTCAGATTTATCTCTCATTAAAAATACCCAAGTTGCCCTTGAGTAGTCATCAACAATTGCAAGAAAGAATTAATGACCTTAGTGTGTAGGCATCCTATATGGACCTCATACATCCATGTGAAGCAACTCAAAACAATGAACAAATTTAATACAACTAGATGCAAAAGGGAGTATTGTTTACTTGTATTGAATGCAAACTTCATGCCTTTTATTCATATCGAAACCTTTGTCTTTTACAAAATTGAAATGCTTGACAGTGGGGCATGACCCAACCTATTATGTAAGGTCCAGATATCTACGGGTTCATTTTGACCATGAATTTCTTTATCAACCAAGTTTATAAAAGGGTTAAGGTGCAGATTTGCCAATGAACTGTTACCTAAGGAGCGTCTGACACAAAAAATAATTGAAGGGACCAAATTGGTCAACGAACTATTAAAAAGTGAAAAAAAACCAAAGAACTATTAAAAAGTGAAATTTTTTTACCAAAGAACTATTAAAAAAAAACAACTATCACTATTACGTTAAAATATGAGGCACTGGTGTAGGACAGTGGCGAAAACACTTGAGAAAAGAGCGGTTGAGCCTTCTTGTTGGATAAGGCAAACACCAACAGAAATGGGACCCATGCAAGCAGGCGTTGTGGCAGCGGCGGTTGCTGCTTGTGGCATCGGAGGCACGCAACCAGGGTGCAAGGCGCGTGCTGGTCGTAAGCTGTGGACTGCTGGATGAGTTCAAGAGGGTGAGTGGAACATCCAGCAATAATGGAAGCTTTGGAAACGCCGACGTCACCGACACTGCAACAGTCAATGGAAGACGGAGACACCAAGACAGTGACGGGGTAATAGTTCGTTGGCAAATCTGCTCAAAATTGTGTTTTTTTTTTTCACTTTTTAATATTTTGTTGGCCAATTTGGTTCCTTCAATTGTTTTTTGTGCCAAACGCTCCTCAAGTAATAGTTTGTTGGAAAATCTGCACCTTAACCCTTTATAAAATTAGAGTTTGGTTTGTTTTGTAAAATGTATAGACCCTTAATTAATCTACCAGTTGCCCTCATTTTCCCAGCTTGAAGGCCCTGCAAAATATAGTGGTTAGGGAAGAAAGTAACCATAAGATGTGCATCATTTGTAATTATGAGACATATATCAGATTAAATTCCAACTGTGGTGCATATAAGACATTATGTAACTCAAAATCACTAGAGAATTTAACACGTCCTACATGAGTAACCAACACTCTATCACCATTAGGAATTTTAATTGTTTTAATGGGCCCTTTATATTTCTCATGAGTTTAACAAAGATAAATCTCCAACCAAGTGAGTAGTTGCACCAGAATCTATTACCCAATTAACATGTGATTAAGGGTAATGAGAGAAATTCAAACATGTATCGGTCAATGCATGCACATTTGAACTAGACTCAGTGTCCTTGTTGTGGAATTTCATGAGCTTGTCATATTGGTCATGGGCAAATGTTGGATCAATCATATCATCACCTTGTGTAACTCCCTCCTTATCAAATTGACTGAGATTTGCTGCTTGAAACATATTTGGTTTGTTCCCATTAAAATCAGTAGGGAATTCTACCAAATGCCATCAATTGTCTTTCAAATGTCATTTCTTATTACTATAGGAACTGGCACTAGAGTATTTCTTCCTCTTCCTCTGCCACGCCCTCTTCTATGAGTAACCATCGATACTCCTTCAAGTGGGTGTGTTTTTACATTGTTACTGAGGTGACATTCTGCCTCATCCTCTATGATCATACTAAATGCTTGATTTATAGTGGGTAAGGGGCTCATTGATAGAATTTGACTCTTAGGAACACTGTTAGTGTAATTAAGTCCTAGCAAGAATTGTAACAATTTTTGTTGTTGTAGACGTTGTGAATAGACTTGAGAAGCAGGACACTTACATGAGGGAAACGACAATAGAACAGATTCTTCTTCCCAGAGTTCTTTCATCTTGGAGTAGTACTGTGAAACTGTGAGAGTCCCTTGCTGCAAGGAGTTGATTTCCCTATGAAGACTGAAAATTTGCAATCATGTTACCTTGTCAAAATGCTTTTGCGGATTAAGCCAAACAATGTGAGCTTCCTCATGAAATATTTTTGTTGGCCAGGTCTTTAGAAATCGAATGCAATAACCAGGAGAGTATGACGACATTGCACCGTTCCCATTGATCATGGAGTTGATCGTCCTGGGCGTCTTTGGTATATGACCCATCGATGAAGCCCAATTTTTATTTCCCTTTAAGAGCGTTTCTCCTTGACTGACTCCATACGGTGTAGTTCTCACACCCAGTAAGCACTTATGGTATAAGGGACGATCCTTGTGTATTGAAAGGGTGAAGGTAAAGAGGATGAGTGAATGAAAGGTGTTCTGTTCTAAGAACACAGATGTCTAGCCCTAGGTGGGCTAGTATGTTGATGTAGGATCAAATAGCTACCTCCTAGGTATCCATGGATGAGATACCTATGAGAATAAGAGATCGCAGAGCACACACATGAAGGCTTTCGCCTAAGGGAGTGGGGTGTGTGTTGTGTAGGCGAATTGTAAAGAGGCGAGTAGAAGATACTTGTGTACCATTCACCCGGGGGAATTCCCCTCTTATTTATAGTGAGGCATAGAGGATCCGTTTAGCACGTTCCCATCATTCGCTGTTTTTTTCTCCCGTCCTCCCACTATGTGATTGTGGGATAATGGGTGCCTCTTAGGGTTAGGGTTTGGTTGCCCCTTGTTGGGCCTCACTTGAATGAGCCTAATATTTTATTCCATAACAGTTGCCCCCAAGCTCGGTAGTTCAGATCTCTGAGCTGCCGAGATTAATTGACTGCTTAACCCGGACATGGTGTATTCGAGTTTTCTTCCATTTAGAAGCTTTCCGAGATCCCTTAAATCCGAATTTGCTTTTGTAGCAATTTCTCCCGGGATAATCATCCGGTTTATATACCTGCATTTAATAACATGTAAGCAAATCTCATTCAATGGAAAATACTTACTGTTGCATTCTGGTTTGCCTTAATCCTGGCTATTGAAAGTCATGCTTTTCCACTAACAACCGTGTTTGTTGCCCCCCAGCCTGGTAGTTCAGGTCTCTAAGCTGCCAGGATGTGTTGATTTTCCAACCCGGACCAAATGTTCGTGATTGTTGGGATTGCTTGCGTGTTGACCCGAGATTCCGAGTTCATATACTCTAACACCGAGATTCCAGGTTAATATCTTTAACCCCGAGATTCCGGGTTAATATCTTCTAACACTGAGATTCCAGGTTATGTCTTCTAACACCGAGATTCCGGGTGGTGTACTCTAACATTGAGATTCTGAGTTTTTGATTTCTGAAAACGGGTTTGTTTACCCAAAATTCAGTCGTTTAAATAGACTTGACGTCTTGTCGTCTTTACACGGATCCCAGATTTGAACTAGATTCAGTTTAAATCGGGTCCGCCTTCAAAGATTCATACGGAGTCGGGATTTTAACCATATTCGGTTTAACCGGGGTCCGCCTTCAAAAATTCACAAGGATCCCGGAATTCAACTAGATTCAGTTAACCGGGTCCGCCTTCAAAGATTCATACGGAGCCGGGATTTTAACCATATTCGGTTTAACCGGGGTCCGCCTTCAAAAATTCACAAGGATCCCAGAATTCAACTAGATTCAGTTAACCAGTTCCGGCTTCAAAAGCTTACACGGATCCCAGATTTTAACTAGATTCAGTTAACCGGGATCTCCTTATATTTCTGTTTCCTGCAAAAAATTTACACGGAGCCCGGATTATAACCATATTTGACTAGATTCAGTTTAAATCGGGTTCGCCTTCTTTTCCTTTACAGGAGTTTGAGATAGACTTGGCGGCATTGCCGTCGCAACATGATTCATGAAAACGGGTTTGTGTACCTCGGATTCATGCATGTATATGCATTTGACATGATTCATGAAAAGAAGTTTGTGTACCTCGGATTCATGCATGTTTCACTTCGACATGATTATGGGAAACGGGTTTTTGTACCTCTGATTCCTACATGTTTATTTTGGACATGATTTTGGGAAACGGGTTTTTGTACCTCTGATTCCTACATGTTTATCTTCGACATGATTTTCGGAAGCGGGTTTTCGTACCTCTGATTCCTACATGTTTATTTTGGACATGATTTTTGGAAACGGGTTTTTGTACCTCGGATTCCTATATGTTTATTGATTTGGCGACATTGTCGTCGCACATGGAGCCCAGATTTAAACTAGATTCAGTTTAATTGGGTCTGCCTTCAAAGATTTACACGGAACCCGGATTTTAACTAGATTAAGTTTAACCGGGTCCGCCTTCTTTTATTTTTGGAAGTGGATTCCTCCTTTAAATACGGCACTCGGATTTGAACTTTGTTTAACAGATAATTCAGGAGATTTCATAATTTCTTTCATAATTCCTCTCCAACTGCGGCATACACCTGCACCAAATTCTTTCTTTAATTTAGATATATGCTCTTCAGACATTTTGGATGCCTCCAAGAGTCTTTGATACTATCAAGTAGAATGGAAAAGTTATTTTTCTCCATATCTCGGGTAGGATTCTGTAAGATTAAATTTTCTATTTGGGCATTGACAGCTTTTTTCTTCAACTCGGCGTTCATGAGATTTAGAATTAATGTGTTGTAGTTCTAAATCTATATCAGGAATGCTAATTGATGCGTAAGGTGAGCATAAGCGAAGAGCATTCTTGATTGCTATATTCCTCGTAGGAAAGATGATCACATTATTGGCAGTCAGTGGAACATGATGATACTTTTTAATAAATCCTGCAACAAGACTACCAAATCGTTTGGGCCCAAATGGTTGCTCACAAAGAAAATATTCTATCTGTTTTAAGGTACTTGTGAGATAAGCAAGGAAAGGAATCTTCTCATCTCATAATGACTTTTAGCACGCATAACCTTTGCCTTGCAACTCACATGCTGAATTCCCTTTTTGACACTTCTTAGCAAGACTATTTAGATACTTGTCAACAAGACTATTTAGAAAAAAGCCTTGTAGGTAAACAAGTGCCACGAGATAAATTTCTTCGAGATGCAAATAAATTGTCTCTCTTCCCTTATCGTAATATTTCCATTGGCCGTAAAGAATTGAATATCATCTTTAATCATGACTAAAAGAGGCATACCGCAAATCTCCATGAGTTTGCCAACTAATTAAGCTTCAAAATATTCTACACCAACAATAGATATGTGGGTATTTTTTTATTTTATTTTTTGTAAAGAAGCAGAGTGATGAACCATTTCAGCTAAGCCCCACAAAGCATAAAACAAGAGAATATTAGAACCTGATTACGTTGTCTCCAGCCATAGCCTTTGTAGATGAATATTAGAACCTAATGGCTCTTAATCCTAACAAATCTTCCCATGCAAAGAGTTGTTGGGTGCTGACTTCTTCTGCATCAAAATCAGTATTAATGTAATAAATCCCCTTCACAAGTGGGAGCTCCGTTACCCCATTATTGAGACCCCCACCAAAACCACCTAATGGTGTATATAAAGATGTTTGAAGATAACCAATTAAATGCTTGAAGATAACAAGCATTTAATTCTGCACCCTGCAATGTGCTTTTAAAGATGTTTCCACAAATAATAAAGCAAGCTCATTAACAAAGTTTCTCGCTGATTTGACCACTGATGATCAAAGGGTATGTGGCCAAGACACCAAGTATTAATCTCCACTTCAACATGAAGACAATAACAAATGAAGAATGGCCTAACCAACATTCTGCAATAAAACGTAGATCGATCTACAGCTATAGTTTGGAATAAAGTTGCACCCATACCATGATAGTATTGAACTTGTGTTGTTTGTATCAAGTTCCTGTTCAATATATCTTTAAGGACAGCCTGCGATCATTATACGAATGAAGAATGACAAAAGAAATTTGGGGCAACAAAAGCCAGTGATTTCTACAACCGAAAGGTGAGTTGCATTATTTAATTTGAAGAATTTCGGTCAATCCTTTTGCGAGAGTCATATAATTCTAGTGCTAAAGATTTTGACTTTATATGCCTGGCAAGATTAATAATGGGTGCTTCTCAAGCTTTGCAAGTTCCTGTATAAGCAGCTGCAAGACTTTATCTGAAATCTTGTGAAAAATTATCTCAGCAATTTGTGCATAACAAATAAATATCCGTGGCCAACATTTAAACTTGCACCAGAATGAAAAACTTGGACCAACAGGGGAGCCACATCTATCCCAAACTTTTGCAGATAACCAATTAATGTGACAAACTCTTTCACACAATTACAAGATTTGACAACTTGCAACGTAACTTCTTCAAATGGCAATATTGAATTGAAAACAATAGATAACAGTGGGGTCCACCCCATTAATGTGAAAAATTCTTCCACACAATTTCATCATGGTTCTTGTCATTGACCTTATCTGTTCCTTCGCATTCAGAAACACAAGAAATACTTCTTTTGACTTCATTCACATGCTTAAAAAAAAAAAAGATAAACACCACAGTGCTCATGAGATACGTTGTCTTCATTCAGATGGTTCACATTTAAAATCAAAAGGGATAGAGGGTGACTCTTCAATCAGAAAAGGCATTGATCATGGCATTAAAAAGAATTGAGCAAGCTTTAAGCCATCCTCTTCGACTTTAGGAAGAACTGAAGGAAACGAGCTTGAACTTCTTTTGGGAGGTCAAGGCAGCCACGAGGGTAGTATATGTTGTAAGATTTGGCTTATGTGTCCTTTCTCCATTAAGCCATTAGAGATGGCCTGGGCCTCATGCGGCTTGCCTCTTCCAATTAAAGCATTTATCAATTTTGAGAGTATAGCAGAAAGGCTAAAGAAGTCGGTGTCGTTCGGATCAGTAGTTCAAAATCGAAAGAACAGCGATCACGCGAACAGATAACCTGAAGGTACATAATAATAAAAGACAGTTGTTTTCTTCCATTACCTCTAAGGAAACTGTGAATCCTTTTGTTCGTGCTCGCTCCCTTTCCTTCAATCCTGATTCCTTGCGAGTTCTACCCAATCTAACCAGAGACTCCAATTCATTCCTGGCTTCATCGTTTTAATGCCCCCACTTGACAAATTGGAAGGATCCAATTCAGAGTGCTCATCTCGGCAGATCTTGAGACGTTCCGACATTGGATAGTAATGAAGCATCTCAGCATCTCGGAAGACCCTGAGGCGTTGAAGTGTCGAGAACACCATGGTGCCGAGATCAATTTGGAGTTGAAGTGCCGAGATCAATTTAATCTGAGGTTGATCTGCCGAGATACATCTGAGGTTGTTATTCGTCAGCCAGCTGTCTCAAGCCACGATTGTGCCCCGATAGTGCTTCTTTCTCGGTCAAAGCTGCAGTGGCAAAAGACACTGCCTTGCATTTTCAGTTAAAATGCAATATCGGTATTTTTAAAAAAAAAAACCTCGTCAAGAAGGTATGATCATAAACGGATTGCAATCTCGGTATTAAGAAACCCTGAGTCTCTCGGCATTCTCTGAAAGCATCTATCATTCATGCCGGCTTCATGAACGCGTCTATCTCGGCTGAAAGCATCAAGCTCGACGCCATGATGAACGTTTCTTGGAGCGAACCAAGAATAAGAACCCAGACTTGCACAAATTGAAAAGAAACATATTCAATAGGTAAACCTGATTGCCTCAGAGTGCAGAATATTTCCCCAACCTCGATTAATTCAGATTTTGAAATAGGAGATAAGGATTGCAGGAGGAAGCTTTGCAATGATGTGGTGATTTGGTGATGGTGTTCCAGAGTTGGGATGCTAGGGTTTTGCTTCTACAAAGAACCAAGCCTCTCCTTCCACCAACATCGATTGAAACTCCAATTCGCGCCACCTTCCTTCAAAATTTGACTGCTGCTTCTTCTGATGACCATATTTGGTCGAGGGAATAAAAAATTTATCGAGTCCCCACGGTCGGCGCCAATGTTCTGTTCTAAGAACACAGATGTCTAGCCCTAGGTGGGCTAGTATGTTGATGTATGATCAAATAGCTACCTCCTAGGTATCCATAGATGAGATACCTATGAGAATAAGAGATCGCAGAAAGACACACACATGAAGGCTTTCGCCTAAGGGAGTGGGGTGTGTGTTCGTGTAGATCGAATTGTAAAGGCGAGTAGAAGATGAAGATACTGCGCATCGCTCACCCTGGGGAATTCCCTCTTATTTATAGTGAGGCGTAGAGGATCCGTTTAGACGCGTTCCCATCATTCGCCTTTTTTCTTCCCAAGGTCCTCCCACTATGTGATTGTGGGATAATGGGTCTTCTCTTAGGGTTAGGGTTTGGTTCTTGCTTGTTGGGCTCACGGCTCAATGGCGCTTAATATTTTATTCCATAACATAAGGGAATCTTCGTTGAGTTCATCCTTTATGTATGGCATTGCTGATCGGAGGAGGTAGAGGCGTGATTAAAAAATGGAAATGTGAAGGGAAAATACAAGGCACAACGATTCGGGTTGTGGAGATCGCAAAGATGGAAGCTTGTTCTTGTTGTTGTCAATTTTCTTGAAGGATTTCAGGTGTTTAGGGATCCGACTTACTCTTGTGGGAAGAAATTCGGTGGAGATCTAATCCATGCCCATTTCTTGAGGTGTGGCTTTGTTCTTGAATTGCCAATGAACTTGAGTTGCAGATTCTTGCAGCTCTGAGCGATTCTGGCTCTTGAATCTTGGCGTCGTTCTTCGAATCGCCAAAGCAGAGAACTCGGGTTGTAGTTTCTTGAAAATCCAAAGCGAACTTGGGTGTAATTTCTTGAAGAGACGCAAAATCATGTTGTATTTTCTTGAAGATCCGAGCGTTTGTGGTGTTCGGATCTTGTGTTAATAGCCTGCTTATTGGACTGTCTTTTGCTTTTGGGTAGTGTCTTGAATCCGAGCGTTTCTAGTGTTTGGATCTTGTGTTGACAGCCTGCTTATTGGGTTGTCTCTTGCTTTTGGGCCTCTAAAGTTGAGGCTTGGGACATTTACTTGGACTCGTGGCTTGGCGCTTTAATGCCATTTGAACTAGAATAACCTGGGTCATATGAGCCGAACAACAATCTTTTATTGAATCAACTGAACTGTACATTACAACTGGGTTCTGTATTTGTAGACTAGACACTAACAACCACACCAACATTTGCCCATTATACTCGGCCCAATTACACAATCCACAGAAATACAAACCAAACAATCATAAACATTATTCTTAAACTAATCTCAACAATCTTGACCAAAAAAAAAAACTAATCTCAACAATAACACCAGCAACATAAGACTAAACCATGATCCTCTTATGGCTCTAAGCCTAGGACGCCACAAGGACACTGGTCTCTCTAAAAAAGAAAAAAGAAAATGCACTCACTTTCTCTCACATTATTTGCTCAATCCATACAGAAGCCAAAGGGTAATGCTGTGATATATATAATTAGGGCAGCCTGAAATGAGAAATTTGTATGTTATCCACGTTCAATTTCTGGTAATTGCCGTCCTTTCTCTTCACAAGAAACTTGCCAAAATTATAGGGCTTATATTTTACATGGTTTTTTTCATTAATCAGCTCCTTCATAGGCTCAACCATGGTGTTATGTGCAGGCATGAAGAAGAAGGGAATTGAAAACCTCTCCTTCTCACTGTTCACAGTCACCCTATGCTCTCCACCCTCATACTCATCATTGCTCCAAACCTACACACACAACGATCATTCACATCACAAAACAAAATAATAACCAAACTCAACAGTACACCGACATGAACATAAGTACAAGGTGTACATGTACCTGAACGACATCACCGATGTTGATGATAAAAGATTGTGGGGTGGGTTTCACTCTGATCCATTGTTGATCTGATTTGCGTCTCACTTCGAGCCCTTCAACTTCATCTACAGCAGCAAGAATTGTTAGGGCTGATGGATCCCTGTGGGGTCCAACTCCGAGAGCCAGGTCAGACCAAGGACATGCCGGATAGTGATTGAATCGAATAATGCTACAATGATCCTTCAGGTAATAGCCATGAAACCTCCTTGGTTCTAACCCCAAGCTCAGAGCTATTAGCTCCAACAACTTAAATGACAGCTTCTCCATCTCCTCAATATACTCCAAAACTGTTCCTCTTCATTAAGTAACGGGATTGAGGAAAAGAAAATTAGTATATATCCCTCAACATCATCATCAATTTGCTAATACTACATTGAAATTACCTTAGGTCTGGAGGGTTATGAGGGTAGCGATTAGTCCATTGAGTGGTTCGATCATCGTCATCGTCGCCGGAGATAGGGACGAGGGTGGGTTCTTTTGCAAGAAAATTAAGAACCTCCTTCCAATCTCTGATATTTTTGGTGTGCTCTGCGTCGAAATAACCAGTCACGTTTGTTTGGTCTCTGGCCACTTTCTTTTTCTCCTCCAAACTCTGAGAAAAAAACCTTCTTGAAAGGTCCTCGACTCTGTTTCTGAGATTCAGAGGAACCCCATGATTGATGACTTGGAAGAAGCCCCATTCCCTGCATGCTCTGCCTACCTCCTTCACGACGGCTTCAATGGCAGAAGGATCTGAAACGGTAGTGTGGTTTTCAAGGTGTTGGTGGATTGGAGAAAGGTCAATCACTGGAATTCCTTGAGCTTCATCGATGATGGAGAGATTAGGCCTCTGTTCTGGGGCTTGAATGAAAGATGCGTCTACCTCTCCCATGGCGTCTTCTGCTTCAGCTTGGGGTGGTTGCTTATGTTCTGTGTGGTTTTTACCTTATACTACCGGATTTTTTTAAATTAGTTTAGAATATTTGTATTTTTTTATTTTTCTTTAAACTAAATAGTTTAACCAATAAACTAATATATAATATAAAAAAACACAACATATAAAATGATTAAGAACTCATTTAACTTTCTTAATCTTTCTAAAAAAATTAATTAGGTCTTATAATTAGGACCAGAGATCTTAGGTGGGTTAACGGTTCATGACATGTCGTTTTTCTTGTTCGGGACTATTGTCTGGATTTTAGCAAAAGTATCTTTTGTGTGTGACTGCCAAGAAATGAGGAATGACTTTGAGTGAAGGTAATTTGAACTTATATCTATACCATCGATGAATGAAAAAAAAAATGTTTACATTTTCATCATTTTTTTTAAAAAAAAACTTTTAAAGAATCAGTGAAGGTATCCAAGAGGAGAACCATCGGGCTGGATCCATGTTCGGATCTGAGTTAAACCTCTGAAGCTTCGAGAGTTGAAAGTAATTGATGGCTCAATTATGTGTATGGTTTTGTATTAAAAATCTCATTTTTTTTAATGTATAGAAAATAAGCTCAATATTAAATATATGACATAATTTATAATGTAAATTACACTATAAAATGTGTCATATATTTTAAGTAGTATTATATTGTATATTGATGGGCTGAACCTAGTCCTTGATAGGGGTTTAACTCAAGTCTACTTCCAACCTTTTAATGAAATTTTTGCAACCTTGTATATTTATAAAAAAATTGGTTAAGGAGCGTCAAGAAATGATAAACTATTAATTTCGGAAAGGCGTCAAAGACAATTAACTATTAAGTGGACCACCCAAAGACAATAAACTTTTAAAAAGGAGCACCAAAGACAAATCTTAGTTAAAAAAAAAAGTTAACGCTAGTTAGAAAAAGTTAACGTCCAGATTATCTAAGGAAAGGCCCAAAGACAACAAACTATTATTCCAAAAAGACGTAAAGACAAAATTCTAAATTTTACTAAATTAAATAATTTTTTTCTCAATTGTCATTATTCAAAACTACTTGTATAAATATCTATAGACAAAAATTACTCATTTTTCAATTTTGTCAACAAATTTTTTAGATTTTTTAAATTTTATTAACATTAAATGAATTTTTTAACTCACATAAATTTCTTCTAAAATAAAAATAAATCATATATTTTTTTGTTTAACATATATAATAAACTATAAAACACCTTGGGTTTTTACTAAATTAAATAATTTTTTTCTCAATTGTCATCATTCAAAACTATTTGTATAAATATCTATGGATAAAAATTACTTATTCTTCAATTTTGTCAACATATTTTTTAGATTTTTTAAATTTTATTAACATTAAATTAATTTTTTAACTCACATAAATTTCTTCTAAAATAAAAATAAATCATATATATTTTTTTAATATATATAATAAACTATAAAACACCTTGAGTTTTATTTAAATCATATAATTATATTTTTAATCAAAACTTTTGTTTATTTTAGCAAATTATAATTTTGACAAAATTAAAGAATGAGTAATTTTTGTCCATAGATATTTATACAAGTAGTTTTGAATAATGACAATTGAGAAAAAAATTATTTAATTTAGTAAAATTTAGAATTTTGTCTTTGGTATTTCTTGGAATAATAGTTTGTTGTCTTTTTTCCTTAGATAACTGGACGTTAACTTTTTGCTAACGGCGTTAACTTTTTTTAACGGCATTGTCTTTGGCGCTCCTTTTTAAAAGTTTATTGTGTTGGGTGGTCCACTTAATAGTTAATTGTGTTGGACGCTTCTCGAAATTTAATAGTTTATTGTGCTGGACGCTCCTTAACCCTAAAAAAATTATTGAGGTTAGGAAATGATTAGTACAAAAAATAAGTAAAATACTCTTCTAATACAATTTGTGAGGGAACCAAGTCCGAGGATAGACATTAAGAGTTCTTCCTATGTGGACTAGCCAGATAATATAATTTAACTTTAAATTTCATTTACTCTACCTTACAATTTAGCAACGGTAATTTTTATCCTATTTAATATACACTTTACCCATCAGTCTGCCAAAACCTAGATTTTGTCACAAGTCTGCCAAACACCCCATGAAGTTATTCTGCATCAAACCTAGGTTTTGCAAAAGTTTGCCAAACACCAATTTTTCTCCAAAAGCTATTTTCCAAAAATCATTTTTACCTCGTAAATCTTAAAAGCTATTAACATCGTAAATCGTGAAAATCATTTTTTTTTCAGTACTAGTCAGTACCTAAAATATTTCATGATCTTAAAAATTTATTTTAGGATATTAAAAAAATATTTCAGGGTACTGATGGGTACTAAAAAGATACTTAATACTGACTGGTACTGAAAAGATACTTCTCTTAGTCTTAAAAATTTCTTTTAGGATGTTGAAAAAATATTTCAGGGTACTAACGGGTACTAAAAAGATACTTAAAAATACTGAAAAAATATTTCCTGATCTTGATTTTTTTTTTAGGATATTGAAAAAATATTTTAGGGTCATGACTAATCTTGAAAAAATATTTCATGGTATAGAAAAGTACTAAAAAATATCTTAAGGATCTTGATTGATACTTAAAAAAATAATGATGATGGCATAGAAGAGAGAAAATGATTTTCACAAAGCAAAAAAAAAGTTACTTTTCACAAAATCTAGGTTTTGATGCAGAATAGACAAAACCTAGGTTTTGATGCCTGGAAAAAGAAAAATTATTCAGAAGCTATTCTGCCCAAAACCTAGGTTTTGGGCAGAATAGCTTCTGAACAATTTTGGGGTGTTTGCCAAACTTTTCTCAAAACCTAGGTTTTAAAGTTATCCAAACACTATTAATCCAAAAGTTATTTTCCAAAAACATTTTTATTTTGAAAATTGTGAAAACCATTTTCTAAAAGTCATTCTTTAAAAACCATTTTTAGTGAAAATCATTAATGAGAATCAAAACTGTATACCGTGGTTTATAAATAATAATAATAAAAAATCTTCCGTCAACTTTATAAACATGACGAGGAGTAAAGTTTTAGTGGTTTTCCCTTTAAAAAAATCATAATGATTAGAATTAGAAATCTTTTGGTTTTGTGAAAAAGACAAAAGGCAAAGGCAAAATGGAAAAACGTCATCAAGATAAAGAAGCGTGCCAGGAAAGAAACACACGTATCCAATAAACATGCAAATCAATATATGTCCAGGTTCAACGTAACTAATACCATAGCCTCACGATCCATATCAACAATCCAATGCTATGTTCATGATTTCCTTCCTCAGAGCCGCCATGAGAGAAGTGAAGAAAATTAAAGAAACTAGCTTACGAATTCAAGCTGAGAATTAATTGCATTGAGTCGATCTGGTTTGAGACCAAACATAATTGTTAAATAGAATGCCCTCAATCATATGAGTTGAACAACATTCTCTTATCAAATCAACTGACCTGTACATTACAATTGAGTTCTGTATTTATAGACTAGACACTAACAACCAGAGCAACATTAGCCCAATATACTCGGCCCAATTGTAACACCACAAATCGAACACCTAAAATCTTGACCAAAACACTTGAAATATCTCCAACAAGGATGATCAACATCCAAATCATTAAAATACATAACTAATTCAAATCAAAATATATTTTTAGAGTCAACATAAATTCCCAAAATATTTCATAATAAAAATACAAAGCGGAAGTCTTAGAGTCATGACAAATAAAACGACATAACATAAGTTCTAGGAGCACAACCGAGCCTTCAAAGCTCACTCCATAGGTTCTTTCCTTTGCTCCATACTAGAACAATCACATGAAAATTATTAATATAAAGTGAGATTTGACATCTCAGTAACTACTGAAAGTTTCTACCGTACACAAGCAAATCACATATGACAAAAAGTAGTAGCTGATTACATATATATTTGTATATATCATAATTTCATACAACATTAATTATCATGATGTCAATGTTAACCGTACAATTATACAATATGCAAAATGCTTAGGAAGTTGTGATAAGAATTGCTATTATCCCTTTCCCCCTAAATTAAGTTCCTTTGTACCCTTTCAATCTCTTCGCAAATACTTACAGGAAGTTGTGATACTTGCATCGGGTAAATCAGAACTGAACCAATGACCGCTTTGGCTAGAGTTATCCTCCCCGCAGTGGATAAACAACTCGCTTTCCAATTAGACAGTTTTTCCTTAACCCACTCAAGCACATAATCAAAGGTCTCTTTGCTGCTCCTCTTTCTAGTTAATGGAAACCCAAGGTACCGCCCAATATCAGTAGTGATGCGCATACAAGTAACCGTTTTAATTCTGACCTTCAAGGTAGCTGCCACCTTTGGAGAGAAGAACATAGATGATTTGTTGATACTTACCTTCGCCCCTGAAAGATTACAAAAACTATTCAAGGCTTCCATCATCCTTTTGGCTTGTTCCTCGGATGCTTCTCCAAACAAGAGCAAGTCATCGGCAAACATCAAGTGCAATATAGCTGATCCCTCCTTAGCTAATGAGACAGGGTGCCATAGATTTTCACTTACCATATCACAAATGATATGAGAGAGCTTGTCCATACATAAAACGAAGAGAAAAGGAGAGAGAGGATCTCCCTGCCTTATTCCCCTTGTTGGTGTAAAGAACTCTGTTTTGGTACCATTCCACAAGACGTTGTAAGAAGAACTAGAGATGCACCTCATTATAATATCTATTAGCTGATCATTAAAACCTGCTTCCCTCAAAACCTTATTAATAAAGGTCCATTTAATTCCGTCATAGGCTTTCTCCAAGTCTATTTTTATCACCACAATACCTTTTCTACCTCTAGTCTTTTTCATTTTATGAAGGATCTCTTGCCCAATAATAATGTTGTCTTGTATGTGCCGTCTAGGAACAAAGCTAGACTGGTAGGGAGAAATGAGGTCCTTCATCACATTATGGAGTCTTCTCGCAATAATCTTGACTATGCATTTATAATGAACAATGCATAGCGAGATTGGACGAAAATGCTCCACACGCTGAGGTTGATCCTTCTTAGGAATAAGAGCAATCAAAGTTTGGTTTGCCTTTGAAATATCAACCACTCCCTCAAAGGCATCACATACAAACTGATGTAATTTCGGCCCCACAAGTCCCTAATTTCTATGGAAAAAAATTTGGGGGAAACCCATTAATGCTGGGGGCCTTATAAGGCCCCATAGACTTCACAACATCATGGACTTCTTGCTCCGTAGGGATATCTGCCAATAGATTCATACGCTCAGGATCAATTTCAGGAAATTGGCTTCTAGTATGAATTTCGCCAACTGCAGCAGCTTCCTCTTGAAAGAGAGCCTTAAAGTAACCAGTACCAAGCCTCTGATTTCAATCTCAATGTTTAGCCATACACCATCCTCATTTTGCAAAGATGTGACTCTATTCCTTCATCTCTGCATGTTGGTTTGAAGATGGTAGTATCTAGTATTTCTATCGCCTTTAGCAATCCATTCCAACCTGGATTTTTGTAACCATTTAAGTTCCTCCCTTTTGGACAGCTCCTCAAAACGAAGCTGTAATTGGTCTTCAAGCTCGTTTAGGAATTTTGAATATGGGTAGGCTTGCAACTTTTGGATACCATTTAATCTCGCAAGAATATCCCTCTTCTGTTTTTCCACCATACCAAAGATTTCCTTGTTCTATACCAGGACTTCCTTTTTAATTTTCTCCATATTAGCCATCAGACCTTCATTCTCCCTCCATTGATTCTTCAGGAAGTCATTAAAATTGTTATAAGCCATCTACATGGCTTCAAACCTAAAAGGTTTCTGATTGCTATCTCTATCCAAAACCCCCAAATTCATGAGAATTGGGTTGTGATTAGAAAATTTCTTTCTTGGAAGAACCTTAACTGAGCAATTAGAGAACTGGGATATCAACTCTTTATTAGCGAAAGCCCTATCTAGTCTCTCATAAAGTATCCTGTATCCCCTTAAACAAGGCCCTTTCCACGTAAACCGCAGACCAGACGTGCCTAAATCGATCAAACCACATTCATGTACTCTGTTTTGGAACCAATCTATCCTTCTTAGATTACCACCGACGCCTCCTGTTCTTTCTGAACTAGACAGTATATCATTAAAGTCTCCACAAACCAACCAAGGTAAAGAGATTCCCAGAGCAATATCATTTAATTTCCTCCAAAGGATATCCCGATAGTTGGAGTGCGGTAACGCGTAAACAAATGAGATTAAGAAACTGGAAATACCTGGAAGTAAGCAGCGAATGTGAATAAATTGCCGGTCTTCTTCCTCAATCGACACCGAGATTAGATTGCTTTTCCAAATAGCGACTAGGCCACCGAAATTCCCAACGCTGGGGATTAGTTTCATGCTATCGAAACCCAGCCAGAGAAGGGAGCCTAACCTGGATTCGTCAGAGCACCTAGTGTCAGCAAGCACCACAAGACTGGGCCGAGGCCCATGAATAATTGATTTAAGGTTTCTGAAGAGGCCTGAACCGCAAGAGCCTCTATTATTCCAGAATAAAATGCTATCCATAAAACAAGAATGTATTAAGGAAACAAGCCTAAGGCCCACTACAAAGGGGTTTCAGGAACCATAGACAAATCTATGTCCTCCCCTAATTCCACCCCTTTCTGCTCATCCTCCATTGGGCTGTTCGAAGTTTCCTGGTCAGGCCCAACACATTCCTCCCTTAACGCCATAGGGACATCAGGATTAGGAGGCCCAATATTCCCTTCATCGAAATGCTAAGGGGTTGACTCAGCCTGTAAACGTTGCTCTTCTTCTCCAATTCTCGGGTTGCTAAGCACATATGTCCCCTCCCCCATTGTCAGTAACAGGACCTCATTCCTTGTAACCTCTGAGATGTCTGACACATCCCTAGCCCTTTTCTCTGTCCTCCTGTTCTTCGGTAGTACTCCACTCTCTTTTGCTCTTTCGATTACCACCTTTCCTCCAGCCGTTTTGTGCTGCAAACCACTATCATGCCTCTTTTTTGAAACTTCTCTGTCCCCAGGAACGATACTCTGCTTTCCCTTCAACGCCGTCACTGCCTCGGTTATCATCACTGCTCTATCTGTCCCCTCTGATCCGACGATGACTTCCTCAAGAATTTCTTTCCCTTTCGGCAAAATTTCAAATCTCAACCCATCTTTTTTACTTTTTACTGAATCGGTCTCTTTTTCCTTTTGCTTACGTTGACGACGAGGCTTTGAGACAACCCTCTATTGTTCCACCTGAGCTTGTGGCTGTCTCTGGTCATTATTGTTCTTAAGGTTTTCCATTGCAACATCCTGTTTCCCTACATTCGACGGTTTCCCTTTGGAAAAAGTTTTTTTTCCTATGTCCATATACCCCACAGTGAGTGCACAGGAGGTGAAGCCCTTCATATTCAAGAAAGAACTGTCCTTCACCAAGGTAGAAGCCTTGCATCAGTTGCTTCCCCAGTTCGACCAAGACGCAAATCCTTGCGAAATTTCCTCGTAGTTGACGTGAGGTATTCATGTCAACTGTAATAGTTCTCCCTATCCTATTTCCTATAGCCGTGAGAGCAACCTCGTCATAGTATTCCAAGGGAAGCTTATGAAGACTCACCCATATTGCCGCCTTAGCAATCTCAGCTTTATCAGGTCGAAAGTTAGCCTCCCATGGAGTAACCATTAAATAGTGATAGTACAACATCCACGGCCCCCCAGTGAGTGCATACATATAGTCTTCATTGTTTGTAAACTTCACAATGAAGTAATCGTGCCCAATATTGATCAGCGTGAACACTCCTTTCTTTGCTCACATCAACTGCAATATCCTTTCCAAAGCTCTAAAACCAATACTTCGGCCTAAAAGCTTCACTATAACAGCCTTGTTCCATGCTTTATAAAGCCTCTTCTTCATCTTACTTGAGAGGCTGAAAGTTGGAAAAATCCCCTACGGGCCCTCTGTGATCTTGCACCCCCTGTAGCCATCTTGGATAGTGTCCTCTATTGATTCTTCAGATATGGAATCATCTAAAAGGAGGTCCTACTTCCCATAGCCTTCTCCTTCCTTTGTTTCTTCATTAGCACCTATGCCTTTCAGTTTATCTACAAACGACGGTCCCCCGACGTTGCATGGGCTCTTGTTCTCTCCCAGTCTTGGCCAGTGGCCCTGAATCATAACTTCCTCAATCGTTGGCTTCTCATTCCTAATTTTTTTTTGAACTTCTTGCTAGCAAATCGTCCTCCTGTCGTTGTCCTCTCTCCTGCTGTCGTTCTATCACCCATTTTTACAATGGCCAGAAAATTTTGTGTAGACCCTTTGTTGTGGGGTTAGTGTTGTAAAACTCGTGGACTATGTATTTTCCTTTTCGATAATCGTGCCAAGAGTTATGGATTTCTTGGGGTGGGTTTGTGGGCAGAATTTGTACCCTGGACCTCGAGGTGTGTTGTCTTGAAAAGAAAAAAGGTTTCCATAATTATCTGCTAATCTGGTTTTATGAGAACATTATGGTTAATTGTTATCTAGTGAGAAAGGATTTTTTTCATTTACCACCATTGAGAAGGTCTCGTGATAATCGATCCCTTATCTTTGAGTGAAACCTTTAGAAACTAATCAAGCTTTATACTAATCAATATTTCCATTAGATTTATATTTAACCTTATAGACCCATTTGCAACCAATATGCCTTCTCCCTTTTGGGAGAGGGACAATGTCCCATGTTTTGTTGTGCTCTGGGGCCGCAATTTATAGATTCATTGTTTGAACCTATTTTTCATCCTGCTTCATAATAAGAAGTAGGCTCAACAACCTAATCCATATTACACAAGAAACACACGTGTGAACTGGAAATATGATATAAGACATATATTTCTCAACGGGATACAAACATTTACTTTGCTCTCTGTGTAATTCTTACTTGGAGACAACAAGTCCACAAACATAGTTTAGCGCCCGTATAGGAGGCCTACGCTCCCTTGCTGTTTTTTTAGGGGCAACAGGCAAAGTTTGTGAACCTGATTGAACATGTGCATGTTTTGAGTTAGGAATACCATTCTAATGATCAGTTTCATGTTCGACATTGTCTCTTATCAAAGGAGGAACAATAGGCTTCATACTCACACAATCTAAAGGTAAATCATCATCAAATAAGAACATTTTGCGAAATTCTACATTATCATTCATCTAATCAGCAGGCTCATTATTAAGAAAATGGAATGTCTCCTCAATAAAAACAACATGTCCATTAATCAAAATGCTCTTAGTCTGCAAATTAAGAAGAACATACCCAGGGTAGCAAAGAAACACAAAAATAATGGGAGATTGAAATTTATCACTATTAGTCAAATCAATAGCATATGCCAAACTACCAAAAAAGTTTTAAGCAATTATAATTAGGTTGTCTCTTGTACACCTTTTTCATAGGGGTTTTGAAAGCCTAAGATCCTAGAGGGGACCTGATTAATTAGGTATGCTGACATCTTAACACATTCCCCCTAGAACCAAATGGGTATGTGAGATTGAAGCATAAGGCACCTAGAAACATGCATAAGAGTTCTATGTTTTCTCTTCACAATTCCATTTTGTTCTGGAGTATATGGACAAGATATTTCATGTATAATACCTTTTTCAAGAAAATATGTTTCTAGGTTAGTGTTTACAAATTCAGTTCCATTATCACTACGCACTCGTTTAACATGAAAAAGCAAAATAATTAAGAACATAGGCAACAAAGTTTTTTTTATGTATCTAGCAGTTTCAGATTTATGTCTCATTAGGAATACCCAAGTTGCCCTTGAGTAGTCATCAATAATTGTAAGAAAGAATTGTTGACCTTGGTGTGTAGGCGTCCTATATGAACCCTATACATCCATATGAAACAACTCAAACAATAAACAGATTTAATACATCTAGCGGTAAAAGGGAGTTTTGTTTCCTTTAATTGAATGCAAACTTCACAACTTATATTCATATCGAAACCTTTGTCTTTTACAAAATTGAGATTCTTTAAAACTGACAATGAGGTATGACCCAACCTATTATGTAAGGTCCAAATATCTACGGGTTCATTCTGACCGTAAATTCCTTTATTAACCAAGTTTACAAAATTAGTCTTTGGTTTATTTTGCAGAATGTATAGACTCTCAATTAATCTACGAGTCACCCTCATTTTCCCAGCTTTGAAGGCCTTGTAAAATACAGTGGTTAGGGAAGAAAGTAACCATACAATGTGCATCATTTGTAACCCTTGAGACATATATCAGATTAAATTGCAACTGTGGTGCATATAAAACATTATGTAACTCAAAATCACTTGAGAATTTAACACGTCTTGCATGAGTAACCAACACTCCATCACCATTAGGAATTTAAATTGTTTTAATGGGCCTTGTATATTTCACATGAGTTTAACAAAGATAAATGTCCAACTAAGTGAGTAGTCGCACCGGAATCTATTACCCAATTAACATGTGGCTAAGGGTAGTGAGAGAAATTCAAACATGTACCATTCAATGCATGCACATTTGAACTAGGCTCAGTGTCCTTCTTGTGGAATCCCATGAGCTTGTTGTATTGTTAACGGGTAAATGTTGGACCAATCATATCATCACTGTGTGTAACTCTTTCCTTATCAGATTGACTGAGATTCGTTGCCTGAAATGTCTTTGGTTTGTTCCCCTTAAACTCAGTTGCGAATCCTACCAAATGCTAGCAATTGTCTTTCAAATGTCTTTTCTTATTACAATTGAAGCATTCTAGCAGTAGAGTATTTCTTCCTCTTCCTCTGCCACGCCCTCTTCCATGAGCAACCATTGCAACTCCTTGGAGTGAGTGTGTTTTTACACTATTACTGAGGTGACATTGTGCCTCATCCTCTATGATCATACTAAACGCTTGATTTATAGTCGGAAGGGGTTCATCAATAGAATTTGACTCTTAGGAGCAAGAATTGTAACAATTTTTCTTGTTGTAGACGTTGTGAGTAGACTTGAGAAGCAAGACACTTACTTAAGGGAACCAGCAATAGAACAAATTCTTCTTCCGAGAGTTCTTTCATCTTGCAGTAGTAATGTGAAACCATGAGAGTCCCTTCCCACAAGGAGTCGATTTCCCTTTGAAGACTGAAAAATTAGCGATTATGTTACCTTGTTAAAACGCTCTTGCAAATTGAGCCAAACAAGATAAGGTTCCTAATGAAATATTATTGTTGGCCAAGTCTTTCGAAATCAAATGCAGTAACCAGGAGAGTACGATGCCATTGCACCATTCCCATTGTTTATGAAGTCGATCGTCCTAGGCGTCCTTGGTACATGTCCCGTTGATGAAGCCCAATTTTTGTTTCCCTTTAAGAGTGATTCTCCTTGACCGACTCCATATGGTGTAGTTCTCACACCCAGTAAGAACTTGTGGTAGATCCTTGTGTATCGAAAGGGTGAAGGTAAAGAGGATGAGTAAATAGAAGGGAATCTCCGGTGAGTTCGTCCTTTTTTGTGTGCCATTGCTGATCAGAGGAGGTAGAGGCACGATTAAAAAAGGGAAATGTGAAGGAGAACTTACAAGGAACAACGATTTGGGTTTTGGAGATCATGAAGGTGGAAGATTGTTCTAGTCGTCGTCAATTTTCTTGAAGGATTTTGGGTGTTTAGGGATCCAACTTACTCTTGTGGGAAGAAATTCAGGTGGAGATCCAATCCATGCCCGTTTCTTGAGGTGTGGCTTTGTTCTTGAATCGCCAATGAACTCGAGTCGCAGATTTTTGTAGTTGCGAGTGATTTTGATTCTTAAATCTCTGGCATTGTTCTTCGAATCTTTTACGAAGAGAACTCGGATTGCAGTTTCTTGAAAATCCAAAGCGAACTCAAGTGTAACTTCTTGAAGATCCTTAAACTCATGTTGTAATTTCTTGAATATCCGAGCGTTTATGGTATTCGGATCTTGTGTTGACAGCCTGCTTATTGGACTACTTGTATCTTTTGGGTAATGTATGAAGATCCGAGCGTTTCTGGTGTCCGGATCTTGTGTTGACAGCCTGCTTATTGGGCCGTCTCTTGCTTTTGGGCCTCTAAAGTTGAGGCTGGAGACATTTACTTGGACTCGTGGCCCGGCGCTCTGATGCCATGTTAACTAGAATAACCTGAGTCATATGAGCTGAATAACTTTTTTTTGGTTATCCACCCGATTCATCGGAACCTTTGATTCCGACTAATACGGATTCTCCCCAATTTGAGCCTACAGTTGTGGGGGAGGAGCTCCCAACACCATTTTCTAATTCTCATGCCTCAAACCGAGGACATGGTTAAGGGAGAGTATGTAATATTCTTAAAATAAGATTAAAAAAAAATCAAAATTACAAAAAAAAGTATATATAATATATACTTTTGTGGAAGGTACGCTGCCACCATTATGCGTCAGGTGGCACCGTGGCAGCCACATGCCACTATACGTGGCAGAGGGAGTATAATTTTTTTTTAAAAAAAAATTATACTCCATTTCACCGCCATATTCTCACCGCCACTGTCACTTATATGTGTGTGTGTGTGTGTGTGTGTGTGTGTGTGTGTGTGTGTGTTTTGTGTGTATTAATTAGAGTGTATATGTGTGTGCGTGAGATCAAGAGAATCCGGGAGAGTAGAGAGAAATGCGAGAGAAGGAGGAAAAAAGAAGAAGAAGAGAGAGCTCATTTGAGTTTTTAAGGTACGTTATTTATTTTATAAGATCATTTAGATAGTTAAATTATTTTCTTTTCAATAAACTTTCTTCATGAAAGTTGTTCTATGTATTTTTCTCTTTCTAATGAGGGTAAAATAGTATTGATTATTGAAAATTTTGAGATTAGAATATTGGTAAAGTTTTGAGTTTTGATAATAGAAGGCCGTATATATGAAGAGCAAGATTAATAAATAACTTTAATCGGTCTAGATTTATTAGCAGGTTGTTGTGGAAATTTAAAGTTATTTTCTATTTAAAAGAATTTAGGATTTATGTCATATAGGGTATTTTTACCGATTAAATGAGAATTTAAGCATTTAGTTGGATTACTAAAGGTATAATTAAGAGTTTAATCGGTTAGTTTTGCTAAATCTTGAACTATGTGAAATTATGAATTGGGATTTGAGATTTTAAATGAAAGTTGATATGATTCTGAGTATGTGGAGGTCTGGAGATTGTTTAATAAATTGGGTTATATTTATAAAAGTTAGTATTAGGTTAAAATTGAGAAATAGATAAATTGTCATTTTTTTTAGGAAAACTAAAGAGAGATAATAGTTTAATGAGTAAATACCTTTTTGGGTCCCTGGAAAAAATACGGACCCCATTTTGATCCCTCATACAAAGAAATGTCCTTTTAGTCCCTGAAAAGGACGAATAAGGGTCGATTTGTGAACATTTTGGTCCCTCGCAAATTTTCAAAAAGCCCTTTTTAGTCCATAAAAAAGTCTCATTTTAGTCCCTAGGGACGAAAATGGGGTCCGTGTTTTTTGTCGGGGACCCAAAAGGGTATTTACTCTAGTTTAATTAATCAATTATTTATTATGGTATAAGTGATCATTTTTGTTAATTCTATTAACTTATAATTATATATTTATTTTTAATGGGGATTGATTTCTCTCACGCTTAGTATTGTGTTAAGAACTTGAGGTAACCACTTACCAATTTATCTTGTATATATGTGTGAGATATTTGTTTATAGGTAAATTTTTAGTTAAGTGGGCATAAATTGTTTATATTGTTATGATTAAATTGTTTATTTTGTAATTATGAAAGTTTATGCATGGTGTTGAATATTGAACATAAGTATAAATTGTTGATGTTGAAAATTGTGATATTGCACTGCATATTGAGGTGTTCTGGATTGAGATGAGGTGTGATGGTAGGAGATTGATTTTATACCACGTGGTATAGCCGCCACTGAGCGCACAGTGGATGGCCGGATATTTTCAGGGCCCTTTGTATCATCCTTATCCTTTGGCCGGGATAAATGCCAGCTCTTGGGACAGTGACACCTTTCTGTATTCGAAAGAAAGGGAACCCATGGTCCGATATGAATTCTGTAGCCGTTGGCCGGGCTACACCTCATCATTGGTAAGCTTAGTATAATCTCGTCAGAGAGATTAAATCTATTATATTGTAGCCCATGGGTTCTGTCAGCGGTTATAAGGATCGTTGAGGGAGTTACATGTATATTGAATAATTTTGAATTATTAATTGGTTTGGTAAAATTACTCAAAGTTATTGATATACGAATGGATAATTGGCCTGCTTAACTATCTTGTAATCACTCCCTGTATACTTGTTAAATTGGAGATGTGGTTACTGAGTCCTCGTGACTCATCCCGTCATTGTTTATTTTTCAGGCGAGAATTCTAACAGTGGTACTAAGGGGAAGGCATCCGAGACTTGATTTGAGTTATCAATCTTGTATGTCTCTTTTTGTTACATGAGCAGTCTAATGTATATTGCCAGACTTTAGGACCTTTTGACACGTTGCATATTTTGTTATATTATGGACAGTGACTGTTGATATGAAGTTTAATGTGTAAATGATTTATTATTGGCCAGATTTAAATATGTTTAGGTATATAACTAGTTATTTTAATGGTAATTTTGGAAGGATGTTACATAATAAGTCTCTTTTCTTTTACTTCCAACGGATGTCGGTACAAAATTCTCTTATTGAATGAACTGTACATTACAACTGGGTTTTGTGTTTATAGACTAGACACTAACAACCACACCAACATTGGCCCAAAATACTCGGCCCAATTACACAATCCACAGAAATACAAACCAAACAATCCAGAACATTATTCTTACACTAATCTTAACAATAACACCAGCAACATAAGACTAAACCATGATCCTCTTATGGCTCTAAGCCTAGGACGCCACAAGGACACTGGTCTCTCTAAAAAGAAAAAAGAAATTGCACTCACTTTCTCTCACATTATTTGCTCAATCCATACAGAAGCCAAAGGGTAATGCTGTGATATATATAATTACGACAACCTGAAATGAGAAATTTGTATGTTATCCACGTTCTGTTTCTGGTAATTTCCATCCTTTCTTTTCACAAGAAACTTGCCAAAATTATAGGGCTTATATTTTACAGGGTTTTTTTTTTCATTAATCAGCTCCTTCACAGGCTCAACCATGGTGTTATGTGCAGGGCTGAAGAAGAAGGGAATTGAAAACCTCTCCTTCTCGCTGTTCACAACCGCCCTATGCTCTGCACCCTAATACTCGTCATTGCTCCAAACCTACACACACAACAATCATTCACATCGCATCAAAAAATAATAATCAAACTCAACATTAAAATGACATGAGCATAAGTACAATGTGTACAACTGTACATGTACCTGAGCGACATCACTGATGTTG
Source organism: Acacia melanoxylon (assembly GCA_019022615.1). Taxonomy (NCBI): domain Eukaryota; kingdom Viridiplantae; phylum Streptophyta; class Magnoliopsida; order Fabales; family Fabaceae; genus Acacia; species Acacia melanoxylon. The sequence goes on from JAFJYJ010000007.1 coordinate 5,084,614, forward strand.
ATGATTAAAGCTTGTGGGGTGGGTTTCATTCTGATCCATTGTTTATCTGATTTGCGTCTTACTTCAAGTCCTTCAACTTCATCTACAGCAGCAAGAATTGTTAGGGCTGATGGATCCCTGTGGGGTCCAACTCCGAGAGCCTGGTCAGGCCAAGGACATGCCGGATAGTGATTGAATCGAATAAAGCTACAATGATCCTTCAGGTAATAGCCATGAAACCTCCTTGGTTCTAACCCCAAGCTCAGAGCTATTAGCTCCAACAACTTAAATGACAGCTTCTCCATCTCCTCAATATACTCCAAAACTGTTCCTCTTCATTAAGTAAAAGGATTCAGAAAAAAAAAAAGTTTATATCCCTCAACATCATCATCAATTTGCTAATACTACATTGAAATTACCTTAGGTCTTGAGGGTTTTGAGGGTAGCGATTAGTCCATTGAGTGGTTCGATCATCGTCATCGTCGCCAGAGGTAGGGACGAGGGTGGGTTCTTTAGCAAGAAAATCAAGACCCTCCTTCCAATCTCTGATATTTTTGGTGTGCTCTGAGTCGAAATAACCAGGCAAGCTTGTTTGGTCTCTGGCTACTTTCTTCTTCTCCTCCAAATGCTGAGAAAAAAACCTTCTTGAAACGTCCTCGACTCTGTTTATGAGATTCAGAGGAACCCCATGATTGATGGCTTGGAAGAAGCCCCATTCCATGCATGCTCTGCCTACCTCCTTCACGACGGCTTCAATGGCGGAAGGGTCTGAAAATGTGGTGTGGTTTTCAAGGTGTTGGTGGATTGGAGAAAGGTCAATCACTGGAATTCCTTGAGCTTCGTCGATGATGGAGAGATTAGGCCTCTGTTCTGAGGCTTGAATGAAAGATGCGTCTACCTCTCCCATGGCGTCTTCTGCTTCAACTTGGGGTGGTTGTTTATGTTCAATGAAAATATCATCAATGATTTAAATAGAAAAGTTACAATTTCAGTTGTTTTTTTTTTTGTTGACTTTTAATGAATCAGTGAAGCAATCCAAGAGGAGAAGCATCGGGCGGGTTAAACCTCTGAAGCTCTGAGTCGGAGTTGAAAGCAATTGATGGCTCAATTATGTATCGATGCTAATTGGAACTTTACCGTGTATAAATTTTTATTCAAACTCTAACTTTGCTGTAGTGGCATTTTAATATGGAGTAGTTTATGTTAGTTGATAGTAAAATGACATGTTGGTTTTGATAATTATAAATACAAGAGCGGACATAGGGAAATTTATACTGGAATTTGATAATTATAAATACAAGAGCGTACATAGGGATATTTACCCTGGAAAGGTAAAAAAATTTACAATAAAAGTAAGGTGATTCACAATAAAAATAAGTGAATTTATAATTAAAATAGGCTATTCATAAGGAAAACATAAACGAATTTTCAAATAAACTAAGGTGATTTACAAAAAAAGATAAGAGAATTTGTAACTAAGTGCTTATTTGAAATCATGTTTGGGACCCCCAAAAAATGTTTATTTACGTAAATCGAGACAACTCATCTAACATATTTATCTTATATATCGTAAATCTCGTTTAAAAAGTTGCTTTTGAAAGCTTTAATCGCTATCCCAAACAATACTAAAATAGAGTGATTCACAAGAATGATAAAAAAAATTGCAACTATACTAAGGTGATTCACAAGAAAAATAAGGAAAATTAAAATTGAAATAGGGAGATTCATAAGAAAGATATCAGAATTTACTACTAAACTAAGGTGACTCACATGAAAAATAAGGGAATATACAATTAAAATAAGGCGACTCATAAAAAATATAAGAGAATTTACAACTAGAATAGGGTGATTCACAATAAAGATAAGGAAATTTTCAATTAAAATAAGGAGAATTTATAAGAAGGGAATGGGCCAAATTTGCCGCAACCTGAATTTTTTTGGGCTAACTTTGTGACCCTGGTTAAGCTTATGCGGATAGTATATAGAAGGAAGTGGATCAACTCCTTATCTTCTACTAATAAGCTGTTAGTTACTAGCGGGAGTTTGCTTAAGTGGAAGGAAGGTGAGCTTTAGCTTAGCGAAGTGCCGAGTTGAGTCGCTGTGGATCGAGAAAACTCCCGAGAGAGGCCCGCGTATACGCGCCCGACGTAACCTCGATCCAGGCCCAGTCAAGAAAGCTGCTACAGTGAACCTGGATCTAAAGAAAAAAAATAATAAGTTGTTAGTTGAAGTGGTAAGCGGCATTATCTTATAAAGAGGAGAACAAAAGTTTGATTTATAGGAAGTGCACTTGTTGGAAGAGGTGAATACCCATTGTGCTCCAAGCCTCGAAACCTTTCATATTCATATTTTTTTAAAAAAAAAAAAACTCCTTATCTTAAGGTAATATAATGTTTCGTCCTTATAGTTTGCTCTAATTTAAGTTTGCTTCTTACAGTTTCAAATAATATGTTTTTGTCCTTCTAAGAGGCAAATCCCACCTACCAAGAAATAGAAGTTAAAACCCTTAATATGTCTGATTGATTTTTCCAAATTTACCTTTATTTTACATGTACTCCCTTTGGTCTTTAATATATGAATTAGTTAACTTTTTAAAAAAGATTAAGAAAGCTATATAAGTTATGTAATCATAACATGTATCGTGTATCGTTTGATTATATATTAATATATAAGATAGAAAAAATAGTTTAGTACAAAAAAAAGATAAATATAAATATTTTACAGTAATTTAGCTTTCTTAATTTTTTTTTTTTAAAAAAACTTAGGTGATCGGAGATAGGATTGAACACAGTATAAATAATTGTTACTGTTTTTTCACCTTCTTTATTTGCCATTCATTTGACTCTTTAGAACCCTATAAGATTCCCTTTAACAAAACTTGACGGTTGCTGGGAAAAGCTAAACTGATTGTTTAAAGGGAATTAGGTAGCTAGGGATTGTCCTCTCTGCTATTGTTGGTTTCAGCCGGCAGCTCATGGGTCAGTTTAGGTTAGTGGTGGCTTATTTTTTATTTGACTTTTACAGAAGTCCGATAAAAAAACAAGTCAGGTTGTAAATATGATTTGTATTTGAATTGACGGTGGCAGAAGTGACTTTTTTTTCTTCAAACGGAGATGTGTTTGAGTTAGCGGTTGAAAAGTCAATTGAAATAGAAAATGACTAAAAAGAGCTTGAATCTTATTGAATACTACATATATTAATATCAGTTGTATATATTGCAATAACTGAAGAAAAAATGTAAATTTAAATTTGAGAAAAAAAAGTTAAATTATTATTTAAAAAATTAATAAACAATAAAGCCCTTAAAGTAATATATATTAATGTAAAAGTTTGCATATAAGTTAGAATGTGTAGAAATGGTTTTTGACTTTTTTCTCCCTAAATTATACCAATTTGACTGATTTTACATATTTTTCTCCCTAAATTTATTTGTCAAGAAAAATAGAATTTGTAATTGAAAGAAAAGAAATAAAAAAACAAAGAGATGATAGGCAAGAAGCGTGGGCCCTACATGAGTGAAAGGACGGCAAGAAGATGTTCTAGACGTGTGGACAGATGACGCGTGGATGCACTAATATACTGAGATAACAGGCAAGAAGCATGGGCTCGACGTGAGTGGACATCATCCTGCACTGATGCGGCAAACGACGCATCCAAAAGCTACCCTGTGAGCGTCGGATAAGATGGTGCTTTTTGTTTTAGAAGCTCAGTTGACTATAGGGTTTGTTCGGCTTGAGAGTTTGGACCAAAAAAGCTAGAGTAGGAAACCACATTGAAAAAAAAGCTAGTCAGTTGGGCTTCTAAAAAAAAGGCCCCATCATATCCAACGCTCACGAGGTAGCTTTTGGACACATCGCCTACTACATCAGGATGTTGTTCACTCACGTAAGGCCCACGCTTTTTGCCTGTTATATTACTCCTCCTAGGTCACAATTATAAGAAAGATCTTTTGGAGTTGGTTTTGGTCCCAATTATAAGAAGCGAGTTTTAACTTTTGTCGATTTTTTCCTATAATACCCCTATTTATACTTTCTCAATAATAATTAAACACAATAATCAATTAATAATACACCTATATATTTTATAAAGTAAATAATGTTTTCTTAACTCATTAATGTTATATACACCTCAATTATACTTTTTTCTTATAAAATAATTTTAAGCAATTTTTGTCACATTTCTCCCATATCACCCCTACTAATACTTCTTCCACAATAATTAATTTCATTATCTTTTTTCCAACAATAAAAATAAAATAAAATGAGACAGCCGGCAAAAGAATTGCCAATGTACCTGTCAACGAATTATGAATAATAAGTCTACAGGTTACCGATTTGGATGCCGAAATCCATTGACCCACACACACTGTCCATGTGGAGGGCTACCGATTCAGCTCATTTTCCCCCCTTGCTTTAATTTTCAATTTTAATTAGGGGTATTTTTGGAAAATAATTATAATTAACTAATTTAACTTCTCTCCTTAATCTCTCCAAATTCTGGTAAATAAATTTCTTTATAATTTGACCGAAGGGAGTAGTACATTAGTGCATCCACGCGTTGCCTGTCTACACGTCTTGGACGTCTTCTTGTCGTCCTTTCTCTCATGTTAGGCCCACGCTTCTTGCCTATTATCTCTTTGTTTTTTTATTTCTTTTCTTTCAATTACAAATTCTATTTTTCCTGACAAATAAATTTAAGGAGAAAAATATGTAAAATCGGTTAAATTGGTATAATTTAGGGAGAAAAAAACATTTCTACACATTCTAATTTATATGCAATTTTTTACATTAAATATATTTACTTAAGGGTTTTATTGTTTATTAATTTTTAAATAATAATTTAACTTTTTTTTTCTCACATTTAAATTTAAATTTATTTTTTTTTCCTGTAATTATGGCAATATATACAATTGATATTGATATATGTAGTATTCAATAAGATTCAAGCACTTTTTGATCTTTTTTTTTTTAAAATCTCAAATGACTTTTCAACTGCTAACCCAAACACATCTCCGTTTGGGAAAAAAAACTACTTTTGCCACCGTCAATTTAAACGCAAATCACATTTATAATCTGACTTTTTTCCTATTGAGCTTTTGCAAAAGTCAGATAGAAAATAAGTCATCACTCTCACTGCTAACCCAAACAAAACCCAACAAACATATATAAGCCAACCCAAACACCACAAACCGAGTTTTTTTTTTTTCAGTGCGTTTTCCCATTGGGTTTTTTTGGTCCAATCCAAACGCTCAAGCCAAACAGGCCATATTTTCGCTCTGATCCATTGTTGGCGGTATGCCTAAAACGTTATTGTCATAAATGAGTCTTAATTTTTTTTGTAATGGTGTGGTTTCTGTCAAAATTTGGCTGTTTATCTTGATTCTTGATGTTGATTAGGGCATGTAAGATACTATATCTTACTGCAAGTGTGAACAGTGTTCTTATTTGATCCTGATTCCAACACTAAGTAATTTCCTCTGGACACTGATGCTTTACCACGGTTTGGGACAAAGCTAGTGATTACTGTTTAGGAAGATTTGCTTATAATGAAGAATGCTATAAGCTTTTGTAAAGAGAGCTAACCAGAATTTGTGTGGCAATGACACCGAAAATGTTATATTTCAACAAGGGCAGGAGTGAAAGAGAGAATATGCGTTAAAGAATACAAAAGGTACATAAGCATAATTCTCTTTTTATCTTATTTATAAGGCACTTCTAAGGACAAAAAAAAATCCTTAAACTTCATTAACACTACCTTAAAATTCATCAACTTTCTAACTTTTCACCTTTTTCATATACATTATACCTTATTATAACAAAGTCAATGCATTAATAATAAAGAGTAAAATTCTCTCTCTGCCTTATAAATGTGACAAAAAAAAAATTGATATCTCTATCCTATAAATAAGATTACAAGAGTATATAAGACATCTCTAACCATGTCTCTAAAACAATGTTGGGGTGTTTAAGCCAATAATTTTTCCTAAAAATAAAAATAAAATAAAAAACTTTCAAGTTTACTAATATTTAATACTTTGTAACACCATATCTGATTAACCCTAAATTTAACGTGATTTTCAAAAATTTCTTTAAAGATGACCTTGATGGGAAAGAAGGAATTCAAATACATGTCTATCAAGGTTGTGCCTTATATTAAATTCTCACTGAAGATGCACAAGTTCAATAGTCGTTAAATAATGATCACCATAGGCCTTCGGCCATCCATTACGAAACCTCAAATCTTTTAACCAAGAAAATAATGAAAGCCAGATTAATTCGGATGTAATATATTTGGCCCCAACAGAACAAGGAACAAGGTGTAACAATCCATGGTCTAATGCATCACCTAGGAACACACACGCTCACATATAACTAACAAATGCAACTGCTTTGGAGAATTGGAGTCAAATGTTAAAGAAATATGTTTTAACATTAAAATGACACATCTCACACCAACAAGTGGAAAGAAGTGACAGTATCTAGAGCCCAAACCAGGAAACTCTACCATGCAACCTTGACATCTATTATACATATGGAATTTCTTGTTTTTTTGACAGAGAATGGCTCATCATTAGAAAATGGTTTTAGAAGGAGAAGCCATAATGGAGGTGCAAGAGGAGAGAAAAAGGACAAGGAAAGAAGAGGAGTGGAGAAATGAAAATGGAGAAAAAGGAGGAATTGATTGGAGGTTGGGGGAGTATATTAATGCATATTAGCCATGATGATTCGCTACAATTGGTACCTATTTTAAGAGATTCTTTTTGTTCTAGTCACCTACTAACTAATTTTGGTATACTTGCAGAATGCGTTCCAAATAACATATTTCTTGTGGATATGGGTAATGAACTATCTTAACTAACCTTAATCTCAAAGTTGAATGTCCTTTTGTTGTCTTGTCCATTTAGACCATATTCTAACACCCAAATAATTAATGATTTCCTTTCCTTGGCAGTATTTTTTTGGGCTGCACAATTGTTTCCATGCTGACTACAAGCTTGCAATAATCAAATTAAGTAGTTCTTGGGTAAGCCTTTCCTGAATTCACCCTTGGCAGAAAAATGGCCCGTCTGAATTTAGATTTCATACTTTGGATATGAACATTGGTCTTATCCAATTGAAACCTCTGAGAGTACCATAACTTGATCTGATGAAGTTTCATAAGTTTTGCAGGATTGCAGTGCTATGCTTATGCAGCTACATTACTCTTCCATTACATGCTCTTGTAACTCAGGTAAAACTACATTCACTCACTCTTTTTTTTTTCCCTGATTGTCTGCTGTTTGATACGAGACCTCCTGCAAAGTTTGATTTTCTGAGATTTGATTTTCTGTGCTATTTATGTTGTGTTTATAAATTATTTTTCTACACTAGTAAGTATTTTAATTTAAACCAATTGTCAGGTTTATGTCCATGTCATTATGACCTTGTAAATTTTGTTTTACAAGTTTAGTTGCACAATATCTTAAATTGCATTATGATGGTTGGCAGGAATTATTGGCCATTCAACATCAAGGACCTATTTGAGCAAAAAAAAAAAAAACATCAAGGACCTAGAGCTATTGGAATTTTTGGTCAGCTGGTTTTAAGGAGGAAGAAAAGAACAACTATTTGGAGTACGTATCCAGTTGAAGTTTCAGAGTAGGGATGTTCAAGGATTGAGCTAGAACGGGTTGGAGGTCAATCGAGGTCGGCGACGATAGGATCTCGGAGTTGGAAAAGTCGGCCGAGGTTTGGTGCGGTCTAGTACCGAGGCAGGAGGTTTGGTGCAGTCAGTACCGAGGGCCAGGGTCGATTTGGACCAAAGCTGGACCGACGGATTGCTTGGACTAGTCCAGGCAGTCCAGTTTTGTTTTTCCCTTTTTTTTTTTTTTTTTTTTTGCTTTCTTGGGAAGCAATATTTTAGCTCTGGTTTCACTTGGCTTCCGAAAGTAATAAAAAGTGACTGAGTGAAAAGTTATTCTTATAAATTAAAAAGCACATTAAGATGTCTAGACTCCAATGAATAGCTCAGTTAGGGGTGATTTACAAAAAAATAAAAAATAAAATAAAATAAAATAAATAAATCTCGGATCAGACTGAACCAGTCCAAGGGGTCTAAGCCCTTGGACTGAAGTCGAGTTCAACCTGAGCAGTTTGGTTCGGTCCGATCCGGTCAAATTGTCTTGGACCAATTTTTTTTTTTACCTAGACCGGGTCAGACCGGACCAATCATACCATCGGATATTTTGGACAACCCTATTTCAGAGTCCTAGTGGGTTTCTGAATAATTTCTTTTAGGGTTATTGGAACATAAGTCTTAAGGATATTATGAAGTTTTACCTGAATTTAGTTTTTCTTTTCTCGGAGCAAGAATGTGGATGGCATGAATTATTTTAAAAAGTGTCAGACTTTTTAGAACTGTTGTATCGACCTATTCTAAAATTAGTCTAAACAGTGATTTTTTGTATCAGACTTTTTAGACTGGCTGTATCTAGACCAGTTCTAAAATGAGTCTAAAAGGTGATTTTTAACCGGTTTAAAAAGAGATTTTTGAACTAGTACATGACAATGATATGCAAATATAAAGTCAAGAATGATAGAGTAAGGTACTTAACACAGAGACTGGTTACCAGTTGCATGTGTTTTACTACTAAAAACGGTTGATGTTATATGTGACTATTTGAATTGGCGTTTGAAAAATACGTTCACGCAAGCAAGCAAGTTAAGATAAAACTCTTCTCACACACTTACCTTGTAAACTATAAATCACCTAGAAAAAACAGATTTTATCGCTAAGAAAGGATAGAATGGGTTGGCATTAAAGCCTACAACAACCCAACAACCTTGTTTAAAACAAATGAAACCGTCCAGTAATTTAATTAAATGGGATAAATGTCAGACAAAAACAATGGTTGAGTTAAGCAATGAGAACAATGTTAGATTTGACGGAGGGCGATATTACAGGGAGTGTGCCGGTTGTGTTATACCCTGCTCTGTTAAATGCAATGAAACAACATGGCCGTCGTTGCGTAAGAATCATAGTATAACACCCTCCTCTTACACCTGAAAAAAGGAAACTAAAATCATGATGTTACGGATGACTAAGGAACAGAGATACCTTCAGATGAGTATATACGCTAACCTCCTAGAGCTTGCCGTATAATCCTGCAAACTAAGTCCAGCCTCTCCGACGGCCGGAAGATAAGTCCGCCTACAAGTATATGAGCCATGATTTGCCGTATAATCCTGGGTCATATGAGCTGAACAACATTTTCTTATTGAATCAACTGAACTGTATATTACAACTGAGTTCTGTATTTATAGAGTAGTAAGAGTACACACTAACAACCACTCCAACATTGGCCCAATTACACAATCCAGAGAAATACAAACCAAACAATCATGAACATTATTCTTACACTAATATCAACAATAACACCAGCAACATAAGACTAAACCATGATCCTGTTATGGCTCTAAGCCTAGGACGCCACAAGGACACTGGTCTCCCTAAAAAGAAAAAAGAAAAAGCACTCACTTTCTCATACATTATTTGCTCAATCCATTCAGAAGCAAAAGGGTAATGCTATGATATATATAACTAGGACAGCCTGAAATGAGAAATTTGTATGTTATCCACGTTCTGTTTCTGGTAATTGCCGTCCTTTCTCTTCACAAGAAACTTGCCAAAATTATAGGGCTTATATTTTGCAGGGTTTTTTTCATTAATCAGCTCCTTCATAGGCTCAATCATGGCGTTATGTGCAGGGCTGAAGAAGAAGGGAATTGAAAACCTCTCCTTCTCACTGTTCACAACCACCCTATGCTCTCCTCCCTCATACTCATCATTGCTCCAAACCTACACACACAAAATTCGTTCACATCACACACAAAAATAATAATCAAATTCAACAATTCACTGACATTAACATATGTACAAGGTGTACATGTACCTGAACGACATCACCGATGTTGATGATAAAAGCTTGTGGGATGGGTTTCACTCTGGTCCATTGTTTATCTGATTTGCGTCTCACTTCGAGTCCTTCAACTTCATCTACAGCAGCAAGAATTGTTAGGGCTGATGGATCCCTGTGGGGTCCAACTCCGAGAGCCTGGTCAGGCCAAGGACATGCCGGATAGTGATTGAATCGAATAAAGCTACAATGATCCTTCAGGTAATAGCCATGAAACCTCCTTGGTTCTAACCCCAAGCTCAGAGCTATTAGCTCCAACAACTTAAATGATAGCTTCTCCATCTCCTCAATATACTCCAAAACTGTTCCTCTTCATTAAGTAACAGGATTCAGACAAAAAATTAGTACATATCCCTCAACATCATCATCAATTTGCTAATACTACATTGAAATTACCTTAGGTCTGGAGGGTTTTGAGGGTAGCGATTAGTCCATTGAGTGGTTCGATCATCGTCATCGTCGCCGGAGATAGGGACGATGGTGGGTTCTTTAGCAAGAAAATCAAGACCCTCCTTCCAATCTCTGAAATTTTTGGTGTGCTCTGAGTCGAAATAACCAGGCACGCTTGTTTGGTCTCTGGCCACTTTCTTCTTCTCCTCCAAACTCTGAGAAAAAAACCTTCTTGAAACGTCCTCTACTCTGTTTCTGAGATTCAGAGGAACCCCATGATTGATGGCTTGGAAGAAGCCCCATTCCCTGCATGCTCTGCCTACCTCCTTCACGACGGCTTCAAGGGCGGACGGGTCTAAAACGGTGGTGTGGTTTTCAAGGTGTTGGTGGATTGGAGAAAGGTCAATCACTGGAATTCCTTGAACTTCGTCGATGATGGAGAGATTAGGCCTCTGTTCTGGGGCTTGAATGAAAGATGCATCTACCTCTCCCATGGCGTCTTCTGCTTCAACTTGGGGTGGTTGTTGATGTTCTGTGTGGTTTTTAATATTGTGAGTGTTGAGGATATCAAATAGCTATACGGTTCATTGGTTTGCTTGGGTAGTTGGGAGGGTTATCGGTTCATGAAATGTCGTTTTACTTGTTCGGGACTATTGTGTGGATTTTAGCTAAAGTATCTATTGTGTGTGACTGCCAGGAAATGAGGAATGACTTTGAGTGAAGGTAAATTGAGCATATATCTATACCATCAATGATTGGGAAAAAAAGTTACATTTTCATCAAAAAAAAAATTCTTTTAATGAATTAGTGAAGCTTCGTCAGTTGAGTCTATTTCCCTTTGTATGTTGTCATTAGATTGTAATCCTCCTTTTTACACAGCAATGGATACTTTAGAACTGTTCAAAAAAAAAAAAGGAATCAAAAGGAGAAGCATTGGATTTGGGTTAAACCTCCGAAGCTACGAGAGTTGAAAGCAATTGATGGCTCAATGATGTGTATAGATTTGTATTAAAAATCTCAATTTTTTCCATGTAAAAGAAAAGTTCATTTTGAGTAATTTTGTATAGATGCTAATTGGAACTTTAACGTGCATAAATTTTTATTCAAACTCTAATTTTGCTGTAGTGGCATTTTAATATAGAGTAATTTATGTTAGTTGATAATTTAAATGACATGTTGGTTTTGATAATTATAAATACAAGAGTGTACATAGAAATTTGCACAGGAAAGATAAGAGAATTTACAATTAAAGTAAGGTGATTCAAAAAAAAAAAGTGAATTTATAACTAAAATAAGCGATTCATAAGGAAAACATAAGCGGATTTACAAATAGACCAAGGTAATTCAGAAAAAAGATAAGAGAATTTATAACTCAAATAGAGTGATTCACAATAATGATAAAGGAATTTGCAATTATACTAAGGTGATTCATAAGAAAAATAAGGAAATTTAAAATTGAAATAGGGAGATTCATAGAAAGATAAGAGAATTTACAACTAAACTAAGGTGACTCACATGAAAAATAATGGAATATACAATTAAAATAGGGTGACTCATAAGAAATACAAGATAATTTACAACTAGATTAGGGTGATTCACGAAAGATAGGAAAATTTACAATTAAAATAAAGAGATTTACGAGAGGGGAATGTGCCAAAATTGCCGCAACCTGAATTTTTTTAGGCTAGCTTTGTGACCCAAGTTATGCTTATGTGGATAGTACATGGAAGGAAGGAAGTGGATCAACTCCTTATCTTGTAGTAATAAGCTATTGGTCGAGGAAGTAAGTAGTCTCGTCCTGTAAAGAGGATAATATAAATTCAATTATGAGAAAGCGCATTTGTTGAGAGAGGTGAAGACTTTTTGTGCTCCAAGCCTTGAAAGGAAAACCCTTCATATTCTTATTATTATTATTATTATTTTTTAAAAACTTCTTATCTTGTATTATCTTGAGGTAATACAATGCTTAGTCCTTATATAGTTTGCTCTATCTAGGTTTTGTTCCTTATAATTTTAAATGATAGGTTTTGGTCCTTCAAGAGGCAAATCTCACATACTAAGAAATAGACATTAAAACCCTAAATATGTCTTAAACTGGTTCATTTTTTCAAATTTACCTTTATTTAATAAGTACTCTCTCCCGTCTTTAATATAGGACATAGTTAACATTTTTTGAAAAAGATTAAGGAAGCTTAATAAGTTAGTTAATCATAGCATGTGTCATGTATCATTTGACTATATATCAATTTGTAAGTCAGGCAGATTAGTTTGGTAAAAAAATATATAAATACTTTAGAGTAAATTATTTAGCTTTCTTAGTTTTTTTTTTTTTTTTTTTAAAAAAAAAAATGGTCAACTGGATTTTATATTAAAGATCAGAGGTAATATTGAACACGGTATCCTTCTTTAGATAATTATTATTGTTTTTTCACCTTCTTCATTTTCCATTTTGTTCAGTTTGTAGAACACAAGTGCCTAGCCCTAGGTGGACTAGTATGTTGATATAAGATCATGTAGCTTTCTCCTAGGCATCCATGGATGGGATACCTAAGAGGATAGAGGATCCCTGAGCACAAACATGAGGGTTTTCACCCAATGGAGTGGGGTGTGTGCTCAGTGTAGGTAGAATTGTAAAGAGGCAGAGTGTAGAAGATGTGTACCTTAGGGTTTACCATCTATTTATAGTGGGTACCTTAGGGTTAGGGTTTGGTTCCCTCTTGTTGGGCCTCACATTGAATGGGCCTAATACTTGATTCCATAACAGTTGCCCCCTAGCCTGGTAGTTCAGGTCTCTGAGCTGCCGGGATGTATTGATTGTTTGATGTGAAACGCGGACTTGGCCGAGATGTATCCAGCTTTTCCAGGTTGTGCGAGAAGAAATAAGATCCCTTGCTTGCTTTCGTAGCAATTTTTCTCGGTCGATATTCATGCATTTAATAATATGTAAGCAAATAGCAATCAATAGCTAATACTTACTGTTTTCGCAATTTGTTCTGGTTTGCCTTAATCTTGGTTCTTGATAATCATGCTTTTTTACTGACAACTCGTTGCCCCCCAGCACGGTGGTTCAGGTCTCTGAGCTGTCGGGATGCATTTATAGTTTAACCTGGATCTCCCGATGGACATTCTTCAAAACTCTATACGGAGCCAGGATTTTAACCAGATTCGGTGTAACCGGGTCCGCCTTCAAAACTTTATATGAAACCGGGATTTTAACTAGATTCAGTGTAACCGGGTCCCCCTTCAAAACTTTACATGGAGCTGGGATTTTAACCAGATTCGGTGTAACCGGGTCTGCCTTCAAAACTTTATACGGAGCCAGGATTTTAACCAAATTCGGTGTAACCAGGTCCGCCTTCAAAACTTTATAGGGAGCCGGGATTTTAACCAGATTCGGTGTAACCGGGTCCGCCTTCAGAACTTTACACGGAGCCAAGATTTTAACCAGATTCGGTATAACCGAGTCCGCCTTCAAAACTTTACACAGAGCCGGGATTTTAACCAGATTCGATGTAACCGGGTCCGCCTTTGTCCCTGTCGTAAGGGTTCATTCCATACGGAACTCAGATTTTAATTATAATCAGTGTAACCAGGTTCCGCCTTTGAAACTTGTCTGAGTTTAATTTGATGACTGGGCCAGAGTCAGAAAATCATTGCGCAAAATACGGGTCTAGGACCACCCATGGGCACTATACCCTCCTGAGTGATTGACCAGAAATCAATCGGGAACAAGAGCCATCCGCTACATATCTAGGTTCAGTGTCGCAACCAAACTCTAAACATTCTGACTTGATCAGGGTCGTTGTGACGGCTTGCTTTATTACCCTAAGCTTTGATGCATCATAGCCGCAATGGGCTTCGTCGGTTTTACCGTGTTCCAAAAGAAGCACGTATTAACCATTATGTGGGCGTTACTGCATCCCGGAGGAATACGTTTTAGCTAATATCTGTCGATGTTACCACATCCCGAAGGAATACGTTTTAACCGTTATGTGGACGTTACCACATCTTGGAGGAATACGTTTTAGCCAATATCACGGCCTTACCGAATCCCGGTTTGACCTCAATGTTGGTGTTACCGCATCCCGAAAGAATATGTTTTAACCGTAATGTGGGCGTTACCGCATCTCAGAGGAATACGTTTTAGCCAATATCTCTACGGAGCTCGGATTTTTACCAGATTCAGTGTAACCGGGTCCGCCTTCATTTCAGAATCTACATATTTCTATCTTGAGCAACTCATTAGTAATGGATTCCAGAATTGTAAAGCAAAAAATAGAATCTCATCCAACTGCTCACAACGCAATTCACTGGAAGAAAATATAAGCATGCTAGCCAAAACTTGCATAATCAACAAAATCACAAGCATTGCATTAATCAGTTGTTGCAGCAACATCCCTGTTGATACATTACTTCCTGAATATAAATTGGCTTCATTAGATCAAAACAATCTTCCACTTCCAGAGAAGGAATATTAATGTTTTCCAAGGTCAATCTAGGAGTGCGCCCCACATAGCCTTATCTGGCTCAAATGGCATATTACTTATCAAATCTAAAGCCTCCATGAGTAAAGACTCTGGATCCCCACACCAACGTTGAAGCAAGTAAACAACAAGACCAAGGTGCAGACTCCAATGAGGAGGAAATACAATATATGGTTCCAGCCAATCCATTAGGAGTTTGTGTGAATAAATAGCTGGAGCCACGTGAAGCCTTCCTGTTTTGTAATAGTGGCATACATAAACAATATTAGTGCTTCTAACTCTGAGTCTAGAAATCTCCTTTCTTGAAATCCCATAGACACCTTTGCCCACATTTAAGTGGAGAAAGGAAAGATCTAAGAACAATCTGATAATCTCATTCCACCTTGAGGATGTAGAAAAATAATTCCAAGAGAATTTTAATAATCTGTTAAAAATTCAACTTCCATATATCCAAATGATTGCAAAAAACCCATAAGGCAAGTACAAAGATTCATGAGGAATTGCCAAAAATATTTAGGGACAAGTGAAGAATGATTTAATTGATAAATCAAACATTTATGCCCCAGCACCACTACCAGCTACCACTTCCTCTTCACATAATCAATAACCCAAGAGTGCTGGACCTGAAAGCAAGCGCCCAATATTGCCCAAGTGGGACCCATGGTATCATGTAAAAACATGAAATTTATTTTCATCTCTTTTCCTTCTGTCAAATCCACACAATCCACCTCCTCATAGTTAATTGTCTCTCTTATTACATCATCAGTGTTCACTTAATTTCATGAATATTTTTTTGTTTATATTCTTTTCTTTTTTAATGCATCTAAAACTTTCCTTAAAAAAAAAAATCGGAGACACTGCCTTCAAATCCCCTCATCAATGGTGCCCCTTTTTAATAATTTTCTGGTCCGCCCTCTACGCGTACATCACGTTCACACATGGTCCTGGTCAATTTCAGCTTCTTCAGACTTCTTATCATGGTATATATGGATATAATTAACTGATAATAGAAAATGGATGTGTACTATCTTTTATACAATGTAAAAATTAAAATTTTATTTTATTGGGAAATATGAGCCTCTATATATCGAAGTAATATTAAAAAGTTAAAAAAAATAAATGGAGGAACGTGAAAAGAGAAGAGAAACTCTTGGAAAGCTTGTACTTGGTGTCATGCGGGGCTTTTTAATTAAACGCTTTATTAATTTGCGTGTTTATTATAAAAGACACTAAAGATAAAAGCTAAAGCCTGTAAAGCGGGTCAATGACAGCTCTATATCTATTCTCTGTTCCCCTCATTTTGTAATTGATTTACATACACTTCCTAACCTCCTAGAGCTTGCCGTATAATCCTGCAAACTAAGTCCGGCCTCTCCGACGGCCGGAAGATAAGTCCGCCTACACGCATATAAGCCATGATTTGTATGTGGTTCTGCCGCAAAGGATTTGCCCAATGAACGATGTATTATGGAGGTAGTATATAGGTTCAGATGGGAAGGACCAATTTGTGTGAAGCATATATGAAGTATTCGATGCTGGTTTGGGCGGGAGGTTTGAGATTCAATTAGAATAACCTGGGTCATATGAGCTGAGCAACATTTTCTTATTGAATCAACTGAACTGTATATTACAACAACTGGGTTCTGTATTTATAGAGTACACACTAACAACCACTCCAACATTGGCCCAATTACACAATTCAGAGAAATACAAACCAAACAATCATGAACATTATTCTTAAACTAATCTCAACAATAACACCAGCAACACAAGACTAAACCATGATCCTGTTATGGCTCTAAGCCTAGGACGCCACAAGGACACTGGTCTCCCTAAAAAGAAAAAAGAAAAAGCACTCACTTTCTCTTACATTATTTGCTCAATCCATTCAGAAGCAAAAGGGTAATGCTATGATATATATAACTAGGACAGCCTGAAATGAGAAATTTGTATGTTATCCACGTTCTGTTTCTGGTAATTGCCGTCCTTTCCCTTCACAAGAAACTTGCCAAAATTATAGGGCTTATATTTTGCAGGGTTTTTTTCATTAATCAGCTCCTTCATAGGCTCAATCATGGCGTTATGTGCAGGGTTGAAGAAGAAGGGAATTGAAAACCTCTCCTTCTCACTGTTCACAACCACCCTATGCTCTCCTCCCTCGTACTCATCATTGCTCCAAACCTACACACACAAAATTCGTTCACATCACACACAAAAATAATAATCAAATTCAACAATTCACTGACATTAACATATGTACAAGGTGTACATGTACCTGAACGACATCACCGATGTCGATGATAAAAGCTTGTGGGGTGGGTTTCACTCTGGTCCATTGTTTATCAGATTTGCGTCTCACTTCGAGTCCTTCAACTTCATCTACAGCAGCAAGAATTGTTAGGGCTGATGGATCCCTGTGGGGTCCAACTCCGAGAACCTGGTCAGGCCAAGGACATGCCGGATAGTGATTGAATCGAATAAAGCTACAATGATCCTTCAGGTAATAGCCATGAAACCTCCTTGGTTCTAACCCCAAGCTCAGAGCTATTAGCTCCAACAACTTAAATGATAGCTTCTCCATCTCCTCAATATACTCCAAAACTGTTCCTCTTCATTAAGTAACAGGATTCAGACAAAAAATTAGTACATATTCCTCAACATCATCATCAATTTGCTAATACTACATTGAAATTACCTTAGGTCTTGAGGGTTTTGAGGGTAGCGATTAGTCCATTGAGTGGTTCGATCATCGTCATCGTCGCCGGAGATAGGGACGATGGTGGGTTCTTTAGCAAGAAAATCAAGACCCTCCTTCCAATCTCTGATATTTTTGGTGTGCTCTGAGTCGAAATAACCAGGCACGCTTGTTTGGTCTCTGGCCACTTTCTTCTTCTCCTCCAAACTCTGAGAAAAAAACCTTCTTGAAACGTCCTCGATTCTGTTTCTGAGATTTAGAGGAACCCCATGATTGATGGCTTGGAAGAAGCCCCATTCCCTGCATGCTCTGCCTACCTCCTTCACGACGGCTTCAAGGGCGGACGGGTCTGAAACGGTGGTGTCGTTTTCAAGGTGTTGGTGGATTGGAGAAAGGTCAATCACTGGAATTCCTTGAGCTTCGTCGATGATGGAGAGATTAGGCCTCTGTTCTGGGGCTTGAATGAAAGATGCATCTACCTCTCCCATGGCGTCTTCTGCTTCAACTTGGGGTGGTTGTTGATGTTCTGTATGGTTTTTAATATTGTGAGTGTTGAGGGTATCAAATAGCTATACCGTTCATTGGTTTGCTTGGGTAGGGAATTGGCTTCTGTCCACTGCACAATTCATCCGCTGCAAATGAAATGGCATCGTTTGGCGCAAAAAAACTCAGCTGATGCGTTTTTAAAAAAAAAATTAAAAAATTTAGGATACTGACTGATACTAAAAAAATATTTTAGGATACTAAACGGTACTTAAAAAATGTTTCATGGTCTTAAAAAATTATTTTAGGATCTTCAAAAAATATATTAGGGTACTGACGTGTACTAAAAGGATACTTCAGTATACTGAAAAAATACTTTATGATCTTGAAAAAAAAATTGAGGGTATTGATTGGTACTAAAAATATATTTCAAGATATTCACTGGTACTGAAAAAAACTTCATGATCTTGAAAAATTATTTTAAGGTCTTGGAAAAATATTTCAGGGTATTAACTGGTACTAAAAATATACTTCAAAATAATATTTTAAAATCATGAAATTTTTTTCAGTACCAATCAATACCCTACACTATTTTTTTAGTATCAGTCAATACCTGATTTTTTTTTTTTAAAAAAAGGCATCAACCTCAATTTTTTTGCACCAAACGATGCCATTTCATTTGCAACGGACGAATTGTGCAGCGGGCATAAGCCAATCCCCTTGGGTAGTTGGGGAAAGAGATCCTCTCATAAGCTTTCTTTCTCCTCATCCCTCATCATCCTATCTGTATCGTTGATTTGGAAGAGGAGAGAAAAATTAAAGTAACAGTATTATGACATTTCAGATTAATTGAACGGATATGATTTAGAGATTATGAAAGATGATGAGAAAAATTTAACCCGTTTTTGAATTGGTGGAAACTAGAAACTTGACATGTTGTCATGTGTTGTAGACTCATTTAAATATCATGGTTGGTCTTGAGAAATGTATCGTTTACCAATACATAAATGAGATTTTAAAAAGGGGCAATATTAAAAAATGCAATTAATAGATAAACATTGTGTACACATTAGTCGGGTTTGCATTTTTTTAATATTGCCCCTTTTTAAAATCTCATTTATGTATTGGTAAACGATACATTTCTCAAGACCAACCATGATATTTAAACGAGTCCAGCACATGACAACATGTCAAGTTTCTAGTTTCCACCAATTTAAAAATAGGTTAGGTTTCTCTCATCATCCCTCATAATCTCTAAATCATATCCATCTAATTAATCTGAAATGTCATAATACTGTTATTTTAATTTTTCTCTCATCTTCCAAATCAACAATCCAGATAGGATGATGAGGGATGCGGAGAAATAAAGCTTATGAGAGGATCTCTTTGAGGCTCGCACTGCACATCCATACTTTTTTTGTTGTTGCCATTTTACCAACTATTTGTTCTTTTACTGTGTAGCTTGTAAAACATTATAGCTGATTTTTCCTTTTCCTTAAAAAAAAAACATTTATAACGACTATTATCACTTATTGAAAGTAATTCATGGTGCTCTTTATGTCGGGTTCTTTTTTTAAGCAACATTTTGAAAGATTTAGTCATAGTTATACATAAGGGTTAAAGGTGAATTGCCATTAAAGTTGTGATGAAGAGACAATTTTGCTCAGGAAGTTTTTGGATGAGGAATTTTGTCTCAACAGTATTAAAAAAAAAGGAGTAATTTTCCTTCGGCGGCTGTTGCTTCTTGCTGCTCGAGCAAAGCGAGAGGGCTCGAGATTCTAGCGCACTTGGGCCCTTGCTTGTTGAGATGCTTGAGCGTCAACGCGAGGGTTTGAGACGTGTTTGCGCTCTACTCATCGTCAGCCATTGCTTGTTCAGTCGAGAACTTCATGCCTCATTTATCCTAATTAATTTTGACTGTCAATTAATCAAACATGTTGAGCTGACAGTTTATATGTTATCCGCGTCATTTTTGTTAACGTGCATATTTACCCCGGAAGGTCATTTGTTATACTTCATTTTTTTCCTAAGCTAGATTTAAAACTTTCGTGATAAATTTGTACCTTAACAAAAATGGTGTAGGTGACATGAGCTCAGCATATTTGATCAACTAATGGTTAAAATTAACTAGGATAATAGTTAGGGCAAAATTGCTCTATTTTTTACCCTTCCGAGATAAAATTGCCTTTTAACCCTTTTATATAATCAACAATTTGTATTTTCCCCCTAAAAATTCAATATTTTCTTAACTCTCAATTAATTACATGTTTCTCTCATATATTTTCCACCAATTCTCTTTCATCTTTTTTTTCCCACACATTATCTCTCTGACTCATCATCTTCATAAATAAAAGTATATTTGAAGAACAAATAACATTTCTGACAAATTTATTGCATGCTTTAACTAATTTAAACATCAGTTTAATTTGCATGATTTTAATAGTTATTGCTTATAAAATGAATCGGAGGGTTAACATTTTATATTTTCATTCATAAGACTTGGATAATCTTATGAAGGAAATATTTAGCGGTACATTGGGAAAATTACAGCCAGGTCCCAAAGACCATAAAAAATAGCAAAAAAGTCCAAATGGAAATTCACATATCAAAAAAATTCCTAGATTCTTTTTTTATATTATTTGTATGGAAACAAAATCCAGGTTTTAAAATTTTGTTGTAAATATGACATTTCATGTTATAAATATGGCTTTTTCTGTTGTAAATGGTTAGATTTTAAATTTTGTTGTAAATATAACACTCTCTGTTGTAAATCTAGTCTTTTTCTGTTGTAAATGACCTTTGTACGTTTAGGGACTTGAGTTTGAAATAAAATCTAGGTGTTTAAATGTTGTTGTAAATATGACACTTTTTGATGTAAATATGGCTTTTACATTTGTAAATTATCGGGTTTTTAAATTTTGTTGTAAATATAACACTTTCTATTGTAAATATGACACTTCATGTTGTTAATACAAATAATATCAAAAAAGTCCCTAGGGACTTCTTTGTAATTTGGTGATTTTAAGGGACCTCATTGTATTTATTTATGGTCTTTGGGACCTGCACGTAATTTTCCCAATAGAATTTAGTGAATAATGGTTTAAATAAGGAAGATAGATCTAAAATAAATAAATATTAAAGATTAGTGAAGTCCAATAAAAATATAATTAAAAAATTATTATTAGTGAATCTATATCTATATCTTTTATAATGCTTGTAGTAACCCCGTTAAAAACCATTTAGTGAGTGGCTTTTCTTTTTTGAGAAAATAATTATGTTTATATTAAGGTTGTTATTATATTCAATTTACTTTGATACCAATAAATATATATTTTTTCAATGAAACGCCAATAAATATCAATATTTATATTTATAATTATCTTTTGGCTATCATAATTATGAGAAAAAGAGATTCACAAATGATTAGGTGGATTTATAATAACCCCCTACTCTTGATTTTTAGGGACTAAAATTGTTATGATCTATTATATTTTATTGTAAACATACACATCTGAATTATTATTTTTGGTCAAATACACATTTATGAATTATGATGTGATGTAGAATCCCTTATTTCATTACCTTCAAGGCTTCAACAATTGGATTGGGAAATAATAGTGCTACGTAGATTTTTTTTTTTTTTTTTGAAAAAAATCCTATTGACAATATTAAATTGTTTGTTGAATTAATTAAAAAGATAAATTCTTCTAAATTAAGCCAAAAAGCTGGAGATTTTGAGTTGAATAACTAAAGGGACATTAATTACGAGATGAGAGGATTTTATAACCACATCTATTAATTGATAAACTAAATCAAACTCACGGAGAGAAAAATATTTTGACCAATTAGTTTTGAGTGGAATCAACATTTTAATTTAAAATCTCTTAAAAATATTGACAACTCTCAATTATAGTAACTCTTTCATCCTTTTTTTGCCCGAATTTCATCCTTTATTTATGGGAATTAAAAATTTTGTCTATTAAATTTTTTGGTCAAATACATATTTAAATATAGTTTTTCGTAAGATACACATTTAAGCTTAAATATATGATTATAAAATAATTACATGATTTATTATGATAAAAATTATATTTCTTATTGTGCATACAATAAAAAAAAATTAACCACCAATAAAACTAAATTATATATATAATAAATGTTACATACATCATAAAGCAACGCTTCAAATCAATATTCTGGGGAAAAAATGATTTAAATCAATAAACTATCCTTTTGTGCTTGCAGAAGCTTCTAAAGCTTAAAAAACTATACAAGAACTTCCTCATGCAGCGAACGGTAGCAACACTCAAGGTTATTAAACTCACGAGTTTAAGAAACTTGTGATGATGGCACGTAAACTCGTATTGTGGCTCGAATCGTAAACTCGTAAGAGTTTACTTTTATTATTAAATAGGTATTACTAGTGTATAATTAAATAATTAAAATATAAAAATGACAACAATTTGATTTAAATATATTTTAAATCCAAATAATTGAAATTAAATCCATCAACATTCATCATTTATCATATTTAATAAAGAAATTTCTATAAAATTTCTATATAAAGTTCGTGGCGTGATCAAATCAAAAAAGTTAACACGAGTTTAAGAGTGAGTGAACACGGTATTGTAAGTTAGAAAGCGTAAAAGCGGTAAACTCGGTGTATAAACTCGTGAGTTTAACCGATTTTACAACTAAGACGAGTTCTGTTGATTTCGACTTCGTTTTTGTAAGCTAGTAAGCGTAAAAGCGGTGGCTGAGTGTCAACTCGCGAGTTTGACAACAATGGCAACACTTGTTCTTTTAGAAAAGATAAAATAATAAAGTTGGTAGATGTTAAATAAACCTGTTTAATTTTAATTATGTGTGTATAAGTAAGCAAATAATAAAATAAAAGTGACAAAGAAGTCCCACATCGACTAAATAAAGAGAGGAGAGTTTTTAGAGCCTATATATAAGAGTGGTGAGTTGAAACTGAAGCAAAGGAGCAACATTTTCTATTATCGCAGACAACTAGGGTAGCCTCGGTAAATTCCATATACGTTCTTTTTAATCGTTGGATTGGGAAAATACGGTCAAATTTCTGTAACATGGACAACAAACCCTAAAAAGAATAATCAACGTTATCGACTTAGTCCACTGTTGGATCGGCACAAAATTTTGTGAACTTGTTCAAGACATCCTATTTGGAAATATCAACCGGGGGATCATTAATTCGATGCCTAGATTAAGAGTAATGTATCATAAAATTAATCTGTTCCTTGCGTAGCTAGATGATAGTAATTTGATTTAATTTTTTCTTATTTTGTAGTTTGAGTTCGAGGGGGAAATAGAAAGTTTTTCAAAGGTGTAAGTGTGTAACATAGATAACTCCAATTAACATGGTCCTATTTGTTGGTGTTGGTGTGGGTTTTTCTGAAAAACTCGACAAACCTAAAATGAATAGAACTTGTACGAATCTTGCTATTTTATGACCAATAACACATTGTGGGACCTTTGTGTGAACCTATGACTAGATATATTGATTTTTGAAATCACTAGAAACAACTATAAATCTGGATGCATAAACTGATTTGTTATTGATATATTTGTGATTCACACCTCGTCGAATTTCCTTCTTGCCGAGACGAGTGGCCTCGTATGGGCAATAATTGAACTATTGGTGGAATGTGCTTCTAAGTTTAGACTTGACGAATATATGTATTATGTTTGTGATGTATTAAGATTATGTACTGTTGATATATTGTTGGTTGACTGGACATAGAATGTATGTTTATGTTGGAACATGTTGATTAAATGTTATGAACAAGAATGTATGAGTATGATGATATGAAAACCCTTTGAGAATAATGTAATATACATGACGGAGTTAGTGAATGATAAAAATTGAATACCACGTGGTAGGCCGCTAGTTTGATTATTGTACATCATTAGCTGACATCTATTTATTGGGTAGTATTCCTTAATATGACAGTCCAGAGGGCTTTTGGGAAGTATTCATGGGGCCCGGGCAATATTCCTGAGGGCAGTAACCCTACTGAGGAACCCATGATCCGCAATGTACTCTATAGTACTTGGCCGGTTTACATCACATTGGTGGAGAATTTGTGATAGTAATCTAGTAACATGGAACGTACTTAGCCCATGGTTCACCCGAAGGATATAATGATGGTTAAGGGTTAGTGAAGATAAAGATTAATCATTGGATTATGACATTTGGTGATATAGCATGTTGTGTTATGAATAAATATCCTCTGAGAAATATGAATCGATGCTACAATGCTCTTGCTTATTGTCTTGGCTTGCCCTCCTTATTATATTCATGCGACATATTTGTATATTAGTGCCACCTGGCACCCCATGAGTAGTGCCGGTAGGTAAGGTGTGTAGTTATTACGTTACTGAGGCAGTGACCTAATCTTGTTACTTGTCATATTTTTCATATGAGAGCTCGAGGGGAGGCACAACTAGGAAGGCACCTGAGACCTGAGACTGCAGTTATGCCTTTGGTTATTTGTTGTTTTCGTTTTATAGCCACATTATGAATTTTTATTTACTGCATCGTTTTACTTCTGAATTAATTTGACTTTCATTATTTCCTTGGTTAAAAGATTTAAGGTTTCGTGATGGATGGCTGAAAGCCTATAGTGATCATTATTTAACTACTATTGAACTTGCGCATCGCACCTTTAGTGAAAATTTAATATAGGGTATAACCTCGATAGACATGTATTTGAGTTCATTCTTTCCCATCAAGGTCATTTTTAAAGAAATTTTTGAAAATGACGTTAACTTTAGGGTTAATTAGAAATGGTGTTATAGGAGGCGGTTTTAAATGAGTAAGTTTGATTTATTTATTTTTTAGGGAAAATTAATTGCCTAAACACCCCAACATTGTTTTAAAGACATGGTTAGAGATGTCTTATATACTCATGTGGCTCGTTTAGGATAGCGGTGATAAAAGTAACCTTTTTTTTTTCCAGATGAGCTTTTGCAAACAGAAAATAGGATAAAAGTTAGATTGTAGATGTGATTTGTGTTTGGGTTAGCGGTGACAGAAGTGACTTTTTTTCAAATAGGCTTTTGTTTGAAATAACATTTGAAATGGAAAATGATTGAAATCTTATTACACACACACACATTAGTAGTTGTATATATTCGATAATTGAAGATAAAAATTTAAATTTAAATTCGATAAAAATTAAATTATTATTAAAAAAATTTAAAAACTCTGAAGTACTTAACTAAATATATTTTAATGATAAATTAGAATGCATACAAATGTATATTTAATAGTATATTGCTTATTAGATCACATATTCCTAACATACTTCTCCAAAAGCTGAAAAAGTGACTTATATTAGAAGCCACTTTTTTTACAATAAGTCTATAACCCTTGAAGCTATCACAAACGGTCTAAATTAGTTTTTTTTTTTCTTCCGCTGGGTTTATTTTACTGTTTGATAGGATTTTTAACTCATTTGAAGCTATACCAAATAGGTCCTTATAAGGTAGAGAGACAAAAAAAATTTGTCATGTTTATAAGATAGAGAGAGAAATTTTTATATAAATGTTTAATTTTTTACCCTTTATTTATTAATGCATTGACTTTGTTGTGATGATGAGATATGATGTACATGAGATAGGTGTATAAAAGTTGATGGATTTTAAGGCAGGATAAATAAGATTAAAAAAAAGAAGTAATTATGCTTATGTACCCTTTGTATTCATTAACGCATATTCTCTCTTTCACTGCTGCCCTTTTTGAAATATAGCATTTTCGGTGACATTGCCACACAAATTCTGGTTAGCTCTCTTTACAAAAGCATATAGCATTCTTCATTATAAGCAAATCTTCCTAAACAGTCATCACTAGCTTTGTCTCAAACCGTGGTAAAGCATCAGAGGAAATTACTTAGTGTGGGAATTAAGATCAAATAAGAACACTGTTCACACTTGAAGGGAGAAATAGTATCTTACATGCCCTAATCAACATCAAGAATCAAGATAAACAGCCAAATTTTGACAGAAACTCCACCATTAAAAAAAATGTGAGACTGATTTGATAATAATGTTTTAGGCATACCGCTAGCCAGTGGTGGAGCTAGGATTTAATGTTTGTGGGTACACAATTAGTGGTGGGATTCAGGAGTTCGGGGGCAGAGCCCCCGGAATTTTTTTAAATGAGGATAAAAGGCAACCAACTCCTTCATAAAGTTTAGGACTAGAAATTGGGTTCAATTAAAAAGTATTTCCGAGGAAATCAATTTAAACAGAACAATATATTCTAATCCCATGACATACAGATACCCAAATGTTACACGACAAAATCAACAGGCACAACAAAGCTATATCAGAATGTACACATTGACAATGAACAGCACAACAAATCAACAGGCATTTACCAATGAACAGCAAAGAAAAAGAAGTAATGAAATTAATCACCATTTTAATCACAATCATATATTTTCCAGATGCACCCTACCAAGCTATATCATAATGTACATATTAACAAATAAACTCTAACAAGCAAACAAAAATCAGATGTTTCTATCTGATTCAGGACCAAGAAAAGTGGCAAAAATCCCAACATAATATTAAATGAATGCATACCTATAGATGATTGTACGCTAGCAGCTATGTTTTGAATAGCGGGTAGCAGCCGGTAGCGGCCAACCCCAAAAACGGTATAGCGGGTAGCGGTAAAGCCGCTACTGTGAAGTTAATATAAATACTTGTAATAAATTATACCACATATATAAATGCAATATAAGATAAGAAATCACCCAAAATATTACACATTCAAAATAAGGATTCAAGGAACATAAAGGAAGCCACATACTAGTTCATTGAAAGTAACTAAATTAATAACATTCTAGAAACATAAACAATCCAAGTAGAGTAAAATAAAAAATTTTAACGAAATTTTTAATGGAAAAGCAACAAACAAATTCGGATTCGAGAACACACTTTGATTCGGCAAAGAGGGACCCGACGCGAACAGGGAAGATGGAAGAGGGATGCGACGCCAACAGGGAAGAGGGAAGACGAAGGCGAATAGGGAAGAGGAAGAGGGACGCGAACTTGGAAGAGGTTGATCAGAATCTGAATATCAGAAATAGAGAAGAGGTGGGAAGAATGTGACCGAAAGAGAAGAAGAGGTGGGAAGGGGAAATCGAGCAAAAAAAAAAAAAAAACAGAGGGAATTGTGTCGGTTTCCCTCTTCTTTTTCAGAGAAAAGATGGGTAAAATGACCTACATACCCTTCATTAAGTTGGCCATTTTCCCATTTTAGCCCCGATTGGTGTCAAATTTTCAAACCCATGCCATGCCTTGCGTCCGAACAAACCCCCGACTTCGACACGATTGCGGGCGCGATAAGCGTTCCATCGCCACCGCCGCCATCGATCACCGTCACCGTCCGCTACGTAAAGCGTAGCGTTGCGGAGCGGAAGTTGCGTTTAGGTGCCGCAACCCGCCACAGTACCGGTATCGCGCGCTATAGCGCCACGATTTCAATCATAGGCTAGCAGTAATATGAAAATGAAAAGGGAAGTGAACTCACAAAATGATCATTTTCACAACTCAAGAGAAGATCAGGATGTACTGCATTGCAATGAAGGCCGAAAACTCTGGTACCTTTCTTATGAATCAAAATTGCATCACTGGTCTTGTGGTTGGTGCAAGCATCTACCCTATAAATGGCACCAAGAGTATATAATATTTCTTAGCTAACTAATTTCATATACAACTATTATATGGCAAGAAGATTAGAGCCTTTAGATTTGTCAATGTGTACATTCTAATATAGAAAGCCAAGATGAAGATATCTAATAAGTTACTTACAAATGTAGAAAGCCAAAGTTATCAGCAACAAGCGCAAGACCTTTCTCCAAGTTAACATCCATGCCATAAAGCATTTTCCAACTGCTTGGACCCTAATCAAAACATATAAAAGTAAGATTTTTCTTCTGTAGAAAGATTAAATACACATTAATAAACAATGAAAGCTGCCAGAAAGCTGTGTCTGCTCTAATGAATGAAGAATATGTAAGCTCCTAAAAAGCTTACAAGAAAAACCAAGACTAGAATTGGATATAACATCAATTGCAGTAACTAGTAACAAGTAATAAAGTTAATAAAGTTGTATGGACTGTCTAGTTACCTCTAAGAAGGTGATTTTTAGTTGATTGGTTGGGCGAGTAACAACACTCAGAACCTTAGATCTGTTTCAACAAAAGAAAGAACCAGAAGTACAAGATGTAGTTAATCTAATATATGTGCAAAGCATATATATGCAAGTAATGTCCGTGGCTTACAGTTGTCAGGAGTCACTGTTCAGCTTCTCTTGCAAAATTTAATGTCAAAATGTAAAGTGTTATAATCCTTTCAATTTATTTACCTAGTACGAGTAGTTCACAGCGAAATCAATGATATGATAAAAAAGCACATGTTCTCTAGGTCGCTTTAACAAATTCATCCTAAATTCCGAATTCAGCAAAGGAAAAGCAAATTCAAGGCAATAGTTGGATTTGAATACACCAGCCACCAGCAATCCCAAAATCATTGTGGAAGACAGAACTACACAAACCCTAATAGGAAGACATAGCTAACAGAGCTGAACGAACTCTAATACGCCTAAATCAGCAAAAGATATAGGACAGGGCGATGGTGGAAGACAGAGAAGCAGATCTATGCACCAGCAGGAAGTAAAGACAGAATCGAAAATTACCTCAAAAAGCACAGAATCGAGAAGCAACGACGGAGGAGATGAAAGCACTCAACGGTGGATCTGGAACGGAGAGCGACGATGTAGATTTGGAGAGCAGCAGCGGCAAACAGAGACGAGAGCGGCGTGGCTGCACGATTTGGAGGACAGGGATCGATTTGGAGATTTGGAGAGCAGAGCAGTGTGTGAGAAAAATGAAATTGAAAAAAAAAGGATAAATGGAAGAAAGGACGCTTGAACCCGAGACCTAGATGTGTAAAGTGATAACCAACTACTCCAAACAGACAACTTTTCACAAAATTCCTTCACAATATATTTATATATATATATTCTCAAATTTTGTGTTTGCACTTACCTACATAGGCACTAGTGTGGCTCCGCCACTACCACCAACAATGGATCAGAGTGAGAATATAACCTGCCGGGTGAAACCAACAACTGCAGAGATGACAGTCCCCACCTACTTAACCCCCTTTAAACAATCAGTTTAGCTTTCCCCAACAACCAATCAATTTTTTTGCATTTGTTAAAGGCAATCTTATAGGGTTCTAAAGAGTCAAATGAATGGAAAATGAAGAAGGTGAAAAAACTAATAATTATCTAAAGAACGATATCGTGTTCAATATTACCTTTGATTTTTAATATAAAATCCAGTTGACCATTTTTTAAAAAAAAAAAAACTAAGAAAGCTAAATAATTGACTTTAAAGTTTTTTTTTTACCAAACTAATTTGTCTGACTTACAAATTGATATATAGTCAAATGATACATGATACATGCTATAATTAACTAACTTATTAAGCTTCTTTTTTTTTTCAAAAAATGTTAACTATGTCCTATATTAAAGATGGGAGAAAGTACTTATTAAATAAAGGTAAATTTGAAAAAATGAATCAGTTTAAGACATATTTAGGGTTTTAATTTCTATTTCTTGGTATTTGAGATTTTCCTCTTGAAGGACCAAAACCTAATATTTAAAATTATAAGGAACAAAACCTAAATCAGAGCAAACTATAAGGACTAAGCATTGTATTACCTCAAGATAATACAAGATAAGGAATTTTTTTTAAAAAAATAATAATATGAAGGGTTTTCCCTTTCGAGACTTGGAGTACAAAGAGTATTCACCTCTCTCAACAAATGCGCTTTCTCATAATAAAACTTATGTTATCCTCTTTACAGGACGAGACTGCTTACTACCTCAACCAATAGCTTATTACTACAAGATAAGGAGTTGATTCACTTCCTTCCTTCCATGTACTATCCGCATAAGCTTAACTTGGGTCACAAAGTTAGCCCAAAAAAAATTCAGGTTGCGACAATTTTGGCACATTTCCCTCTTGTAAATTTCCTTATTTTAATTGTAAATTTTCCTATCTGTTGCAGACTTATATTAGGCTCAATAGCAGAATGGCCCAACAGGGAATATTCTGCAGATTAGGATCTATCTATAATGAAGGAGGATCCTATCTTATCTATAATCCAGGAAGATCTTCATCGAGATCTGGCAGTTACGATACTTGGGCCATGAATCACATAGGGCCCATATCAACCTAAGGTATACTCTATAAATACAGAGGTCAAACTCTAAGGTACACACATTCTAAGCTCTCTTTGGCTATTTACAATTCAGCCGTCACAGAGCACACACACCACCCCTTGGCTAAACGCCTATTGGTGTCTTGAACTACGTAGACTTTGATCCCTCTATAGGGTACGTAGGCCCTAGGCATTGTTCCTAGGTCAAGTCCGATTCAATCAATATCAAACAGGCTAGTCCATTAAGGCTAGCCAGATCCTGTTCATGAACAGAACATTGGCGCCGACCATGGGGAACCGTAAATTTCTATTCCTACGATCAAAGATGCAGGGAGGTCAATGGACCAAACTGCTTTATGTTTGCCTTTGCTATATCTACTTTGTGTTTGTCTTTTCTATATCATTCACATTAGAAAGAGTTAGCTGATTACTGAAACCCTCCAAATATATAGCAATAGTGTCTGATCTCATTGAACTATTATTTGGTCTATCAGAATTGTTTTGAGGCAGGGCAAACGAGCAAATCGAGATAGCCAAGGTTGTTGTTAAGCTGAGGCTGATTCAACGCCTATGGCTTCCCGACTCCATCGCGATAGTTGAGGTTGATGATACGCCAAGATGAGGAGATGCCGAGACGCCGAGGTTGTTAGATGCCAAGATTCAGAGAATGCCGGGATATACTCTGAGTGCATGTCGAGATATACTCTCGGCTGGGATTTGTATTTCCCTTCTCCGGATCTAATTGTTTTGAGGCAGGGCAAACAAGCAAATGAAGATAGCTAATACTCCGGAAAAGCCGAGGCTGAGAAGATTTGGGAGAGAAGTTTATCCTTTTTTCTACACAAGCTGAGGGTTGATGAAGGCCATTTATTATATTCAAAACTTTATGCCCAGAAAACTACAGTTGGGGTGAATGTAGGTCATTGTCGGGTGTTTCTCATGAGGATGATGTGCAACGAGAAATAAAGGCTGATATATCTGAATTACTGGGGTCTTTTGAACAATATGATGCTTGGCGAACTTTTCATTCTTTTTTTTTTTTGTATCTCAAGCTGAGCGCTACATTAATGAATATCGCAGTTCACTGGTAGAAACATCAAAGGTAGAATTCATTAGCAAAAAACATATAGTTTCCAGATGACTTGCTTTCTTGCCCAGTACGAAGTTCGATGGCTTGGATGGGTCTGCTTCAATTTGTGTTGAAAAGTGGGAAAAAATTATTTGCTCTCTTAGTCTGCTAACTAAGTTAATTGAAGAACTAAAGTTGAATAGAGAGAAGAAATCTCCCAATATGTCATATTCAATCATGGGACTTGATTTGTTTCTGAGGAAAATACTAAAGAATGGATGCATCAGCCTCCATGTCTCAAATCAAATGAATCATCTATTTAAGGTTTGCAGATAATAATGTTTGTCATTTGACTAAGGGAATTTCGGTGTGCCGCGGAGACTACAACAATCCTTGCCAAGCCAATTGCTCTCACTGGTTTTGCAGTAACTTTCATTCTCCTTCTCTCACTTCTTGGCTGCCGAGAAAGAATAATTTATATATTTTCATTGCTATGACATATCTAACTTGTTCGTCCGAGTACCTGTTGAGTTTGGAACCCGGATAAACTGAGTGTATTTACAGTTAAATCTCGGGTTCCGTGTCAAGCTTTTCGGGAAAGGAGAAAAGGAGGAACCCACCTCCAATAGAAAAATAAGGTAGAACCCGATTAAACTGATCACAGTTAGATCCGAGTTCCGCGTAAAAAACAAATCAAGGGTTACGACACCCATAATGGAAGAAAGGGTTAGAACACTCATAATGGAAAAAAGGGTTACGACACCTATAATGGAATCTCGGGTTACGACACCCATCTCGGATAAACAAATTCCGAGTTATGACACCCATCATGGATAAACAAACAAATTTCAGGAAAAATTTTGCGGAGGAGTCCACCTCCAAATACGAAAAAAAACGCAGACCCCAGTTACACTTAATACAGTTAAAATCCGAGCTCCGTGTAAAGTTTTGCGGGAAGCAAAAAGAAGATAATTCATGGGAGATTACACACATCTTTCCATGGATTTTGATAAATTATATCTATAATATTAGAGAATTACACGCATCTCCACAAGAAACTCAACCATGCTGTGAGAAGATATTTCAGTTAAATCCGTAATCCTAAGGTGATTGGAGGCCAGGTACTTTTTTTCTTTCAAATCTTTTTTCTTTATATGTAATTGTTCATTGCATATTTCTTCAAATCCACATAGCACATGTGTTTCCTTCGAGCCATTGGTGCCCTGCATCATGGGGACGCTTTTGACTCCCTAAAACTTTTCTGTCAAATGATTATGGAAGATGAAGTTCTTGATAGAGCAACTAAACATGGAGCACGATTACACTGTAATACAGTTAAAATCTGGGTTCCGTGGAGATAATGGTTAAAACATGTTTCCTTGGGAACATACGTGTTTCCCCGGGAGCATGGTAAAGCCGAGATAAAGGTTAAAACGTATTCCTTCGAGATGCGGTAAAACCGAGATAAAGGTTAAAACGTATTCCCTTCGGGACACGGTAAAGCCGAAATGTACTCCGAATTAAATCTTGGTCAACGATGTCAGGACGTATAGTTCTTGGCTGGCACCAGATGAATATTATGCGCAATATATATTTGACTCTGGCCCAGTCATCAAATAAAATTGAAGGCAGACCCCGGTTATACCGAATCTGGTTAAAATCCCGGGATCCGTGAAGAGTTTTGAAGGCAGACCCCGGTTACACCGAATCTGGTTAAAATCCCGGGATCCGTGTAGAGTTTTGAATGCAGACCCCGTTTATACTGAATCTAGTTAAAATCCGGGATCCGTGTAGAGTTTGAAAGCGGACCCGATTACACCGAATCTGGGTAAAATCTCGGGATCCGTATAGAGTTTTGAAGGTGGACCTGGTTACACCAAATCTGGTTAAAATCCTGGCTTAAAGTTTTGAAGACGGACCCCGGTTACACTACATTCCAGTTAAAATCCAGGCTCCGTGTAAAGTTTTGCGGTAAGCGAAAAGAAGGCGGACCCCGGTTACACTGAATCTGGTTAAAATCCGGGATCCATGCAAAATACAGTTAAATCTGCATTTCCATGATCACTTTGGAACCCGGTAACACCGAAAGAACGGTTAAGTCCGCGTTTCCATGATCACTTTGGAACCCGGTCATCAAATAAAATTGAAGGCAGACCCCGGTTATACCGAATCTGGTTAAAATCCCGGGATCCGTGAAGAGTTTTGAAGGCAGACCCCGGTTACACCGAATCTGGTTAAAATCCCGGGATCCGTGTAGAGTTTTGAATGCAGACCCCGTTTACACTGAATCTAGTTAAAATCCGGGATCCGTGTAGAGTTTGAAAGCGGACCCGATTACACCGAATCTGGGTAAAATCTCGGGATCCGTATAGAGTTTTGAAGGTGGACTGGTTACACCAAATCGGTTAAAATCCCGGCTTAAAGTTTTGAAGACGGACCCGGTTACACTACATTCCAGTTAAAATCCAGGCTCGTGTAAAGTTTTGCGGTAAGCGAAAAGAAGGCGGACCCGGTTACATAATCGAATCTGGTTAAAATCCGGGATCCATGCAAAATACAGTTAAATCTGCATTTCCATGTTCACTTTGGAACCCGGTAACACCGAAAGAACGGTTAAGTCCGCTTTTCCATTATCACCTTAGAACCCGGTAACACCGAAAGAACAGTTAAGTCTGCGTTTCCATGATCAGTTTGAAACCCGGTAACACCGAAAGAATAGCTAACTCCGCGTTTCCATGTTAACTTTGGAACCCGGTAAAACTGAGTTTGAAGACAGTTAAGTCCCTGCTCCTTAATTGGACCCCGGATAAAACTGAAAGTTGTACTGTTGACTCCGAGCTCCTTAATTGAACCCCGGACACACTGAAAATTATCCAGTTAAATCCGCGCCCCTTAAGTGGGCCCCAGATTAATTGGAAATTATACAATTGATTCCACGCTCCTTAATTGGACCCCGGATTAATTGGAAATTATCCAGTTAAATCCGCGCTCCTTAATTGGACCCCGGGTTAACTGAAGATTATCACTAGGGCCTGTGAGCCTGGGTCCCACATTACGTGAAGTCGCTATCAGCCTTCACAATTTTGATGCATAAAAAACTTGCTCCTAGATAAGAAGATGAATTGTCATCTCGACCCTGATCAGGTCAAAATGTTTAAGTGTTGTGTTTCTACACCACGGCTGAACATGTGACAGTTTGCCCTTATCCTGGTTATGATCCTGGACAACGGAACCGGGACGCAGTAGCACAGTTAAATTGAAAACCCCTACCCTGATACCCGGTTTTTAATACCCGAAGAAAATTCTAGCAGATCCTGCATAATACATTTTTGACCTTGGACCGGTCATTCAATAGAACTCTGAAAGAATGTTCGAGTTCATACAAACAACTTGTGGTTGTGTTAAAGTTAAAACTCGGATACGAAGTCTAGGTTATATAATATATGCACCCCGACAGCTCAGAGCCTTTGACTTCCAGGCTGGGGGGCAACAAGTGTATAGCTGTAAAACTGTTAGCAACATAATCAAACCCGGTCCGTTCCTCTTTAGGATAATTTGGATTGGGGGAACTCGGTGTTGCAACAAGCAAACTCAGAAGCCCGAACTACGTGGACTTTGATCCCTCTAGAGGGTACGTAGCCCCTAGGTCAAGTCCGATTCAGCTCCAATCGAATTAACCCGCATTACAGATCTGGGGGGGCAACTACTAAACAGTTGTCAATGGTGTAAGAAGAACTAACGGAAGCCCTCACGGGGTTATTTGAATTTTCAAATGCTATCTCGGTCGCTTGAACGTTGCTAGTGAAAAAGCATGTTCACCATCAACCGAGATTGAGGCAAGCGAAAACAAAGAACAAGGGAAAGACAAATAGATCCCGTCTTGGGAAAAACCTATCGCATAAACAGGAAAATCGATAGCAGAATACGACTGAATCCGAAGTAGTCAATACTCGGACAAAAGCAAATCAAGCTAGAACAACTCGGATACGAAATCCGGGTTAAACAATCAACTCAACCCAGCTCGGACAATGTTCGATAGATAAGCAAGATCCAGAGCAAGTCGGCTCGGATCATACGTTCGGGGGCAATATGCATCCCGGCAGCTCAGAAGCCTGAACTATCGGGATGTGGGGCAATTGTTACGGACCTATATTAGGCTCAATAGTAGAATGACCCAACAGTGAATATTCTACAGATTAGGATCTATCTATAATGAAAGATGATCATATTTTATCTATAATCTAGGAAGATCTTCATCTAGATCTGGCAGTTACGATACTTGGGCCATGGATCACATAGAACCCATATCAACCTAAGGTACACTCTATAAATACAAAGGTCAAACCCTAAGGTACACACATTCTAAGCTCTCTCTGGCTATTTACAATTCAGTTGTCACAGAGCACATACACCACCCCTTGGCTAAACGCCTATTAGTGTCTCGAACTACGTGAACTTTGATCTCTCTACAGGATACGTAGGCCCTAGGCATTGTTCCTAAGTCAAGTCCAATTCAATCAATATCAAACAGGCTAGTCCATTAAGACTAGCCAGATCCTGTTCTTGAATAGAACACTATCTTTCTTGTGAATCACCCTACTCTAGTTGTAAATTATCTTATATCTCTTATGAGTCACCCTATTTTAATTGTATATTGCCTTATTTTTCATGTGAGTCACCTTAGTTTAGTTGTAAATTCTCTTATCTTTCTATGAATCTCCCTATTTCAATTAAATTTCCTTATTTTTCTTATGAATCATCTTAGTATAATTGCAAATTCCTTTATCATTCTTGTAAATCACTCTATTTGAGTTATAAATTCTCTTATCTTTTTTCTGAATTACCTTGGTCTATTTGTAAATCCACCTATTTTTTCCTTATGAATCGCTTATTTTAGTTATAAATTCACCACTTCTTTTTTGTGAATCACCTTACTTTAATTGTAAATTCTCTTATCTTTCCTGTGCAAATTTTCCTATGTACACTCTTGTATTTATAATTATCAAAACCAACATGTCATTTAAATTATCAACTAACATAAATTACTCTATATTAAAATGCCACTACAGCAAAATTAGAGTTTGAATAAAAATTTATGCACGTTAAAGTTCCAATTAGCATCTATACAAAATTACTCAAAATGAACTTTTCTTTTACATGGAAAAAATTGAGATTTTTAATACAAATCTATACACATCATTGAGCCATCAATTGCTTTCAACTCTCGAAGCTTCGGAGGTTTAACCCAAATCCAATGCTTCTCCTTTTGATTCCTTCACCAGTTCACCTTCACTAATTCATTAAAAGTAAAAGGAAAAAGAAAGAAAGATGAAAATGTAACTTTTTTTCCCAATCATTGATGGTATAGATATAGGGTCTGTTTGGGTTAGCGGTATGAACGGTGGCTTAAAAGCTATCTGACTTTTATAAAAGCTCGGTAGAAAAAAATCAAGTTATAAATGTGATTTGTGTTTGGATTGCCCGTTTAGCTTTTTACATAAGTGTCTTTTTTCAAAATGAAGAGTGTTTGGATTATTATTTGAAAAGCGAGTTAAGATGAAAAATGACTAAAAAAGGCACGAATCTTATTAGATACTACATATATTAATATTAATTGTATATATTGCAATAAATAAAGATAAAAATTTATATTTATATTTATATTTAAAATTGAAAAAAGGAAAAATAAATGTATTTATTATTTTAAAATATATTTAAATTTAAATTTACATATATTAATTTTTTTTTAACACTACATCTATTAATTCAGTATAAAGAATTTATATGGAAAGATTTAAATTTTGGAAATATCATCCCAAATTATATTTTTGAAAGAAAGAGATAGAATAAATATAGAAATTGTTAAAAAGATTTTAAAAAAAAGATTTTTAAAAAAACAAAATGGTGGCGGGTCAGAACTGGGAGGAACAATGATTATTGGTGGTGGGCCCATGTCCAATAGCCTTCACATGAAAAGGCTGAGAACTCCAAAACGCCAGGTAACGTAACGCCAAAAACGCTCCCCCTCCTAGCTTCTCAAAAAAGCTGCGTTTTGGGTTAAAGCCCAGTTGAAAATAAGCCAACCCAAACACTTCTACTGGGCTTTTTTTTTTCACTGAAAATTTTTCCTAACGCCCAGCTATATATTTTTGCCTACAACGCTCTCATCCAGCAGAATCCAAACAGGGCCAATAGATACTTTCGCTAAAATCCACACAATAGTCCAGAACAAGAAAAACGACATTTCATCAACCGATAACCCTCTCAACTACGGAACCGGTTTCCCTACCTATCTTTGAATTTTGGATAGGTAGGGGAGCCGAGCTCATCTCATTGATCCAGATTTAATTTTTTAATTTGGTTATTTTTAAATGATAAAATTATTTTTTGAAAAAATATTAGTTAAGAGATTATCTTTATTTTAAATTTTCTACTCATTAAAATATCTTTTTAAAAAAATAAATAAATCTGGACCGTCCAGATCCTTTCTGGACGATCCAGATGGGATAGGCTCTCCCTACCTATCCAAAGGATAGGATAGGCAGGAAACCAATTCCCCCAACTACGGGTTCGGTTTCTCTACTTAGCGCCTTTTCTCCTCATCCCTCCTTATCTCTCATTTTTTAGTATTAATTAATATCCTAAAATATATTTTTAATATCAGTCAGTATCCTAAAATATTTTTTTAAGATCCTAAAATAATTTCTTAAGATCATGAAGTATTTTTTTAGTACTAGTCAATATATTGAAGTATTTTTTTAGTACCAGTCAGTATCTTGAAGTATTTTTTTTTAGTACCAGTCAATATCTTGAAGTATTTTTTTTTAGTACCTGTCGGTGCATGAAATATTTTTTCAAGATCCTAAATTTTAGGATTTTGAAAAAATATTTTTAATCTTGGATTTGATATTAAAAAGTACTTCAGGAGGGATAGTCAAGATTAATTTAAATAAATGATCTAGATTGGTTGAGGAGAGAAATCAAAGGTTGAGATTAGATTAAGAGGAATGATGAGAATGTAAGATAATGAGAGGATCCAATTCCCACGTTAGTCCCAGCGGGAATGGAATTTTTGCAACCATGTGTGTGTATTTCAAAATTGATGAGATTAAGAAAATATTAGTCTGTAGAAGATAAATAAAATAAAGTTTCAGTCGTTTTCCCTTAAAAAAATCATAATTATTAGAATTAGAGAATTGGTGGAAAATATATGAGAGAAACATGTAATTAATTGAGAGTTAAGAAAATATTGAATTTTTAGGGGGAAAATACAAATTGTTGATTATATAAAAGGGTTAAAAGGCAATTTTATCCCGGAAGTGTAAAAAAGGGGGCAATTTTGCCCTAACTATTATCCTAGTTAATTTTAACCATTAGTTGATCAAATATGCTGAGCTCATGTCACCTACATCATTTTTGTTAAGGTGCAAATTTATCACGAAAGTCTTAAATTTAGCTTTGGAAAAAAATGAAGTATAACAAATGACCTTCCGAAGTAAATATGCACCTTAACAAAAATGACGTAGATGACATATAAACTGTCAGCTCAACATATTTGATTAACTGACGGTCAAAATTAATAAGGATAAATGAGGCATGAAGTTCTCGACTGAAGAAGCAATGACTGACGATGAGTAGGGCGCAAACGCGTCTCAAGCCCTCGAACTGACGCTCAAGCAGCTCAACAAGCAAGGGCCCAAGTGCGCTAGAATCTCGAGCGCTCTCACTTTGCTCGAGCAGTAAGAAGCAACGGCCGCTGGAGCAAAATTACTCCATTTTTTTTAATACTTTTAAGATAAAATTGCTTATCCAAAAACTTTCTGAGCAAAATTGCCTCTTGGTGACCACTTTAATGGCAATTCACCTTTAACCCCCTTATGTATAACTATGACTAAATCTTTCAATATGTTGCTTAAAAAAAGAACCCGACATAAAGAGCACCATGAATTACTTTCAATAAGTGATAATAGTCGTTATAAATGATTTTTTTTTAGGAAAAGGCAAAATCAGCTATAATGTTTTACAAGCTACACAGTAAAAAAACTAATAGTTGGTAAAATGGCAACAACAAAAAAAGTATGGATGTGCAGTGCCAACCTCAGTTTTTGAAGGAAAGAAATCCTCTCATAAGCTTTCTTTCTCATCATCCCTCATCATCCTATCTGGATCATTGATTTAGAAGAGGAGAGAAAAATTAAAGTAACAGTATTATGACATTTCAGATTAATTGGACGAATATGATTTAGAGATTATGATGGATGATGAGAGAAACTTAATCCGTTTTTGAATTGGTGGAAACTAGAAACTTGACATGTTGTCATGTACTGTAGACTCATTTAAATATCATGGTTAGTCTTGAGAAATGTATCGTTTACCAATACATAAATGAGATTTTAAAAAGGGGCAATATTTTTTGGCCAAAAAAAAAAAAGGGGGGGGGGGGGCAATATTAAAAAATGCAATTAATAGATAAACATTGTGTACACGTTAGTCCCCGCGGGAATGGAATTTTTGCAACCATGTGTGTGCATTTCAAAATTGATGAGATTAAGAAATTATTAGTCTGTAGAAGATAAATAAAATAAAGTTTCAGTCGTTTTCCCTTAAAAAAAAATCATAATTATTAGAATTAGAAATTTGTTGGTTTTGTCCATAAGACAAAAAGTCAAAAGCAAAATGCCAAGACGCAATCAAGATGAAGAACACAAGTACCCATTAAACAGGCAAATCCATATATGTCCAGGTTCAACGTACATAATACGATAGCCACACTATACATATCAACAATCCAATGCTCTGTTCATGGTTTCCTTCCTCAGAGCCGTCATGAAGGAAGTGAATAAAGAAACTATCTTACAAATTAAAGCTAATAATTAATTGCAGAGTCCAACTGGGTCTGACACCAAACATAACACCAGCAACAACATAAGACCGAACCATGATCCAGTTATGGCTCTAAGTCTAGGACGCTAGAAGGACCCTGAGCTCTTAAAAATGAAAATGCACTCACTTGGTCTCGCATTATTTAAGGCAACCTGAAATGAGCAATTTGAATGTTTTCCACGTTCTGCTTCTGGAAATTGCTGTCCTTTTTCTTCACAAGATACTTGCCAAAATTATAGGGCTTATATTTTGGAGGGTTTTGTTCATTAATCAGCTCCTTCATAGGCCCAACCATGGTGTAATGCGCAGGGTTGAAGAAGAAGGGAATTGAATACCTCTCCTTCTCACTGTTCACAATTACCCTATGCTCAGCTCCCTCGTACTCATCATTGCTCCAAACCTACACACACAACAATCATTCACATCACAAACCAAAATAATCAAACTCTACAACCCTATCTCTAATCCTATCTTGGATATAAGATTAAGAGACAAAGAAAATTAAATAAGTTACAATTAAATATTTATATTTATCATTAATTCATGCTCAAACACATGAACATAACTACGAGGTACCTGAACGACTTCACCGATGTTGATGATAAAAGCTTGTGGGGTGGGTTTCACTCTGATCCATTGTTGATCGGATTTGCGTCTCACTTCAAGTCCTTCAACTTCATCGGGAGCCAGAATTGTTAGGGCTCCAGGATCCTTGTGGGGTCCAACTCCGAGAGCTAAGTGAGGCCATGGACATGCCGGATAGTGATTGAATCTAATAAAGCTGCTCTGATCTTTCAGGTAATAGCCATGAAACCTCCTTGGTTCCAACCCCAAGCTCAGAGCAATCAGCTTCAACAACTTAAATGCTAGCTTCTCCATCTCCTCAATATACTCCAAAACTGTTCCTCTTCATTAACAAGATTCACAAAATGAGTAGGGAAAGTTTCATTCACCTTTCATAAGAGCATTTACGCGAGCAATGAAGTAATTACAAAATAAATAAGGAATTCAAAAAATAAAGTAACATATCATTGTGTTTTCACCCACCGCGGAGCAATTAAGTTTCAGAATTTTTGGGTTGGCTGAAATAAACTCAAATTTTCCCAAATCAGTATCCCACAACAACAGCATCATCATCGTCATCATCATCATCACCATCGTTTTAATACTACTACTACATTAACCTTACCTTAGGTCTGGAGGGTTTTGAGGGTAGCGATTAGTCCATTGAACGGTTCGATCATCGTCATAGTCAGCGGAAATAGGGACGGAAGTGGGTTCTTTTGTGAGAAAATCAAGACCCTCCTTCCAATCTCTGACGTTTCTGGTGTGCTCTGAGTCGTAATAACCAGGCAAACTTGTTTGGTCTCTAGCCACTTTCTTCTTCTCCTCCAAACTCTGAGAAAAAAACCTTCTTGAAACGTCCTCGACTCTGTTTCTGAGATTCAGAGGAACCCCATGATTGATGGCTTGAAAGAAGCCCAATTCCTTGCATGCTCTGCCTATCTCCTTCACGACGGCTTCAATGGCGGACGGGTCTGAAACGGTGTCGTTTTCAAAGTATTGATGGACTGGAGAAAGGTCAATCACTGGAATG
The DNA here is from genome assembly GCA_019022615.1 of Acacia melanoxylon. Lineage (NCBI taxonomy): Eukaryota > Viridiplantae > Streptophyta > Magnoliopsida > Fabales > Fabaceae > Acacia > Acacia melanoxylon. The sequence continues at coordinate 5,126,416 of JAFJYJ010000007.1, forward strand.
CCTTGAGCTTCGTCGACGATGGAGAGATTAGGCCTCTGTTCTGGGGCTTGAATGAAAGCTTCGTCTACCTCTCCCATGGCTTCTTCTGCTTCAAGTTGGGGTGTTGGTTCTGTTCTTTGTGGTTTTTAATATAGTGAGGATCAAATAGCTATATGGTTCATCGGTTTGACTAGGTGGGGAATCTGTTCATGTACTGTCGTTTTTTCTTGTTCTGGACTGTTGCCTAGATTTTAGGGAAAATCTTTAGGGAAAAAATTTCAAAAAATGCCCTTAAAATTCTGAAATCTCAAAAAAGACTTTAGGGTCTTTTCTGGGATTTTCAGAATTTTGCGTGAGTTGTTAACAGAAATTTAATATAGTTGTTAATTAACAACTAAATCATTTCATTAACAACAATTTTCTAACAACTAAATCAAACCCCATTAACAACTATATCGGTCTCGTTAACAACTATATCGTAAGATTAACAACTCACATAGATTCGAAAGCTTTTTCCGGGATTTGAGTCGGAAAGCTTTTTTTGGGATTTTTTTTTTCTCAAAAAAGGGCCCTGAAAAGGATTTTCTCTAAATTTTAGCCACTAAATTTTCTATTGTGATCGTCAAGAAATGAAGGTAATCTGAACAAATATATATATGGGTAAAAGATTTCTCCAGTCACTGGAGATAGAGTTATCTTCAGTGACCCCAAAACTACGTCGTTTTGGATTAATGAAGGGTATTTTTGTAATTTTGTTTATTTTTTAATCATATAAATTTTACTAAAACACTCTTCATTAATTCACCTAAAATTACTAAAACACCCTTCATTAATTCAAAACGACGTAGTTTTGGGGTCATTTGGAGATAACTCTATCTCCAAAGTGGACGGAGAAAATACTTTTCCATATATATATATATATATATATATATATATATATATATAATCAACGGTGGGAAAAAAGTTACATTTTATCACCTTATTTTTTGACTTTTAGTGAATTAGGTTTGACATCATAATCATAATAATATATTATTGATCATGGATCAACAATGTCAGGCACATAGCCTTTTCGTCCACGTTTTACTCAATAATAGGGTTTTGCCCAAAAAACAAAAGACTCAATAATAGAGCTATAAACTATAGAGAATTTTTTTTTTAAAAAAAAAAAAAATGGCAAGTCTCACGTGTGATGTTGGGCATGCCAAATCTCTTTATGCTAATGTTTGTTTGAATTAACTTATTTAAAGTGATTTTATGTTTTGCAGAAATCTCATTAGCAGCTTATGTTCACAGTCCAATCTTGCTCTCTACTGAACATTATTTCAAGAGAAATAGGCAAAGAAGATTTGAAAACTATTGGTTTTTATTCGAGGAATATGAATCTATTCTCAGGGACTGTTGGATTCAGCAAGATTCTGGTTCACCGGCTTCTAAAGTTCATTCCAAGCCTTCTAAAACTTTGCAAACCTTTACTCAATGGAGCAAATCCCATATTGATAAACCGCCCTTTAAAATTTCAAAGGCAGAACAATTTCTTAATGATGTTTCAAAGGAATTCTCTCTTCATGGTGATTTGAATGCCGAAAGCATATTAGTAATTTAAGAGGCAAAACATAAGCTTGAGTTCCTTTATGATTGTGAAGTTAGTTTTTGGGCACAAAGAGCTAAATTAAAAGGGTATGATGTGAGTGAAAGAAATACTGCATATTTTCATGCAACAATAAATAAGAGATCATCTTCAAATTTAATCAGAAGCCTACTCAAGTCAAATAGTCAATAGACTTTGGATGAGACTGAGTTGTCAGAGATGGCTTGAACACATTTTTACGGCATCTATCAAGAACCTCATCAGGCTTCATTGGAGGAAATTATAGATGCTTTCAACCATCTTTCAATTCTGATGACTCTCACATCAAAAGAAATAAATCATTTGATGTTGCCTCTATCAAGCTGAGATCAAAGAGGTTGTGTTTAGTCTCTCTAAGGATAGTGCACTAGGTATTGATGGTTTTCATGAGATTTCTTCTAAAAATATTGGGAATTAGTTAGGCCAGACATCATTTTTGGCAAAATGAACATTTACTTAAATCTATGAATAAAATAATTATCATTCTACTGCCAAAAACTGACATAACCTCAAGATTTTAAGGACTTCAAATCTTTTAGTTTATATAATGTTGTTTACAAAACCATCTCCAATAAGGTCATTAATAATTGTCTGAAAGCATCTCTTTCAAGGATTATCCATGTTAAGTCAATGTGCTTTTTATCAAAGGGACATTAATCTCTGAAAATATTTTACTTGTTTATGACCTTTTGGCTCATATTCACTCATCAGGGGGAAGGAAGAAGGAAAGTTGTAGCTCTCAAGCTAGACTTTTCAAAAGCTTTTGATAAGTTGTCATGGAACTTCATTATTGCTACTATGAGAAGTATGAACTTTCTTGCTAAGTGGATATATATATATATATATATATATATATATATATATATATATATATATATATATATATAAGTCAATGCTTATCCACGGTTCAATAACAAGTTCAATTTAATGAAAAATTGATAAATGTCATCTTGCCAAAAAGAGGTATTAAACAGGAAGATTCCTTATCTCCTTGTCTATACATATTAGCGGCTAAGATTCTTTCATGCATGATTTCCAAGTTAGAATCTTTTGGACTATGTAAAGGTATCAAAATATGTCTCAATGCACAACCTGTACGTCTCCCTTGCTTTATACTGATGACTTTTTGTTCTTCTTTAAGAGTAATGCTCTACATTTGTGCTCAATTAAATTAGTTCTCAACATATATGCATAGTGGTCGGGGCAGCATTGGAACAAATCAAAATCCTTCTTAGTTTTTAGTCCTAATGCGCCTTTTTCTCAAAAAAACAATATTATCTAGATTCTTGGGGCTCTGTTTTGAATCAAAACTAGGGAAGTAGCTAGGAACTTGGGTAGATCCTAGCATAAGTAAAGAAATGATATATCAACAAATCCTTTCATCTATTGAAAAAAGGACTAGTGCATGGCAAGTGAAGCTCCTTTCTCAAGCATCTCGATTAACTTTGATTAAAATCTACCCTAATTGCTATGAATACACATGTGCTCTCTTGCATTAATGTCCCTCAGTACATCATGATAAAATAGATTCTTGATGTATTAATTTTTGTTAGAGAATACACAGTGATGAGGCGGAAGATCCATTTACTTATAAAAGATCAACTTTTCCGGCTTATGGATAAAGGTGGTTTAGGATTAAGACCTTTTAGTTAGTAAACCAGACTCCACTAGCGAAGCATGTAAAATCCATTACTTATCACTCAATTATCCATACTAAGCAAATCTCATAATAATAAACCACACTATGGCGTAAGAGAGGAAATTTAATTCTGAAGGTCTACAGTAAAAGATTTCCATCTCAACTTTTCAAATGTCAAACACTGATAACAAAAGTATCTATCAAATTGAAGTTAGCCATGATAAAAAAGAATTGAACTAACTTGTTTAAAAATACCTATCATGAAATTTTTACAGGAGTAAATTAGACATATAGGGCTTTCCATTGAAGATAGAGTAGTGAGAGTGAGAGTGAGAGTGAGGGTGAAATTCAAGAGGAGGAAGAGAAGGAGCAAGGTTCTTCAAGGGTAAGTTCTCTAGTCTTTAGCTTTTAGTTTTTAGTAAAGTTGTAATTTAATCTGGAAAATTGTAGAATAAATTCCTTTACATGTTTTTGAGGCTCCATTGCTTTTAAAATTCAAAATGGAGTAAAAACATGGTAGGAAATAATTTCTTGAATCAATATGTCAAAATTGTAAAAGTTTCTAGATATTGAGCTATTGAAATCTGTCACATTGTGGTCATTATTTTATAAATCAAATGAAATCCTAAAATCATGAAATTTTATAGAGGTAAATTAGACATGTAGGGCTTTCCATTGATATAACATTTGTAATTTTTTGAGTTCTGTACAAGGAGTTACAAATTTTTGAAGTTAAGCCATATTTCTGGAAGTTAAACTGGAACAGTGGTGAAAGAAATGAAAACTGAGAATGATTTGTGCACTTCAAGTTTGAGGCGTTATTTTTCCTTATACATAGATATGTCAAAGGTTATGTAGAATTTTGGAGCACCTTATTTTGATTTTTTTGGAATTAGTTATGATTTTTCCAAGTTATGGAAAAATCTGAGCTGAAATGCTGAATTTCAAAAATTAAAGAAATGTAAGAGTAAAATTAGAATAACAAATCCATCAAGGGTAAAAAGGCCATATGTGGCAAAATTACCTTTTAGGATATCATTCTAAGTCATAATGTATTTATTTTAATATCATAATGCAGTGATAATATTATAGGATATCCGAGAAGTCGAGAATCGGTACCAAAAGGAAATCGTACTGTTAACCATGCAGACTAAGGTATGGACGCATACTATAACTCTAACTCTTATGTTTTCTTGTATGCTTATATGTGATGGAATGATTCATAGAGTCATGGACAAGACTAGGTCTTGGATCATACACCGTGGCTAAGACTCGGTTTTAGGTCACCTGTTTATATACATCCAGCTTTGTACTGGTTATAGTCATGATAATGCCGTAAGTATGTTTTCCTAGCGCTAAGGACACGTGGATTCGTGGCACTAGTAAGTGAAAATGTTGTGAACATTACATTTGCTATGTGTTATGTATTTTTGTGTTGTGAACATTACATTTGTTGTGTGCTATGTATTGTTGTAACCTTACATCTGTTGTGTGCTATGTATAGTCGATGTTGAAATTAATGTAATGAATATCTGTTATATATTTTTTATACTTAAGCATGAGGTTAATTGTTACCTGAGATTCAATGGGTATTGAATCTCTGACCTATCACTAGCTTCAGGATCTGGAGGATCGGAGCTGGTGTAAAGGGTAAGCAGCACGTGTGAGGACTCAGCCGAAGTTTTTATTTTGGACTGTATTTAATACTGTTAGATGTATATTATTTGAATACTCGAATAATTGTACCGTTATTATGCTCGACCGGATACACCGTGAACAATTTAAGTTATAACCACGTATCAGTTACTCATTGGCCCAACCCAACTTATACGCTCAATCGCTCCACTCTAATGATATTCTTATATACTGCTTATTAATATACATAATAGGTAGTATTGAACTAGGGGTGTTACAGGCATCACTTCAATGTTGACGTCCTGATAAGCGACGTGAAGCTGTAAGCCGTGCATCAGAGCCGGAGAGAGGTCTGAAATGGTGAGGGGCTTGTTTGAACCAGGAATGTTATCAATGTGGACCAAGCTGAGACCTGTGAGGGAGGCTATGTGGCCATTGACGGTGGAAGCAAAGCTTGGTGTTCTCCTAAAACAATGGACATGTCAAGTTGAGAAACAGAGAAGAAGCTGAGAGCGCAACGGTCGAAAGTCACATCCAGAAGTTGCAATTTGTGGCTTCTATTAAAAGTGACTTTTTTACCATAAGCCCATCACAAACAAAAGCCATGTCAAATGCCTACTCCCCCCCCAACTAGACTTTTTTCATCACCACTGGGATTTTTGGACCCCCAACGCCATGCCAAACAGAGCCTTAGACACATGTCAAGTCGTAGGACCCACAATACAAAATGGAAACAAAAGTTAGAAATAGTTAATGGGGATTGTATAATTTCCTCCTTTTAAAATGATCATGACTACTTTTGCGATCAACAAAATAAATTATATCGGATGCTTATAGGAGAACTCTTGGCTACTAAATTTGCACTTTTTTTTTTACACACACACATATGTATGTGTGTGTCTATATATATATATATATAATATTATCCACAAAATAAATTTGCACTTTTGCTCTCCTCTCTTTTTTATTTCTGTTTGTTTTTCTTTATAAAACTCTTTTTTCCTTTTCTTTCTTAATGATTCTCTTCATTATTATTTTTACTTATTATTATTATTATTTTATTTTATTTTTATTTTTATTCATTATTATTATTTTATAATTTCCCTTACGCTTATAAATCATATTTTAAATAGCCCCTTTCTATTACTTTAATAATTATCTGATAAGTCTATTTATCATAGATAATTCTTTCTTAATTATAATTAATCCTAAAATAAAAATTAGGATGTTACAAAGCAACTTTGGAGAATTCTAACGGCAGATCAATCATCTCTTCTTGGGCAGACAATGAAGGTTAAATACATCAACATCATCAGTGATGGAACCATAAAACTTCCATACAATTCTTCTCGGATATAGAAAGGAGTATCTAAGTGTGCTAATCTTATTATAGATAGGTTTTAATTACAATGGAAAGTGGGTTATGACTCACCCATATATCTCAACTACCGGTTATGATGGCCAATCAAAATTTGGCTAGTTTAATAAATTGAGTTAAAGATCTATTACTGTATGTTTCTTCACCACAGAATCCCTGTCAGATGTAATCATTCATTAGTTTCCGATTTATACCCACAACACATTACGCAACATATTCTTAGCATTCCTCTATCCTTTCTTGATATTCAAGATAATTTCCAATGGCAGGGAAACAACTCTAGTTTATATAAGGTTAAGGATGGATATTAAATCCTCATACATCAACATCTATGGCATCAATATGTTGATAATTCATTCTGGGAGATACTTTGGTAATTAGCAATATTGTCTGAATTCCTTCTCTTGTTATGGAAACTACTTAATGATGTTGTTCCTACTGCTGATATTATGCCAAAAAAAAATCATATGCAAATAAATGACACATGTCAATTTGGCTGCGATGAATAAAAACTATGCAGCATATATTTTTCACTTGCCCTGTCTCAAGAGATGTATGGTTTGTACTATTACATATGAAAATTCCCCCATTGAAGTATGATGTCTTGATTTATTAATGGTTTAAAGACACTATAATTCATCTGCCTCAATCACATGAGTCAAGTCTTCTATGTTATGTCATTTTAACAATTTATATTGTGGTTGAATAGAAATGCAGCTCTTCATCATGGGAAACGACCACAACTTGAGATGATAATTCAGGAAGTTAGGGGGTTATAAGTTGTTGTAAGGTTGGAAAATTAGTCTGATGTGTATAGTGTGGCAAGGAAGTTACCTAAACAAGTTGCCATTGTTGGAAAAGATTGTAGTAGATCAATGGAACATTATCTTTAATCACTTTAAAAGGCGGAGTGGGTACTTCTGTGAATGTTATATATGTTATCAAATATCTTCATTGATTCAGTTTGTTTGGAGAAATTCAACGGATCTTGGTACTTCATTTCACACTAGATGCTTAAGAGCTACCTTATAAAGGATCACTAAATCTAACATACAGGGAAGTCCATGACAACAACGTCTTATAATCATTTGTGTCAACAAATCTTTTTTTATGTTCCCAAATATAATCAACCACCATCTATTAGTAGCATCACATGGCAGGAGATTCTGAAGCTTCGCTTAAAGATTTATTTTACAGTGTGTTCATGTTATTCCATATTATGTCTAATGTCAGTATTTTTGTCATTTTATTGGTGTCATTTTGCTTTGGTACTTTGTAAACATTTTCTTTTTAAGTAATACCATTTTATCCTTTATATATAGAAAAAGTGATTTCATGTTATACGAAGTAGTTACGTTATTTAAATCACCACCTTAGAAAAAACATCAATAGTAGGATACTCATTTTACTTTTAAGACAATGTTTATGAGTAGTCCAGTCGAACACAAAAAATTAGTATCAGTACAAAAATTAAAAATACTTCCTCCGGACTCATTTATAAGATACAAATAGAACTTTTTTTAGTCTCAATTATTATAAAAATAACTAACTTATGTTGATTCCTGCATTTAATAAAAAAAATTTCCCGATCAATTCGATCAAAAACTCACCATCTATTTTCATTGTTTAACTCTTCGACAACATGAAAAACAAAAAACAAAAGCTCTGCCCTTCCTCTCTATCTATACAAGGGATGGAAGGACAGGAGGGGCCTTCGGTATCCCCTCGAGTCAATAATTATGGTCTTACAATCAATAATCAATATGCTTTTATCTCATATATTTTTTCATTCATGCTTTGATATTCTAGTGTCCTAGGCATAGATGAATCACACCAATCCATGGTGGTTAAACTCTACTACGGTGACATTGCCATAGGCGAGGGCGCTAGGATGATAAAAAGCTTAACACCTCTCATTCTTATTATTTTTTCAAAACTATACCCTCAATAAAATTTCCCAACCAAACCATTGTTATATGTTGAGTAATTTTATTAATAAGGACATTTTTTAAAACATAAATATTTGACATCTTTTTTTAACGATTTTTCTTAGTATGTGTAACACTATTTACATAGAAGAGATGATAATAATGAGGAATAGCGAAATTACAAATGGTACATCTGTATGATTGCTCTGTTACTTTAATATCCAACAATAGCCGGTGGAGGTGGTGAACTATATTGAGCCCCGAAGATTGGGGGCAAGATGACATCATCCCATGCTGGTGGTGGTGGAGACAATACAGGAGTAGGAGGAGGAGGACGACTAGTTGGTGGTGGGGGAGAGAACATAGGTAGAGGTGGGGAGTGGACTGGAGGTGGAGGAGAATGGACTGGGGGCAGAGGAGAGAACACGGGTGGAGGTGGGGGAGACCGGACTGGAGGTGGAGGGGAGTGAACTGAGGGAGGAGGAGAGAACACGGGTGGAGGTGGAGATTGAACAGGGGGCGGAGGAGAGAACACCGGTGGTGGTGGAGAGTGGACAGGAGGCGGAGGAGAGAACACCGGTGGTGGTGGAGAGTGGACAGGAGGCGGAGGAGAGAACACCGGTGGGGGTGGAGAGTGGACTGGGGGAGGAGGAGAGAACACCGGTGGGGGTGGAGAGTGGACAGGGGGAGGAGGAGAGAACACCGGTGGGGGTGGCGAGTGGACAGGGGGCGGAGGAGAGAACACCGGTGGGGGTGGAGAGTGGACTGGGGGCGGAGGAGAGAACACAGGTGGGGGTGGAGAGTGGACTGGGGGCGGAGGAGAGAACACAGGTGGGGGTGGAGAGTGGACTGGGGGCGGAGGAGAGTACACCGGTGGGGGTGGAGAGCGGACTGGAGGCGGTGGAGAGAACACTGGTGGCGGAGGAGAGTGGACTGGTGGAGGAGGAGAGTGGACTGGAGGCGGTGGAGAGTGCACTGGTGGCGGAGGAGAGAACACAGGAGGGGGTGGAGAGTGGACTGGTGGAGGAGGAGAGTGGACTGGTGGCGGAGGAGATTGGACAATGGGTGGAGAAGAATGAACCGGTGGCTCTACGTTCGGTGTTTTTGGTGTTGATGGGGTATGGTTGTTGCCATCACCGCTTCCACAACTCTTGCTACAATCAACGGGACGTGTCACCACTGGCAAACATTGCTTGCTCGTCTTTTGATTTGATCTCAGAGGCAAACAGTTATTACTATCATCAAAAACAACATTTGCTCTTGAAGAAGGCACACAAGATTGAGCTTCTCCATTAAAGTAATTGTCCGAGAATGAAAATTTGGTCAACCCTGGTAGCTTGCAAATACTGTCCGACACATACCCAGAAATCTTATTATGTGCAATGTCCATTACCTCCACACTCTTCAAACCTAACAAGTTTGGCAATGTCCCAACAAACCCATTATGGCTGGCATCAAAAATCGTCACATTTCCCAACAATCCAATCTCTTGTGGGAAACAACCTCCGAGACCATTTCCTAAGAAAACAATCTCATTCAAGTTCACCATGTTCCCAATTGATTTAGGAATGCAACCTGAGAATTTGTTGTTAGCAAATGTCACAACAGAGGCTGTGGAGTTCCCAAGTGTTTCTGGAATGGTTGAAACAAAACGATTATTGTTCAAGAACAAAGCATCAATGTCTTTCTCAAAAAGTTGTGGAGGCAAAGGTCCTTCAAAATCATTAAACCTAAGATCCAAATACTTTATGTCTGGCCATGTAAGGACCACAGAAGGGAAAGCACCAACAAACCTGTTGTTGCTTATATCAAACTCATACATAAGAGTGAGATTCTTAAAGCTGTCTGGGACAATCCCACAAAACCTATTAGAGTTTATATGGAACAGAGCCATGTCTGTTAAGAGGCCTAACTCGGGAACAAGACGACCAGCAATATCTGCATGGTTGAGATCAATTCCAGCAACAACAGTTAATTTAGGGTCATCAAGAGCTTCAGCACAGAACACACCATTATAAGAACAAACATCAGAACCAACCCAATTTTCAAGTGTGTTCAATGGATCAGAATATATGGCACTTTTCCATGCCTGAAGAGCAACATGGGCGTTTTTAAGCCTATCATTTTCAAAAGTTAAGTTGGCATCAATTTGAATATTGAAACCTAATGAAAATTCGCTATCCTCTGGGATTGGGATTGGGATTGATGGAAGCAAATGTGAGAGAGAAGATATGAAGAGGGAGCTAAAGATGAAGCAGCCTAAGGCTTTATTTTTTGAGTATGGCTTAGCCATAAGTGCCTTAACTGGCCCTAAGCTGCTTAAGAGGTAAGCTGAAGGAAGAAAACTCAATTTGATCTTATATTAAGACCAGATCGATGATGACAATCTGGGAATATAATGGTGGAAATTGAAATTTATTTTTAGCTATTACTAGCTGATTTCTCTGTTAGATGCCTCTAATTTTGGCATGCCTTTAGTTTTCTTTTCATATAAATCCAGGGAGGAGATTGATTATTATGATTATAATGTCAGAATCTTGTGGAAAACAAGCCAACCAAAACCAATGAAGTGCCTTTGACTTGGTCTTTACGTAACAATAATTCTGAGCAGGTAAATCCATGTTTGGCATATGACAACTTTCTTATTCCAAAAATGGATGGAAAATGAACGGAAACAAGGATATATATATCTAGAACTTACATTATGTAACGTGAAAGCATATGTCAAAATGAATTAAATGCTTGAATTTTTTGAGCAACGTGTGTATATATATATGTACTCCTATTTATTTTATGTTTGTATGTCTTCGCTTAATCAAAAATCATATGCTAAACCTTTTATTTCGGAATAAAAATTTCATTCATAAAAGATAAAAATGGGTAGAAAATAACAACACTAATCAAGTAATCATCATCTTGATACTCCCTCTAATCCTTAATACTCTATCCAGTCCTAATTATAAAATAACATTTGGGAGTTCATTTTGATCCTAATTATAGGACAATATTCTAATTTTTGTCAATTTCTTTCTAAAATACCTTTATTGATACTTTCTCAATAATAATTTAATAATGCATCTATATATTTTATAAAGTAATTGATATTTGCAACTCATTAATACTACACACACCTCAATTCTACTGTTTTTTAATAAAATAATTTTGAACAATTTTTGTCATATTTTTCTCATATCACCCCTACTAATACTTCCTCCATAATAATTAATTTAATAATACGATTATATTCTATCAAGGGAAAGATTTTACTTTATTTTTTTATTTTTAAATAAAATAATTTTAAGATTTCTTTAAAAATATTTTTCTGTGACCATCCATCTAAAGTGATTGATTTTTCCCTACAAATAACCTAATAAAATATTAATTTCATTATCCTTTTTCCATGGCTAAAAAAAATAACCTTGCGTTTGTATTATGCCCAATTAAATAGATGTTATCTTGATAGAAAGATTTTTTTTCTTTGGAAAAAATATTTCTATACATTTTAAATTTACAATCTAGAATTTCATGATAGTAAAAAATCATTTTGAATTTATAAAAAAATCATTTTTACAAAATAATAATAATAATTATAAACTAGCATAAAACACATAAAAGGTGTAGACTTTGCAAATGTGTACATAACTTTGTCCAAAAACAAAAAATTGTACATAAAAAAAAAACAAATATCACTACAATAGCTAGATTTTATCTCATCAAAGACTAAAATAGTGTCTTTATAGAGTACAAAGGAGCTTCTCATAAACGCCTCATCAATCCTAAACTTTCCTTGATTGTATATACAATTATTAATCAATCTAGAACATAGGCTACATCAACAAAAAATAATACATCAACATAGGAGTATCTAAAATTGCATCAGACTATGGTGCAGAGCTAATATTGTTCTCATCCCCTTCTTCACCGCGTGTGCTGTATCATCAAAATATGAATGCCCTAGTAACAAAAATTCACACAAGTCCTGTCCTCCACAGTTTGTGACTTTGTGATGTCAAGACAATGTCATAGGATAGAACTCTAATCTCATTAAGACAAATGCATGAAAAAATAAAAGGCCAAAAAAAAAAAAAACGTGAGTGTTGTTTTTCCTCCTCCTTGTACAAGGGAGGTAAATAATGAACCTTCAGCAAGCCCAACATATTATTTCACAAAGCTGAAAAATTAAACTAAACAGCCAAATTTCAAAGTATTTTATCACTTCCCTAGCAATTCTACAAAACTACTATACCAACCATTAATCTACAGTTGAATCGATCCTAACATCATCCATTTGAAACTAAGAGAACTTTTGAAGATAAGATAAAACAACGTTAAGGCACAAACTATCACTAAATTTTCCAAGCCATAATACTTGAGCACATACAAATTGATTGAATTCGAGCAAGGACAAATACAGAGCTGGCCAAAACTAGAGATAGAGAAAGAGCTTACAATGAATATATATTTGAGCATTTTCAGTTAAAAAGTAAAAACAAATACAAAATCAAATTACTAAAACCCTGCGAGTCTATGACATTTTTACACTGATGACTGAAGATAGTTCATCCTCCTTGAGTTTATCAAATAAACAAGTTTATCAAATGAATTATCCATCCCAACTCCCAAAATTGAAGTACCACACAGACATTGATCAAAAGAACAAGAAAAGAAACACTTAGAGAAAGGAAAAATTACCTCAAATATTGTATTACTTCTTCCACCAAATTTGGATCACACTTGATTTGATTGGGCAGTGAGCCTTTTTTTCCATGTCTTCTTTTTTTATATGTGGAAGATCATATTTATTAAAACCCCTCTCCTTCAAGATCTCTACCATGCAACATTGAAGTGTCAAGAATATTTTGTTAGACTTAACAAATAAAAATGATTCAAATAATCTAACCACCGCTGCAATTAAATCATCAGTTGTCTTTGGCACTTCCTTGTATGGTAAAGATTGTATTGCATTGAAAAAACCAAGATCAAGGATATTCAAGTCTGGAGAATTCGGAGTTGATTCATCAAGCGGATATCAAACCCATCTTATGTGGCAACTAGAGCCGGGAAAACGGGCCGAGCCCATTGGGCCGGCCCTTTTAAGCCCTGGCCCTTTAAGGACTGGGCTTGAAAATTAGAAGAGTTTAATGAAATAAGCCCTGAAGGGCCTCGGGTCGGCCCTGCAGGCCCTTTTAATATTTTATTTTATTTTATTTTTTGAATGCATGAATTCGCATATGATGGTAATTTACTAATTTATATGTATTTTGTATTTGTTATAGAGTTATTTATTATCCATTCAAGTACAAATATATAATAACTATACTCTAATTTCATGATTTGGTTTATTATTTTTTGCAGATAAAGATTATGGATGTGTTCATGATGCAGGAGAAGAAATTCATGATATTCTTACTCATGAACCAGAGCCCACTTAAAGCGAAGCACAATCAAATGTCATTGAAATTGATGATAGTGGCGAAGATGATGACAATAATAGTCATCGTACTAATGTCGCTTAGTGATATGCTTCTTATGTTTTATGTGAGTTATTTGTGAACATAGTTTGCTTTTGATTATGAATTAGTGACTGTGCTTATTTGGTCGATGATTCGTGTTGTTTTGATATTAATGTTGACAACATTTATTTGATAAATTAGAACTTTAATTGTTGTAATTTACTAATTATATTTCTTCGAAATTAAAAACAGAGGAAAAAATAGTTAAAATTTGGAATAGTAACTTACGGGCCCTGGAGGGCCGGCCCTAGCCCTGGTGCTCTCGGCCGGGCTTTGAAAAACATATGTTTTTCTTATCCCGAGCCCTGGAGGGCCGGCCCTATTAGGCCCTGGCGCTTCACGGGCCAACCCTGGAGGGCCGGGCCGGCCCTGATTCCCAGCTCTAGTGGCAACTAGACAAAATTTACTGTCCTTTGGATGGATGTGACATCTCGAATTGTCTTGTTAAATATATATTGGTTCTCCTATTGAATTTTTTGGCCACTTTTCTTTTATAGCAAAAAGAACATGTTCAATAAGAAACCGTCTACTAATGTCTTTGAAGAGATTAATGAGGTTAAAAAATTACTTTAAAATATTTATATTTATTGTTTTTCTCCAAACTAATTTATATGACTTAAAAACTGATATATTGGGCCCGTTTGGGATAACGATAGTAGAAGTTGCTTTTTTTTTCTGCTAGACTTTTCCTAATGGGCTTTTTTTTCTGCTGGACTTTTCCTGATGTGATTTGTGTTTGGGATAGAAATTGTAGAAGTGACTTTTTTTATGGACACTTGTTTGATATAACATTTGAAAAATCAATTGAGATGGAAAATGACTGAAAAATGCATAAATATATATATATATATATATATATATATATATATATATATATATATATATAAAGTGATAATTTAGGATAAGAAATTTTAAAAAAAAAATTGCTAAAAAAAATAGTAAAATTACCATTAAATTTTTTTACAATATTGAAGTGCTTAATTAAATATATTTGATGAATAAAATCATATACAAATTAGAATGCATATAAATTTTTAATTTTTCAAGACAACTTAATTTATATATAAAATAGATTCAATATATATAATTTATAAAAAAAAATGGATAATATCATTTTTCCTTCCAAGACTGGATGCATCTATTGATCCAAGATTCAATTTGACACTTTTTCCCATAGCACTCAAGATAAAAAATTCTCTTCCTTCTTCTTTGTCATCGGTCTCCAATCTCTCTCAACTCATTCATCTTCATCTCTGTGTTCTCCTAATTCTCTCTATCTTTTACCGAGATGGGTCCGATTGTAGCAACCCAATTGGCAATGGGTCGGGGAGTTCTTGTTGGATCTTTCCTGGTCAAATTGGTGACGGAACTGTGGAAGAGGACTGGAACCACTGTGTGCAATGGTCCAATTTCGTCGTAGCTGCTTTGTTCCTTCTCAGTCTCGCATCACGCCTCCACACAACACCAAACCAAGATTAGAGATTACATAGAGATTCAACAACTGCGCACCGAAATCTGAGGTTGGCCATGACTGAGGTTCGGAGTTCGAGAACAAAGGCGAGAAATGCACAACCAGAGGCGACAAATGCAAAGGACAGGAAGGTAAAATTTTAAATTGCATTTCATATCTTCTGCTGTGATGCCATATGAAGCAGCTATCTGTGGCTTTTGTTTTGAAGCTGCTTTTAGGGTAGAAGCCTATCAGTCTGTGATGCTCCCCCAAACGCTAATAAATGTGACTTTTTTTTCTTCTGGGCTTCCACTATACTTTTTGGGGCGTTGAACGTCATGCTAAACAGGCCCTATCTAATGATTGGGGTGGAAATAGGCTACAATAGGTTAGGTTTTACTTAAATGGGCTTGGGCCTGCAACACAGATTTTAAACCTGAACTTGTATGTAGACTATTTTTTAGGCCTTAAACTGAGCCTTTAAAAAGCCTGAAGCCTTTTTAAAAGCTTACTTAAATTGTAAGCCTTTATATATGATTAAAAACATATACTTCCAAATTCATATATCACCCTTCAAGCCTATTTACAATCTTATGTTATGTCCTAAAAGCATAGGGTTCATTCTCGTCATAATATAGTGACAATAGTTATTCGAGCAAGTAGGAATAAGAAAGATCAATCGTCTATTAACTAATAACATATTTTTTAAAATTGACCAATCATAACAAGCGGCATGTAAAATTGAACTTTACCATTTATGCTTTCCTACATAAATTGAGACAAACCCCACCTACTAAAATTATAATATTTAATTTGGCACTAAAATAAACTTATAGTGATTATTACGCTTTAGCACATCGCAAATTAGGGGGAGAGAGAATGAGCTAGCGTTTCCATCTCAAGCAATGGAAGAGAAGAGAAGTAAGGGTGAAGGATTGATAAATGCGAGGGTTAAATGTATGTGAATGATGATGGGATGTGAAGCTTAGAAGTAAGGCAAAGTTAGTAATTTTATAAATTATTTATATTGTATTATATATAATTATATAATAGTATAGTTTTTTTAAAAAAAAAATAGAACAAGCTCGGTAGGTTTGTAGGTTAGGCATTATGAAAATAGGCTAGGGTAGGTCATAAGCCCTGTTAAGGGCATAGCCTACTTCCACCCCTATCTAATGATACACAATATATACTATGATTAAGTAATTTATTTATCTTTTTCATCTCTGCAAAATATATATATATATATATCAACTGGATCTTATATTAACGATCGGATGAAGTATAATTTATTGATTGGAATATTTATTAATGATTTTTAAAAATGCCCTTTTTTGGCAAGCTGGAATCCACTTCCATGATGGAAGTCATTTCCTTGGGTAGACCTAGAGCCGGCAAAACGGGCCAGACCTATCGGGCCGGCCCGTTTAAGCCCTGGCCCTTCAAGGGCCGGCGAAAAATGGACGAGATATTTGAAATTAGCCCGGAGGGCCGGCCCGACGGGTCACGAGCTTACACGGCGGCCACGGAGGAGGATCATGGCCGGCCCTGCAGGCCCTTTTCACTATAGCTTTTTTTTTTCCTTTTTAAATTTATTAATTTATATATATATTGTATTTGTTATAGAGTTGTTTATCCATTTAACTACAAATACATAATAACTATACTTTAATTTTATGATTTTGTTTTTTATTTGTTACAAATAAAGATTATGGATGTATTCATGATGCGGGAGAAGAATTTCATGATATTCTTACTCATGAGCCAGAGGCTACTACTCAAAGTGAAGAACAACAAAATGTCGTTAAAATTGATGATAGTGACGAAAATGACGACAATAATAGTCATCGTACTAATGTCGCTTAGTGATATGCTTTTTATGTTTTATCTGAGTTATTTGTAAACATAGTTTTCTTTTGATTATGAATTAGTGACTGTGCTTATTTATTAGATAATTCGTGTTGTAATTTACTAATTATATGTCTTTGAAACACACGGAGGAAAAATAGTTAAAATTTGGAATAGTAATTTTCGGGCCCTGCGGGCCGGCCCTGGTCCTGGTGCTCTCGGGCCGGGCTTTGAAAAACATGTGTTTTTCTTACTCTGGGCCCTGGAGGGCTGGCCCTGTTAGGCCTTGGCCCTTCACGGGCCGGCCCTGGAGGGCCGGGCCAGCCCTGGAGGGCCGGGCCAGCCCTGGAGGGCTAGGCCAGCCCTGATTGCCAGCTCTAGGTAGACCCATGGAATTGAGGTGGGTTCCATGGAAGTGAACATTTCTGACCATTATATCCTTATATATTTTATCAATTGATAACTTTGTCCACATGATCCTACATTTTTCTTTACTGCCAGACTCGACAGCCTCTTCCCTCTCTTATGGCGACAGGAGATACAACGATGATGAGGTACAACGACGACAAGGAAGGTGATAGAAAAGCACAACAAAGGCAAGGACAACAACAATGAGGCTGGCTCTCCACTTACAATTCCGTTATCAACGATGGCGAGGTAGACTAGAATGTCCACTATAATTGTGGATGATGTGAAGATGTGGTCAGAGACAACCATTGAGCCCTCCTTACCTTCAGCCGCCACCAATCTTTATGCTTGTCCTCATCTCCCACCGTAGTGATCGCAATTACTTTCATCTTCTTTCTTCAACCACAATCATCTCATTTTTCAGCCCCTGCCATCATCTTCAACCCCCTCTTCAAAAAACCAGATCAAAGACCAAATCTACGCACAACCTTCTTCCGTTCGCGTGTCTGTGTTCGTGCTCTCCTTCCATCGGCGTCATCTCCATTTTTCTTCTTGATTCGTTGCGCCATCGTCGAACCTATCTCCTCCATCAACTCTCTCCCTAATGGATCTGGGGTTGTTGATTTTTCAGGGGATATTTGTGATTTTTTTCCAAATCAATTTCTAGATCTATTTTTCTTGATTGATTTTCTAGGTCGATTGTTATTCTTGATTGTCATTCTTCTTGATTATGTTGGTTGTTTTTGTTTATTAATGGTGTTGTTGTTTCAGCAATGCAAGTTCTTCTGGGCAGATTTTTCTTTTAAAAGACAAGGGTATTTTAGTCTTTTCACATGAACAAAAACATATATTGATTATAAATAGAGATATGATATTGTCACTACCAATTTTAGTCACTAGCAATATCACTACCATTTTTTCACCTCCATTGACACACCAAAAATACTTTAGAAATCAAGTAAGTTGTGTGTGTGCCAGGCAATTGATGGGCCTAACATGAAGTGTCCTAGGACTTTCTTATTTGCAAGTATTGAATGGAATTAGGGGTTAATGAAAGGGGCTGGCTCTCACAACAACATAGTAAACAAAAATTCCAATACTCAATGTGAGAGGTGCTTATAATTAGTGTGTATTTGGAATAGCGGTGGTAAAAGTGTGTGTGTGTTTTTTTCAATATGACTTTTGCAAATTTAAGATAGTATAAAAATTAGATTGTATAATATGATTTATGTTTGAATTGACTTTTATAAAAGTCGGTTTGTTAAGAAACTTAGTTGGATGATTAATGGGGAAAAAATAGAGGTAAAAGACTCAAAAAGACATGAATTTTATTAAAATAAAAATGGGTAATGTATTATTGGGAAAATTTTAATAATACTAAATTACTTAAATTTTTTAGGAAAAATTGGGGAAAAGCCCCCAAAAAAATTTAATTTGTGAGAATGACATAAATCGAGAATACTATCATAATTTTCATACAAAATGTTATCAAGTAATTCTCACCAATTAAATTTCTCATGGACCTAAATCAGACTATCATAAAAGTTTACCACTCTGTCCTTATTATATATTTGTTTTAACTTATTCTCTTACATCTTTCTCATTTTTCTCTATTTCTAATGAGAATTAAGTAAGGATAAAAATGAAAAATAATGATTATTAACTTTTAAGTGAAAAAAAAATTCATTTATAAGAATTTATAATAGAGATCAAAATAGTACTTGAATTAGGAGAAGAAAAAAAAGTGAGACCCTAACATATTTCTTTCACGAGGAATTTAATTTTCTCTCTCCCCATACTCAATGTGAGAGGTGCTTATAATTAGTGTGTATTTGGAATAGCGGTGGTAAAAGTGTGTGTGTGTTTTTTTTTCAATATGACTTTTGCAAATTTAAGATAGTATAAAAATTAGATTGTATAATATGATTTATGTTTGAATTGACTTTTATAAAAGTCAGTTTGTTAACAGAAACTTAGTTGGATGATTAATGGGGAAAAAATAGAGGTAAAAGACTCAAAAAGACATGAATTTTATTAAAATAAAAATGGGTAATGTATTATTGGGAAAATTTTAATAATACTAAATTACTTAAATTTTTTAGGAAAAATTGGGGAAAAGCCCCCAAAAAAATTTAATTTGTGAGAATGACATAAATCAGAATACTATCATAATTTTCATACAAAATGTTATCAAGTAATTCTCACCAATTAAATTTCTCATGGACCTAAATCAGACTATCATAAAAGTTTACCACTCTGTCCTTATTATATATTTGTTTTAACTTATTCTCTTACATCTTTCTCATTTTTCTCTATTTCTAATGAGAATTAAGTAAGGATAAAAATGAAAAATAATGATTATTAACTTTTAAGTGAAAAAAAAAATTCATTTATAAGAATTTATAATAGAGATCAAAATAGTACTTGAATTAGGAGAAGAAAAAAAAAGTGAGACCCTAACATATTTCTTTCACGAGGAATTTAATTTTCTCTCTCCCCATAATGAAAAAGTCAAAAACAAAAAATTTTGAATTTGGGCCCAAGCTGCTTTTTTTTATTCAAAAAGTCCAATTGAAAAAAAAACACTATCCTAAACACTTTTTTTAAAAAAATCACCCAACCGCACATTTGCCCATGAAAAAGCTACTTTTGCATACCATTAGTGTTTCAAACAAAAATGCATTCAATAGAATTATGTGAGTGTGTATCAAAAAAATATTGTATGGACCAATATATATATTTTTGGCCAGGTTGTATGGACCAATATTGAAGCTAAAGATTAAACTCAATGAAATCAAGCGGTTGTATTCATATACGTCCTCTTGCATTTCCCTTTTAAGTGTATGTCTTTATTTTATTGCACTTACTTTTGGCGATTTAAGAGAATTGTAGGAAAGGATCTTGAGACTTGTAAATGATATAACTAAGGTGCATTCGCCTTTGGCACGCCTAAAAACCTTGTGACACTTTAGAAAGAGGGAAAATAGTACCCCTTTCGGTCTTAATTATAAGACATAATTGACTTTTTTTAGAGAGATTAAGGAAGTTAATTAAATTACTTTAGAGTATTTTTTATTTTTATTTTTTTCTTTAAATTATTTAGTTAGATTAATAAATTAATATATAATCTAAGGATTAACAACATATGAAATGATTAAGTAACTTATTTAGCTTCCTTAATCTCTCCTAAAAAAGTCAACTATGTCTTATAATTAGGACGGGAGCTAGTAAGAAATATTCAATAGTCTCAATTACATAAATTGATATCATAAGGTGTGAAAAGTACTAGACTTATGGCAAAAAAGAAAAGTATTAGCCTTGTTCTAAAGCATGCATGCTCCAACAATCTATCTAATTGAAACTTCAATTCAAGAGTAAGGCCCATTTTAGTCTTAATGACAAAAATATTTACACATTCGCACATGCCTCTGCCCTCAAGGACGATCTTGTGGGTCAAAAGAAAATTAAATCAACTGCATGATTAATCTCTCTAATTATAGTCATGGTGTCCACCTTTTCTCCTTGATGAATGACTTTGTTCCTCTTCATCCAAATCACAGAGGTGATTTTGATAATGCTTGCAATCTCCCTTGAGTGACCTTATTGATGTAATCCAATCAAAGCCATCTTTAACCAATCTGTAAACATGTCAAAAGTAGAGGAAGACGATTCGATATTTAAACACCCAAACCAAACATCTCTAGCAAATGATCCAACGATTTTGGTTAAGAGCATCCAAAGCTACAATTTGCATTAATATTTAGATGGTGCAATCTCAAAATATTCATGGACAGAATAGCCAAATGAATAAAAGATCTTTTATTGAAAGGGAAACAATCCATAGAATTTTTCAAAAAAGATCTCCATTGTATTGACTATATGGAGAATTTAGAAGGTGATATCCTTCTTTGACGGAGTATTGACTAGAAGAACTTCTGTTCTAAATGATAGAATCTTGCACTATTTCACAAAAGGAAATAGGAATTTCTGGAATTTGCTGAGCAATTTCTGGTGAATAATGGCTTTAAACCAAATTTGAATACCATCTAATTGGAGACTAACTTAATAGAAGATGCATTAATAGATCAGATACAGTTTGCAAAGCTTCATTTACGTCTGATTTAGACGGTATAGGCCACCATAAGGGGTGGCTAATATCAATTGAGGTTCCTGAGCTTATCTTCCATAAGAGTTTTTGATTATGATGACAGAACATTGAAGTATGCCCTTTCATATCCCTGAGGAATTGTATTAATGTTTGTAATATCACATGAATATATATCTAAATATGCTTGGATGTTTGCCTATGTAATAACTAAGATTTAATATATATAATTACAATATCTTTTTTGCCATCAATGTTTTTTATATATTGATTTTTTTACCATGTTTATATATATATATATATATTTAGAATTAATTGCTGGCAAAAATAAAATAAAATAATAAATAGTTAGTATTCAAAAATATATGATCTATAAGAAGTCTGGATTCGCTCTGTATAATGCATGTCATTGCTAATAGATGTACGGAAAACACTCTAATAAAGGTCTTTATATCTATTTATATGATTATGTGTCCTATTTTTAAATCATTTTTAATTAATTATAAGGGAAAAACACTTTTTATGTTGTAGGAGAAGTGTATTCTCATATCACACACACATGAAATGGTGGGGACCCACACATATATATAATTAGCGATTATATATATGTGAGTCCACCATTTCACGCGGTAGGGATCTTCTTCTTCTCATTTAAATACGGTAGAAGTTTAAACACCTAATTAATTATAATCATATGGAAATAATATGACATGTGATTATTATGATTGGAGAACTTGATATAATAGGTATTAAAAACTTGATGTTAGTATATTCTAAAAATATTCCAAAAATTCTTTTCTAATTTCTCAAAAAATAAAATTTCTGTTACGGAAGGTAAATTTATAAATGTTCATTTAATGTTATTCTCAATATGATAATAATTAACTGACGTGAATTTAAGTTTCAATAGAAGATTCAGGTGGGGGAAAAAAAGTTCCAATAAAAGATTGATTTCGTCCCCGCATTCTCTCTCCTGGAATCGATTTATTTGACCTTTTAGTTAACAGACAAAATTAAATTAAAATGGTTTAATTTTAGACATATAAGCGGTGCGGAAAGAATATCCTATTAATAAAAATGATTTTAAAACTAAATTAGAAAGAAGTCAAAGAACTTGAATGTGATACATTTTTTAGGATAAAATATAGGGAAAATCCTTTTCTGGTCCTTTTTAGAGTAAAAATTTAAAAAAGCGCTCAAAATTAAAATCCCGCCTATCTTTTCCGGGATTTTCAAAAATTGCGTGAGTTGTTAGCGGGTGATATAGTTGTTAATTAACAACTATATCAGCCCCATTAACAACAATTTTTTAACAACTAAATCAAACCATTTAATAACTATATCAGTACTTCGTTAATAACTATATCAGTCTCGTTAACAACTCATGGAGAGAGGGATTTCAGAATTATGAGGGCCTTTTTTAGAATTTTTCCTCAAAATAGGCCCTGAAAATAATTTTCCCTAAAATATATTCAAGTTTTGAAGGTTGAATCGGGGATGGAAATTGTAGATATACGAAGGAGCGTACGTGGAAGCAACTAGCGAGGCCTTGATCACCTTTTTGTGTTCTCCCATATTTCAGAGGGCATCTTTTTCCAACAATTAAAGACCAAAGTGACAAACAACATCATTGGAAAAGGCTGGACAAACCAAATACCAGTTGTTTTTTTCCTGAGATTTTTTTTTTTTTTTTTTCTGGAAAGCCCCATTCTGAGGAAAATCGAACCGGACCTGGATCACTGGATGCAACACGATTAGCTTCGTTTTTCCCGATTTGGTGTTCTAATGTTTGGCCTCTGGTTTGAATTTAAAGCTGGGGATTCGCTTTAGTAGGTGAATCACGCAGGAAAATTGGGAGCTTTTCGAACAATGAAGCCCATGAATACTATATATGATCTGATTGAAGAGGCCAAGGTCCGAACGGTTTGGTGGGCCCTTTCTATATTCGCCATTACCTATTTCTTAACTCGTAAGTGATTCGAATTTGGTTTGGTTGGGATTATGTTAACTTTTTGTTAATTTCGTGTTAAATCTGTTGTTTCCAGAATGAATGGTGAATTAATTTGCATCTGCGCACCTTCATATGCTCTGGGTTTTGCTTTGAAAACTATTTTTTGCTATCGTTATGGCAGAAGTTTGAGCTTTAGCTTGGCCGTCTGTAGCTGAATTTTGCTTGCTTCATTACCATGCTGCTTTAGCTCAGTCAATTGCTTATAGTTCACATATATAAGCCGAGCGATAATAACTATGATTTACAACAGCTAAAGTGTCATAAGTGCAAATGCTGTGATTGCTTGATTTTGATTCCTTGGCTTAACCCCACTCTAGCTCATTTCTTGGTGGCTTGTGCTTTCCTATTTGGCGGCTATATCCCCTAATTAATGATTGTACTTCAGTTTGTTTCTTCATTCTGTTCATAGGCTTGCCTTCCAATTTAGTATTCATATCTGTATTAATAAAAGAAAGAAGAATACATTAACATTGGCATTCAAATCGATCCATTTTCTGTATTGACATTCTTTATGGTATATCACAGATACAAGTAAGTCAATGTGGATGAACGTACCCATCTCAGTTCTGCTTGTTTCTGCACTGCGCATTCTTTTGAATAAG
The DNA here is from genome assembly GCA_019022615.1 of Acacia melanoxylon. Taxonomy (NCBI): domain Eukaryota; kingdom Viridiplantae; phylum Streptophyta; class Magnoliopsida; order Fabales; family Fabaceae; genus Acacia; species Acacia melanoxylon. The sequence goes on from JAFJYJ010000007.1 coordinate 5,150,542, forward strand.
GTGGAGTTCCATTGGAAGGTTAAAACACCTAGGTCACTGACATACTTATCTCATTTGGAGAAGAAACAATTATCTCTGAATGATCCACGCCTCTCTACTCCACCTCCCCCTGCAAAATGGAAGAGGAAAATTGATTCTCCAGTTGTGGAGGCTGCTGCCAGCGATTTCATTGGCAAAATATTGAAGGATTTTGTCATAGATTTGTGGTACTCAGATATTACTCCAGATCAAGAGTTTCCTCAGCACATTCATGCAATTATAATGGATGTTCTTGGTGAAATATCAGGAAGGCTTAAGGAGATAAACCTTGTTGACTTGCTGACAAGGTATCAGATTCTCCACCCCCCCCCCCTTTTTTTCCCTTCGTTCAAAGAAAGATAGGATTAGGAATGATGCGAGTTCTTGGTTAGGATTCTAAATGTAATTTTGAATTTAGTACTATTAATAATTACTGATTGATCATGTGACAGGGATATAATTGATATAGTAGGTGATCACTTAGATCTTTTCAGAAGAAATCAAGCTGTTATAGGTGTTGATGTTATGTTAACCTTATCTTCTGAAGAGAGGAATGAACGATTGAAGTTCCATCTGTTGAATTCTAAGGAGCTTCATCCTGCACTTGTATCACCCGAGAGTGAGTACAAGGTGTGAGTGGAGTGTTCTGACATCTTCCAGTTTTTTCTTTTGGGCATAATGGCTTGTATCTTGTCCAATGGTTTCACCTTCCTGTAGGTTCTTCAGAGACTAATGGGCGGGATAATTGCTATAGTACTCAGACAACGAGAAGTTCAATGCCCAGTGATTCGATCTATAGCTAGGGAACTACTAACTTGTTTGGTTATGCAACCTATCATGGATTTGGCTAGCCCTGGGTATGTTCTTGATTATATAATTTACTTTACTATTTTTAAGTTTTTCTATTAGGCAGGAACAGATTAATGGTTTTTACTCTGTTGCACAGTTTGCAGAACTAGTATTCATATGATACTTCCCTAAATTCCTATTTTGGGGCTGTGGGGGAGGTTTCCAGATTGGTTTTTGTGTAATTCAAATTTAGAGATTCTGATCACTATGACTTTCTTCTATGGATTTGGGCTGTTAAGGCTATGTTTTTATTTTGAACTATGATATGTAAGGTAACATCTGATTGCAAAATTAGGGTTTGGCTCCCATCCACTTCCCTTACCATTCTCTTCTTTATCTCAACCGTTGGATTGAAATCTCAACGGTTCAGATTTAATCTTTTATAAAAATATTATTTTTAAATATTTTTTAATAATTTAATTTTTTATTAATATTTTTATAAAAGATTAAATCTGGACCGTTGAGATTTCAATCCAACGGTTGATATGAAGAAGAGGATGGTAAGGGAAGTGGATGGGAGCCAAGTCCGCAAAATTAACCCCCCAAGAAAAAAGCTTAAAACATATTGTTACATGGATATAATTGGATAATTTACAAACACTCTTAAGACTCCATTTGCCTTATGAGTTTTGATGTCTGAAATAAACCTGGCCTGTTAACACATTTATAAGTTTGAGTTTTGCAGAACACTTCTGACTATATTTTTTCACAATTCATTCAAGTTTCCTTTCATAAATGTATGATTATTTATTTCTATAAATTATCAGGTATATTAATGAACTGATCGAAACCCTAGTTCTTACCTTTAATGATGAGGGCACACTTGGGGTGGCCAGTGATCAATCTTCTAACGCAGCTAGTCATCATCATGGGCATTCTGCTGTTGCTGGGATTGGTCATGATGAAAATACTGCCTTGAAAAAGGCTGCATATTTAAATCAAGGGGGTGATAAGACATCGGCTAAAATGCACTATCAGCAAGATCCTTTGCAGGTCAGACATGCTGGTTGGGCACGGGGGTTAGATGCTTCGACTCAGAGAAGAACTGAAGTTCTTATGCCTGAGAATCTTGACAACATGTGGACAAAAGGAAGGAACTACAAAAAGAAAGAGATAAAAAAAATGAAAGTAGGCTCTCAGGATCTTCCTGCAAAGAGTCCTGTTACGGACAGCGTGGAGCCTGATAGAAATTTGACTGTGGAAAAGTCAGCAAGTAATCCTTTTAAGCATGCAGTTCCAGAAGTGAAGTCTTCACTGCCGCCCCTGAGCACCTTGAGTTCAGATCCCCTAATGAATTTTGGGAGCACAAGTGAGTCAGTGTCGTCTCAGAACCCTGCCATGGGGTTATTATCTGGGGGAGAGTTTCAAGCTCATGAAGTGAAAGATACTGAGGCTGTTGCTAACAAAAGTCGGTTCAAGAGATCCAACAGTACTTCCGACTTGGCAATTCAACCACAGAAAGGGGGAGGGCCCATAATTTCAGAGTTCTACACCCCTAATTTTGAGTGGCGTGGTGAAGGATTTCAGGGGAAGAGTGCTTCTGATATGATTGTTAGGAAAGTGGGGCAACTATTTCCCAAGCTCCGGTGTCGGGTATGCTTCTAGGCTGGATAATCTTGAGATATACTATTCTGGAAAGTGGAAAGTAATGTGAACCATATCCTTCATAATAGACACCATCTTAAAGCAGAATGAACTGTCACTGCGGGTATCTATTTTTAGTGCAGTTGTATATCTGAGTAGTGAATAGAAGGAGAGAAATAACGATAAAGATTATTTTATTAACGAGTTCTTGTTTGTTATGATCATCCTCCTTATATCTATTAATAAAGGTCGTAGGAATATATAAAATGCAGAACATTATCATAAAAGTGGATGTGTTACACATACTACAAGGGCATAAGATCTACCCTTTACTGACGGCCTAAAACTAATGAATTGTTTATCCTTGCCTACTTGAACTTTGCAGGTTAAGGGGGCACATTTTGAGCAAGTTGGGTCCAAATCTTTTGCTGTTTATGTAATTGAGGTGACAGACGCACAAAACAGAACTTGGTTGGTGAAGAGAAGGTTTGTTTCTCACATAGCTTTTATTATAATTATGATTGTAATTGGAGCCCACACTTTATATTTAAATTTTTAATATTACAGGTAAGTTCAGTATCACTGGGTTAATAAAGTAAGGTGGTGTGTTAAATTCTATCTCTAAAATAAACTGACCAGATTTCTGAAGTACAATATTTGTCAAATGGTTCTCTACCCCCAACTTTTGAGCTTAAACTATCCTTTTCACTTGGAAAATATGTTGAGTCTGGAAATTGTTCCATTCCAACTTCTTTGTTACGACTGTTTCTTCCTCTTGGTTATATACAGATACAGAAATTTTGAGCGATTGCATCGGCATCTAAAAGATATTCCCAATTACACACTACATTTGCCTCCTAAAAGGTTTCTTTCCTCCAGTACAGAGGATGCATTTGTCTATCAGCGTTGCATTCAGCTTGATAAATACCTTCAGGTATTTGTAGTCATTCTCTACATGACGACAAACTCTTCAAAGGCATAAATTAATTTCTTTTGTGCTTGAACTGGCTCTTTCTTGACCACTATATGCTGTCTTGCTTCAGGATCTCCTGTCAATAGCTAACGTTGCTGAACAACATGAAGTATGGGATTTTTTGAGTGTTTCCTCAAAGGTGTGCATCTGTATTTTTCTCTTATTATAACTTCACATGACCTTTATATAATTTATCTTGGTACTTTCTGGAAATATAATGATAATCTAACAAAAGTATTGCTGTCCTTTTCCCCTGAAGAACTACTCATTTGGGAAATCTTCTTCAATGATGAAGACTCTGGCAGGTATATAACTCTGACCTTATTTTTTACACTCGCGGTTTAGGAGCTCAGCTCGTAACTTTTCTATTTGTATTGATGGACAAGTTAGCATTCTGTTCCCACTTATTAATCTGCTATGAAAAAAGAGCGGTTCAATGCACAAGGCTCTTATCAGGTGGGGTCTAGGGAGGGATACTTGCTAATCTGCTATATAGTTAAAAAATTGTATTGGCAGTTTTATTCTCTAACTTTAAATTCTTTCAACCCTTGTTTTCTGTTCATCTAAATGCACCACTAAAAATTGAGGAAAAGGGAGAAATAATTGTCTGAGAATTTTTACAATTGGCATTCTTGTATACCTTTCTCTTTTATTTGAAGGTTCCAGCCCATAAGGCAGAAAGTTTTCTGTCATTTTTGGGGGGTAGTGAGAAAAATAATATAGGAAGTCAACATATTGTGTTGTTTAGGCTAACAGTACCTTTCAGTTGATATTTGAACTGGCTGAAGCTGGAGGCTTCTATCTGGCTGCTGAAACTGTTTGTTTGTTTGTTTAAAATTCCTACTATTTACAATTGATAGCAACTGTTTTTTAATAAAAAATTAGTAATCTATTAAGCTAATGACAGACAAAAGCCAGAAATAGACAACATGAAATGGAAATAACTAGGGATGAATAATACTTTCTGAACAACTAAAGCAGATTACTAGGGAACTCAAGCCAAACCCATGACCCTTTTACACCCAGATACAAAAATTACAAATAAACTAACACAGGATAACAAGGAGAAAAAGATTCAAAACTCAAATCAGATACCACAAACTCAACAGGAAACACATAATAACAAATCACAACAGATCTGCCAAACTTTCTAGAGGTTGACACTCTCCACCAGGATAAAGTCTCACTTCCAAGTTCTTCTCTGCTCTTCTTTTTTATACATCCTTGATCCTACTGACATCCATCTATTCATCATGGCTTCCACATTTTGCTCCTCTATATACAACTTTATCTGACTTCTAACCCCCTATGTTTTCCTTTGGACCAATGGATCCCCATTTTTTGTCTTTTGCCACTCCCCTATGTCCCTCTCTCTATGTTCTAGTAGCAGTAGGAGGTTGGATCTTATCAAATCTCAAGTGAGTTTGGTTGAAAAAAATAATTTCTAATGTTTCTTTCTTTCTGTTTGTTTTGGAGTTAAATCCCAAATCTCAATATGCAAACATTTCTAGATGTCACAATTCTTTTGAACTCCAGATTAATATTTGAATTTTTAACATTAACAGTCAATGTGGATGATGCGGTGGATGATATTGTACGCCAATTTAAAGGAGTTTCAGATGGTTTGATGAAAAAAGTAGTTGGTTCGACATCTCCAATCAATGAAAGTCCTTCAACGTCTATCTCGTGGAATTTGTCTTGGAATTCAGATGAAATTGATAAAGGTATTACTAGGCAAAATATGGCAGACTCTGTTTTAAGCTCTGATACTGAGGAAGGCGAGAAAAATGCTGATATTGGCCATGAGGGTGTTGATAGAGAAGTGGTACAATCTCATGAGTCGCATTCGGACAATGAATTGGGCTCAAAGGGTTATCCACCTCGGGCAATAAACCAAGCTGGAGAGTCTGGTAAATTGGATCAAGACAGAAAACAAGGTTTTGTGGTTGATGCCAGTTTTGGCAAGGACATACCAGCTGTGCCCCCTGAGGTCTGTTTTGTCAGCTGAGTATATTTTTCCTGTTTTTTACATTACCTTTGTTGATTGGGATGCTTGATCCTGTTGTGCTTTTTTAATTTTTTATAAATTGTTTAGTAACTATTTATTGTCAGAGACTAGGTTACGAACTAGTGTGCGGCTTACTAGGTAAATAGAATTGATAACTGATCTCCTCTTAATCAAGGAAGTTGACTAATTATCATGCATCCTAGCTTCTTAGTTGTTAGACCTGTTCAAGTGTTCAAAACCCTGTTTCTAATTATAGTTATGAATTTTTTTGGAAATTGCTTGAAAACTAATAACCATGAGCTGAACTGTGGTAAAAGCATGTTTTGTGGTGTGTTATGGCCTCCTTTTGTCGTACTTTCCTTTCTTAGTGAAAGAATAATGATATATGGCCAGGACTGAAGTTTTAGTCGAGACTTATCAGGAAGGACGCTGGCAAGATTTTTTCTATATTTCTCTTTTGTTTAGAAGATACTCTTAAACATTTATATCTGTTTTTTACAGTGGACCCCACCAAATGTGAGTGTGCCTATTTTGAATTTGGTCGACAATATTTTTCAGCTTAAGCAAAGAGGCTGGCTACGGTATGTTACTCTATTGAAACTCAGTAAATTTCATGTTAGTGACTGCAAGAAATAAAGTCTAATTCCAATATGCTTCTAAATCTGCTAGTGTTCTCATTTTGCATGTTTTTAAAATTTGCAAGTTATTCTGATGTGTTCTTTGATTTTGTGTGCTGCTGTTAGACATAAGACTTATTCCCTGATGTCCACCTACCATCTTAAGATTTTAGAGTGATCGGTTCCTGACATGATACACAAACTTTCGTAGTTAAGTCTTCTCTATGATATTTGATCTCCCTATTCTAAAGATCAAGCAATATTTGTACACAAGAGAATGGCTGATCTATGATTTGTCCATGCTTCTAGCCTAAAGGGATTTTGTGTGAGGGATGCATCATAGATAAGGTCCATTTGCAGGCATGGTATCTTGATTTCTTTTACTTTACCATTAATAGATTTCAGTGTGTTTTCTACTATGTCTATAATATGCTGGAAATGAATTTTAGTGAATACAATGTTAGGTCTCACGGTTCCCTTTATTTGTTTCACTCTCTAGCATACGAGTTTCTAACATTAACTAATTCATGTGCATGCAGAAGACAGGTCTTTTGGATATCAAAACAGATATTACAGTTGGTGATGGAAGATGCAATTGATGACTGGCTGTTGAGGCAGATTAATTTGCTAAGGCAGGAGGAAACTATTGCCCAAGGAATTCGGTGGATTCAAGATGTAAGGACTGAATCGAATTCTGAACCTCATCTTGAATACTGACATAGTTTGCCAACTGAATGATTGAATATCACATCATGGCCCTGATTTGTATTCCTGTCAAATAGCCTAAAAGTATTAATGTCCTTGTTTTTTGTTTGATTTGTGTCTGCATCATGCTTAATTTCAGTTTGGTTCTAAAATGCATATCTTGGGTAGCTGTATATTGGTAGGTATTTCGACCGGAAAACTTTTTGTCCAAGCCAAACATCTAATAGGGTAGGAGCCTCAACAAATCATGTCCTATACCATAAAAATCCTGGCCTTCTATCGACACCAATGCATGTCAAGGACTGCTTAAATTGTGTTAATGCTATAAAGCTTTTCTTCAGGTTTCACTTTGTAAATAAACTAGCTTGTGGGGCTTGTGATTTGCACAGAGTCTGAGGCCAGTTGCGATATCACATTGTTCATGAATCATAAATAGTGCAGCTTCCTATAAAATTTATATGATGTCAATTCGAATGCTTCATGTTGTCTAGTGATATGCTTTCAGTTGCTCTGGCCTGGTGGTACATTTTTTACTAGAGTGAGGGCTTCTCAGATGTCAACTGATGACAACGACATGCATATAAAACCTTTTCAAACAATGAGTGGGTTTAGTGGAAGCAAGATCACTAACTCTGAGTCAGGCTCCTTTGAGGAAGAACTCGAGGCTGCTCGTATAGCTAGTGCTGTCAAGAAACTGCTCTTTGGTTAGCTCTTCTTTCTTGAATCTAACACATATTCATTTGATATCAACTTTTGATGAATATTCTTGCATTTTTAAACTTATATTTATCTTCTTCCCGTTACATTCCTTCTTTCTTCTAAGATTAGTATTTACTTCAATGTGAACTGCACAACTCCCTCAGAGGCTTCTCAATGTCTATATCTTTTTTACCCCGGTCATTATATCTTAATTCGCTTTCCAATCTTCTCAGAAGGAGCTCCAACTACCTTGGTCGGCTTAATCGGGCAAAAGCAGTACAGACGTTGTGCCAGTGATATATACTATTTTACTCAGGTTAAACATCTCTTTCCCACTGTGGTATTCGCTTGATGGGGATTTTTTGTTTTGTTTTGTTTTGCCATGCATTTGTTTGTATGGTTATAATCTTCTTTAACTCAAGAAATTTTGCTTCTAAACTAACATTTACATCATTTGTCTGCATTTTAGTCTACTATTTGTGTGAAGCAACTTGCGTATGCGATCCTTGAACGTATACTCGTATCGATATTCCCCGAGATGGAGAATGTAGTCATGAGTGTTCACGAGAATATGCATGTTCACCGACCAGTATAGTCCTGTCAGAGTGGCCTGCACATGTTCTAGCGGAGATCATTGGACTTGGGAAGGCAAGTTTTTGTTTTCTGGTGACAGGCTTTTCTTCATGGCTTTGCCTGTTTGGTTTCTCTTTTATAAGGTGTCAGGAGCAATGTTTAATGGGTTGTCTTCTTAGCTCTCAGTCACTGTACAAAGGTTTAGATTTAGGATCATGTACAGGAACATCTCTCTTTCCTCTTTGGCTTTTTTTTAATTTTTTGTTGATTCATTTTGCCCTCTATAGGCATAACTATGCCAGAGGGTTTTTGTATTGATGCTGACTCTAGAATTAATCTAGTGAATATTCTTTATTCGTTCGACATTGAGACCAGTCACGTGCATTTTCTGAACTTCAATTTTGAATCTTATCCCCTTGTTTCTATACGGTGTATTTTCAATCTTATCATCGGTTGGCGCACATCTATCCTTCTTTGATGGAAGTCTTATGTATTGGACCATCCTATCTAATAAATTGGATTATCATAATCCATAACCCGATAAAATGTGATTGGTAAATTATTTGAGATGCGTGTTTTGATTCCATAACTTGTTATCAAAAATTTATCAGAATCCGCATACAGAGATGCTCGCTGTTATGTTGAAAGAAGATAGTACCCAAAAAAAGAATGAAAGAAGATGCCACGGAAGGTTGTTGTCAAGAATAGAATTTATTTCCTAAAGAGACATAAGTTAAAATCGATAGATATCGAGTATGGCGTTAGCCGTAGAAAAAAAGTCAGAAGTGAAATATCTAGGCCTTTTTTAGAAAAGCTCCTAAAAGTTGGTAAAGAAAAAAGCTCTATGAGATAGCTTTTTAACGTAGGCCCCGTCACTTCTATACCATCAATCCAAATATAAATCATATTTACAATCTGACTTTTTTTCTATCGAGCTTTTAAAAAAGTCAGATAAAAAATAAGTCACCGCTAACTCAAACAGGTCCTGTGTTGATATATATTTTGAATCCGAAGTGGTACATGTTCAGGATAATGATTTGTCCGGTTAATGACAGAAAGTTCACCTCGTTTAATCATGAATTTTTAGTTTGAGGGATGGATCTAATAAAACAGAGATGATCCGTCATTTTAAGAAAACAAAATATGAAGTCAATATGTATGCGTATATGTGTGTACATAGTAAGTTTCGTTTTGAAGCATTTAATACCACCTCCGGTTTTAAACAAAATATGAAGTCAATATGTATGCGTATATGTGTGTACATATAGTAAGTTTCGTTTTGAAGCATTTAATACCAACTCCGGTTTTTAATATAAGATTTCATTTATGGTATAAATTACAGTGCAATTAAAGTCTTATATTAAAGATAGGAGGTGGTACAAAGTAATCAGCGTCGCCATCATTAGAGTGGCTAAAGATAATGTATCTAGAGAAAGAAATAGAAAGGAAGTGAAGCTTTAATTTAGTCCAAGTCTTTCATGTGGTTTTCCCCTAAATGTATAGCTTCTTAAATTTAAATTTAAAATTTCTAAAATTTGTATGATTCGTCAGTCGTATGTATGTACAAGAATCCTCCGATAAAAAAAAAAAAAAAAAGATAGAGGAGAGGTAGGTTTCATACATGTGAAACTCACGTGAGCAGAAGTGAAATTTACCCTCCTCTTTTTCTCTCTTTACTTCAAAGGACGTCAAAGAAGACATATTTTTTTGGAAAAGTATCTCTCATTATCAGCAAAAGTTTTTTTTTTTTTTTTTTTTTTTTTTTTCTGGGTATGGCCATCTTCCTGAGTACAAGATTGAATAGTAAAAGATATAATTTGTTTCTCAGTTCATGAACAAGTCTGGACAAAAACAGAATGAGAAAAACAAGCTTATGAAGTGGCAATGATGGAATCAGGTAGATCAGAGAAGAGAGAAGGGAGAGAATAGGGCCTAAGATTTCTGACTTGATACCAAGAATCGAGGACATTGAGGTTCTTGTCTGTCCCAGTGAATGCCAATTGAATCCCAATGTTGCAGCCACCTCCTCCATTGTTTTGACACTCTGAAACTGCCACTGCACAGTCTTGGTTGTTTAGGCACACACTTTGCCCAGAACACCCTTCACACCCAAAACTCTTCCATATCAGACTCTCAAGTGTTCCCTCTCTAAACTCCATAATCTGCTCAATCAATCCCATTTTAGGATCATACACATGTATTGTATAGGATACTTAAATTATTTATTCATAAAACATTATTGGGTTAACTTACCTATAGCATTTTAAAGTATTTTCTCAGCAACACTTAATATCCTAAAGTATTTTTTAATACATCCAACGCTCTAAAGTATTTTTTGTGTAACACTCAGCATTCTAAAGTATTTTTTCAGGAACACCTAGTATCTTAAAATGACGGTGCTCATTGCTACTGAGAAAATACTTTAAGGACAAAACTGTACAAAAAAATTATTTTTAGATGCTGGTTGCTATTGGAAGAATAGTTGAACATGCTGAATGCACAAAAAATTACTTTGGAATAATATTTCAGGGTGCTAGATGAAACTTAACCCAACTTTGTTAACATGTGATGGCTGAATTGTGAATTTGGACAGTAAAACAGTTTGGAAAAACAAAACATAATTCTGTGCCCATAAGTTGGAAGCAAGTCAAATGATGATGTTACCAGAGTGAAACTAGTAATGGTGTGAGAGTTGTCTGAAAACATAATTGGAGAAGATATTGCTGCATACTGGTGACCAGCAAATGCTACCATGAATCCACCAGATTTGGCCTGATCAATAATATCATGCTCATTATATTAACTTCTAAACATGGAGATTAACTATTATATCTCTACTTTTCTCTGACCTTTTAAACTACAAGCACTAGTATAACCAAATACCATCTCTCTTTATGTGCATATGAATGAAGAGCTCAATAGGAAACTTGAAGAATCACAGTCACACACACATAATAGAGAAATTCACATTCTTAACTGAACTCAACTGCTTCTTTGGTCATCATGATTCAAACCAAACCCTTTAAGCTTTATGAGTCACAACACAATGCAATCAAATCACCTTTAGTTTTTTTTTTTCACCATATCAAATCCCTTAGGTTCAAAACATGATAAATTATACACATAGGCAAACCATTTCATACCGGGTCAAAAGAGCTTCCATTGATGGTGAGAAAAGAGATCTGATCAACCTGTGGCCGAAATACAGCAAGTTGAGCTGCCGAGCCGGAGAGGTTGAGACGGCTATCACACGGTGAGAGCTGAGGGCCTTGATTCAGAAAGAAGGAATCCTTGTTGGAGAATGCAACACCAAAGCTAAAACCATCACCTCTCTCAACTTTAGCATCAGAACATGGGCTAAAAACGTCATTTTTATCTGCAGCATTTGCACCAAACATGACCATCAATATCACAATGACCATCTTCAATATGCGAAAGCCTTCTTCTTCTTTCACTGTTCTCAATCTCATCATCATCGTTTTCTTCAACAGGTTGTTTTCTGTACAGAAAACTAGGGGAAGAAAAATTAGAGATATGTATAATATGAAGAAGAGGACAAGCTTAGTGGTGATAAAAGCAAAGTGTGAAGACGAATATTGAATATTTCATTATAAGACTGTAAAGTTCAAATTATATTAGCTTCGAAGGTGGAAAACAGGAATCTTAGAGTGTTATCCATCTCTGAATTTTTTCCTAAAGAAGAATTCTCAACCAACGTATCGCTTTTCTGGACTTCAAGTAATTCTTGTAATCATTGGCCAAAAAATTATACATTTGGCTGACCCATGTAGCAAGTACTATCGTAAGAAGTAACAATAGTAAGGCTTTTTTATCAATATGCTTTATACAGTACAAAAATTTACCAAAATGCTACATTTTCAAGAGTAATTGTCAATGGATTGAGTTTCTCTCATTATCATTTTCTCATCATCTCTCATAATCTCTAAATCACATCTATCCAATCAATACAATATCACTTTGACTTTTCTCTTACTTTCCCAATCAAGAGCCCAGATAAAGCCAATGAGAGAAAATAAGAAACAAGATAAGGAGAAGATCTTCTTCCAATTGTCAATATGCTACATTCCAAATAAGAACGAGTTATAATTTATATATAAATTGTTCTCACTTTATGTTAAAGAAGATGTATAATTTTTTAATAAAATGGTAAAATCGCTCACCTATCTCACTTTGTGACGTGAAAGGGACGGGGAGTGCAAGAGAAATAGGAGGGAGAAAATGACTGGTGAGTGTTCAAGTAACTCTGAAATTGTGGTTTCAAAAACTCTTTTTCACAAGTGAATCCTCATTCCATGCTTTTCTTTATGTCTTCTTAGGTCTTGTCCTCCTAAAAAAGCACATAAAGAAATATTGGTGGCAATTGTTTTTTATTTTTTATATATTTCATTTATTTAGATTAAATTATATCTTTGATCTTAAAATATTTTTTAGGTTAGTATCTCAAATAAATTAATTTCCAAGATCTTGGTATTACAAAACAAATATTTCTAAAAGCAAGACTAAAAATAATCAGTTTGAGATCGAAAGTAAAAAATATTTCGGGATGCAATATAAAATCTAATATAAATAAATAAATAATATAAAAAACTAAAAAAGATGTTATCAATATTTCTTTATGTGTTTCTTAAGAGGACAAAAACCTGAGAAACACATGAAGAAAAGCATGGAATGTGAGGATCCTTTTTCTACCCTTCTCTTCTTCTATTTCTCCTCCCTTTCTCACAACTCAACTCTCACCCGACTTTTTTTCCCTTTTGGATGTTTTCATCTATAGGTATATTTGTCATTTATTTTCATTTTTAAAATCTTACACGTTTATTTACTTTAAAATTTTATAATTGATTTTTAAACTTCAATTTTTATTTCTTAATTAAATTATTTTAATTAAATGGGTCACCTTAATAATTTAATACTAGCTTCAATCCTAAATGGAAGGATGGATTTCCATAAAATTAGGATTACTTTTCTAACTTCCTAGATCCCACCAAATCAGCAAACTTCAAACCAAATACACGAATAAAAAGATAGGAATAATAGACTCAATTAATTAAAAACAAAAAACAAAAACAAAAACGCATGTGATAGTTGTGAGAGAGTGAGGAGAGATAGGAAGAGAGAAGGGTAGAAAACATGAGAGAGATTTTGTTTTTAATAACAGTTTTTTTAAAAAAAACTTATTTGAAAAACGGTTTTTAATAAGTTGGTTTTAAAAACTAGAGAAAAAAAAAATTGGTTTTTTTTTTTCTCTATTTTTAATTTTTTGATGTCATCATAAATCCATTATTGACACCATATTATCAGAGACAATCATCACCATATTGCTTCAAAAACAGATTTCTTAAACAAATTTTCAAATAATTTTTTTTGAAACTTATTTCTTAAAAAAAAAAGAATAAAAAACAGATAATGAATCCAATAAGGCCTAGATTTGTTAAAAGCAAAATCAGAGAGAGTATATAATACAATATCAGTATCCCTATGTTTCCTTTTCTCTCCTCTTCCATTCCTCCTACTCTCTCTCCCTTTGACATAAAAAAGTCAGGTCAGTAAAATCGTTCACCTAGTAAACCGGACTTCACTTTTAATTAAAAAAATTATACTCTGCTCCCACATAAAGTGAATATCCTTCTCGGCGGGAACAATTTTTGTACAAATTAGAAAGTGTAACTCCTTCTCTTGGTGACCCAGTTTTCTTTTATAACAAAAAAAATTGGTGAGTTAGATCCGGGCTCACTAGGGTCCTCTAGGCTGGAAGAGCATAAAAGTATTTATACATCCAGTCCACATTCCATACCCATATTTACATGCTTCTATGTGTAAACACCGTTTCCAAGAAAGAGACAAATCTTGGATAATTAGAAGTTTACAGGTAGAAGCATGTAAATATGGGCATGGAATGTGGACTCTTTATATATCACCTAGTAACAAGAACCTCATAATGACCCCTCGTCTTTAGGTTCAGCTGGTAAAAGGGTCGGACACTTTCACCAAAGGGAAATGAGTTTGATACTAAAGTCGATCAAGGCCCGTGAGAGGTATCCTAGCTCTTAGGTGCCTAGGTAAATGTCTGAAGGTAATAGACGGCTCGCCCTGCCTAACATTAGTATCACATAGGAGGAAGAGAGATTTCACCCTGCCCTTGGATCGTGGGTGAGTTCAACTTCTTTCCTTAAATTTTCTCATAAAAAAAAACCTCACAATGCAGTATATTATTAAATACTTTTGAAAATGTAACATTTTGTAAATATTTTTAGTGGACGCAGCATATTGATAAATAAAAAAAAAAAAAAAAAAAATCCCAATAGTAAACCCGACCTTCACTATCATGCTGTGATCCAGAAGTATAACGAAAAAAAAAAAAACCACCAATCATTATTACATGCAACTTACGGTGTTAGATGTAAGACCTAGATGAATGGTGTATTTTGGTCTTATATATAATGCTTTTTTTGAATGAACGCCGAACACCAAGTGCTTTTTTTTTTTTTTTTTTTTTTTTTTTTTTTTTTTTTTTGGCAAAAGCGACTATGTGGTTACAATTCTAAAGCGAAAGTCATAGAAAACGTTAATGGAGAGGACGTTCTTTAAGTTGGTGTTAAATGTGCCAAGTGTTATCTATATGTCATGAAACGTGGCAATGGGGGGAGCTGGCATTTAAACACTGAACCACGTCCTAAGTCCCCAACATTTGTGATCCGCAAACGAGCTCTAAGGAAGGAGAAATTGATGGGTGGTGTTGGCGGTGAGTGACGGTGATGTGTGTACTGGTGCTCGATGATGTGTGTACTGTGACGATCGTCTTTTCCTCAAGCTCCAAAAACCCAGCCCTTCATTCCAACAAAATCAAGGCCACACTCTATTTCCCAGCCGAAGGTGGCGAAGTGAGGAAGGTACATGGTGATGGTGGTTGTTCCGAGCTCTCTGCCTCTCTCCCGATTCTCTAACGCAGCTGAGGAAGGTGATGAGAGGAAGGTTCGATATGAGCTTTCTGGTTCAAATCTTGCTCCCTCTTTCGAACTCCTAACTGTGGCGTACTTTTTTTTCCCCTCTTGAAAGCTTCTGACGGTGGTGGCTATGGTGAAGAGGAGGAGCTCACCGACGACAATAAAGATGGAAGTTGTCGCCAGAGGTTAAATGGATCCAGCACATGCTTCAGCTCACCGGTGAGGATCCGAACAATTCTTTCAATGAGTTCCTCTGCATCAAATCCTTACCGTTCTCTTCCTCTTCTGATGAATCTAGCACATGCTTTAGCTAAATTGTCGACCTTTTCTGGTGAGGTGCTCGGCTGCTGGTGCTTTGGCAAAGAAGCAACCATTGGCTGGTTTTCCAGTACTGAAATTGAACCAACGGGCTAGTCCTAAGGCTTTGCGTGGGGCTCTGAATGACGCCGCATTACATAGCCAAGAGCTGAAATTTTTGCAACGTCACCATCTCACCGTGAGTCTCTCTCTCTATTTGTGAGTGTGGCTGGCGATAGGGAAGGTGGAAGTTTTTGCCGATGAGGAAGAATAGAGGTGAAATGGAAGAACAAAGGTGAAGCTAGTTCGCGGTGCATTCTGTATTGATTGTATCTTTCGCCCTCTGTATTTTCAATGATGTTCAACTTTTTTTTTTCCAAATACTTCTTGATATGCCAAATCACCACCCATGTTATCAGTGTTAGTCAACATCTTCATTTAACGGTCAACATTTGTCCTTTTAACAAAGACTATGATTTTTGCACATATTTTGAAACCACATAGTTACTTTTGCATTTCAAAAAAGCATTTGGTGTTAGGTGCTCCTTAAAAAAACATATATATATTTTTGCACCTTAACCCTTCATTTTAGCTCCCAAATTTATAATTTTATCCGCAAAGTATTCACATTGCTTACACATATTAAGAGGTTCTTGTTGGGGGTACCTCCAATGCATATGAGTGAAAATGATATTTTCTAAAAACTATCACATATTTGTTATAAATAACTAACTTAACTAATTTATTTAATATTCACAAATTAATTATCTAACTCTTATGTTATTGGAGGTAGTAATTTTTTTCTACAAAAGAAAAAACTTTCTTTGGTCCTTAATATAGAATCTAATTAGAGAGTTGATATTGGTCATAAATATAAGAGTTATTTCACATTTTTTTCCCTAATAAACTCTATTGATATTTCCTCAATAATAATCAAGTAAGACAAAGAGGAAGGGAGTTAAAAAAGATAATTATGGTGTTTTAGGAAGAAAAAAAAATCATATTGACTAACTTAACTAACATCTTTAATTAATATACACAAATTAGTTAATTAGATTTTACATTAATGAGCAGAGGAGTAAGTGACTTATAAGCATGACTATGATAAGATATATATACGAGTATAATTTATCTTAAACCACTTGTTTTATTTGTCTGGAAGTTCTTTTAAACACTCCTTTAGTCTTATACTTAAGACTTATTTATCAATTTTGGGGAGATTAAGGAAGTTAGCTAAATTACTTAATTATAAAATTTGTACCATGATCTTTCCTAGATCTTATGTATATAACATTAGATTATAGAGAAAATGACAAAAAAATACCATTTAAATTACAAAAACATCAAAATGTCTACTAAATTAACAAAATGACAAATATGTGATTTGGTAGGAATTTAAGATTTTGAAGTCTGGGTATTGACAATTTAATTATAGGTAATGACAACTTAAAAATATCAATTAGCAACTTGGATATATGCAGTGACAACTTGGGGAGCTCAAGTTTTCAACATCTATACTCAAGTTGTTAATTCATATATCTAAGTTGTCAACATTCAAACTTCAAAATCCTAAATTCCTACGATATAACTTATTTGTCTTTTTTTTTGTTAATTTAATACATGTTTTTAGGTTTTTGTAGTTCAAATGTTTTTTTTTTGGGTCATTTTCCCTAATATCAATTTATAAGTTAAACACATTAATATCAAGAAAAATAATAAATATAAAAGATAAAATAGGGGATTGGCTTCAGTCCACTGCGTGTTAAGATTCACTGCCATCCACTTCTTTAAACAACGTCGTTTTGACGCAAAAAACAACACCTGATCTCTTTTTCTTTTAAATAAATATTTCAGGATACTGTAGCTACTAAAAAGATACTTCAGGATACCGAACCATACTAAAAAAAATAGATCATGATCTTGAAAGAATATTTTAGGATGTTGAAAAAATATTTTTGCGTCAAAATGATGATGTTTAAAGAAGTGGATGGCAGTAAATCTTAACACGCAGTGGACTGAAGCCAATTCCAAAATAAATTATACATCTTGGACCAAAATCTCTTCTCAAACTACGTGTTACATTAAGTGTAAGTGGAATATTTATTGTATTATTAATTGTAATATCATGTCAAGAGTCTCACATTTGTGAAACTACACAAGCCACCGTTTAAAAGACAAATGTATAATGCACAAGCTAGCGGTTTATGATGCATCCGTGCAATATATGTGTCAATATTCTAGTTTTACTCATACAGCTTTCGACTCTTAATATAAAATATTGTAAGATATCGTATATTAAAAATCAGATGTAACATATTCTAACTTGCCATTTGCCGAGGTGTGGGTTGGAAGTTGGAACAACCCGCACTACATGGTCAGCTAGCTGTGATGAGATAACACCACAAAACTTTCATGGGATTCTCTTGCTGGGGACAAAAGAATATATTTTTACTGAGTGGGCTAACAAAATTGTTAACTGCTAAAGACAAATAAAAAAAGTTTGTCTTATCATTTCTGTCAACTTGTTCATTCTTGGTTTTGCACTCAATGAGCAAGCCTAAAAAAGTTCGCTTATACCTCTTTTGGTCCTAAATATAAGATCAAGTTGACTTTTTCTTTGAGAGATTAAATAAGCTAAATAAGTTATTCAATCATATTATCTTTAGATTATACTACCTCCGGTCTTAAATATAGTACAAATTGTACTACAAACTTTGTCCTATATTTAAGACTAGAAGGAGCATATCAGTTTACAAGTTAAGCAAAATAATTTAGAGAAAAATGACAAATATAAATATTTTAAAGTAATTTAATTAGTTTTCTCAATATCTAAAAAAAAAAATAACTTTATCTTATATTCGGACCAAGAATAATAAATATAATATGATTCATCATCTTCCCATTGTCATTTAAATTTACTAATGACAATGATGCTCCACATTATATATAGAAAATATGCCATTTAACTAAATTGGAGATTAGCCAATTAAATTGGTTTAGATTTCATCTTTATCTCTTTTTTTCATTTGGGTGGTCCAAAAAATGTTACCTCGTATTGACAAGTGTCAAAAAGCCGCATTGTGAGTTGTTTGGTTTTTGTTTAGGAAAAGAAATAAAAAAAGAGGTGACACAGCAGAGTGGAATAAAGCCGTAAAGGATCTTCCTTTTGATAATTTTGGATCTTTACATTCATTTTCAGCTAATTAATTATTTGGTTGGATACTCCCTTCTATTCCTTACTTTCTCTATTTAATCAATATTATGATAGGGATTAGTGATGTAAATTTTATAAATAAATATAAATTCTTAAAATTATTTTCATCTAACTCTTAAAAATTAATCTATATAGCTTACATACTTATTATATGTTTTTTTTTTTGTTAAAACATATTTATTATATGTTAATTATTTATATTTGTACATATAACCATTTAATAATAATATGGTAAGGACATATATAATAAAAATTACATTTATTTATATTCAAAAAAGGAAATAGACAAAAAAATACCATAGGAATTTCAAAATTCCAAATCAGTCTTGTTGATCACAAGAATATAGGTATTGATTATAAGAATATAACAATTGAAAATTCATTTTAATAGGAAATAATTAATTTGAAATTTTGAAGTTCAAGTAATTTTTTTTAAATCTTTTTTCCTTTAAAAAATTATATTATTTATTATATTATATTTTTGATAAAAAATTGGTGAAAAGTCCGGATTTATAAATTCTATTAGTTAGAAGGATATGATGTATTTTTATACCAAAAAATACTAGCAATACAATTATAATATTTTTTTAATAAAATTTTTAAATATTTAATTTGCATATGTTTTTATATTTTTTTTAAATTAACATCAACAATTTAATCATCAAATATCCCAAAATAAATAAATACCCTAAAATAAAAAGGAATCGAAATTCTTTCATGGGCAACAAGCCAACAAGTAACGGGAAGGGGTGAGTTCCCGAGTCACGAACTCGCTGGACTCGTAGGCATTTTAATTAGGTCAAGTTGGGGTTTTTATAAGGTTTAAAAATCGCTGTTTGACTCAAAAGCAGAGTGAATTATGAGTGAAAGGATTGAGAAGAAGCAGATCTGAAAGCTAAGGAATCAAGGAAATCAGCAAACTAAGAGGCCCGTGAGGTTTCTTGTCAAATCTAGAATAAGGGAATATATCAAATGCTTTGAGCCTGGTTTTTCTGGCTTCTCAAACAGTCAGAAAATGCCGCGTCCTTGTTTTCACAAGCTTATTCTTCCATCCACCGTCCAAGCCGGCCAACTGGTACCTAAATTTCCCTCCTTTCGCTCTTTCTAGCTTCTTCTATGGAGTTCCGTCATTTGTTTTCTTCGCAAGTTTTATAATTGGGTGCTTGGACCGGCCATATTCTTCTTTTCATGAGAAATTTGAGTGAGAGTGAAAAAAATCCGCAACATAGTGAGTCTTGGTTTTGATTCTTCTTCGGCAACTTAAGATTTTTATCCCCTTTAAACGCCAATTCCTTTGGCGCTTGTTTTGCCTTATAGGGTATGGTGGGTTATTCTGGATGTTTATGGGTTGTCAATCTATATAGTGGAGCTCCATCACTGGAATCGTTGGTTACCGATATGAGGGTAGACTACTTTAGTGGAAGTAATATAAAATGAATATTTTTATCGGGCCAAGTTTTTATGATTTTAAAACTTAATGCTTTCTTACTAATGCTAGACTTAAGTGGATTGGTTAGTTCAAAATCATTTCTATGTCAATAGTGCTTATAAATGTATGCTTTTGGTTATCATGTTTCTGATTGAAAATCTCCCAGGAAAATTTCTGATTCATTATTTTCTTGAAGTGGAGGTGTATTTTTTAGCAAAAAAAAAAAATAGAGGTGTATTAAAAAAAGCTCAACATTCTAGGCTATTGAGCTACTGAAAATCTTGGAATTTTGCTGGGCAAAAACTAAGGATTTGACTTTAATAGAAGGAAACTTAATCCTCAGTATGAGGAACCTGAGTTCTTTACGGTGCACTTGAATTGAGGCAGGAGGCACTTTGAATAATTCTAAGATATTGATGTAAGAAACTCAGATCAAAAGTATCTACCAATGAGGTTAGTCTGGAATTCCATCCCTTCCTGGTGGCGTTTGAGTTTAATCAGTTACAGAAGTTCAAGTGGTCTAGTGGTGTTTGAAATGAGCTGTTATTCTAAATATTGGATCAAAAGCTTTCCTTCTAAAAGTTCATTAGGGGATTAGGAGGAAACTGGGGGAAAATATGAAATCCGACAGTCTTCAGAGGTGACTTTTGGATGATTGAGTTCTTTCTTCTTTGCAACTTTGGCTTCTAAATTACATGTTGACTGCCTTGAAGAAATCAAATCTTTTTGCTGTCTTTTTGTTTATTGCAATCAAGGAATTTGTAGAACGGGATATCATGAGATATGATATGTCTAAACAGTTATTTAGTGATAAAACCTAATGGTGTTGTACAACCTATCACGTAACTGACTTCACTTACTGGGAGAGTGCTTCTTGTTTATATTGTTCTTGTTGTTGTATTGTTTATTGTTACCATTTTGAAGTTTCTCAGAAGTTGATTTGCAGCTATGAATCTCCCTTTTTTCTCCTACCCTCACTTTTCTGACTAGTAGTAGTAACTGGGAAGCTTAATGATTGGCTGCAGTCTCAACCTCATTCCTTGTTGATTTGGTCCTTTTAAGTGAATAGCTTATTTTTGAGTTTTCCTAGGATTGATGCAAAGATAATCAATGTTTAAGTTTTAGACCTCATGTTTACTTTATATAGCTCTTGCCTTTTTTCCCTTTCTGATATCTTCTTTTTTGGTGGGTAAGGGCTGTGTGGCTTTTTGATGTGAAGGATGGCATGACCAGCTTGATGCTCTAATGAATTCTGTAGTTAATTTTAATTGTATAAGTGGTAGAAAGCTCAATGTGCAACCTTGCATTGTGAGTATTTGCTAATAATTAAGACCTAACTTTTGAACTGCAGAGGGTTCCAGATTATTTTTTGAGGAAGTTTGGGGGGGACCTCTCTACAATTGCCACCCTCAGTGTTCCTGATGGCAGTGTCTGGCGTATTAGTATAAAAACAGCAGACAACAAATTTTGGCTCCATGATGGTTGGAAGGAGTTCGTTCAACGTTACTCCATTGGTGTCGGATGCTTTTTGGTGTTCAGATATGAAGGGAATTCATCTTTCAATGTTCATATTTTCAATTTGGCTGCCTCTGAGATAAACTATCAATTAGCCAATCGAAATAGTGATGAACGGCCTTACTTTTCCAACCAACATATTTTTGATGAAATGGAAGATGAAGATTCCATTGAGTTCTTTGATTCAACACCTTCACATCTAACCCCTGGGGCATTTAATAACAAGGTTATTGCTGGATCTGCAGATCAATTGACACCTGGCAAGAATTATACTCCTTCACCATTGCAGAATTTGTTTAATGGGTCTAAACTTAATAGCATAAACTGGGGAGATACTATTTCTTCAAAGGGTGCCAATTCACAAAACAATCAATTGACCAGAGATAAAGGTGTTCAGTTCAATGCAGCCGAGTTTAAAAGATCTACTGAAGAGTTGAAATTGCGCGCCTCCAATAATGAAATGCAGAGAGTTAAAAAAACTGTAAGAAAAAGGCGGAAATCTGATCCTGGTAAGCTCTGACATGACTTCATTATCTGTTGTAATTGTTGGTCAAAATATTGAATTTTCTCATGAATACTGTTTTTGGATATGCAGATGGTGAAGAATCCTCTCCTCATCACGAAGAGGAGGTAGAAATGCGTTTTAGGTTTTATGAAAGTGCTTCTGCAAGAAAAAGAACTGTGACAGCGGAAGAAAGAGAAAGGGCAGTTAATGCTGCAAAAGCATATGAACCGCCTAATCCCTTCTGCAGGGTTGTCCTGCGGCCCTCCTATCTGTATAGGGGATGCATAATGGTGAGCCGTTGAATTTAATGTGGCAACATTTTGACAAAATCTCTATTTTGCCCCCCAAAAGTGACTGTAGAATCAGTTTGCTCCCTCAAAGACCTTATTTATCACTTTAGTTACTCATTAAAAGTCACATCAATTAATTCACCTGAACCAAGAAATGGTAGTTGACTCGTTAAATTTTCCTTCAATTCAAAGTTTCCAATTTTACCCATATTAAATGTGGTTTTGAAGGAGAGAGAAAAATATAATGAGCCATGTTTAAACATTAACTACATGGTTAAAATTGCAAATTAGCATTAATTGCTTTCAAAGTGACTTATATTATAGACTAAGTTATTCTTCTAAAAGCGACTTATATTATGAGTTAGAGGGAATAGCTATGATTGTTGATTGTGTTTCAACTTCATAGAATATTTGATCCTTGAAAGATTGTAGTGTCTTTTTAGTACTTTTCAGAGGATGAAGTTGAAACAAAGTAGTGATAGAAGCAATCACTGAGGTAGCTGATAGTACTGGACTAATATTTAGAAGGCCAATATGGATATTCAGTTAAAGTATTTTTACTTACGTGTGGAATTTCTTATGTTTGTTTTCCAGTATTTGCCATCTGGCTTTGCAGAAAAGCATCTAAATGGGGTTTCAGGTTTCATCAAACTCCAGATTACTGAGGGAAGGGAGTGGCCGGTTCGCTGCCTTTATAGAGTGGGTAGAGCGAAGTTAAGCCAGGGGTGGTTCGAATTCGCCCAAGATAACAACCTCAGGGAAGGTGATGTCTGTGTTTTTGAGCTGCTTAGAATGAGGGAAGTAGTGCTGAAAGTTACTATGTTCCGAGTCCTCGAAGAAGAGGTGGGATTGTTGAACCCTCCCATGCACCAAAGCCAAAGCATGAGCCCAACCGCCAAACTGTTGAACAATCCCTTGCAGCGAGACGTGAGCCCCATGAAAATGATTAGAAATTAGTAGCTTCAGTTCAATTCCTGACGCCTCAAGTCAAGTCTATTATCATGTAGCTCTTGCTTCTGTGTGATCAGTTTTATTACTCATCTAATTTCTTAATGTGGAACTTAGATGCTTTTTCTTGTCCATATACATTTCAGGTTGACTTAAAACCGAAACTTATTGTAGTCTTGTTAGAGATACACCTTTTCCTTTTTTTTGGGGGGGACTATGGCTTGTAAATAGATTGGTTAGTCTAGCTGCTGACGGGAAATTTGAGCCAAAACGATGGTGATTCTGCTATTTCACATCTTTTTTTGGTGCTTTAGCCTTAAAATATTTAGTAGTACTGCATCCAGTCTTAATTATAGGAATACTTTTATAGTGCAATTTACACTACAAAAGTATTCCTATAATTAGGATCGGAGGGAGTACATCTTAACCAGAATGTTGTGTTGGCTTTCTTTACTGCGCTCCATGGCTTTACCTAGAAGCGAAGGCAACTCCATGTTACAGAATCCAAGATAATTTTTCTGTACGTGTACACGGGAACTTGGCCCTGTTGGTAATTGTCTTAGGGATTGATAATGATACGGTGAAATTAGGAAAAAAAGAAAGAAAAAAAAGAAAAGGGTACCATCTCATTAAAAAATTTATTGGTAAAAAGGGTATAAATTAAAGTTCCGGTGCTTTGTCTATAAAATTTGAAGAGTACTAATACTTTTTTAATATAAAAATTCATCAGATCATTCTCAAAATTTATAATGGGGGACTTCTTCAGTATCCTTTTTTTTTTTTTTTTTTTTTCCCGTTAAAAGACCCATTTTACAATGGCCAAAGCCTCGTCACCATTAAGAACCTGAATCCTCATGTAGGTGGAGTTTTGATTGGGAAAATCACGCGCAGGTCCCAAGAAAACAAAAAAAAATACAAATAAGTCCCTTGAAATCACCAAATTACACAGAAGTCCCAAGAGACTTTTTTGATATTATTTGTATTAACAACAGGAAATGCCATATTTATAACAGAATATGCCATATTTACAATAGCATTTAAACACTTGACCATTTACAACAGAAAAAGTCATATTTATAACAAGAAATGCTCATATTTACAACAACATTTAAACACCTGGATTTTGAACGTAGAGAGGTCATTTACAACAGAAAAAAGCTAGATTTACAACAGGAAGTGCTGTATTTACAACAAATTTTAAAATTGGGTCATTTACAACAGAAAAAGTCATATTTACAACAGGAAATGCCTATATTTACAACAACATTTAAACACATGGATTTTGAACGTAAAGAGGTCATTTACAATAGAAAAAGCCTAGATTTACAACAAAATTTAAAATCTTGCCATTTACAACAGAAAAAATCATATTTACAACAACATTTAAAAAACTGGATTTTATTTCCATACAAATAATATCAAAAAAGTCCCTTGGGACTTCTGTGTAATTTGGTGATTTCAAGGGATTTTTTTTGTAATTTTGTTGTTTTCTTGGGACGTACGTGTATTTTTCCCGTTTTGATTTGTGCAAGCTGTATATTTAAGCCATGAAAATCATTATGAACAGTCTTGAGTGTGAAGCTGAGTGAGCCATTATTATTCTCCCTCCAAATTATTTTTATTGATTACACATATGAAAAAGAATTTTTATAATGGATAGTCTTAATGTAAATATTAAATAATAATTAAATGGGTATTTTAAAAAACTCAATGTAAATTATTTTATAAACAACTTAACTAATTTGCTTAGTTTCTATAAATCAATCAATCATCAGCTTTATTATTGAAAACTTGTAATCAAGGTTGTTAAACTCACGAGTTTAAGAACTCGACAAATGACGTAAACTCGTATCAGTGGATCAATCGTAAATTCGTAAGAGTTTACTTTTATCATAAAATAGGTATTAACGAGTGTATAATTAAATAATTAAAATACAAAAATGACAATAATTTAATTTAAATATATTTTAAATTCAAATAATTGAAATTAAATATATCAACATTTATAATTTATTATATTTAATAACGAAATTTCTATAAAATTCATATGTAAAGCCGTTGAGAATGACAAAAACCTGAAAAAAGTAACACAATTTCGTAAGCTAGAAACATAAAAACGGTAAATTCGGTATATAAACTCGTGAGTTTACTGGTGACACAAGTTTACTAGAGACTCGACTTTATTTAGTAAGGTAGAAACGTAAAAACAGTAAACTCGGAAAGTCAACTCGCAAGTTTGACAACAATGCTTGTAATACCCGGTTCTATAAGAAACGGGTCAGATCTATCCATTATCAAATACATTGTCTTAATCATTATTTCATAACATTTCCTAATTCTATTTATTTATATTTTTCATATTTGATTGGTTAATCAATCATATTTGGAAATGGTTTGATAATTTTTAAATTCCCTAATTTTCTTTATTTCAAAACTTCCTCCATTGGGGGGGGGAAAGCCTTTCTAAAAACGGCAATATAGGTGCAGAAATTATTCCTCCATCAATGGCATTACATCCTCATAAATAATGAGGATTCTGTTTTTTCAGTCCCCATAAATTATGGGACTTGGCTTCGGTCCACTGCTGCTTGTGGTCCTCTGCCATCCACTTCTTTAAACAGCGCCGTTTTGGCGCTAAATAACGCTGATCCTCTTCTGTTTTTTTTTTTTTTTTTTTGGGTTAAAAAATACATATTTCAGGTATTATAGGTACTAAAAAAAATACTTCAGGGTACTGACCGGTACTAATTGGTACTTCATGATCTTAAAAAATTATTTTAAGATGTTGAAAAAATAATTTAGGGTACTGACTGGTACTAAAAATAATACTTCAAGATACTGACTGAGACTGGCGGGTACTGAAAAAATACTTAATGATCTTGAAAAATTATTTTATGATAAAAAATAATTATTCTAGATCATAAAATAATTTTTCAAGATTATTAAGTATTTTTTCAGTACCCACGAGTATCCTCAGTCAGTATCTTGAAGTATCTTTTTTAGTGCGTCGATCAAGACTCGAAATATTTTTTCAACATCCATAAATAATTTTTTGAGATCATGAAGTCTTTTTTAATACCGGTCAGTACCCTAAAGTATTTTTTTTAGTACCTATAGTACCTGAAATATGTATTTTTTAACAAAAAAAAAAAAGAGGATCAGGGTTATTTAGCGCCAAAACGACGCTGTTTAAAGAAGTGGATGGCAGAGGACCACAAGCAGCAGTGGACCGAAGCCAAGTCCTAAATTATGTCCTAATTATAATGATTTGACTTGGAATTAGCGATTCCATTTTTGTTTCCTCTGTAGCTTATATTTCAGCTCTTAACAACCACCATACATTTTCTAACTATAATGATTTGTAATACATAATTATAACATTCCAAATTTCTATCTGAAAAATTAGGAGACTATTAAGGACAATTATCAAACTTTTAATGATATTCAATGGATTGCTAAATATTTGCAGAGACATTTTAAAAATTCATCAAACTTTTAATAATAATTAATGGATTGATAGAAATCTACAGAGATCTTTCAATACCGTGTTTAATGATATTTAATTGATTAATGACAATATGCCATATGGATATAAATTGTCATTAAATATCATTATTATCTTATTTCCTTTATTTATATGCCATGAATAATCCTCTTTTATGTCAACAGTGATAATGATACTAAGTTCCCTTTGTTATAAAAGTGAAGAAATATAAAGTAAGAACAAGAGAAGGTAGAGATTCAGAAGAGAATGAGAGAAGGAATTCTTATTCCAGTGTGTATTCAATAGTTACAGAAGACCTCTATTTATAGAAGAAAAATGGGTCCTTAAGTGTAATTTCTATCTCTGGGTCATAAGAGGTAATTTGCTCCGGACGAAAATTTCTTCACCTGCCTTCACGTGAAGAGAAGAAAATTTGTGAACGTGGGTCCCACATGTTTATAATATAATATGCCGGTACATAATATGGGATCAATGGACATCCACATAATTAATATATTTATAACACTCTCCCTTGGATGTCTATTATGAATATGCCTCATTAAAAACTTTAACTAGGAAAAACCTAGTGGGATAAAAAAACCTAGCCAAAGAAAAGAGTACATCATTCATTGAAACACTTTCTAATCGCCTCATTAAAAACCTTTCTAGGAAAACCCAGGTGGGACAAAACCTAGATAAGGGAAAAAGAGTACATCGTATATTAACTCCCCTCTTAATTACATCGTTTTACTCCCCCGATGATAACATTACTTTCAATGTCTTTTAAACACATCTTCCTTTCGGTTGCCACTTGACAACATCGTTAAGATTTCGAATCTTCGAAGACCAATATTAAATACAAGCTTTTCAAAGATTGTACTTGGAAGTGATTTGGTAAACAAATCGCTAAATTTTCACTTGAACCGATTTCTTTGAATATCTATTTCACCATTCTTTTGAAGATCATGAGTAAAGAAGAATTTTGGTGAAATATGCTTCGTTCTATCACCCTTGATATATCCTTCTTTAAGTTGAGAAATACATGCAGTATTATCTTCATACAGATTGTTGGAACCATTTTTCCGAAGATAAATCACAAGTTGTTTGTATATGATGTATTATCGACCTCAACCATACACATTCTCGACTTGTTTCATGCATTGCTAGAATTTCGCATGATTAGATGATGTAGCGATATAGTCTGTTTCATAGATCGCCATGATATAGCTGTACCTCCACATGTAAATAGATAGCATGTTTGTGATTTACCATCATGTGGATCAGACAAAAATCCAAGATCAAAGATAACCAATCAGTTCATACTTGGATACATTTGAGTAATATAACCCCATATCCATAGTGCCTCTGAGGTAGCGTAAAATTTGTTTTACTCCATTCCAATGCCTTTGAGTAGGTGAAGAACTGTATCTTGCTAATAAGTTTACAGCAAATGATATATCAGGACGTGTATGATTAGCAAGATACATTAATGCTCTAATAGCACCGAGATATGGTACTTCTGGACCAAGTAGATTTTCTTCACCTTCTTCATTAATTATTCTAGGTCGAAATGGATCTTTATCCACTTTCAAAGACCTTACAATCATTGGAGTACATAATGGATGTGACTTATCCATATAAAATCGCTCTAGGACCTTCTTTGTATAAGTTTCTTGATATACAAAGATCTCATTCTTTAAATACTCAATTTGTAATCCAAGACAAAATTTTGTTCTTCCCAAATCTTTCATTTCAAATTCTCTTTTCAAGCAATTAATTGCTTTTTGAAGCTCTTCGGGAGTTTCAATAATGTTGATATCATCAACATAAACAGCAATTATAGAAAATTCTCTTCCTGATCTTTTCATAAAGATACATGGGCATATCAGGTCATTTCTATACCCTTCTTTCAATAAATATTTTTGAAGACAATTATACCACATGTGCCTTGATTGTTTCAGGCCATATAGAGACTTATTTAACTTTATTGAATATTGTTCTTGAGAATTTGAATTAGATGCTACTGGCATCTTAAGTCCTTCAGGGACTTTCATATAGATATCACTATCAAGTGATCCATATAAATAGGCAGTCACAACATCCATTAAATGCAGATCAAGACCTTCATTTACTGCCAGACTGATTAAATAACGAAAAGTAGTTGCATCCACTACTGGTGAATAAGTTTCTTCAAAATCAATGCCAGGTCCTTGTGTGAAGCCTTGGGCTACAAGACGTGCTTTATATCTAACAATTGCACCTTTTTCATTTCTCTTTCGTACAAATACCCATTTGTATCCAACTGGCTTTACATCTTTAGGTGTTTGGACTATAGGTCCAAATACTTTTCATTTTACCAATGAATTCAATTCTGCATTAATGGCATCTTTCCATAGGGGCCAATCCTTTCTTTGTTGACATTCCCTAATAGATGTTGGCTCATAATCCTCATTATTATTCATTACATCATTTGCTATATAATAAGCAAATACATCATCAACATTGACGTCATTTCGATCCCATCGGATTCCATTCATAACATAATTTATTGAGATCTCATTATTTTCACATGTTTCGTGTACCGAGTCTCTTCGAGACTTCATTATTCTCTTCTATAGATAATACCTCTTCATGAGGTAGCTCTTCCGGAGCTATAAATTTTCCTTGATTATCCTCAATTTGACCATCTATATTCTTAGCTCCTTTTCTTTTCCGAGGATTTTTATCTTTTGAACCGATAGGCCTTCCACGCTTTAAGCGTGTTTCGATTTGTTCATAATAGATTGACCTTGTCCTTCGGGACATCAATTCGAATAGAGCATTAACAGTGGGACATGTGACTTTGTCACCTTTTTTGGGTCGAAGAATGCTTCCGGCATTCGATTAGCTAAATTCGTAAATGAATTATCTTCGAACTTCTAGTTCACATTGCTTTGTACGAGGATCAAAATGAGCCAATGATAATTCATTCCAGCTAATATCTTTTCTCAACCGCTTACTTTCTCTATCTTTTTCCAACCGCTTACTTTCTCCCCCAATGTTGGGAAAACTGATTCATTAAAATGACAATCGGCAAATCGTGCCGTAAATAAATCTCCTGTTGAGGGTTCTAAATATTTTATAATTGAAGGATATTCATACCCAACATATATTCTCATCCTTCTTTGAGGACCCATTTTGGTCCGTTGTGGTGGTGATATTGGCACATATCGCACACCCAAAAATCTTTATATGAGAAATATTAGGTTCTTGACCAAAAACCATTTGTAAAGGAGAAACTTTTAGATAACTTGTTGGCCTGATACGAATTAACATTGCTGCATGCAAAATGGCATGGCCCCAAGCAGAAATTAAGAGATTAGATCTCATAAGTAAAGGTCTTGCAATAAATTGCAATCATTTAACCAATGATTCTGCAAGTCCGTTTTGCGTATGAACATGTGCTACAGGATGTTCAACATCAATTCCAAGGGACATACAATATTCATTAAAAGCTTGTGAAGTAAATTCACCAGCATTATCAAGACGTATTTTCTTGATGGGATAATCATGGTAATGTGCTCTTAATCTAATCAATTGAGCAAGCAACCTCGCAAATGCCAAATTACGAGAAGATAATAAACAAACATGCGACCATTTGGTTGATGCATCAATTAAAACCATAAAATACCTAAATGGTCCGCATGGTGGGTTTATCGGCCCACAAATATCTCCCCGTATCCGTTCTAGAAATGTGAGAGACTCACTTTCTACTTTAATTGTTGAGGGCGAATAATTAATTTTCCTTTTGAACATGTCACACATGAGAAATCATGAGATTGTGGAATTTCTTTACACTTCAAGGTATGTCCACATGAATTCTCAATTATTTTTCGCATCATAGATGACCCAGGATGGCCTAACCGGTCATGCCAAACATTAAACATATCTTTATCAATATTCTTCTATTTTACCATAACATTTGTTTCAATTGTACTAATATTTGTATAGTACAAACCAGAAGATAACATTGGTGATTTTTCTAGAACACCTTTTTTCACCAAATCTAACAAAAATAATTTGTAGATATTCCTTATTCTTCTCATTTATAGTCTCAATATGATATCCATTCATGCGGATATCCTTAAAACTTAATAAATTTCTGTGAGACTTAGAAGAATATAAAGCATCATTAATAACAAATTCCGTACCTTTGGGTAATATTATAATTGCTCTTAGGAGCCTTCAATCGTTTTGTATTACCCACTATAGTATTGATGCTTGCACAACTTATTGTTAGATGTGAAAAATATTTCTTATCTTTAAGAATTGTATGTGTTGTAGCACTATCAATGAGACACATATCTTCATTCTTGTGTTCAATATTTGCAATTTCCATAATCTTCATCAAAAAGAAAAGAAATATATTAAAACATATTTTAATAATAATCTCATAATATATAAAACATAACTCACATATTACAAAACATTATTCTTATTATACATTCAACCAAACATTTTAGTAAAACTCGCCACCTCTAAGTGTGCCATAGCATCACTTTCATTAGGCTCATTGGCATCATCATTCTTTCGTGCCTCATCATGATTTTCATTATATTCAACATTATTCACACTCTTTTTCATGGAGGCTTGATACAATTTTACTAGATGCTCGGTGTACGACAAGTTCGTACCCAATGTCCCTTCATACCACACCGGGAACAATGGTTCTCAACAACCTTTGAAGGGCGATAAAATTGATTCTCAGTAACCTTTGAAGGACCACCCCTGTCATTCTTCTGTCCTTCATTATTTATCTTTTTCTGGTGGGTATAAGGATTATAATAAGTATTTCTACCACCATGATAACGGTAATTACCGCGACCTCTACCACGGCCACGGCCTCGTCCACGTCCACGGCCACGGCCTCGTCCACGTCCACGGCCACGGCCACGTCCGCGACCATTATTATATACACTCACATTCACTTCAGGGAATGGAGCAGATCCAGTTGAACGATTTTCATGATTCTTCAATAATAACTCGTTATTTTGCTCGGCTACCAAGAAGCATGAGATTAATTCAGAATATTTTTGAAAACCTTTTTCTCGGTATTGCGTTTGCAATAGCATGTTTGATGCATGAAAAGTAGAAAAAGTTTTTTCTAATAAGTCATTATCAGTCATTTTCTCACCACATAATTTCATCTGAGAGCTGATTTTGAAAACCGCATTTGA
The DNA here is from genome assembly GCA_019022615.1 of Acacia melanoxylon. NCBI lineage: Eukaryota > Viridiplantae > Streptophyta > Magnoliopsida > Fabales > Fabaceae > Acacia > Acacia melanoxylon. The sequence goes on from JAFJYJ010000007.1 coordinate 5,182,431, forward strand.
ATTATACTCACTTACGTTTTGAAATCTTGTAGCACGAGATGTATCCAATCATAACGAGCTCTAGGTAAAATCACCGTTTTTTGATGATCATACCTATCTTTTAAATTTGTCCATAATTCAAATGGATCTTTTACCGTTAAATACTCAGATTTTAATCCTTCATGAATATGGTGGCGAAGGAAAATCATTGCTCTCACCTTTATCTTTTTCGTGATGCATCGTTTTCAGGTAAAATTGTATTTCCAAGGTCCATCGCATCAAGATGGATTTCAGCATCCAGAATCCATGATAGATAATTTCTCCCGGTGATGTCAAGAGCACTAAACTCAAGTTTGGTAAGACTGCTGTTGATCATGACTAAAAATAATAATAATAATGATTAGAATTAATATAACAATAAAGTAAATACATAAATACGGTATAATTAAATACTATATCATAAATAGCAATAAATATTAACAACAATATAATTAAATATTGTATCATAAATATGTTAGTAGCAATAAAAGTAAATACTGAATATTAAATCATGACTTCCGGTTAGGAGGTTTAACCCCAAGTAGGTGTCGAAATTAATAACACTTATAAGATATAAATAAAGTAAATGTTAATAATATAAAAGTAAAAGTTATGTTAGTAACATAAAAGTAAATTGATGAATCATAAATATGTTAGCAGCAATAAAAGTAAATACTGAATATTAAATCATGACTTCAGGTTAGGAGGTTTAACCCCAAGTAGGTGTCGAAATTAATAACACTTATAAGATTAATAATATAAAAGTAAAAGTTATGTTAGTAACATAAAAGTAAATTACTGAATCATAAATATGTTAGTAACATAAAAGTAAATGTTATGTTAAAATTAGTAACAATAACAATAAACAATATGAAAATAATTAAATCAAGGATGAATAGTAAAATACTATTCAAATAAATAATCTCCAATCTTATACATGGAACCCGATGTTTAAAACATTCGGTAAAAATATATGCTTTTAATTCCATGTTGTTAAGATCATCACAGATCAATATAATGAACATATAAAGAAATCATTAAAAGATGATATTAATAAAAATGATTAAAAATGAATAGTAAATAATCTCAAATCTTAGCCATAAAACCGATGTTTAAAATAATCGGTAAAAATATAATTTTAATTCAATATAATGGCTTCGATTATCCCAGATAGATGAAATGAACATAAAAGTAAATGATATCGTTAAAGAAACAATCGTACCTCGTTAGAGCACTTTCGTGCTGATAACGTGTTATAAAAGTGAAGAAATATAAAGTAAGAACAAGAGAAGGTAGAGATTCAGAAGAGAATGAGAGAAGGAATTCTTATTCCAAAGGTGTGTATTCAATAGTTACGAGAAGACCTCTATTTATAGAAGAAAAATGGGTCCTTAAGTGTAATTTCTATCTCTCGGGTCATAAGAGGTAATTTGCTCGGATGAAAATTTCTTCACCGCTTCACCACCGCCTTCACGTGAAGAGAAGAAAATTTGTGATCGTGAGTCCCACATGTTTATAATATAATATGCCGGTACATAATATGGGATCAATAGACATCCACATAATTAATATATTTATAACACCCTTATAATTTTTCAGGCGTTATTTTGTTGAGGTTCCACACCAACTATCCTTGAGCCAAAAATAGTGGAGAAAAATATCATTCTGTGAAGACTTCAAGCTTGTTGAAATGGAGAGATCAAACCAGTGTGAAGCTAATGTATAGTGGTTTCAAGTAATCTTCTTTTGCACTTGGATTAGGATAGTACTTAGCGGTGCTTCAAGATAAAGAATATATTCATTTAGGGGAACTCATCATGTGTCATTTATCTACTTTCATGTGTGTGTATAAATAAAAGCTTTAGCTATTTTAATGGGTTAAGGTGTAAATTGGCTAATAAAGTGTTACGCAAAGAGTACCTAACACAAAAATGTTTTAGAGGAACCAAAAATACAAATGAACAATTAAAAATGAAAAAAAAAACCAATAAAGATGCAAATTGGCTAACGAAATATTACTTCCGTTGCCGGTGACTCTCGCCTTCATCACCATCGTTGCCGGACTTCCCTCCTTCCCTCTCTCCATCGTCATGCTTCAGATCAGGAGTGAGAATCAGAGCCATGATTCATCATCATCAATCGTTTTTAGAGAAGGAGAGCGGAAGTAGAACAAAGGCACGCTAGGTTTTTTTGGAAGCTACGTTGAACACTAGAATAGTTGAAAGATCCCAAATGCAGAGCGACTTCATTATTCATTGTCCTCTTCCTTGGAACGCACAAGCTCATTTTAATTTTATTTCCCTTCCACTTTGATTTTCTACCCAGTGGGGCCGAGGAAAGGTTGTGCTGGTGGCGCCGACGACAACTTGTTCGTCCTCCTCCTCCATGACCAACAGCAGATTGACCAACGTCGTTAATTTGAAATTGACGGCATTGTGTTATTTCCTATTTTCAATTGTTTATTTGTATTTTTTGTCTTTCTAAAACATTTTTGTCCTAGGTGTTCTTTGCATAACATTTCGTTGGTCAATCTTCACCTTAACCCTATTTTAATTAAACAGTATTGAAAAATCACTACATAGTAGAAAATGAGTTGGTTGCATTAGCAAATAACAAAAGCATTCTGGCCTGTGGTAAAAAGCATTGGAATGTGATTGTTGGTGAGAACACTAGCAAGAGGGTACAATACCTAATGTGGATGGTTATATTTGCACCAATTGCAATGTTCGCTTGGTTCCCATTTGTGTCAAGCTTTTATATGACCGAGCATTTAGTAGAGGGCTTCAAATACAACAAATTCTTTAATGAGGTAAGAATAAGTAACACGAAACTGAATTGGACGGATTGAAGATGAGAGTAAGACATTATGCAAAATGAGTTTAGAAATATGGATAGGCTATAGTTGTAAAATATCAAGCTATTTTTAAATTTTATGTAATATTATAATGTAATTTTAAAAGATAATAAATGTTAATAGTTCATTTTTTTAAACTATAGGTGAAGATATGATGAGGAGATGAAGAGGAGAAAAAGATGAGGAGAGTATCCAAATTTAAATTTAAACCAAGTTTTGAAGTTTTTTTTTGGTGGGGTCATGCGCTCTCATATTATCCCTAGTATAAAATTTATTTTGAGTTTTTTTTTTTAAAAAAAAAACCTCGACACCACACGTTGATTATATTCTCAACATACTTTCATTAATCATACCATCTAAATTTTGTTCTTATACACTCAATTTAAATAGGTAACATTATCGTATATACTATTTATCATAAATGTGAAAAAAACACTTCCTTAAGAGAGAGAGAGCTTGTTATAACAAAAATTGTGTATACTGAAACAAAACAACCTTTCCAGCCCATTTGGATAACCATGGAAAAGAACTTTCTTGGGCAAACCATGGTTTAGAGAAAAAATAGCTTCTTTTTTTAGAGAAGAAAAAATAGCTTCTAAAAAATGCTGAGAGTGTTTTTTTTTAGCAAAAACAATGGTCTTGGAAAAAACTAGTATCCTGAAATATTTTTTGAAGATTTTAAAATAAATTTTTAAAATTACGAAGATTTTTTTCAAGATCGATCAAGATCTTTAAATATCTTTTTAGTATCCTTCAATACTTGATATATTTTTTTAATATCCTAAAATAAATTTTAAGATCATAAAATATTTTTTCAATACCAAATCAATATCCTCAACTATCTTTTTTAGTACCTATCAAGACCTAAAATACTTTTTCAATATCCTAAAATAAATTTTTAAGATCATGAAGTATTTATGAAACATTTTTTTAGCATCAACCAAGACTCTGAAATATTTTTTTAGTACCCTAAAATATTTTTCTAATATCAATTAGTACCCTGAAATATTTTTTTGTACACAAATTTATGTAATTTTTGATATTTAATATTTAAAATAAAACCTGATCCTTTATATACAATTATAACAAAGACTAATGTCCTTTTTGGTAATTTGAGAATGAAAAAATTATTCTGATAACCTTATCCAAGTATTGTCATTTTATCAAAATCACTTTTTTACACATAATGCATTATGCTTAAAATCTATTCTTAAAAAAAAGTTACTTTTACCACTTTTTATCTAAAAATTATTCTCTAAAAACTAATTCAAAGGCTTACATAACAACTTAAAACACATTTTACAGGATAAATTGAGACTCGTGACTTGACTTGAGTTCTGAGGAGTTATCAAGGTCAAAGTATACCTGACTTGACCTGGGGTATACCTCAGGCCTTAAAAAAGATTAACACGTCACTCACCAATAATTCCTCTCATGGACAAGGGATTTGAACTCACGGTTTTGTATTCTATACAGGTTGATTCAGCGATCTGCATATTGTCGGACACGAAATATCTGAACTCTCAACACAATGTCTCTTCTGTTCACAAGTTCAAACACACACACATCTCCTTCCTTAACCTCATTGTCCATCTTAAACTTACCCCACCCTTCTCCTATGCTCATTCCATTGCCTGATCCATTCTTGTGTAAGCATCTAGCCTCCCACTGTTTTCCCTTCACGTTCTCCAATCTTATCTTCCCTGACCCTTTTCCCAAATACTTCACTGCAAAACTTGCTGGCACATACTGCATTATCCCCCCAAAAAAGAGAAAAGAATTGCATATCATTTTTGGTTTGAATTTATAAAAGTTAACATAATTCATAAAGATATTACTCCTTTCTTCCTTAATATAGAACATATTTGGGGAGTTAATTTTACTCTTAAATATAAAACACAAATTTTATATTTGTCAACATTTTCTTAATTTACTTTTATTGATGCTCTTTCAACCATAATCAAAGAGGAGAAAATTAAGGAAGATGACTAGAGTGTTTTAGAAAATGCATGTTATGTTTACTAACTTAACTGAACTAAGTTCCTTAATCTAATTAAATTATGTAAATATGTTTTATATTAGGATCCGGTGAGAGTATAATGCTTACCACTATACTGTTGTATAGGTTGTGAGGCCTCAAGACTACCCTGAAAGAAGGAAACTCTGGTTTGTAGCTGTCTGCAGCTTCAATAACCTTGGTTCTTGCTCTTTCTGATATGTGTCTCTTTTTGTATGATTTTGATATCAATGTTTGTTTGCGAAGCCATTCCACTTGGTGGTTTGATTTCTTTTCTCTTCCTCTGCGTCTTTCTTCTATCGATCTTCTTCTTCTTTTTCTTCTTCTGCTACTATTTGAACCTTCATCACTTTTACTGTCACTAGTATGTTCATGCCTCTTTCTTTTTGAGGAAGGAGGAGGAGAATGTTTTTTTCTTCTTTCTCTTCTTGATGGTTGATCTATGAATTTGGTGAAGCCTCGTCTTTTTGTTGTTGCTGGTGAAGTGGATTTAGATGGAGAAGTAGAGCTCGATTTAGATAAAGAAATGCTATAGTAGAAATTATCTTCTTCATGTGCATCATGAGTAGAATCATCCTCATCATCAGGAAAATATTCTTCAGTAAAGTGATAGCTGTCGCCGCCCCGGCCACGGCAATGGCCGCCGCCACCGCCCTCACGACTATCACCAACATCATTATCATTATAATTTTGACTCCAATGATGATCATGACCATTGCTCTTTGATGATTCTGATGAGGCAACCTGGTTTCTCCCACCAACTTCGTCATGGTCACCACCGCCACCATTATTATCATCATGTTTTTCACTCTGATGATGAACATGGTTGTTGCCCTTTGGTGATCCTGATGAGGCAACCTGGTTTCTGCCACCACTGTCATTATGATTTTGACTCTGATGATGATCGCCGCCGCTGCCACCTTCATCATCACCATCACCATCATTATCATTATAATTTTGACTCAAATGATGGCCGCCGCCGCCGCCTTCATCACCACCACCACCGTCATTATCATCATTATGATTTTGACTCTGATGATGAACATGGCCGTTTCTCTTTGGTGATCCCGATGAGGCAAGCAGGTTTCTCTCGGGGCTTGAATTCTGGGAAGGGTATTGAATTTCTGATCCAGTCATGTCAAATATTAGAACCTGGAATTTTGAATCTCCTTCATATCTGAAAACCAGAAAGTGTACTTCGGTGATGGAATAGTATTCCATGAAGTTTTCCCAACCTTCTGAGAAACAAAGGTCATCATCTTCTTCAATCTTCTCCAAACCAATTTTCCATTCTCGAGCATTAGGATCGTGTAAAGTAATAATGGGAGAGAAATCATCCCCGTGATGATTCACAAACGTCTTAGGAACTCTCTGCAAATATCAAGAACCAAACTTTTCTAACTCAATCATAAATACAAAAGAATCATCCCAAAACCATTGTAGTTGCTCGATTCTCTTGCAAATAAACACACAATTCACACCATTCAAGTGAGTCTCTGTTTTCTCAGTAACAAAACAGAGCCCAAAATCATTCTTGGTTTTAAAATCTTCCTAACTACACAAAATGACTCTCTTAAATCCAATTTGCTTGTTGACAAGATTTGCATATGCATTATTCAAATTTAAAATAAATAAATTAAGTTCCTTTTATGGTTTTTCAATTCACAGAAATTGAACTATATCTAAATCGATCGGTATAAAAAAAAGACGTATTTGTATTTCCCACAAATTTTAAAATGGAAATACCCTAACCCTCTCTCTGTTCTGTTTTCTTAGGAACAAAACAGGTGTAAAAATCAAATCACTCTATTTTCTAAGAAAACAAATAGAACCTTCATGGTTTAAGAGGTTGGGGATAAAACCAAAAAACGCAGCAAAGCAGACTGAAAATTACCATTTTTTTGTCAAGAATCGTAGTAGGAAGTATTATCTTGAAAAAGTGCGCCGGTTTCCCCTCCGGCAAGCTTGATCGCCGCCGCCGATCTGCTCCCTCGTCCATTCTTGTTTTTCTTTGGTCTTGGGTCAAAAACACTCTACCAGACTATTTTACATGATTTAATGTGGGTTTTACAGCATTAAACAACAAAGATTTGAGGCATTAATTAGTTATCATCGTAAAAATTGTTTTCTTATTTGTTTATGTGATTATAAAAAGAATTATTTTCATTCAAATCGTTTTTTTATCATTATGAAAAAGTTATATTCTGATTTCCAAATCGATAATTTTGATTTTCTTATGATTTGCTGAGTCACGATTTACAGCGAACACAAAATTGATTTTTTTTTATATATAATTATTTTCAGAAAATAACAAAAATGTCACATATTTTAATTTTAAATTTTATACAGAAAATTTAATTTTAAAAATTTATCTACAAGTTAAGAAAATATTTTAATGACAAATTCAAATTTAAATTATATTAACTTTTAACTGGATATTTTTGCTAGAGATAATAATTTAGTTGCTGATTAAAAAAAAAAAGGAGAGATAGTCAGTTTTTGGGGTTGGGGAAATAATTTAACCTTTTATTATCACATAATCATACTTATATTAGATTTTTTTGGGTATATTTTATAAATTATAAAAAAGTTAAAATAAAATTAATCTGTACGTGATTGGAACGAATTAATATTCGCAGCGGACTAAGTTTTGGAAACTAACTTCCTAGCGTTCCTCACGTTTTCGTGCTTTCCTAAATTATTCAAGAAAAATAATTTGAATACTCATTGAATCAAAGATTCGGGTCAAGATTAAAAATAATAAATTCCTGATCCAATCCATCACCTTTTTTTAAAAAAAGAAGACGAAGAGGTCAAATCTGTGTGCCCTTTTGCAACAAAAACACCGTTTATTATTTCAACTTTCAACCAGACACAAGGGATCCAAGTTTAGAGATTACAAAACTTAAACAAACAAAATTCTCAGAAAGAAATCCTGGTGATTTGGCCCACAAAATTTTCTTCAATAGGATTCAAACTTAGGTGACATTACAAGTAAAAACATATTCCACAGTTTATATTTATGTATGGAGCAGTATTCCAGAAGAAAAACATAGCAACATTCCAGTTGTAATCTAGTATTCATAGGATTTGCATTTATACCTATTGACACAACCACCTACAAAATCCAACAGATAGTTGGATAAAGCATAAGATCAGCCTTGGCTTGAACGACTTATAATTAAGTAGCATCCAACACTATAAAGTATTTTTTTAATAACACTGAGTATTTTAAACTAATTTTTGGTGCATTTAAAACGTTATAGTAACACCCAGTATTCTAATGTAATTTTTGGTACGCCTTGCATTTTCAAGTATTTTTGTAGTAGTACTTAGTTGCTATTGAGAAAAATACTTTAAAAGCAAAATTGCATCAAAAATTAGTTTAGACTTTAGAATAAAGGGTATTGGTGAAAAAATACTTTAGAAAACTAAATGCACCAAAAATTCATTTACGATAACGAGTGTTATTAGAAGAATACTTCAGGCGATGGATATAACTTAACCACTAAAGGATATTTCATATGTCACACTTTCCAGTTTCTTCCTGCTTAACAAACTGAGAATTAACAAGTTTCAAACCTTCAGTGGTTATGGTGGAATCTGCAACTCTGCTGTGAAGTCTCTGGTACTCAACCAATCTGTCTGTAATGGTGGATCTTCTTGCCATTTTGAGACAGACTACTCCTGAAACTATCAGAATAACACAGAAGATCCAACTGAACTGTAAATTAGCAAGAGCTCTTGCTCTAAAATCAGCCTCATGAGAGCCACAAGAAATTGCTCCAAGCATGCTATGATTATGACCAGTTTTGGTCTTGCCAAAATGATTTATAGAACACCCTTGAGGGACAAAAGCAGGAACCCATAACATGAATCCCATGTTGAGAAACCAACAACCTTGGAACATGAAAGAAATGGAAAGAACAAGTGCTGCTGCAAAACTCTTTGGGAAACAAGTTGCAGCAATGGCTGCTAAAAGTGAGACAAACACTATGAGCTGAAGCAACCAGTGGTAGTGTCCTTCGATTCCAACGTGGTCGGTGGAGTGAAAGTGAAGCAAAAACAACTCTTGGGCAAAAATTGAGGATGCAAGGATTCCAACAAACCCAGACAAAAGCTCAGATGAATCAGTCAAAAATTCTGCATAAAGTATGAAGCTTGCAAACACAATAAGCTGCAAGAACATGGTCACATGCTCGAAACTGTCCAGCTCAAAGACAAAGTGGAAGGAAGGGAAATCCAGAACTTGAAGGGAAATTGCAAGGATGGAGAAAGATATAATGGAAATGAGCTCCAAATGTTTGAGTCTAGAATCAAAGGCATTGAATTGGTACCAGAATCTTACTGTGAAGTTGGAAGGGCCTTTCACAAAATAAGCTTTGATGGTGTTGATGGTGTGCCATAGGCCAATAAGAAAGAGTACCAATCCAGGTGCTATGTGTCCTATTAATGTGCCCATGGGAAAGTTGTATTTCTTTTGGCTTCACAAATCAGGAGTTTCCAAATTTGTGTTCTTCTTAAATACAAGAGGCATTTTTGCAAACACCTTGCCTGCAACTTATAAAGAGCCAGGAGCCTAGGAAATTAAGTACGTATATGATTAGTCCTCACGTTTCTTGGTGCTTTGTGCATGTATTTCCACAAATAACATATTGCACAAGAAGACAGTTTGAGAGGTAAGTTAAAGAGAATCAAAATGGGTGTACCACTATCAGAAAAAAGGAACTTCAAATACCTGTAACTTTCGTCAACTTATTTTGGTTTTGATGCTTGTTGGTAATTTATATTTATAAAGATTATATGAATCATGATACTCTTTGGAAGAAGAAGCAATATACTCCTTAAAAGCATCTTTTCAATCCTACAATGACCCTGGCCACATCTTCATGATAAAAAATATATATATAGACCCACACGCAACTTCCTTCTTTTAACTATCACTAATGTAAAGTTTGAAAAAAACAGCCAAGGTCAACATCCTCGTTCTAGTGATAATAACAAACACATAATCTAAATATTTCGGGAGAGTTTGATTTTTATGGCAGGAACACCGCGAAACCATGGCTGCACAGCCTTCTAGTAGACTATTGCTTAGTGTATATTTCAAATATGTTAAGAGAAGCTAAAACAGCGTTTTATTATAAAAAACTCCAAGATTGCTTTTGTCAAAAATTAGTTTTGATTTCACCAAACTGATTCTCAACATCATCTTATTGTCATGTCTATTTTTCACATCTCTCTCTCTTTTCTTTTTATTCCGATTGAACAATTGAAATTCAACGTTTTTTTGGATCTTATTATTAGGTATCCGAGCAACCAACTAATCTGACCCCACCTGATGGAGGTCCACTTAATGAGCTCAGATGTTCTAGCAAGAGTTTTCTTCATACTCAAGAATTAAACTCGATACTAGCTGGTTAAGGGATCAAGGTACCTATCACAAAGACAACCCCTCATTAATAAAAATGTGCACACTCACACCTTGACAGAGTTGGTAAAATGGACTAGTCTATAGGTTATAGGGTGGGTCGCCCCATCCCATGGGTTAGGCGATTAGGCTTGGTATTAAGTAAAATATTTGCTTACTCTCAAATGATGTGTCATTTGTTTTGATTAACATGATTGTGAAGGTTAATGTCAGATTTCCACTGGCCATGAGAACTTGGTGATGGTGCAAAAGGAGAGACCACTTATCATCTGTAATTGGAAATCCGCATCAGAATGAGAATGGGCAGACATAATAATGACATAACTACCACTACCACTATCTACAAAATGCCAATTTTAACAGCAAGAATCACCAATACAAACTTCCGCTTGCGTAGCCAAAATTAACACTTTATCGTCTAGTTTTGAACCACACGCTCAGTCATACACACTGCTTTTTTCCAACTTGATAAAAAGGGCTCATGATTAGTGCTTCTGTGAGCCCAAAAGTAACCCTATCATCTGCAATATATTATATAGTGAACGTGAAATATGGCCAATAAATTCACGGTGGCCAACAATGAGTTTCCACTTGTCCTTCACCTTACAAAATATTATTATTATTTTACGTGTGGTCAATTTTATGTAACAAGTAAATCATAGCAAAAGTTGCCCAGCAAGATCCTCATCATATTATCTTCGGATGAGATCTACACTTAAGTTCAGCATTCATATGTTTGTGTCCTTGTGGGTTAGATTTGGTCCAAAAATTAAAGATGTACTGCAGAATAGAGAAATCTGATAATGTAGACACTACAAGAGAATCTCTCTAAACTACTAGAGAAGCATATGACAAATATCTACTGTGGTAAGATACGTATAAACTCAGAATTACTCCCCTGCCTTTAGTTTAGGTTACATGGCATGAATATCACAAATTTGAGAACAGATTCTCTGACTTCACTTATTGGATCATAGAGACAAAATGCAGAGTTGAATGTATCATTGTATTGTAAGAGAAAATAGGTCCCCAATTCAATTTTCCTAATTATGCGCACTTGTTACTACAATAAAATACGGTATTATATTTATTTAAGATTCTATATCTATTGAAATTAAGAAAAGCAGTCATAAAATTAAATTAAATTTAAATAATCCAAATTCAATCTTAATAGCTTAAACATAATGAGCAGCCCATGATCACAATTTGATGAGGGTGGGATACACTTTGTTTGATCTTAGACACCAATTTCAAAATAATTTTTCCACCCTAAAGTATTCATCAGTCATAATGAATGAGAAAAAGGAAGAAGTTATTCACGGTGGAGGGCTTTATCATATCCATTGGAGTACACCATTTGTTTAAATAAACTGGGGCAAGAGGGAAAAGGTAACAAAATTCCTGAGAAGTTACACCACAAGGCTCACTTTTCTCTGCTCAAGAGTCAAGAGTAAGGATAATTCAAATAACTAATATTATTCTTGTCAAACTACATCATATTATAATAGTTCTCTCTCATTTTTCATCTCAAATATAAAGAATTCCGGCCTGCAAGAAAAGGTCCGTGTATATTCTATGATCAATGAAGCCGCACCAAAAATCTATAGCTCTCTCCGTTTCAGAACATCTGCAAGACAAAGCATTCAGTCATATACCCGAAAGAAGTGAAACAATTTACTACTCTACTCTTTATTGATCAACAAACAGTACCAAGTTTTGTAATTACAATATATCAACACACTCTCCCTCTAGTCCTTTTTGTTGCAGATTAAAGTAGTTAGTTAGAGTCAATTAATTTTTGTAAAATTTCAAAATTAACCTTAATAAAATTTATTAATTAGACGGGGCTGTTTAGTTAGTAGGGAGTTGTACAGTTTGTTGGGGAATATCAAATCAAAGAATACTTGGGGGAAAAGCTTCATGTCTTAGATAAAAGATCTTTGTATTAAGGACCATAGAGGAGGTGCTTGTAAACAAGGGACCACAAATATTTTTCAACTTTCACCACCATGAAATCTACACAGTGTGAGCAAAACATGAAGAGGAAAAACAAAAAAAAATTCAGACCCAATGAAACGCAATGGCCACAACTTGCCCCCTCAAAAACAAAACTACACAAGTACTGTTAAAATAAATGAAAAAGTTACGAGTGAGCAGAAACACATAACACAACTCAGATAATTGACATCAACATAAAGGCTCAGCAAAGCCCACATAGAAAACAAAAGATTTCACATCCGTTTATAGTTGACATTATAATTTTATGCCACAAGGCTTTGATCTCAGCAACAAAAGTAAGGGAGATGCTGGTGAGAAATGCTGAAATAGGAAAAACTGATATGGAAAATCAGCCAACACCAAAAACATATCAAAGGGAATTGGGAGTGAACAACTGAACACACCCACGATTTTAATCTCCACCTGAATATCTACAGACAAGTTAATTATCCATTAAACAAACAATTATAATTTGAGACCTTCTCCACCAAACATCAAATAAAGCACAATAAGAATGAGTATGCACTAAAGTCAGTAAAGATGCACTTCTAAGAAGCTCAAACTCTTAGACTACAATTTTGTTCCCAATAATTTTATAACTACTGAATGATAAAGCCAACGTCCTCCTTCAATCCTTGCAATCTCCACCAAAAAACAAAAAACTACCAATGAGCCAATGCAATAACTTGAAGTTTAGACACAGCCTCTTACGTTTCTTTAAAAATCCGTATGCAAGATAGTTCAGGAAAATCCGATTCTAACCCTTTTAATGTAACCCAATATAGGCCTTTGTACTTGCAGGATTGAAATACTTATGGGATGGCTAAGATTTAAAGCCAAAGAATCAATATATTATCAATCAATAAATTCTATAACGAGAAACACCCTCATTCCTTTGACTTCATGCAATATTAGGCGGGAAATGTGTCTAGTAAACAGAAAACATACAAGTGCTCTCTTTTTGGGGAAGGATGGAAATTGAAACACATAAAGACCAGGAAAATTCAATTAACAGAACACGAATAATAATCCATTTATATAGCTAGAGTGCATGAAAACTTAAACTCCTACTATCAACATCTTTGCCCTCTTGTTTTCCGTATGTACTATACCCAACGAGTGAAAAAAGGGACAGTTTTTACGAACCTTTCAGGCAACTCAATCAATTATAGGGTCCAAACAAAAACCTAGTTAACACGTTAGTATAATCGCCTCCATGAGAGGGGCAAGTCAGAAAACAAGCCAGCAAGCAATCCCAGGAGCTCAAATAGAAGAGGATTATCGTGTTTCGACAATCAAACCGGCTGAATTGAAAAATAAATACAAAACATATATGTCGCTGGGGGTGGCAAGGACCCCAAAGAAGGAAGTTGAACTCATGAAGACTACGATTAATTCCCAACTAATATCGAAAGGATAGAAGTATGAAAAAAAACCGCATGAATCAAAAGAAAAACAAAGGTCATAAAAAATTATTAGAAACCTGCAATTTAGGCGACGGTAACGGCTTGTTGCTTTGGCGGCTCAAGATTCTTCTTAGAATTTTGATCATCGAGAAAATCCTCCATGTTGTAGATGACAGTGATGTACAGGGAGCAACTAGGGCATCGAGCAATCTCTTCGCCAAGCTTAAGGTCTTCCTTCGTTATCTGGAAGAGGTCGCCGCAAGGACAAGGGTACGTATAAGCCTGGAGTTCCTCATTCCACTCCATGTCCTCGATCTCTACGTCGTCGTACGACATTTTTTTTCCTCACTCCTTTTCTTCTCTGCACCACAAAGGACCAAAAGACGAGGAAGAGATGAAGCTCAGAGAGAAGAGACCGACTCTGCTTCAGATTCCTCCGCGAAGCCGGAGACTGCGACCGTTTTATTTTAACACCCCCTTGGCGGCGAGTCGGGGACTCCCCTATGTTTTATTAATTGCAATGTTGTCCCTGGAATTCTGAGTTATTAGTTAATATTCCATACCCTTCGTCAAAAAATTTCTCCATGCCTATCCTAATCTTCCGATCCTTTTGGGATTATGATTATGGATTGTGGACCGTGATAAAAAAATGCTTATGCATATCCTAATTATTTTAAAACGTTTTAATTATACAATAAGCTATTTTTTAAGTTCTTTTTAAAATTTTACAATTAAGTAATTATTAATTTAGAAATATTTTGATGAAAAAATAAATAATAATTCTTCTTATACGAATCATAATCATAATCATAACTAGTAAGTGTTTCAAAACCTAAACTTAACATTGAAAATACTACTATTTTTTTTCAATTAAATTAAGAATTAAGATTGAGGGATCTTGTAATTACCACTTATTAGTTATTACTCACTTTTATTATTAATATCTTAGCTGAAAAACTTTGGTTAAAAATACTTAAATGAAAAACAATATCTTAAATTTATAAACTTTGGAACTTTTTTCTTAAAAAATTATGAGTCATTTGTAAATAATTCAAAATTTCAAATATTTTTTTATATATATATTTAACTATTTTTTTCCCTTGATAAAACCGATATTGTGCGACTAGGAGGCAAAATATGCTTGATTAATAAAAAATTTAGGCGACATTAAGACTGTTAAGCAATGTACCAGTCTACAAAAATCATCATCAATATTTTTCCTGTGCACGCCATTACACAGTTCCATCCGCAGAGGGGTCCTTCGTTTCGTGTTAGCTGACTTGCTCTGTCCAAAAGAAATGCAGTAAGCAAGAGAAGGAGGAAGAAGTCAGAGTAAGCACGAGATGCGAAGCCATAATCTTCGACACAATGATGCAAGGACTCCATCATCAACAACAACAACTTGCAGCGCTTCTCTCCGTTGCTCTCCCAAAGGACGATTCAACCTCGTCCACCGCCCCTTCCGACGACGATGACTCGCCTCGACTCGCTGCCATTAACTCACTTCACCGCGCAATTGTATACCCGCACAACTCGCTCCTTGTCACTCACTCGGCCGCTTTCCTCGCCCAAGGCTTTTCTCAACTTCTGTCTGATAAGTAAGTATCCCCCCTTTTCCATTTCTGTGGTTATTAGTTAATTTTGAGTCTGCTTGATCAGCTGTGTTTGCTGAATATGCGTATCGTTGTCTTATCTCATTATCCCTTTTATTAGTGGATTTCTGTTTGAGCCTTACCCCTAAACTGATTTCAGGGAAGAAAGTCATTTACTTTATTTTTTGAATGGTTCATATCGTTTGATAAAGAAGAATCCGTCGGCTTTGGGAATTAGTTTATGACTTTATGCTACCAACTGTTGATCTTATAGACGTAATGTTAGAGGCAGAAGGCCATTCGGAAGCATCTCCCCTAGGCTTTCAGTTAGAAGGGATTTTATGTTGAACTATGACTATTATTAATATGAGCAAATAAAGCCGCTTTTGTCCTGAGTTAAGTGCTTCCTTTTATTGTCCAAATAACGACTCTGCTGAAATATTTTTCTTCCCTTTTTCGGGAAATCCCACTACAGATCTTATGCTGTGCGTCATGCAGCAGTTATAGCATATGGTGCTCTTTGTGCTGTCATCTGTTCAATTCCTGTTACATCAAATGGAAGACAGAACCATGTCATACTTGCAAGTTTAGTCGACAGGTTTATTGGTTGGGCGTTGCCATTATTAAGCAATGTTGGTGCAGTTGATGGGACTAAGGAATTGGCATTGGATGGTCTACGAGAGTTTCTTAACGTTGGAGATGTTGTTGGTTCTGAGAGGTATGTTTTGCCGATTCTCAAAGCATGTCAACTCCTCTTTGAGGATGAGAGAACCTCCTTGAGTTTATTACATAGACTTCTGGGGATCATAACATTGATCTCAGTGAAATTCTCAAGATGCTTTCAACCTCATTTTCCTGACATTGTTGACCTCCTTCTTGGATGGGCATTGGTGCCAGACCTTGCTGAATCAGAAAGGCTTGTTATAATGGATAGCTTTTTGCAATTTCAGAAACATTGGGTCGGTAGCTTGGCTATGTCTATAAGGTTACTGACAAAGTTTTTGGGAGACATGGAGGTCTTGCTTCAGGATGGAACTCCTGGAACCCCACCTCAATTTCGAAGACTTCTGGCATTACTTTCCTGCTTTTCAACAATTCTACAGTCTACTGCTTCTGGGTTGCTGGAAATGAATCTTCTTGAGCAAATAAGTGAACCCCTTAGCAATATGCTACCTCACTTGTTGAGATGCTTATCAATGGTTGGGCAGAAATTTGGATGGTCTGAATGGATTGAAGACTTTTGGAAGTGCTTGACCCTATTAACTGAAATATTGTGTGAACGATTTTCAAATTTTTATCCTCTTGCTGCTGATATCTTATTTCAAAGCCTGGATTTGGATGCTACTCCTCACCATGCAGGATATAGAAAAATTACATCCTTTCAAGTTCATGGGGTTCTGAAAACTAATCTTCAGCTATTATCATTGCAAAAGCTTGGACTCCTCCCATCATCTGTACAGAAGTTATTGCAGTTTGATGCACCTATTTCTCAGCTGCGGTTCCATCCTAATCATTTAGTAACAGGAAGTTGTGCTGCTACTTATATTTTCTTGCTTCAACATGGAAATAAAGAAGTGGTCGATGAAGCAGTTACCTCATTGATTAAAGAACTGGAGTTGTTGAAGGCTATGCTAGGAAAAAATAATGGTCATATGAATCATTTCAATAGTGTCACAGCTTCAAGAACATTTTCTAAACTTGAATTATTTTCATTAATCAAGTTCGATTTGAAAGTTCTATTGGCATGTCTTCCCTCGGGTGTGGATAGCAATTTGATTGGCCAAACTGAAATTGTTGCCATGTATATTAGGAGGTCAAAAAAGTTGGTGTCTTTTATTGTGGAAAAGCTGAATCCTTTTGAAACACCTATTCAACCTTACTTGGAGTTGCAGGTTGCTGTTTTGAAGTCACTGGAGAGGCTGACTACAGTTGAGCTCTTGATCAAGTGCTCTGCAAGAGACCAGAATTGTTACAAAGATTTTATAGGGTTTCCAACTAAAAAGGAGAGCAGTGATGACCATTTAAGTGATGGCCATTTAGCTTTAATTACTGGGTATCTAGCAAAGTATAGTTTGCTCCTGATTAAAGGCCTTCAGCGTTCTTCTCCTCTTGCAGTTAAACTGGCTGCCCTACACTGGGGGCAAAAGTTCTGTGAGACTATTATGGCTGTTAATGAGATCTCGAATGCAAACAGTTACTCCTACGAATCATGTGGACATGCTAATATTGTAATGAACTTAGTTTTCTCATTCTTGGGTGCTACATTTGACAGAGAATTGGAAGTGAGATCACATGCTGTAGTAACTTTGGAGATGTTTCTGCAAGCAAAACTTCTATATCCAATGTGTTTTTATCCTCTAGCTGAAGTGATATTGGAGAAGCTTGGTGATCCAGTTGTTGAAATACGGGATGCATATGTAAGGCTCCTTGCTCATATTTTGCCTACTACTGTATATGCTTGTGGCCTCTATGATGATGGGAGATTTAGGCATGTTAACATGAGCTTAGGCATTTCTTCCAACTTGCACTGGAAGCAAGTATTTGCCCTGAAGCAGCTGCCACTGCAATTGCATTCACAACAACTTGTGTCTATCTTAAGTTACATTTCACAAAGATGGAAGGTTCCTCTTTCTTCCTGGATTCAGAGGCTCATTCACAGCTGCAAGAGTTCAAGAGATTCTATTTTCAGTCAGCCTGAAGATACTGGAACTTTTGGAGCTAGTGCTATATGGTTGGATGTAAAAGTGGATGAAGACATTCTTGAAAGAACATGTTCTGTCAATTCATTAGCTGGAGCCTGGTGGGCTGTTCAAGAAGCAGCAAGGTATTGTATTGCTACACGTCTTAGGACCAATCTTGGTGGGCCAGCTCAAACATTTGCTGCCCTAGAGCGTATGCTTTTGGATGTGGCACACCTTTTACAACTTGATAATGAGCAAAATGATGGAAATTTAAGTATGATAGGATCTTCTGGTGCTCATCTGTTGCCAATGAGATTATTGTTGGATTTTGTTGAGGCTCTAAAGAAAAATGTATACAATGCATATGAGGGTTCTGTCATTTTACCATCTGCTACCCGTCAGAGTTCTTTGTTCTTTCGAGCTAACAAAAAAGTTTGTGAAGAGTGGTTTTCTCGTATATGTGAACCTATGATGAATGCCGGATTGGCTTTACATTGCAATGATGCTATTATTCAATACTGCACACTACGTTTGCAGGAGCTAAAAAATCTTTCCATGTCAGCTTTGAAGGAAAAACCAAGGGCTCAGGTAGCTGAGAACTTCCACAATATTAGAGGAAGGTATAAAGGAGATGTCTTGAAAGTTTTAAGGCACATGTCACTAGCTCTTTGCAGGAGTCATGAACCGGAGTCTTTGATTGGCCTGCAAAATTGGGTTTCAATTACATTCTCTTCCTTATTTGGGGATGATAACCAATCCTTCAATGACTCTGGCACAGCAAGTCTTCTCTCATGGATAACTGGGCTTGTATATCAGGCAAGAGGCCAATATGAATGTGCTGCTGCTCATTTCTCTCACTTGTTACAAACAGAGGAGTCACTTAGTTCTCTTGGTTCTGATGGTGTACAATTTGTCATTGCACGAATAATTGAGAGTTATACTTCTGTATCAGATTGGAGATCTCTTGAAAGCTGGCTATTAGAGCTGCAACTGCTTCGTTCTAAGCATGCTGGAAAAAGCTATTCTGGTGCTCTGACTATGGCTGGAAATGAAATTAATGCAATCCATGCATTGGCACGCTTCGATGAGGGTGATTACCAGTCTGCATGGTCTTGCCTTGATTTGACTCCTAAAAGTAGCAGTGAACTCACCCTTGATCCGAAAATAGCATTGCAACGGAGTGAGCAGATGCTTTTGCAATCATTGCTTTTCCAGAAGGAGGGGAAGAGCGATAATTTGATTCTTGATTTGCAGAAGGCTAGATCAATGTTGGAGGAGCCTCTATCCATTTTGCCACTTGATGGGTTGGCTGAAGCGACTCCTCTTGCTATTCAATTGCATTGTATTTTCTTATTAGAAGAGGATTGCAAGCTTAGATCAAGCCATGAGAAGGCCAATCAAGCTCAGTCAATATTAAATTCCTATGTTAAGTTGGTTCCATCTGCTATTAGCAAGATCCGTCAAGATTGCAGTCCATGGTTGAAGGTTCTTCGAGTATACCAAACAATGTTCTCAACTTCTCCAGTTTCTTTGAATCTCTGCATGAATTTGCTTAATTTGGCCCGTAGACAAAGAAATCTATTGTTGGCAAATCGTTTGAAAAACTGTCTCAAAGATAGCATATCTACTTGCCCTGAAGGGAGGCATCGTGATCTTCTGTCTTTAAATTTACAGTATGAGAGCATTCTTCTGCTGTATGCAGAAAACAAGTTTGAAGATGCTTTCACAAACCTCTGGTCATTGTTGCGTCCTTGTATGGTTTCTTCAGAATATAAAATACCTGATATTGATGAGAAAATTCTGACAGCAAAATCATGCTTAAAACTTGCAAAGTGGCTGAGACAAAATTATTCTGATTGGAGTCCCAATGATATAGTTCTCAATATGACTGCAGATTTTGAAAGTGCGGAAGTCTCTTCAGTTGATAATGATGGCAATGACAAGAATATAAGATTTAAGCAAAGCGTGGGTCAGGTTACTGAAGAAATTGTTGGCACAGCAACGAAGTTGTCTACTCATATTTGCCCCACCATGGGCAAGTCATGGATTTCTTATGCCTCTTGGTGTTTCAAGCAAGCCAAGGACTCACTACATAATAATAATGAAGCTACCCTTCATTTGTGCTCCTCTCCGATACTTATTCTGGAAGCTTCACCTGAGAGATTTAAGTTGACTAAGGATGAGGTGCAACGAGTTAAATCATTGGTTTTGCATCTTTTACAGGACAAGGGTGACATGAAATGTTTCAAAGATGAACAAGATTGGAAATTTTGGCTTGATTCTGAAGAGCAATCAAATAATGACAACCCTCTAACAACATTAGTGCTGCAGTTGGTAAATATTATTGAAACAGCGGCTGGGGCACCAGGTGCAGAAAACTGTGGTGGTGAAAGTCTTTCTGCCATGCTATCTTCTCAGTTAAAAATTTGTTTGCTAAATGCAAATCTTGGGCTGGGAGAATCTGATGTAATATCTACTTTGGATGACTTAGTCAATATTTGGTGGTCTTTGAGGAGGAGAAGAGTGTCCCTGTTTGGGCATGCAGCCTATGGTTATATACAATATCTTTCTTATTCATCTACCCAGCTTTGCCAGAATCAGATGCCTGTTTCAGATGATGAGTCTTTGAGGCAAAAGACTGGAAGTTACACTCTGAGGGCTACATTGTATATATTGCATATACTCCTCAATTATGGTGTGGAGTTGAAGGATACACTTGAATCTGCTCTTATGGTTGTTCCTTTGTTGCCATGGCAGGTTGCATGCTTGATCATGGCATTTTTACTTTTTCTTCTTTTATTTTTTCCCAATTGAGGATAGTTTTTCTGGAATTCTAACTATGGTTGTCTTTTGTAGGAAGTTACCCCTCAATTATTTGCTCGTATAAGTTCTCATCATGAACAAGTGATCCGGAAGCATCTGGAGGGCTTATTGATTATGCTGGCCAAGCATTCTCCCTGTTCTATAGTGTATCCAACACTAGTTGATGTTAATGCTTATGAAGAGAAGCCTTCAGAAGAGCTACATCATGTGCTGAGTTGTCTGGTATTGAAAATTTGTCTCTGATATGGCTTTTATATTTTCAACATTTAATATTCCATCCACATCATGTTGTTCATTGGGTGTTAAATTATTGTGGAGTAAAATGTCTCAATAATTACTATTATATTTCATTGGCATCAACAACAACAAAAATTACAGTTCTTGGATGTGCCTTTGCTTACCATAATTCAGCTGTTCTTTTGTTGCCTCTCAACCTGGAAAAAAAATCCATCTGTGGCGCATTTGGTAGCTTGATGGAAATGAAAACAGTGAGGGAATGGCTACCCTAATATGTTTGGTTCACACGTTGCTTTGCCATGAATGGAAAAGAAATGGTAAATGGGATTACTGTGTTTTGGTGTCAACAATAAAATACTGGAGGGAAAAATTTGATTACCAGATATGCACCCTTGCCCTTGGATGCATAGTATATAAAAGCTTTTTGAAGGGTCTGAACTCATTTTTATCCTCCATTGGCGTGCAGGAGTAGGTGGAGAACAAGCCATAGTATTTGCAATTGTACTATGTCCATCCTTTTTGTAAAAATTTGCTATATTAAAAATTAAAATACTATACAAGTAGGTACATTAATAGGTTTTATAAAACATTAACAAAAGTTTAACATTAAAAAATATATAATAAATGATAAATTTTATAAAATCTATTTATAATTATGAATTATTGGGACTAAATTTGAAGTTTAGTTACAAATTCTGAATTACACACACACACACACACATATATATATATTCAGTTAGGGATATCTTTGCTTTCTCGCTCTCATTTGTTTCCATTCCCTTTTTATTTTTTTCCTACCAGACAACCTATTGGAAAGGTACTTTTATTCCGTTATTAACCATACTAAACATGATTCTTTCCATCCAATTCATTTATCGTTCCTTTCCATTTCCATAGCCTTCAATTCTGCAAATGAAATGAAGCCTGTGTATCCTGGTCTGTTGCTGGTGCACCTCTTCTGTTCTCATGGCCTTAACTTTGTGAATCCAAATCAGTATTCTATTCCTGCTTTTTCATTTACCTAAGCCCTTACCTTCAAGAGTAATTATTGCTGTAAAATAATCTTTTATCAGCTTGCTTGTTCAACATACTGTATGAGATGATTAAAACCTACTTTTGATCATGCAGAGGGAACTTTACCCTAGGTTGGTTCAGGATGTTCAGCTGATGATAAATGAACTCAGTAATGTTACTGTTCTCTGGGAGGAATTGTGGCTCAGTACTCTTCAGGATCTACACACAGGTTACTTTGTTTTTTTTTTTTTTTTTATCATTATACCTCTTTTCCTTGCCCTACAATGAAGAATAAATGATGAAATTTTCTATTTACAGGATGTTTGTCCCTGTTTTCTTTTAACTGTATTATTCAGAATATAGTATTAGATGATGGAATTGGGCCTGAATTAGTCTTGTTGCAGATGTAATGAGGCGTGTAAATGTGCTGAAAGAGGAAGCAGCAAGGATTGCGGAAAACATCAGTCTTAGTCAGAATGAGAAGAACAAGATAAACTCTGCTCGATATTCTGCAATGATGGCTCCAATTGTTGTGGCCTTGGAACGCCGTTTAGCTTCAACTGCTCAAAAACCTGAGACCCCTCATGAAGCTTGGTTCCAGGATGAGTATCAAGAACAATTAAAATCAGCAATCTTATCATTTAAAACACCCCCCGCATCTGCTTCAGGTCTAGGAGATGTGTGGCGACTTTTTGATGGTATTGCTGCGTCCTTGGCTTCTTATCAGAGGAAGTCTACAATTTCTTTACAAGAAGTTGCACCGCATCTGGCTCAATTATCTTCTTCAGATGTTCCAATGCCAGGTCTTGAGAAACAACTCAAAATACCTGAATCTGACAAAGCCACTGATCTCCAGGGTGTTGTTAAAATTGCTTCTTTCCTTGAACAAGTTACTATCTTATCAACAAAGACCAAGCCTAAAAAACTTGTTATATTGGGCTCAGATGGTCAGATGTACACATATCTCCTTAAAGGGCGAGAAGATCTGCGCCTTGATGCTAGAATAATGCAATTGCTGCAGGCTATAAATGGTTTTCTGCATTCTTCTTCTACCCAGGGCAACTCACTTGGCATTCGCTATTATTCTGTGACTCCAATAAGTGGCAGGGCAGGGCTTATCCAATGGGTGGATAACGTAATAAGTATATACAGTGTATTTAAGTCTTGGCAAAGTCGTGTCCAGCTAGCACAGCTTACAACAGCTAGTGCGGGGAATACAAAATCCTCTGCTCCTCCGCCTGTTCCTCGGCCCAGCGATATGTTCTATGGGAAGATCATACCAGCTCTTAAAGAGAAAGGCATTAAAAGAGTAATTTCTCGAAGGGATTGGCCTCATGAAGTCAAACGTAAAGTTCTACTTGATCTCATGAAGGAAGTGCCACAGCATCTTCTACACCAAGAATTATGGTGTGCTAGTGAAGGATATAAAGCCTTTAGCTCAAAAATGAAGAGGTGCGTTCAAGTAATCCTTAAGCCTTTATTAGCAAATTTCAGGTTGCATCATAATACGTACTTAAACTTGGGATTGAAATTGCCTTTTAACCCAAAAATCGTAGATGTCAATCTACACTTATTATGGATGTCAAATGTTCAGTACGTTCTGAAGTGTGTCAATGACATGGACAGAGACATCGAACATAGAAAAATTAGACATTTTATATACACCATGCTAGGTCATATTCAAGTCCTTTTTTTCAGCCTTCCCATTTTGGCAACATAATTGCAAAGAAAAAACCACAACCAGCATTATCCTATATTTACACCATTTTATGCTGCTGTTATGAAAAAATCCTCCCATATAAAAGATGCCAAATTATTTTAGGCAAAACTTTCACTGGCCTTATGCCCTTCATGTATGTGCACACATATATTTAGAACTTTCTTGTACTCAAATCATGAGGAAAGAACTTTTTATATCTCATCAGATGGTGTTAAAGCATCTCACCCCATCCTTTTTCTTTTTTCCCCCTTTTTTAAAAGATTGCATACCTTTTTGGGATCAGCTTGTTCAGTCTAAATGAGTAACTTTCTGGGTCCTGACATGTCATTACTAAGCACCATGTTGGACACACGTCATGCCAGTGTCCATGTCTAACGCACCTGAAAATTGGTAGGTCCATGCTTTACAGTCAAAACTTAATTGAAGTTGCCTATGATCTTGTTTGTCTTTAGATATCAAATAAATGATGGTAATTTCTATTTGTTGATTATTATCTTAAAATGTATTTCCATAGTCATCGTTGGCTAGTATTTTCCTTCAATTAAATTTTATGACATATAAGGGAAATTATATACAGTTGCACTTATAGATTGTTTTCAATCTGCAGGTATTCTGGGAGTGTAGCAGCAATGAGTATGGTTGGACATATTCTGGGTCTGGGTGACAGACATTTAGATAACATTCTTATAGATTTTGGTAGTGGGAGTATTGTACATATTGATTATAATGTTTGTTTTGATAAAGGACAAAGATTAAAAGTTCCAGAGATTGTTCCTTTCCGTCTTACACAGATGATTGAAGCAGCTTTAGGGATGACTGGAATAGAGGGTAGCTTCAGAGCGAACTGTGAGACTGTTATTGGCATTTTAAGGAAAAACAAAGACATTCTTTTGATGTTACTGGAAGTGTTTGTCTGGGATCCACTTGTAGAGTGGACACGGGGTGATTTTCATGACGAAGCTGCTATTGGTGGTGAGGAAAGAAAAGGCATGGAATTAGCTGTTAGCTTGAGTCTATTTGCATCTCGAGTGCAGGAAATCCGTGTTCCCTTACAGGTATTTATCCAACCAGGGGATCAAAGTTGCATATGCATTTTTGTTGAGGAAGGAAATGTTTTGTAATATTTTCCCCCCTATATTTCAAGAAGTTGATACTTGGTTTAGAGGTGCTTTGGAATAACCAACAGACTATTGCATCAATATATGTGTAATTTGTAGTTAGTATCCATCTTATCTTACATGTTGCATATAGAATTTCTCTCAGGTGCTATTCTAAGGTGCTTGATTCATTCTATTTGCTTTTGTGATCTTTTAGCTATTCTGTGTTTGAAAATGAAACATTGATTGAAGTTGGTTATCTTGCTTTTTTTTCCCAACCAACCACTCATGCTTTCTTGAGATCTATCTGACATGTTACTTGCCCAACCCAATCTTTGAATAGGAACACCATGATCAATTGTTGACTAGCTTGCCAGCTGTTGAATCTGCACTTGAGGTATTGATAAAGTCACACTACATTCTTAGCTACATTCAAATCATAACTTCTTGTAAATTTCAATCAATAAGCATTTTTTGTTAATTTGACTTTGACAATTTTTGTACAGAGATTTACCAATGTTCTAAATCAATACGAGCTTACTTCTACTTTGTTTCATCGAG
Organism: Acacia melanoxylon; assembly: GCA_019022615.1. Taxonomy (NCBI): domain Eukaryota; kingdom Viridiplantae; phylum Streptophyta; class Magnoliopsida; order Fabales; family Fabaceae; genus Acacia; species Acacia melanoxylon. Next base: position 5,207,880 of record JAFJYJ010000007.1, read on the forward strand.
CTGACCAAGAGAGGTCTAACCTTACTCTGCATGAGACATCTGCAAAGTCAATTTTTGCTGAAGCGACCAGTAAATCTGATAAAATCCGAGCTTCATTTGAAATACAGGCCCGGGAATTTGCCCAAGCAAAGGCTATGGTTACTGAGAAAGCTCATGAAGCAACAAATTGGGTTGAGCAACATCGAAGGATTCTTGATGCTTTACAATGCAATATAATCCCAGAAGTAAATGTTTCTTATAAGCTGAATAACATGGAAGAAGGTTTGTCTCTTACATCTGCAGTCGTCGTAGCTGGTGTCCCTCTAACTGTTGTTCCTGAACCAACACAAGCACAATGCAATGATATAGATGGGGAAGTTTCTCAACTTGTGGCTGAGTTAGATGATGGACTTGCTTCTGCCATAACTGCACTGCAGAAATATTCCTTGGCTCTGCAAAGAATCTTACCCTTAAATTACCTTACAACCAGTGCAATTCATGGATGGGCTCAAATTCTGCAACTAGCAATCAATGCCCTGTCCTCTGAAATTCTTTCTCTTGCCAGGAGGCAGGCATCTGATCTTGTAGCAAAATTTCATGGAGATAGCATGGATTCTGTCAAATTCAGATATGATGATCTCTGTCTTAAAGTGGATAAATATGCAATAGAAATAGAAAAATTAGAAGAAGAGCGTGCTGAACTAGAGAATTCTATAGGCTTAGATTCAGAATCAAAAGCTAAGGATCGAATTTTGTCAGCCTTTATGAAATTTATGCAGTCCAGTGGTTTCTTAAGGAAGGAAGATGGTACATCGTCAGTCCAATCTAGACATGCTGGAACAAACAACACTAGACTGCCTGGTGACCTGGAAGAAAAGAAGGAAAAAGCATTATCAGTTCTTAACATTTCAGTAAGCTGGCTTTATAATGAGGTTAAGAATAGAGTACTTAACATGTACAACGGACACAATATATTGTTAAATGATTCTGGAGCTTTTTTCACTGCGTTTGAAGAGCAAGTAGAAAAATGTAATCTTGTGACAGAGTTTGTGAGTGATCTATGGAAAATAATTGGGAAGGACATGCCTACTGTTGAGTTCAGTAAAAGCAAATCTAAATTCCCTTCAGAAAGCAATTGGGTTTCTATTTTTAAAACCATTTTGTCTTCCTGTAATGGGTTGGTCAGTCAAATGACTGAAATTGTTCTACCCAGTGTTATACGGTCGGCTGTTTCATTACATTCAGAAGTTATGGATGCATTTGGGTTAATCTCACAAGTTCGAGGGTCCATAGATACTGCACTGGAGCAGCTTGTGGAGGTTGAAATGGAGAGATTGTCATTGGTTGAACTTGAGCAGAACTATTTTGTTAAGGTTGGTCTTATTACTGAGCAGCAGCTTGCTCTTGAAGAAGCTGCAGTCAAGGGCAGAGATAATCTTTCTTGGGAAGAGGCAGAGGAACTTGCATCCCAAGAGGAAGCTTGTAGAGCACAGCTTGATCAGCTCCATCAAACATGGAATCAGAGGGATCTGAGGGCTTCTTCCCTTGTAAAGAGAGAAGCTGATATTAAAAATGCTCTGGATTCTGTGGAGAGTCATTTCCAATCATTGGTGTTTCCTGAAGAACAAAGAGAGCCACATCTTTTAAGAAGAAAAGCGCTCTTGGCCGCACTTGTGAAGCCCTTCATGCAATTGGAATCCAGTGATAATACGTTGTATTCAGCTGATGGTTCTGCAACCAACTCGAGTAAATTTCAGGCTCTAGCAGATTTGATAAATTCTGGGAATCCAATATCTGAATATGTCTGGAAATTCAGTGGTTTATTAGATGATCACTCATTCTTTATTTGGAAAATAAGTGTAATAGATTCTTTTCTTGATGCATGTATACGTGATGTTGCTTCATCTGTTGAGCAAAACCTAGGCTTTGACCAGTCACTCAATTTTGTAAAGAAAAAGCTTGAAATCCAGCTACAGAAACATGTCAATAAGTATTTAAAAGAAAGAGTTGCTTCTAGCTTTCTGGCTTGTTTAGATAAAGAAATTGAGAACTTCAAGCAGTTAACAGAGGCAACAAAGGAAGTTGTTTTAGATGAGTTGAAAAGAGATGGGGCTGCAAAAAAAGTTTTACATATGCTTGAAGAATACTGTAATGCTCATGAAACTGCTAGAGCAGCAAAGTCAGCAGCTTTCCTCATGAAAAGACAAGTAAACGAGTTGAAAGATACTCTTTGGAAAACAACCCTTGAGATTGTTCAGACGGAATGGATGCATGATACGAGCATGAGTCAATCATATAACAGAAGAGTGAGATTTGAGAGACATATTGATAGCGATGACGGCTTAGATGCAATTATTTTAAACCTTAGCAGATCTAAATTATTGGAAAATATACAATCTTCTGTATCAAAAATCACTAGGTCGATGGATGGCCTTCAATCCTGTGAGCGAAATTCTCTTGTAGCTGAAGGACAGCTTGAGAGAGCTATGGGTTGGGCCTGTGCAGGTCCAAATACTGGCACTTCTGGAAATGCTTCAAACAAAAGTTTAGGAATTCCTCCTGAATTCCATGAGCATATTAAGATGCGGAGGCAGATATTGTGGGAATTAAAGGAAAAGGCATCTGACATTGTGAAATTTTGCATGTCAGTGTTAGAGTTTGAAGCATCAAGAGATGGATATTTGCTTATCTCCAGTCAGCCTTATCCTCTCAGGACTAGCATTGATGGCAAGACATGGCAGCAAGCATACTTGAATGCAGTAACAAGATTGGATGTCACTTACCACTCTTATTCACGTGAGTTTGCAAGATTCCTCATTAATTCAAGCCTCTTAATTCCAGTTAAAACATCCATATGAAAAACAGAATTATGCTCTCCTTCCTGTTTTAGGTACTGAACAAGAATGGAAGCTTGCACAAAGCACTGTTGAAGCTGCTTCCAATGGATTATATGCAGCAACTAATGAACTCTGTATTGCTTCTCTGAAAGCAAAGTCAGCTTCTGGTAAAATACCCTTTTTTAAAAAAAACTGTTCAATACCCTATGTTAGAAATTAAGAGGGGGAGTAGAAAAACAATCTTGAGTTGCTTCTTGATATGTCAAAACCTTGAGGTTTGGACACTAATATCAATTCTAAAAATGGCAACAAAGCAAAAATTTTAGTTTTCATGTGCTATTTGAAAAGCCACGTCATATTTGATGAGTGTTTGACACACATCTAATGTAGACGTGAATTTTTTTTACATGTCTGTACTCCTTTAATCAGGAATAATAAGTGCATATGCAAGTTTTCTTGTTAAGTGGTGATTTTGTTATAGTAACTATGTGTGTTGCTTTAATATGTTCTTTTTTTTTCCTCCAAGGTGATCTACAAAGCACTGTTCTTTTAATGAGGGATTGTGCTTATGAGGCTAGTGTTGCACTGACTGCTTTTGCTCGGATTTCAAGGATCCATACAGCTTTGACCTCAGAGTGTGGTTCTATGCTTGAAGAGGTATTGTATCAAAGATGACATATATTAGTGAGAAGTGTACTTTCAAACTTTATTCCAGATGATTTATAGAAACTCATGTGGGCTGGAAATGTCCAAATCAAATCTTAAAGGCACAATTTGGCTCTATATTGGTGATGGAGGCAGGGCCTGTGGGACACGCAGGACATTCGATTAATATTTTAAGTGTTATATTATGTTTTGACTATTTGGGCTTTATTTTTATTTTGTCAGCCAGTCCCTTCCGGGATGTCTGATTTCAAGTTTTTCTGTATTATTCCGGAGTTTTGATTTAGAAGTTTCTATTATCAGTATCACCATTTTTACTTTTAATCTGACCTGAATTGTTCACATAATCAAGCATGCATATGAAGATTTATTTTTTATTTTTTTATGGTGAGGTTTCTCATTTTGCCTTTGTTCTGTTCACTCACACTCACGCAGCTGAAACATCCTAAAACACTAAGTTGACGCACTGAAATAAACATGCCATATACCTGTGGATTGCTTCACATACATGCTCACATACGGGCATGCAACAGTTGGCAAAATGTTGTTCATAAAACTCAGTTTAAATACTATTATGAGGTTTCCGTGTTGATCTTTCTAGGTTATGCATATAGGTGTAGTGCTTTACTTGGCTAAGTTGAACCTGGAGACCTGATATCGTAGTGAGAATTTTTATGTAGTTGTCATTGTATATTTATTGAGTCTTGAAAAGGTATAAAGAGTTCAAGTGCGTTACCTGCAGTCTAAAGATGAGTTGTTATTTTGCCTTTTTAGGTTTTAGCAATAACTGAAGATATACATGATGTTTACAATCTGGGAAAGGAGGCTGCTGCTACTCACCTTTCACTTATGGAAGACCTATCAAAGGTTTCTCTTGCTTCTCAGTTGATCTTTCCAGTGATAATGGTATATCGGCTACATTCTCACATTTATCCTTCCTAAAGTCAAAATTGTGTTGTGGTGGCTTTATGTTTTGGTAGGCGAATGCTATCCTTCCACTTGAATCAATGCTGTCCAAGGATGTGGCTGCTATGACTGATGCTATTGCCAGAGAAAGAGAGACCAAGAAGGAAATATCACATATTCATGGACAAGCTATATACCAGTCTTATTGTTTAAGAATCAGAGAGGCGTATCAGACCTTTAAGCCCTTGGTACCATCTCTGACATCGGCAGTGAAGGGACTTTGTTCCATGTTGACTAGGCTAGCAAGATCAGCAAGTCTCCATGCTGGAAATCTTCATAAAGTAATGTCACATTTCCAAGATCTTGCTCTAATATATTTTGTTTTAATATAAAATTTTAATTTGGATGTGAAGTTTCCTGCACAAACTTGCTCCTGCTCAATCACTTTTGGTGGATTATTTTCTGTTTATGCTTTCCTTGTCAGGCTCTTGAAGGAATAGGAGAAAGCCAGGAAGCAAAATCACAGGATATTGCTCTCCCAAAATCAGATCCTGCTGGTGGTGATGCTGCTGAGTTTGATGGCAAGAAAGGGGAGAGTCTCTCCAAATCTGATGACAGTGGTAATGAGGATGTTATGGGATTTTCTCAGCTTTCGTTGGAAGATAAAGGATGGATATCTCCACCTGATAGCATCTACGGTAGCAGCTCTGGATCTGGCATTACATCAACTGAAGCTAGTTTCCCAGATAGCTTGAATGATTCAACAGAAATTAAGGAACTGCTTTCCCAAAGCTCTGCTAGTAGAAACCCCACTGATCATGTACATTCTGCTCCAATTTCTCACACTGATGGCGAAGAAATCTCATCTCCTAAGCTTTTGGAATTCAAATCCATGGAGCCTAATGCCAATGAAGAAATCTCAAATTCTGCTTCAATTTCTCACACTGGTGGTTTTGCTTTGCCATTTGATAAATCTGTGACCATCCCTACTAATACCTTGAAGAATGAGAGCGTACAGAAATCTGAGGGTGAAGCTGAACCAGTTTCCTCAAACAAAGATAAGAATGGTACTGAACATCATGAAGCTCTGGATCCTAACTCAAATGCCAGCAGTCGGGTGGGAAGAGGTACTTGATATGTCTACAGATTGTCGTTTACATTATACTTGATTTCTAAAGATACTCCTGAACTACTATCATATTTAGCCTTCATGGTAAGCTAAAAATGGTATAACGTTGAGGTTCTAAGTTAAAATGCTAGTACTAACAAGCATAAGCAGAAAAGATACTCCTGAACTTTAATGTCACTTAACATTTGAGAACTACATTTTACATTATTGAAGTGGCTTTTGTTATGCAGTGCTAGAAATGGGTGTGAAAACAAGCTATGACTTGGTTCGCCAGTAGTTATTTCTTATGGATATCTGGTGTTTGCATAGCTGCCATATATCTTGTACAGATTCTTAATTGTAAATTCCATAGCTGTGTAGATCAGTATCATCACTGGTGCATTCTTAACCCTCAGGTTTCTTCTTTTTATCCCTCACCTCACTGCGAGGGGGGAACAATAAGAAATCTTTGATGCCCTTGAGTCCTCCCTTATATCTTGGCCATTTACTGTTCATTATTCAACTGATGCTTCATTATTGTTTGATTTTTGTGCTAAATGCTAGGTAAAAATGCATATGCATTGTCAGTGTTGAAGCGAGTTAAGATGAAAATAGATGGTCGAGATATTTCTGAAAACAGGTACTCTTAGATTTGGAACTTACAAAACGTGCATGGAATTTACTACTGTTGTTACTGAGTGATTCTTCTTTGTATTTCAGAGAAATTAGTATTGCAGAGCAAGTAGATTATCTACTGAAGCAAGCTACTAGTGTAGATAATCTTTGCAACATGTATGAAGGCTGGACACCATGGATTTGAGCGCTTTGTGACGTGAGCATCTTGAACTTAAGCACCGTCCCCATCTCAAAGAGTGACCTCAGGCTTCGTTGGGTTTGTTCACGGCGGGGAATAGATCCTTTGGTCTGATTTTGCATGTGGTAGTGAAGACATAAAAGCCACGTCGTATCAGCCCTCACTAGCCTGGCCATATCCAGTAGTAGCCTGCTGCCAACGATCGCATTCACTGCTTTATCCTCAGCCTAACTGTGTGTCTAGCTTCTGCCATCCTTTTCAATTTCAATATTATGCTGGCAGAGTTATAATTCCAGACTGTGCATATGATTTTACATCTATTATCTCAATTGTCAGGACATGCTGCTGAAAAATCCAAGGCTTGCAGCTGAATTAATGGAAGATGTAAAGGGATTGGCATGCCCTCGCCGGCGACTGATTTGTCCACCCATTCCTTGCGCCTGTGTCAATTTGAAGGGATATATTTTGAATATTGCGTTCATGATGAAATGCTTATGGTAACTGTAAGGGTTGAGTTCTCAATGACCTGAGTTGCTGGATCAATAATATCTTTTGAAAATCTTCAGTTGACCAGCGGGTACATATTTATACGACACTCATCAGGAAAGAGGCTATAGAATCAGCTGCACATTTCTGGTGTATAGATTTCTTCAATCAGACATCATCGATCTTGCTCAAGACTGGATTTGGCTGTTAATATTCATTTTTGAGAAATGTAATCAGATTTCTGATTCTCTGCCTCTATTTTTGTTTCACTGCTGCTGGCAGTTAATCTCAGAATGCTCTTCAATGTACACTAAAAATTTCACGTTACACCATGTGTATATGAAACTTGCCTTTTGGATCATGGTACCAAACTACGTTTGTATATGTGCAAGTGACATCTTTAGTTATACAGGGGATTCATAGAAATAAAAGGGGCTATTCTATATCAGCATTTACTTATAATGATTAGATAGATATCTTATTTGATTGGTACCAAACTCAACAGTTGTTTGATTGCTAGAGGAGATAATCTACGGACAAATTTTAAATTATGTCAAGACAGTTCTTGTAATGATATAATACCAGTATATCAATACCATATCGTTAATTGATGAATACATATTTTAAAATTAATTTAATTTCCATATCTTTCATGATAGTATAACAGATGAGACTGCGATTTAGTGTTTCGAGTATTCATTTTCAGAACTCTCGTTCAATTCTTGAACAGGCAATTGAACTCATTGAATGACTAAAATTGAGAGTCTGTGTAGTTTGTAACATTTTATTTTATTTTTATTTGAGGAAGGGTTTCTCTTTTTGAAGTTTCGAGCGTCAAGGATTTTCACTTCTTCCAATAAATATGCTTATCGAGATTCAAACGTGTATTCTTCTTCTTATTAAAAGTGAGACTACATACCATGTCAACTAACAACTTATTGAATAGTTAGAAAAATCTTACCATAGAATAAATTAAGGTGAGCTCTAAATCAATGGTATCTCTTTAAGAAAAATAAATAGTTAGATACAGGCCTTTTTACTTTTAAAAAAATAGAAGCCCAAACCGTGGTCTCCATGCAGCTGTTTTGCAATTTGCTGCTCTGTTCTCTTGTGACTTGTAAGGATAAAGATCACTAAAGTCGGGTCATCAAATCAAATTATTAAAATAAGTTCCTGTTTGCTGCCATGGTTTGAAAGCAACCAGGCACCAAGAATGTGAACCCCACTGTTTTCCCTTATCCACATAACCGACTTTCCAAATATCAATCATCATCTTGTTCACTATAAAAACCTAAACTCGGATATTCCGCTTCCAATTGATCACCTCACTGTATACCAATAGCAACATAACAGAGTGAAGCAGTTATCAGCTACAGAGTCTCTCTCTAGTGTCTAGTCACACAATTCCATGTCTGGTCTTATTGATATGTGGGCCAACGAGGTGTCGAAGATGAAGGACGACAAGGGTGGTGAGGCCATGTTTCCTCCTCATGGCTCCACTCACATGGAGGAGGCTGACTCTATTCAACAACAACAGAAAAGGAAGATGGGCTCAGTTGCTTTGGCTGTAGCTCTGGGCAAATTCGACCACCTTAAGAACAAGCCTAGGTTGCCCTTTTCTGAGGATTCTGTTTCCCTCCTCGTTACTTGTTTTAGCCCTTAGAAAAAGCTGCAGGAAACAACAAACTGTTTCACGTGATGATGTCTCAGTGGCTGCAGATTCTCTGTATCATATGTTAACATCTCTCTGAGTTTTGATTTAAGCGGTTGGAAGAGAGTGTAGATATATAGATATTGTTCTATAACGGTAAAGTTTGTGTAATATATAGATATCCATATGGTTAAAGTTTGTATTGTGGAGTGATTGCAAGTGAATTCTCTTGGCTTGTTTTGGGCTCTACTATATCTGTTTTTTTATTAATCATTTTAGCGCTATTAGTAATCAGTTAGTCTAATTTACAGGAAGGTAGGCGGTAATGGAAAAAACTCTCTACCTTTAAATAATTATCACAGTTAAATAATCAAAGACCATTAGTTAAGTTGGAACAACTCAATTATCTTTAATTTTAAAACATATCTTGTTAAGAAGAACCAAAGAATTTTAAAGGCATGTCATTGTCAAGCGTTCATCACAAAATCAATCCAAAATTTTCTCCTATTGTGAGTTGTGTTATTTAATAGATAAGGTCGACTAAACATGATTAATTTTAAAGGCATGTCAAGTTATCATTGTTAAGCTCCAACACCCCCATTAATTGTATTGTAATATTGACTTCGAAAAATTCTTTTTAAAAAGAAAAGTTTGATTGAGAGAGAGAGAGTGAGTGAATTATTGGAGTTTGAAGATAAAGTGAGAACACCAAACCATGTAGCCAACTGATTTGCACCATGTTTTGCGTGGTAGCTTTGAAGATAAAAGATCACTAAAACAGGAAAAGAGAGGTTATTCAATAGGGAATTAGGTTTGGTCAATTCAACCTAACTGGATGAGTTTTATGATCAGATAGAATCGTTTTTCAAAATTTAAGGTCACAGAAAAATTCCAAGCGAGGAAGACTTGGTATGAAGGATTTGGAAGAGAGGAGTGAGGAGAGAGAATTTTTTTGAGTTGGTTTTTTTTAAAAAAAATAAAGTGTGGTTATAGGATTTTATTAAAGAGAAGATGTAAGATATAAAAGTAAGAAAAAATAATTAAAAGCTTTGAACCCTACGTAGATACTTTTTTAGAATTCAATTCATAAAAATTTCCCTTTCACTCCTCCAAAATCCCTCATATACCAAACAACTCCGACATAAAGTATCAAAAATCAAATTAAGAAGTTTGTCAGTTTTTGTAAAGTGGCCATTAGGGAGAGAAATAGGGCAAGCCAGATCGCTTTTAGGTAGATAAAGCATTTGGCTGCAATTCAAACTTTTTTTAGGTTTAAGCTTGAACTTTCATTAAACCTATTCAAACTGAAGCTTTCTTAAAAGCCTACTAACAATCAGTGGCGGAACTTGGAGGAAAAGTTTGGGGGGCTAAATAGTGGTGTGGATTCGGGCTGCCCCCGAAAATTGTTTTTAAGGAAAGTTTTAAATGCATTAAAAATGAAAAGAATAAAAAAAATATATCCATGAAATTAAGTCAATTAACTTCATCTACAAGTGTAGTGTAGAATGGGTAAAAGATAGTAAGAGATACACCACAAAAATAAATTTCACGATAAGCTAAAAATTTCGGGTAATTAGAATGAAATATAGAAAAGAATGACAAAATTAACATAAATCATACAAGATTTACATATAACAAAGATTGAATTATAAGCAAAGATATAAAAAGAGGGAAAAATGTATTAAAAAAAAAAGAGGAAGAAGAAGAAGTTGGGGGGCCAAAATTTAATTTTACTACTTTGAGGGGCCAAAGTTGTATTATTACACTAAAAGAGAAAAAGTTCTATTAAAAAAAATTTAATTTTTTTTTTTGGGGGGGCCATGGTCCCCATTGTCATAGCTAAGATCTGCCACTGCTAACAATGTGTGCAAGGGCCTTTATGTTATAAGCAATAAAGGTCATACATAGGTTTTTGTCCTACTAAAAGCGTATATAAATATAAGTTTTTGGTAAACTTTAAAGTGCATATTTATAAAGTATAGATTTACATATGCTTAAAAGCCCATATATAATTAACAAAACGTAATTTTTATATAGCAGGGACTTAAAAAAAAAAAAAGTCTAACATATTTAAGCAAGTAGGTCTCTAAATAAACTTATGATTTGATCTCTTTGTTAAACAGGTCTAGCCACTAAAATGGCCTAAACTGTTTCCACCACTAATGACTAAAGCCAAGTGTCAGAAACGGCCCTGCGTCATCGGCCGTTAAGCCTGTTCGCTTTAAAGTCATTTGACTTAAAAAATAGGCGAGATATTTGAAATTAGTCTGACGGGTCACCGGCCACCCTGCGCTTTTTCATTTGTAGCTTTTTTTTTTTCTTTTTAAATTTATTAATTTATATATATATATATATATATTGTATTTGTTATAGAGTTGTTTATCCATTTAACTACAAATACATAATAACTATACTTTAATTTTATGATTTGGTTTATTATTTGTTACAAATAAAGATTATAGATGTATTCATGATGCGGGAGAAGAATTTTATTATATTCTTACTCATGAGTCAGAGGCTACTACTCAAAGTGAAGAACAATCAAACGTCGTTAAAATTGATGATAGTGACGAAAATGACAATAAATAATAAATCTTAATGTCGTTTAGTGATATGCTTTTTATGTTTTATGTGAGTTATTTGTGAAGATAGTTTTTCTTTTGATTATGAATTAGTGGATGTCTTTATTTATTAGATGATTCGTGTTGTAAGTTACTAATTATATTTCTTTGAAACACACGGAGGAAAAATAGTTAAAATTTGGAATAGTAATCCGCGCGCAGTGGGCCTGCTTTTACAGTGCTCTTGGTAGAACTTTAAAAACAGTGTTTTTTTCTTACTCCAGCGCGGAGGCTGGCACGATTGATCACAACTCTACTAACGACTACCTAGTTTTTTTTTTTTTTAATTTAAATAATGAAGCTTCTAAGTTCAAATCAATTTTTTTGATAGTACCATAAATGTTCGTATTGCATAGATAAGGAGTTTCTACCAAGTCGCGGAACATAATTATACATTTCTAATACACTATAATTCCGTCTCCTTTAAGCTAAACATAAATAATTTTAAACACTTATTCCAAAAAAATATAATTAATTTTAAATACGTGTGAAGTTATCATTGTTAAGTTGAAACACCCCTCCCCTATTAATAGATATTTTTATAGGCGCACATGATTCAAATGAAATGTGAAATTGTGGATGCAATAGTTGAAGACTTGAAGCTAGTTGTAATAATAATGTTCTAAGAATTGAACTGAACAAGACATGTACAGCCTCATTTATTTAATTATATTTATATAATTATCCAATATTTAAATTTATCGAATCAAGTTGGAGTAGTATTGTAAACCTAATTTTTTTGCCAAGTATTGTATACCCAATTAAAGATAATTCTTTTTAACATAATCTTTTACAAGATTCAAACTTTCGGATTTTTTTTTTAAAAAATATTAACCCCCTTTTCATTAACTCAATTACCATTGGTCATGAAATAAGCAACAAACTTTTTATAACTCAAACAAGCTAAACAAAAAATAATGATGGGGTGCGTTTTCAATTTCAATTAAAATTTTACAATTCATCGTCTCTTAAAAGTTAATAAACACTTGTGTGAAAATTTATAATACTACCAATTTAATAATTAAACCTTGCTTTATATCGTAAACATCTTTTTTGGCTGATTCTGGCTGATATTCCTATCCTTCAGCAGACTTTGAAACTTCAAACTGAGCGCACAGAAAACCAAAACTGTGTTCTCCTTCTAGAAACCAGGAATCCTAAATTTGTCTTTTGCCATAAATTCAGTTCTGGACTTTTGTGATCAATGCATCTTGTCAAATTAATGTTCACAAATACAACTCAGATAATATTTAATTTTCTGAATTAATCTCCGTAATAAAAATTAGTTTTAACAAAAAAAAAAATGATTTGAGAAAGAGTATTTTTCATATTATTTATCAACAAAATCATTTTTTAACAAAATTAACAAGAGCTTTCTATGGGCAGCAAGCTTATAAAATATAAGTATGCATGAATCCTTGCTAATTAAGCCATCTTTTGCTATAAACTTATAAGAGTTAATTTTGTTTTTAATTACCAAGGACATGTAATTAATTTTATTGGAAATGCCTGCAAAAATATCAAATTTAAATCTGTGTGAATAATTTTTTTTATATTGCATATTTAGGAAAGGGGTTGAATTTTACCTACGATTGGCAAGAAAGAAAATCTCCTTTCCTCCTAAGCGATGACGGGCCGGGAATTTTTGCGGGGCGAAAATAAAAAAAGTTGCATCATAAATTAAAAAAAATACTTGAAATATGACACAGACCTAATATATAAAGTTTTTTGAAAGAAATCTATTACAGAAATTAAGATTACTTCACCTGACTCTTACTCTACGTGTTTTCATATTGTTAAACTCATCTATAATTGTATATGTGCTAAAACTCAAAACTTGCCTAAAATCCTAACCCTAAAATATTCTCTAATCAGTATAAAAGTAGTATCATTAGAAAGTTAAAATCATGTATAATAAATTTCATGAAAGAAATTTAATAAAAATGAATGATTTTGAGTACCTTATTGATTCTCAAAATTTGTTATAAGTTGTTGAAAAAAATGACGGACCGCGAGTGAGAGGAAGAAGAGATGAAAGATTTCAGAAGAGTGCAAACAAGTAGGGTTGGGGATAATTAAAACTTATAGGCCCCACCTCTTTATTATTCTATTCTTTATTTTTCTTTAATATATATCCAAGCAAACGAAGGGAAGGGTCAGGGAGTAGGAGTAGGGAGCTGAACTATTGATTAATAAAACACAGGACATTTCACTGTTCTTTTTTTTTTTGGGTACCTCTGTCCGTCCTCGCCTCCAGGTGATCCAATGTTAGGCGGCAGTTTATCTATTATTATCGGGCGTTTATCTAAAAGCGCAAGAGATATGATGTCTTCCTCAACGTCTTAACCAACTCAAGAATCGTACCCCCTCCCTTTGATAAGAGTGTCCGACCCTTTTACCAATTGAAGGGGTATTGTATGAATAATTGAATATAGAAAATATCTCAACCTAATATTATAAAAAAATATTTCTATAGTGTAAATCTGGTGCATTGATTAATTTTCTTCTTATTTCCTCTTACATAATCTCTTTTATTAAAGTCTCTTCTCCTCTTCCAGTCCCTTGTATTTTCTGAAATCAAATAAAAGGTTATGTAAAATGTAGTATTGTCTAGTTTTTACTATATCTATAGTTAATTTAAACGTACAACTACACACAAACGGCCATTTTTCTCCTTGCTGAACCTTCTTTGAAATTTCTTGAGATGATCCAGTGGCTTAGTCGAGACAAGCTTTCTATTTCACATTGTTACTATCACCCGCCTCACAATTCCACTTTTCTTTTTTCTTTTTTCTTCTTTCTCATTCATCTCTCTCTTCCATTATAACGTACGTATTGTCTTCATATATATAATATATTGATTTGTCCTAACCTACAAAATTATTCCAAAGGCACGTTTTTCTTTCGTTTTGCCAAAAATTCGCATCAGCACTCAGCTTTTTCAGGTATTTTAATTTGTATTTGTCCATGCTTTTTTATAATTTAAAATTGAATTTTAGTGTTAATATTATTACTACATGCCAGAGAAAGATATTTCTTCCAGTACATAATTATATGGTGCATGAAAAGGAATTTATTGAAGCAACTTCATACAAACATATATATATATCACCATTTTATTTTATTTTATCAAGCTAGCTACAATGTTTTATTAAAGTAACTTTCTGTGTATAAGTATTACTGTTACGGACCTAACCCGAGGGCCAACTCTAGGACGGCCCAATGAAGACATATTAAATATTTAGATACACCTGCAATCAGGAAACATTCTATCATATCTATGATCAAGGGATATGATAGATTTAGTAGGTAAGATACCGAGGTATACCCCTGTTTATCAAGTACGCAAGGTCAAGTAATGCGTTCTAACCCTAATCTATTTTACTTTCAAGATCATCACAAGACGATCCCATGAACACATACCTTCCCCCTTGGCGAAGAGCCTATATACCAGGTGTACGGTGATCATCCGCTCTCCGAGATATCTGTCGTATAGATATTCCGGCTAAGCCATTCGATCCAAGATCAACGTCTCTCAAAGGACCTCTTTGACATTTGCAGACGTTTGTGTTCTACACCGGAACATTACATTTTTTTTTTTAATATTATCATCTAATATCTAGTTCAGGATTTATGACTGTCCCTCCCAACTCAAGTGTCTCATTTCGAACATGAATTTGAGAGTCAGTAGAATCTAGCTGGGCTTTACACTGTTAGATCAACTCTAAGTTGGTAATATCACCATTTTATTTTGATCAACTAAACTAAAATTATACACATGCTGCTAAACACAGATTACCGAGACAGACATCATTTCAAGTCTTTAACATTTCAATCGTTTTGTTCATTACTAATTCGATGTGCTCACAATTCTTTTTTTGTGTGAAGTTTCTTGGCATTGTCTTCATGATCATATAATTGTTTTCTTAATTAGTTTGACTTGTATTGCTTATAATCTAGAATACACTCATTTATTGTTATTTTGAAGTGTATTAACTTAATAATACATTAATCTCGTTGAGAAAGAAAATAAATAATAAAAAAACCCTTTAACCCTGAAAAAAGGGGGAAATTGTCTATGCAATGCAATCTCCAATAAGAAATTAATTTGTATTTTGAAATGATTAAATTTAAAATTCAATATAGTTTTCGTAAATGGTTAAAAGTTATTACTTGTATTTTGAGAACGCTAATTAATACTCCCTCCGGTCTTTAATATAAGATCAAATAATTTTTAAAAAAAAGATTAAAGAAGCTAATTAAATAAATTATAGAAAAATTGAATACTTTTGAGTTATCTTGACAAAGTATTTTCTTTGCAATTTTCTCCAGATGTCATTTTCTTCTAGTTCAAAGGGGAATCGTGGAAGAATAAATGAAATCCAATAATAAGATATAATTACAGTAAATAGATATGATAGAAACTTCTGTGTAGATTCTTATCCTTTCCCATGATTTTGAAAAT
This sequence comes from Acacia melanoxylon, assembly GCA_019022615.1. NCBI lineage: Eukaryota > Viridiplantae > Streptophyta > Magnoliopsida > Fabales > Fabaceae > Acacia > Acacia melanoxylon. Next base: position 5,223,410 of record JAFJYJ010000007.1, read on the forward strand.
TCAAAACGCTCATCATCTCAATCATTGCAAAACAAGTTCTCTTCGTTTTTTTAACGAAATCAAAGGAAAGATATTTTGATATCTTAAAATTACAAATTTTTTTATGACTCCCTCTTTTTAATATATTGTATATTATATTGCAGAGTTATATGAAAAAATTAGGCGAGGTCTATGATCGGCACATTGGTACGAGCAGGGCGGAGGGAGGGGAGGGTTAGGGGTGCCCCCTAAATTACAAAAATGGACTTAAGTTTTTAAGAAATTGTATTTTAGCTTTACAAAAAATTCAATATTTTTACTATAATCCCTACTAAAAGTTTCGTGGAGGGACTAAAATGAATATATTGAAATATTTATAGGTCTTAGATGCAATTTCATGAATATCTAGATTTTATTCTATAATTTTCACCCCTGTAATTCCTGACTCCGCCCCTGGTACGAGGGAAAGAGCTGCAGGTGATGGTAAATTCTAATGAGTTTAATTTTAAAAAGATGGGAAAATGGGGTTAAAACCTTTTTATTAGTTTCTTTTATGGGATAGGATATTACTACTATTTTTTATTACCACTTTTTCACCATTAGATCAGAATCTCATCGGGAGAGAGAAATGATAAAGGTAGATGAGATTCGATCTAACGGTGAAAAAATGAAATTTGATCTAACGGTGAAAAAATGGTAGTAATAATATTCTATCCCTTCTTTTATTACTTATATTTTACATATTCTCTTTATTAAAATTTTATAACCTCTTTTTTTTTTTTTATAAATCAACTTGGTTATACTGTCTTCTCCTCCTCCTCCTCTTCTCATCTCACTTTAGATTAAAATTTCACGGTTTAAATTTATGTTTTTATAAAAACTTTAATAAAATATTAAATTATTAATCAATAAATTCAGTAACTTCTAAATTTTAGTTATAATGATTTTAAACTAAAATATTTAAAAAAAAAAATTATAAAACATTAAATTTAAATTATTTAAATTTTAATCTAAAAATTGAGATGAATGGCAATAAAAACAAAACAAGATCAAAACTTTAATGGAAAAAAATGTACACCGCTGATGCAGCCAATAGAAAACACCCAACGAATATACGAAACAACGTGTGAGAGGGAAGTATATCCTCTTCCTTATGTGGCGCCTATATCCTCACACGCACCCACACGCTTCTCTGAATTTCCCAGTCTTTATTACCTCTTACACGTCCGCACGCATTAATTACTATTTTTGACTATTTAAAAAAAACCTATAATTACTATTCAAAAATAAACAGTATAAATTAAAAAACCACAATGAGAGGCTATTTTTGTAAAGACATAAAAAATAAGTTAAAAATAAACAGATACATAAAAACGTAACTTGCTTTTTATAAAACATTTTTTATTTATAGGAGATGGTGAGAGAGAGTTATGACTAACCAATAATTAACATGGCATAATAAGTAAAATATTATGCTAATAATTTCAGTCGACAGAAATACTCTCGTAAATATAATATTAACTAATTAATTTTGTTTAATGAAAATCTGCGGTTGTGTCAGTTAATATGAAAGCCTAAAATTAAACGCGCTTTATTTCTGGGTCTATAAAAAGGAGGTGTCACCGCTTGTAGATTCATTTCAAAGCTCCAAACAATCAATCAAAGGAAGAAAAAAGGCATCTTATTTCTTTCAACAACATGTCGGCCATGGTTCAGATTTGTGTGGGTGAGCTCTCTAAGCTCAGAGCCAAGCTTCTCTCTCCCAATAATACCTCCTCTTCCTCCAAATCCATGGAATCTTCTTCTTCACGACCTCCTCAATCTCCTCGAACCCTCGCCATTCTCAAGAACAACACACCTCCCGTCGAGATGTCTGAATCTACTGTCTCTTTGCTCATGGATCGCTTTGCTCCTTGCTGATCTTTACATAGATTCTGTGTTTATATATGTATGTGCGTTTGTTTGTTTGCCTTCCTGTTTCTTTAGATCTAGGAAAATGTAATTAGTTTGAAGTTCCTGTGTAATTAATGTAAGTTAGGAGGAGGAAGAAGAAGGCTGTTTAATTTGTTCACTAAACTTTTGATATATATATTTGCTTCATCTGCATCATCTCTCTGTCTCTGATTTGATTCTCAGCTCTTTGAAGTTTCTGAAGTGTTTTACCAGAAACAGCAAGCACTTGCAAAATTTGACCAAATTCTTTTTTATTTTGATTAAGTGTTCAAGAAGAATACGACAGAACACAGTCGATCCCGTGGAGAAAAAGGGAAAAGAAATAACACAATCAATTTCAAGTTTTCAATTCATTTGATCGAATTACTCCAAAAGAAAAAAGAAAGATTTTTCTTTTTCTCTGCATAAACTCCGTTATTTGTGAAAGACAATTTGCCACATCTTTCGCAAAGAAACCACATTTCCTTACATGTGGTTTCTGGGAAAACCATACGTTAAATTTGGCTGCATGACCCCACATCTCAAAATCGTCCAACTTGTACTCTCCTTCTAACAATAAAAACTATTAACTCCGATTAACAAAAAAAAAAAAAACTATTAACTCCTTAATATAATATCTCGTTAGATATTTAAATTGCACTACGATATGTTATACTCATTTACAAAAACAAAAGACAAACTTGTTGAATTGGGTTTCTATGTGTTAAGAAAAAATGTATAATTTTGAATTCAGATGTCTCATTAAAAAATAATTTAGCCCTTTTTTACCATGACAAATTGACAAGTGAAAGAAGGCTCGGCTAAACTTTTGGGAGCTCAAACTAGAGTTTACATTTTGTTTTCTTGAACCACTCACAACTTAAACTCTTTTTTCTTTAATTAAAGGGACAGTTACTAATGGTATGAGGAGAGTTGAGTTAGGCCCTCGACAACCAACATAAAACTCTATCAAATCTTTTATGAACATGGAGAGGAGCAAATACTAAAAGTCTAAGGTTACAAAAAAGTTCATATCGACAATATCTCACTTGAGCTCTCATACTATTAGGCTACTGGTTATGACAACTCAAACATTGCATATCATTGTTCTATGAGCGTTATATATCTTTTGAACACGGGGAGTGTAGCCTCACTAGTTTCTTGCTAAGACTAGGAGCATGAGTAGCAGAAACTTCATATCAAAGTAAGAGAGGACATGGACAAGCCTCTTGGCCAGAACATGACAATGACTCACACACCAACTCAAAACCGTGAAAGGGCCTCTGAGAAGTTAGACATTACTAGTGGCACAGGATTTTCTCATCCAGATATTTTCATGGCAATTTTGAGCAGACAACGACTGAATCGACCACTTTGAACAATTAGAAAAAGGTGAAAAAGGGAAAGGGAAAAAAAATCCTATTCTCTATGGATATTTATTGCAGTTTAGCTTGAGAGAATAGAGAGTATAAAATTATCAAAATATTTTTGTCCTCTCATATCAAATTCAAAGACAATCTTCTTTATGTTCTGCATCTTTTATGGTTTGATATGTACAAGGAATTTTGCGGCACTATGACAGCAGTTCAGAACACACTGAATCTTTTTTTTTTTCTTGATTCTTCTGACTAACTCATTTCTATACAAGAAGACTTGATGAACTGGAGAACCATCAGGTGGTTGGCTCAATCTCATCAAAAGATGTTGAAGTATTCTCAAACTTATTGCCTATGACAGAAGGATCCCATTTTTCCCAAAACATAACCTCTCTTGCATATCTGAGAGCTTCATCAACAGTATCAGGTTCCAACCCCGTGACCAATGAAACAAATAGCTTTCTGTTTGTAAGAGAATAGAACAGTTTCTTAAACTTGGTAGCAATGAATTGAAAGGCACGTTGAGCTAATGGAGGGCTATTAGTATAATTATTGACTCGGTTCTGATTACTGCCGATCACTGGATTGAAGTCACAAAACCATTCGCATCGTGTTAGAGGTATTTGTTCGATCTTTTCCTCGAGCAGATCAAGTTTGTTCAGAATCAAAAGGAATTTCTTGTTAGTGAAAGAACGATGAGTGATTATGTTTTCAAATAGTTGCTTGGCTGCCATCATTTTGTTGGTAGAAACTCCATTTCTGTCCACAGTATACTCATCATAATCAGTTAAGGCCACACAGAATAAGACAACATCCATGTCTTCAAATATCTCCAGCCATTTGCAGTTTTCTCCGAGGCCTCTTGGATGTACTCTAATGAGTTGGTACCTACACATAAGTTGTAGGATACCAGAAAAATTAACAGCATGTCTCAGCCATATAAGTTGCACTAAAAAACTAGGCAAATGAAAAATAAAGGTCTCTTTTATGGGAATTAAGGAGCATATCGGGAATTATTAACCGAGTATAATTAAGTATTAAATTGGAGGCAGTGATCTTTCAAGTATTAAGATGGGGTTTTTGTCCATAAACAAATTGTTTTCATCCATCCATTATCATGCCTGAGTGATGTTTGAAAGCTCTTGATTTGAACTAAGATAAAGTTCAGGGCATCACCCAGAAGCTAAGATGATCAAAAGGCTAGAGCGCAAGATAAAAGTTAAGCATTTATACGTTACAACTAAAATTGCATTAAAAGAGAGAACTTACTCGAGAGAAGGGTCATGCTGATACTCAGGGTCCAAAGATTCCTCGGAACTTGTCCTGGGAAATAAAAATTCCACTGTAGTGAGACTGTTGGATAACGATATTCCCTCAGCATACATGATATCCATGTCCGTGGGTTCATAGTCTACCTTGGAAATCTCAACAGCCTGCATCCAGAGATTTATTTAGTTATTTAGACATTGTCGATAAACTAGTCTTCTTTTCTTTTTTTGCTAGAAAACTAGTCTTCTTTTCTAAAGTGATGTGATGAGCCTCATATATTCATATCCAAGTAATTTAAACCACAAAAAAACAAAGAAAATGATCACAACTTGTTTTTCCCCTCTCTGTGGGTTCTCTTTTCTCATTACCATCTGCAAGGACCCTACCATTTGTGGGCAAAGTGTACGCACGGTCACCGAGGCAGACATAAACAATACAGACACAGAGGCAATATGCCTTTTAAGGTTGCAGGGTTGACTATTCTGTTTTTACATTCTTTTTTAAGTAAGCATAGGCTTAGTAGCTGTTTACTAGGGTGGCTCATAGGAGACTGTTACAGCTCCTCTGTTTTGACTATATGAGCTGAGAGTTGTTAGGGAGAGGAGAGGGGAATATTTTGTGAGTTGTATGAGGAGAGGAGGATCAGGTTCTGTATGAAACCTGTGACTGCTTCTTGGCTGCGAGGGAGTTATTTTACTTCCAGCAGATTGATGTAACCAGAATATCAGTATTATTTATCTGATTTAGTGATATTTTGAGGCACTAATTTGTTAGTTCCTAACAAATTGGTATCAGAGCCAGGTTGGGTCCTTGGGAAGATGGCGGATGAAGTTAGAAGCTTGAGGGACTCTGTAACAGGCCTTGCAAAGAAAGTGGATGAACTTACTGGACTGTCAAAGCAAGTGGCGGAACTGACAGATGGGATGAACCTGATGAAAGAAATGCTACTACGGATGGAGCGTGACTCGAGTAAGAAGCATAAAAATAAGAAGAACACAGGGGAAACACACTCGGATACAGAAACTGAAAGCAACGGTGAATATGAAAAGGAAACAGTCAAGTTCCGAAAGTTAGAGTTACCGGTGTTCGAAGGAGACGACCCCATCGGATGGTTCTGCAGGGTTGAACGTTACTTTCACATCAATGGTGTCCCAGAAGCAGAGAAGCTCGAAGCGGCGGTGGTATGTCTTGAACAAAAAGCTCTTCACTGGTACCAATGGAAAGAGACGCGCGGTGTGATCAGAAGCTGGCCGGAGTTCAAGCAGAAAGTGTTGGAACGGTTTCACACTTTCCAAAGAGGTGGAGAATACAAGATGCTCTTCGCAAATAGACAAGAGACCTCAGTTCTGGAATATGTGGAGGAATTCGAAAAATTGTCATTCTCGCTAAGTGACGCACCGGAGGAATGTTTAATGGGAGCTTTCCTCTATGGCTTGAAGACAGAGGTTCAAGCGGAGCTAGAAATCGCTGATGAGAGTGACCTTGAAGGGTTGATCAAGATGGCATTACGGGTAGACGGCCGAAATCGTTTGCTGGAGGCTGAGAAGGGAAACCGGGCATACAAGACGGGTTTCAACAATGGGCTAAAGAAGTACCCTACCCAAACGCTGTATTCACGAGTGACCCACTTCGCCGAACCAACCCGGACCTCTTCAAACACAAATCACCCGGCCCATATCGCTAAAACAGAGTCGAAAGCACAAGATGCGAAAACTAGCAGCTCGTCGACCATGGCTTCCTCTTCGCGCAGGTCTGGCTGGAGTCGACGCCTCTCTGACTCGGAGATGGCTCGCCGGAGAGAACTGGGGCTGTGCTACAAGTGTGGGGACAAATATAGTCCAGGCCACACTTGCCGAGATAAAAACTTGCAGATGTTCCTGATTGACGTTGAGGCAGAGCATGGCGAGAAAAAAAATGCAGAAACAGGGGATGAGATGGAGGATTATTTCGATGCTGAAGATGAAGCCACCAGGATGCAGTTGTCTCTAAATTCCCTTGCTGGATTTGAAAGCCATAATACCATGAAAGTAAAGGGAGAGATTGCTGGGGAGGTTGTGATCGTGTTAGTTGATAGTGGGGCGACACATAATTTTATCGCCGAGAATTTTTTGAATCAACCAGGAATCAAAGTGGATGACGTAGATGCATACTCCATCACAGTAGGAGATGGGCACTCAGTCCAAAGAAAGAAACGATGCCGAGATGTTTGTCTGAAGGTCCAGGGACTCACAATTGTGCAAAACTTTTACCCCTTTCCGTTAAGAGGCGTCGATGCAGTACTGGGCGTTGAATGGCTTAGGACTCTAGGGGATGTCAAAGTCAATTGGAGGCAGATGACAATGAAGATAGGCAAGAAGAGCAACCAGATTTTCTTAAATGGAGACCCGACGCTTTCTCGGACGCAAGCCTCTTTACAATCAATTATGCGCATGGTAAAAAAAAAGGGACAGGGGTTTTTATTGGAATGCAATGGAGTAGGACCAGAGGGAAGCAAGGATCTGAATTTAAAGCCAGAAATCAAAGAACTGATAAATAAGTTCATGGCAGTTTGTCAGATGACCGAGTCTCTTCCTCCTCGACGAACAAAGGACCATGCTATAGTTATCAAAACAGGGGAACAGCCCCCTAACATCAGACCCTACAGGTATCCTCATTCACAGAAGAAGGAGATTGAAGACCTGATTAAAGACATGCTGCAAGCTGGGATTATTCAGCCTAGCACAAGTCCTTATTCCAGTCCTGTTTTGCTGGTTAAGAAGAAGGATGGGAGCTGGCGCTTTTGCGTGGACTATAGAGCATTAAATAAGATTACCATACCTGACAAATTCCCCATCCCAGCCATAGACGAGTTGTTAGATGAGTTAAAGGGAGCAACTATTTTCTCCAAGCTGGATTTAAAATCAGGGTACCACCAGATCCGAATCAAGGCCGGTGACGAACACAAGACGGCTTTCCGAACCCATGAGGGACATTACGAGTTTAAGGTGATGCCATTCGGACTTACTAATGCTCCTTCTACATTCCAAGCATTGATGAATGAAATATTTAGAGGATACCTACGGCAATTTGTACTTGTATTTTTTGATGACATGCGATTTATAGTCATGATATGAGCACTCACTTGGAACATCTAGAAAGGGTGTTGGCTGTATTGCAGGAACATCATCTGGTTATCAACCTCAAAAAATGCAGCTTTATGCAAACAAGGATCGAGTATCTCGGTCACATAATTTCGGAGAATGGTGTTCAAGCCGACCCCACCAAAGTCGAGAGCATGATAGCGTGGCCCCAACCTAAGAATGTGAAATCATTGCGGGGATTTTTGGGATTGACCGGGTATTATCGGAGGTTTGTCCAAAACTATGGAAAGATAGCTAGCCCTCTAACAGATCTGCTCAAAAAAGAAGCCTTTCATTGGACTCCGGAGACGACCAAGGCCTTCGAAGCTCTCAAAGTAGCCATGACTACTTTACCGGTATTGGCAATGCCCAATTTCACGGCTTCGTTTGAACTAGAAACCGATGCTTCAGGGACTGGTATTGGCGCTGTTTTAATGCAGCGAGGGCGCCCTATTGCGTATTTCAGCCAGAAGTTAACCAAACGAGCTCAACAATGCTCGGTTTATGAGAGGGAGTTGATGGCTATTGTTCTAGCGGTTAAAAAATGGAGGCACTACTTGTGGGGGCAACACTTTGTTATTAGGACTGATCAGAAAGCATTAAAATACCTGCTGGAACAGAGAATTCTGGAGGAAAATCAGCAAAAACGGGTGTCAAAACTGATGGGATACAAGTTTGAGATCCTATACAAACCTGGGAAGGACAATAGAGCAGCTGATGCTCTATCCCGGCAAGAAGAACCCCTGAGTTTAATGGCATTTTCCACATGGCAGCATGCTGATTTAGAAGATTGGGAGCAAGAAATACTAGCTGATCCTAAGCTTACAGGATTAAGGCAGCAGATACTCACCGGCGAAGGAGAAATGGAAGGGTATTCCTTATTTAAAGGATGTTTACACTTTAAGGGCAGATTAGTCTTACCAAAGAATTCAACAAGAATCCCTTTATTAATGCGAGAATACCACAATTCTCCAGTTGGTGGACATTCGGGATACTTGAGAACGTACAAGAGGCTAGCTAACGTGGTTTATTGGGAAGGGATGAAGCGAGAGATCCAACGCTATGTGGCTGAATGTGAAGTCTGCCAGAGGAACAAACATCAAGCTTTATCTCCTGCAGGGCTGTTGCAACCCCTACCCATACCCCATGCAATCTGGGGAGACATCAGCATGGATTTTATCTCCGGGCTGCCTAAGTCTCGACGATATGACACTATACTAGTGGTGGTAGATCGTCTCACCAAGTATGCGCATTTCCTCCCTCTACACCATCCTTTTGGTGCTAAGGATGTAGCGGAAATATTTGTCAAAGAAATCATCCGGTTACATGGATTTCCAAAGACAATTGTCTCCGATAGAGACCGGGTGTTCGTAAGTCATTTCTGGCGAGAGTTGTTTAAACAGGCTGGAACTAAATTGTGTTTGAGTTCAGCCTACCATCCGGAGACCGATGGACAAACAGAGGTGCTGAACAAAGTGTTAGAAACATATCTGCGGTGTTTTACTAGTGAGCGGCCGAACCAATGGGCTCAATGGCTACCATGGGCGGAGTATTGGTATAACACTACTCATCAAGGGTCAGCTGATATGACTCCCTTTCGAGCGGTATATGGACGAGATCCACCCACTTTTCTCAAGCTCACAAGTGAACCTTCGGTTATAGAAGAAGTAAATGAGCAGCTAAGATCAAGGAACGCGATTATTGCCACATTGAAAGAGAACTTGCTCAAAGCTCAAGAAGAAATGAGGCGACAAGCAAACAAACACCGCAGGGATATACATTTTGAAGTAGGGGATCAGGTGTACGTCAAAATTCGACCCTACCGATTGCGTACACTAGCCAAACGGATCAATGAAAAGCTTAGCCCCCGCTTCTATGGACCTTTCAAATTTGTGGAGAAGGTCGGAACGGTGGCATATCGTCTCGAGCTTCCTCCTACAGCCCAGGTTCATCCGGTTTTCCACATTTCGGTCTTAAAGAAATCAGTGCAATCAGGCCTAGTGACACCCACGATTCCTCCAACTCTGACTGCTCAATTGGAACTTCAAGTTCAGCCAGAAGGAGTTTGCAAGATCAGGCGACTTATGAACGGAAAATTTGAAGTGCTCATTAAATGGAGGGATATGCCAGACTATGAGAACTCTTGGGAAGACATGGAGGCAATTGCTGCACAGTTTCCAGCTTTTCACCTTGAGGACAAGGTGAAGCTTTTAGGGGAAGGTAATGCAAGGACCCTACCATTTGTGGGCAAAGTGTACGCACGGTCACCGAGGCAGACATAAACAATACAGACACAGAGGCAATATGCCTTTTAAGGTTGCAGGGTTGACTATTCTGTTTTTACATTCTTTTTTAAGTAAGCATAGGCTTAGTAGCTGTTTACTAGGGTGGCTCATAGGAGACTGTTACAACTCCTCTGTTTTGACTATATGAGCTGGGAGTTGTTAGGGAGAGGAGAGGGGAATATTTTGTGAGTTGTATGAGGAGAGGAGGATCAGGTTCTGTATGAAACCTGTGACTGCTTCTTGGCTGCGAGGGAGTTATTTTACTTCCAGCAGATTGATGTAACCAGAATATCAGTATTATTTATCTGATTTAGTGATATTTTGAGGCACTAATTTGTTAGTTCCTAACACCATCTTATACTTAATTGATTCAGATAGTCTCATGCCTTACACATAATCCAAAGTCCAAAGTATAAATTACCATAATGCATTGATGATCTCATATTTCAACGCTAACTCTGTTGATCTTTCTATCCCATTTATCTTCTCATTTGTGTCAAATAAATCATCCTAACTATAACCAAAAAGAAAAAAGAGGCAACGACATAGAAATCTGAACATCTTAAAAACTCAAACTGTCTGCATTAATATCAACATTTGGAATCACTCTTGTTCAGCAAGCATAAATAATATGAGCAAAAGATTGAAAACCAAACAATATCTTACCCGGTCTAGAAAATAACTTGCACCTCTAGGCAGCATATCTAGTTCATTTCTCCGGTTGTATGTTGCCTGAATGGCTGTATCCCTCCATAGCTCTTCTATCAGTGGTGCATATTCACGAGTAGCAGCTGGAAATATCGCTTCCAAGTTACCCGAAATCATATATTTGATAAGCCAGTCTGAGAAAGCTTTCAGTCTTGGGCCAATGGAATAGATTGTTGTATTAGAGGTTTCGCCAGTGTTCCCTGTTGCCAGCTATAGTTAATAACTTCTCTCCATAATAAACTACCAGTTAATGGCAGACGAAACTTTTTCTAAGCTTATTAACAAATCTATGCAGGAGCATGGTCAAGGGAAGGGGTCACGCGAATGCTACCAATTATCTGATCAAAACAGAACTTCTGGTTAATGTTCATTTAGAGGAAAAATTACCAGCTGAAGTGGATTCATCAGCGGTCTGTCTGTCCCTTTTCTCCAACAAACTCTCTTCAAAAGTCTCACGTCCCTCCAGCAGTATACCAAGGTATGAATACAAGTTGCTTTGTATCACCAACTTGATATTTTGGCGTTCTTCCTCAGAGAAAGGAATGTTGTATAGATGCTTGGTCTGAGATCAAATATTCAGTATTTTAGGTTGTCTCCAAATCAAAGGATTATTTAACAAACATTAGTGTAGCCCATTTGTCAAATATACACAAGAAAAGGCAACAAATACCAAAGTTTGAAAAAATAGAATGTGCATCATAAGAAATTCTCAAAATATGGATCATGCACAAAGCTTATCATTTGACCAGGGCAACTAGCAATGTGAGATGTGACTGATAAAAATCAAGTATGTTGAAGAGCGATGGTAAGTAACAGTCATCAATGTGCAATACCTGTTTCTTCATTTTGCTTGGAATGAACATCACATAAAAATATGATCACATGGAGGAACGAAATGTAGTACAAGAATTAGGATAAAATTTCAGCGTTTACAATTACAACATAAGTTATTAACCTTATCATCATCACATTTTTACTTTAGTCCATTAACAGTGCAGGAATGTAACAACAGCATGAGTGCAATAAAAATGAGTTCCCTCTAGCAGTGTTATTATTCATACCTGTTTAACTATAGTACTTGTTCCCGACTTGATAGAACCAACAAGAAGCAATTTGTAAAGCTTTTTTTGTACAGGGTTATCTTTGATTTTATTCTCTCCTTCTACTTCGCTTTCACCGCTAGCAGCTATGGAGTTGGAAGGAACTGGCAGAGACATAAAGGCACAAGCTATCCTCACTGTTGTCTGTAAAAGGATATACTCACAATCATCAATGAATGATAGAGCAAAAAAAATCTGGGATAATAAAAGACAAGATCAATCAACACGCTGATCACCTTATCCCATATACGCCCCTTGACATTCTTCTGCCCCTCTTCCTGGTAGGATCCATCTGGACTAACCCAAAAGTCAGGCGTTCCTTCATATGGGATTCCTGCTAGCTGCAAACAAACAGAACATACTTAGATTCAACATGCTCACTGAACCTCAATAAATTTATGGTTGTTCCCAGTACACCAACCTTCAGAATCCTGAGCTCTTTTTTTGTTATTTCTCGACCATTTATTGACACATTTGTGTTACCTTTGCTTGCGTTTTTTTGTAGGTGACCTCCAACATCCAGCCGTGGGGTAATAATTTGCGAAGGTGGTTGACCATCCTGTTAGATTGCAGCACAACAAATTTCAGTTTCTATTGTTAAAGCATTAGCAGTAAAATCTGAGGGAACTTAACCTCACAGAGGGTTGACCATCAGGAAGATTAACAAGATTAATATAAGAACTTAAGAAGGATAAGAGTATTCACCTTTCCCCAAAATCCAGATGCTTTATCATACCAATAGGAGCCTGGTTTTAACTTTTTTGGGGGTTTAGCACAGCTCTGCAACAGCTTCAGCTTGCTTGGGTCAAGAGGATCCCCATTTACAAAAAAAGTTTCTGGGGGCATTTGATTAACTTCACAATTCAATTCAGCATGCATTATTTGTTTCACTTGCACCTCAGACAACATGTGTTTGAGCAAACGAGAACACTTTCCCTGGGTTCTCCTCATATTTTCATCAATTCTGTAACCAATACAAGTGATGCATTTCCTTCCTTCAGGCATAGACCCCATGGTTCTTATAACACAGTATTGGCAGTACTTGGCACGGCACACAATGCAAATCTCCTTTTCAGTGAACCGATTTCCTCTATTGCATCTATAACACGTGCCTTTCTTCCCAGTTCTCTCAGCATGTGGCCTCACAGGGATGCTTGCGACCTCAGAAGCACCACAGTTTTGATTGACCACCGGGTCATATGACTCTTCTGAACTAAGAAAAGTCACAACTGAAGGCCGTTTGACATGTACCGGCGCAACATTGTTAAGGTGATCGTCTTCTCTGCATGAAAATATGTCAGAAGAAGCCGAGCCAGAGCTTGAGCCTGACTCTGCAGTATCTGAATTGGTGGGATTCAACTCACTTTCAGGTGACTCTTCCACAATTTCACCCCTACCAGAAACTCTAAATGACCCAGAAATCTGAAGTTTCTGTGCTGTATTTTCTGTACTAGACTTATCAGCATCATAAACTCTGTTTAATGAGCCTGATTCACCTATCCTATCTACTGTATCCACCCTAACTCGCAGAGAGCATGACTTGGTTAACTCAGCAGAGCCAGAGATGGCAAATTCAATAGCAGGAGATTTTGAATTTGAAGAACCAAGAAGATCTTTATTAAGTGTCAGCTGTATGTTAGAAGATTTCACAATAGGTTGAATAACTGGCACGGAAATTTGATCAGCTGAAGAAGAAGCTACGGAAGCAACTGGGATTTGCTCAATTTTAAACGGGGTTACTTGAGGGATGGAGAAACTAAGAGGAGGGCCCTTGTACTCTGATGCAAATGAGTACTCATAGTTAGAACCATCGTCGTCATCGTGAATTGACGAAGACGATCCAGGTCGGAATTTTCTCAGAAGCGAAGCCATAAAGGAGGATCAAATTAACACCATCCAAAACACTAAAACTAGACGAACCCCAATTGCTACATCATCACCTATTATCTAAACCCCCTGATAAAAATACAGATTTTTCGGGGAAATCCGTGAAAAACAGACAGGACAGATCAACAAACCAGAAACCTAGGTGAAGAATTTGACGGAATATAGCCTGTGAAATGAAGAGGAGCGAAGTAATGGAGGTCGGAGAAGGAGCAAATGCAGTCAACAAGAGTGAGGTATGACGAGTAAACAGAGAAAACGTTAGTGAAACAGTGGGGGAGGGTTTGGACTAAGAGTTGATGAAATGGAAACGAACGCGTTCAATGGAAATTGCTGGGAAAATTAAAAAAGACAAGAACGGCGCGGAATGATTCAAACAATCTCGCAGGTCTTCCAAATGGGTGGCTTCCGTACACTCCCAGAAAATAGTGAAACAGTGAGGTACGATTAATATTAATATGTAATATGCTACTAATTATAAGGCGCAGTTGTTTTTTTGGAGAGATTAAGGAGCTAAATAAATAAATTAATCATTTCATATGTTGTGTTTTTTTAGATTATATATTAGTTTATTGGTCAAACTATTTAGCTTGAAGAAAAAAATAAAAATACTCTAAGCTAATTTAATTAGCTTCCTTAATCTTTCAAAAAAAGTCAACTAAGTCTTATAATTAGGACCGAAGGGAATAGTGTAATTTATGCAATATATAAATACATTCCTTATTTATAAATATATTTTGACAAAAAAAAATTGGTTCTGGGTACTAATAAATATGTTTTTTTTAATACTTTTTTGTCTCTATTAATTACAATAAATAACAAGAATTTATTCATGTTGATTTTTGCAACCAATCATAAATAAGATTTATATGATTAGTTGTAAGAGTCAACATAAACAAATTTTTTCACTTATTGCAATTAACGAAACCATCATAGTATCATAGTATATAGTATTTTTTTAACTACTCAAAAAAACGGAAGGTGGTTATTGGATCATTTACCGATCTAGGTCTGATAGACCTTCTCCATTTTTCTCTTCCTTCTTCGATGGAAGGTAAAAACCAAGGGTAAAAAGTATTTATTAGTTTCTTGCAATTAACATGAATGATTAGTTTAATGGTTTCTTAATAAATTTAATAGTATGGTTTATAAGAAATTTAATATTAATATGAATGTTGAAAATTTATGTTAAGTTACCCAGTAGCTATAGTATTTACGAAACATCCCTGATGCGTTGACTTCAACGGGTCAACCTCTATGCCGGCATTCGTAGCGGGTATTAACGTGACTTCTCTTTATGAATTGGAGAATAATACTACCTCTAGTCCTAATTATAAGACCCAATTGACTTTTTTTAGAGAAATTAAGGAAGCTAAATAAGTTACTTAATCATTTCATATGTTGTGTTTTCTTAAATTATATATTAGTTAATTGGTCAAATTATTTAGTTTAAAGAAAAAAAAATATTTTAAGCTAATTTATTTAGCTTCTTTAATCTCTCCAAAAAAAAGTTAACTAGGTCTTATAATTAGGACCGAAGGGAGTAATAATTAATAAAATGCAAATATTTTAAAATAGGCGTTGCAATCTATATAGGGAAAATCCATCTTAGGGTCCAGATTAGCAAAAAAAAAAATGTCAAAAAAGACCCAAGAAAAAGTCACATATCAAAAAAGCCCTAAGGGCCTTTTCTGGTATTATTTCATAAAACGTTAACGTTCTTCGATATAGTTGTTAGCAGTCTTGATTTAGTTGTTAGGATCTTGTTGTTAATCTTCTTGATTTAGTTGTTAATGTTCTACTGATATAGTTGTTAATTTGACTGATTTAGTTGTTAACGTTTATGAAATAATACCAGAAAAAGTCATGGAGCCTTTTTTGACATGTGACTTTTTCTTAAACTTTTTTTGACATTTTTTTACTAATTTGGGCTCTCAGGTAGATTTTTCCATATATATATTTAAAATAGGCATTAGGGTTATGGCTTTGTGTCATTGACTCAGTGCGGCACTAAGCACTTTCCTTAGGTGCTTTTCAACAAAAAAGAGGTCATAAGTTCAACTTTCTATAAATTCAAAAGTAAACAAAAACATTAGAAGAGATATGTTATATGAAAATTGGGATGTATCTAAGTATCTAGTATATTTTGTCCATATTATAAGTCAAGTTAGTGAGAGATAGTTAACTCATTAACTTGGTCTGAAAATAAAATATATTTTTAAACTTTGTCAATATTTAAAGTTATAGGGAAACATTATATTAGACTTTAAACTTCTCTTAGTAAATTGTAATTTGCATTATAATTTTTTTAAAAAAAGTTATTAATAGCCCATCTTATTATTTATATTATACTATGAATTAAAAAATGTTTAAAAAAATTAGTTTTCCAATCACACTTGATCTTGTGTCCTAATTTTTTCATTTGAATTTATAGTTAAATTATTATAATTAAAAAATAAGACACATAAGTAGATGTGATTAGAGAAGGATGAATAAATGAAACTTGATCAAAGTATTTTCATTTTTAAATAAAGACAAACTGAATTGTTGAGAATATTAGAGATGGAGGAGAAAGGGGGAGTGATTTGGGCAGAGAAGACGCGTACTCAGTCAGTATTGGCCAAAAAAAATGGAGGACATTAACACGCGGTTCTACCATCAAAACGACCATGACCCAGCTGGATACACCTAACATTCTAGAAATCTTCTATCCTCTCCGTCCAAAATTAATAAGGTTTCTTAAAAATTCCCTAAATAAATATTTAAAATTAAACAAAAATATAATTAACTTATAGGTAGATTTTAGGGAGGATCCTATTTAAATACCATATGAATTGTCCAAACCTTGTTAACATTTGAAAATGGTATAAATGTGATAGATATCAAATTGATATTTTAAAATGTTGATAAATTTATTATATGTCATCAGTTTTTAAATAAATAGAAAAAAGGAAAATGAGTGCTTGTCGCAACACCACCGCCGATCGGCTGCCAAAGCTGTAGCTCTGGCCAGCCTACAACTGCAACTAGTCACAACCTTTACGATTTTTGTTAACACTACTACGAATTTTGCTAAAACCATTATGATTTTTGTCAACATCACTACGGATTTTGTCAAAACCATTACGAATTTTGTTAACACCACTATGGATTTTGTCAACACCATTATGATTTTTGTCAACACTATTACGAATTTTATCAAAATTATTATTCAATTGGTCATAACCTAAAACTCTTTGTTAATCATTTTGCACATATTGTCCTTACTTACCGATTTTGTTAGAGCCATTACGATTTTTGAGCCCTAGCTCCGACGGCCGGCCAGCGGTGACACTCTGGCAAGGGCTCATTTGACTTTTTTTAAAAAAAAATTAAAAACTAAGAGCATAATGATAAATTCATTAACATTTTAAAATCTGAATTTGATCCCTGTCATCTTTATATCTTTTCCAAATGTCAACGGACCTTTTATGATTTTGACAATTCATATAGTATTTAAATGAGATTTTCTTAGATTTTATGACTGTTGAATATTTTCTTGAGATGAAAGTTAGTTAAGTATGTTTAGTCATCTTAAATGGAAAGGAGTAGTTGATGGCAAAAACAAAACTAAAAATGGAAAGAGCAGTTACTATTATTATCTTCTTTTTTCATTTGGGCCTCTTTCGGATTTATATTAAACGATTTCATTTTCTAATAAAGAGCACAATGAATGGTACATTGAATTTTCAAAACATGCTATCAATTTAACTACTCCTAGTGATATTAATCGTCCCTTCAATTCCCTTCACAGATATAGTGGAGGAACATAGGCTGCTTCTTTCTAAAGATTAGCATGTACTAATTCACAAGCTAAAAAATGGCATATAAACTTTAACAATGTACTTATAAGTTTTTAATAACAATTAACTTTGAATTTTGAATCATTGCTACTTCTGGTATTAGATAACAGCTAAAATTAACTTTAGATTATGGATTAGAAAAAATAGACGTCTTCAAATTTGATTGACAGTTGGAACTAAGTACTAGATGTGTATATATAGACAAACATGTGAAACTTTTCAATTCTGAAATAGTAATGAGATGGTTATCTTTGCTTTGCCCGAAGGAGCCAATGGACAACTAATCCGAATTTATAAGTTTTCTGCAAGACTCCAACAATAATGTCATTAGACTAAAGATAAGACTTTTCCGAGAAGCGGAACACACTTGATTGGGGGATGTTTCCTGGATAAGAAATGAGAATGCAGTGATCAAATACCGCTCCAAGGTTACATACTACATATGTATACTTAATCTCTTTACAGTTAAAGTTAGGTATGTATGTCCTACAATTAGGATCAGAGGGAGTATAACATGTGAATTGTTAACGGGGCTGATATAGTTGTTAATTAACAACTAAATCAGCCCCATTAACAACAATTTTCTAACAACTAAATCAACCCATTTAACAACTATATCAGTACCCAGTTAACAACTATATCAGCCCCCGTTAACAACTCATGGAGATTCTGAAAATCTTCTGGGATTTCAGAATTATGAGGGCCTTTTTTGGGATTTTTCCTCCAAAAAGGGCCCTGAAAATAATTTTCCCTTTTTTAAAACAGCCTAATCAATTCCTTATTTCTCTCATTTCTTCTCCTCCTCGATTATTGTTGAGGGAGTTTCAATAGGGATAAATTAAAAAAAAAACATTCTTATATTTAAGACCAAAATCAAACATATCATATATTAAGGAGCGAAGGAAATACTAGATATTATATATTAAGCACGGGAAGTATTATTATGATTAAAACCACTAAGCCATCCTTAAAAGATTATACAATAATCCTTAAAGTTTTGTGCATTTTTAAAATAACATGTTTCCCTTTTACTCAATAAATTATAAATGACAAAATCAAATAGTTTTCAATTATTCAGATGAAGAGAAACTTGGTGCTCCCTCCTTCTTGTCCTAAATATAAGATAGAGTTGATTTTTTTAGAGAGATTAATGAAGCTATTTAATTTATTTTAAAGTATTTCTATTTGTAATTTTTTCTTAAATTATTTTGTTTAACTTATAAACTAATATATAATTTAAGGATCATAACATATGATATAATTAAGTAAATTATTTAGCTTCCTTATTCTCTTTAAAAAAAGTCAACTCTACCTTATATTTAAAATAAGAGACAAGTGCCTGTCTGTAATCCAACTGCAGAAATCAAACATTATATATCCTTTTGCGCTTTTTCATCATTCTCATTCTCATAATCAAATAGTTTACACATTATAAACGCTCTAGCAAAAAAAAGACATTTTAAATGCATTTTAATAGATGTTTTAAGAATTCAACCCATGTTATTAAAAGAATAGTTTGGACAGCGCAGGATAGATAATTAAATTTAAGGCGAATGTGTAAATTTAGCGATGAATAATTTTGCTATAAGTACTCATAAGAACTATTTATTTTTCATGTAAAAAGTATATATAAATAATTTATTTGGGAGCACATATTACAACGTTATCAATAAGACTTAAATTTTGTTACTTTTTGCAATGTGGGTCTACCAGTCTTTTTTTTTTTTTTTGTCATAGTCTACCAGTCTTCTCTCTTTATTATTTTAATATTTTTAATGAAAAAATATCATTTAGACTCCTTACAAACAAATTTATTTCAATTAACCTCAAATAGATTATAAAATTTCACTACACCCCTTAGGTCAAAGTGAAATTAAGTTTTTTCGGTCAAAAGATATTAATACCATTACTTTATTTTTTGGGTTAAGGAGCGATTTGACTAACAAATTATTGGCTCGAGCGTCAAAGATAATTAACTTTTAAATGGACCAAAAAATCCAATAAACTTTTAAAATGTGAAAAAGCATGATAAACTTTTAAAAATGTCGATCAATGACCTTAATAGTTAGAAAAAGATAACGTTCGTTATTTAAGGTGCGATTGAATGAACTTTTCTTGGGGCGTTAAAAGACAAAAAACTCTTTGGGAGTCTTTCAAGACAAAATTTAAATTTATTTAAATTAAATAATTTTTTTCTCAATTGTCATTATTCAAAACTACTTGTATAGTTATCTATGGATAAAAATTACTCATTTGCTAAAATAAACAAAACTTTTCATTAAAAACATAATTATATGATTTAACTAAAACTCAAGGTATTTTATAATTTATTATATATGTTAAACAAAAAAAAATTATATGATTTATTTTTATTTTAAAAGAAATTTATGTGAGTTAAAAAATTCATTTAATGTTAATAAAATTTAAAAAATCTATTATATCTGGAAAGAAATGGAATGCGTTTAATTTTTATTTTTATAAAAAAGGCTTAATGGATATCAGCGTTGATCTTAATAATATAAATCAATGACTTGATGATATATTTGTTAAAAGATAACCTAAAAAAACACATGTTATACTCCTCCGATCCTAATTGTAGGACATACATACCTAACTTTAAAGAGATTTAGGTTATCTTTTTTAACAAATATATCATCAAGTTCAGCGATTTATATTATTAAGATCAACGTTAATATCCATTAAGCTCTTTTTATAAAAATAAAAATTAAACTCATTTCATTTCTTTCCGGATATAATAGATTTTTTAAATTTTACTAACATTAAATGAATTAATTAAATCACATAAATTTCTTCTAAAATAAAAATAAATCATATAATTTTTTTTGTTTAATATATATAATAAATTATAAAACACCTTGAGTTTTATTTAAATAATATAATTATGTTTTTAATGAAAATTTTTGTCCATAGATAACTATATAAGTAGTTTTGAATAATGACAATTGAAAAAAAATTATTTAATTTAGTTAAATTTAGAATTTTTGCCGAGTCCTAAGTAAAAGCAAGGGCACAAAAGGCCTCCGGAGTAAAAGTTCATTGGTCAATCTCGCACCTTAGATAATGACGTTATCTTTTTCTAATGGCGTTGTCTTAAGCGCACATTATTAAAAGTTTATTGTGTTGGGTGCACATTTTTAAAATTTATTGGTATTTTTGGTCCACTTAAAATTTATTGGGTTAAGCCTTTCTTTGGCCAATAGTTCGTTAGTAAATCATTCCTTAACCCTTATTTTTTTTATATAGCATTTATAAGATAAATATAGGCATTTTAAGACAAAAAAGATATTACAAGACACATAAGTAAATGACCAAAATTTTTAACCCCTTAGTCATTTACATGTTTATCTTGTAAATATTTTTATATGTCTTAAAAATGTCCATATTTGTCTTATAAGTACTCCTATAAAAAAAGGTATTATTATCTTTTTCTGACAAAACTTAATTTCATTTTGATTTAAGAGGGTGTTATGAAATTTCAAAATTATTTGGAGTTAATTGAAATAAAATTGTTTATATGGGGTGTAAGTGATATTTTCATATTAAAAATATTAAAATAATTGAAAAGATTGATGAGAATCACAATATTAAAAAATAACGAAAGTTAATCCTTATTAACAGCGTTGCCTTATCTAATTCCAAACAAATTATTTATTTCCACTTTTTGTACGAAAATAAATAATTCTCATGGGTATTGAATATTGATAGAAAAATTGTTCATTGTTAAATATTTATATGAAATTATATTTTATAAATTATCAGTCGGCTCTCCCGATCTTCACAAATCTCAAACCTCTCATCCTCACCCTCCGTCTCTCGCTAATCTTCCAGGCTTCCGGGAGTCTTAACTCTGCTTTGGTTAAGCAGGAGGAACTCGTCGAGTCATCGATTCTAGTAGTCCAGGTCGGCCCTCGCCGGCAACGCTCTCTCGCCGTTACACAAGTAAGAGCATGACCGGATCAGCATCTCGTTTTCACTCCCCTTCATTTTTGATAAAATTTCTTAAATCTATTTCAAATTTGTGATCGTTTGCTTTATCAGGTGAAACTTAATGTACTGATTGATCAAAGCTACCTATTTTCCTGAACAGCAAACATTGGGAAACTATATTTGACTATTGCATGTTTGATGTTGCGGAAAAAGAATATTTTGTCACTAATTAGTCCTTGGAATGGTTGTTCACAAGTCTTATAACTTTGTATTGATAGTTTGATTATATGAGTTTCACCTGATAATTCATCCTTTATGGAATCATTAGATTAAACATAATTTCACAATGCTTCTGTTTTCTTGGTGCCTTGGTGGTAAGTTAGTGTTATCATCTAGTTACCAATGACAAGGACTGCTTTTAAATTAAGCTTTACGTTAGGTTCTGTTTTTAGTTTTGAGCTAATGGCTTCATGCTGATTGGTATACATTCAAAAGTTATTAAACGTTTGGAGTAATTATAGTTTACATGTTTCCAACTATAAAATACAGGAAAAGCCTACACTTTGACTTGGTAATATTCAGGAACAACTTCTCGAATTTTTTACTTCATTATCTTAAATTGACTTTAACATCTGGATTTTTGAGACAAGTATTTTTACTTTTGCAGCAACGTATTACCCTACTTGATATCTATATCTTATCTTCCTTCGGAAGTAACTACCAAAGGATGCTTTGGAAAATTACTTTACCGTGAAACCCATTAATTTATGATTCAGTTCACAGGGATACATGGCTTCTTAATCTCAGGAGCTAGTTTTTAATATAGTTCTCCCAAAGTTTCTTCATTTGGGATTAGAGTGTTCAGTTGCAGTCCGGCAACCACATCCTAGTTGCATTCTTTCAACCTCAGTTCGTGATGCTATAATGGTTTTGCGAGCCTAGGGTCCTGTAGCATGTTGAAGTTAGGGCCTAATCCCAAGATATGAGAACTGAGTCCCCATCAGAAGCACAAGATTCTGATGTGGTTTATAAGCACTTCAGGTTCACAAATTTTACGAGCTAGATATTTGGGTGTGACATACTCAATCACTTCTATAGAAAAACCCAGTGGTTGAAAGGGGGAATGACATGAAATTTTGATGCAAGTTGGTCTGTGTGAAGCTTGTGAGTCCGTCTAAGTGACAGCAAAATTTCTGTTTTCTCACTGATGAAAACTTTTCTAGTGGACTTGTTCTGTGAATCAGATAAAAATGATTTTTCCTTTATATGTTCCCCTCTCTTTAGTGGCAGTAGCTTTTCACAAGAGAAGCTGCATTCTGATTTTATTTAGGCAGTCAATAAGCTGTGATCCTTGGTTTCTATGATCGTCACCTTGCATTCTGTGTAGTTTTGCATGTAACCTGTCTTGATTCATTAGTTTGTCTCAGGCTGATTATGTTGTAAACTATATCAGACACAATGGAAGGAGATGCCAAGAAGCAAGATGAATCGTTGGTGAAATTGAAAGTCTTATTTTTTGCGAGAGCTCGTGATATAACGGGATGGAGCGAGTTGCCACTGGAGATCTCATCGGGCAGTACTACTAATGACTGTTTGAAAAAACTACTTATCAAGTTTCCAGGTTTGGAAGAAATAAGAGAGTGCATAGCTCTGGCTTTGAATGAAGAATATGCAACAGAATCAACTGTTGTTAAAGACAGAGATGAGTTGGCCATCATACCTCCAATAAGTGGTGGTTGAAACTGGCTTAGCCTTCTGAAACTGCAGGACACAGTCACTTCGAAGCTCTGGTGAATATTTCCAGAAAAGAAAATTTGGATTCTAATAAATCCTGATGAGTCATGTATAGAATCCCAGACAAAAGTGTGGAATTGTTATTATCTTTTCAGAAAATAAAGAAACTAGATTTATTTTGCCAAGTTTCTTAACAATCATCTGCTTTTTGTATATTAAAATGACTGAATTTGATTTTTTTCCCCCTATGATATGATGATCTTGTGGAAACAAGAAAAGTTGTACTTTCCACGAGTTTTGCTTGAACAGTCAGTATTTCATTTACAACAGTTGAATGTGCAGATTTGTAGCCCTACACACGACTACACGAGTTTTGCTTGAACAGTCAGTATTTCATTTACAACAGTTGATGTGCAGATTTGTAGCCCTAGTGCCCTACACACAATGTGTCCATCTTTCTAAAATTCATCAAAAATTAGGGGGATAAGAGAACATGGAGAATTGTTATGTGGTCTAATCACTAAAAAGTCTAACAAGTAAGCATCATTCAATTTGTTGTCATTTACTACTATGGATTTTGTCACCGAATGCTCCGAATCTTATTAGACCATTGTATGTTATTTACTTGTGGTAAGACTTTTTAGTGATTATATTAGTTATGTGGGACTGCGAAATAATTTTTCTGAAGGATACAAGATCAGACCTCAGACACACATATTATAATTAATATCCATTTGTTCATAAATATAAGATATGGTTGATTTTTTTTAAAGGAGATTAAGGAAGTTAATTAAACTACTTTAAAATATTTATATTTATCATTTTTTTTTTCCAAACTAGTTTTCGTAACATATAAATTGATACATAATCTGATGATCTATAACATATCATATAATTAGGTAACTTATTTTGCTTCTTTAACTTTTCCAAAAAAGGTATTTTGTCTTTATCATTTTTTCTCCAAACTAGTTTTCGTAACATATAAATTGATATATAATCTAATGATCTACAACATATGATATGATTATGTAACTTATTTTGCTTCCTTAACCTTTCCAAAAAAAAGTATTTTGTCTTTATCATTTTTTCTCCAAACTAGTTTTTGTAACATATAAATTGATATATAATCTGATGATCTACAACATATGATATGATTATGTAACTTATTTTGCTTCCTTAACCTTTCCAAAAAAAAATATATTTTGTCTTATATTTTGGATAGGAAGGAGTCCTACATTTGGTCCTAAATATATGACTCAATTGATTCTTTTGGGGAGATTAAAGAAGTTAATTAAATTACTTTAAAGTATTTATATTTACCGTTTTCTTTTAAACTAATTTGTCTTATTTATAAAATGATATATAATTTAATTATACACAACATATAATATGATTAAGTAATTTATTTTGCTTCATTAATCACTAAAAAAATTAAATTATGGCTTATATTTAGGACCAAATAATATTGTTTTTTCAACTAAAATATTATACTTTGAAGGAGAAGAATCATTAAAATCAACATAAAATAACAATCTGAAAGTCTAGCTTGGTATATGAAAGTAGTCTTCGTATAATTGTTCTATATAAGCTTTCTAATATTATATAGGGAATCTATTCTAATAAATAGACACTAAACAGTTTATGGAGGGAGAAGAAAACGCTACCTAATTTGATCATACATTTCAAGACAATACTTAAAATCAAGGTTGTCAAACTCAAGAGTTTAAATAAATTCATGTGATGTAAAGCTTCGTATCGTGAATTCAGATAAATCGCTAAACTCATAAGAGTTTACTTTTACTATTAAATATGTATTAATAGTGTAAAATAAATAACTAAAATATAAAAAAATGACAATAATTTGATTTAAAAATATTTTAAATCCAAATAATTGAAATTAAACCCATTAACATTCAAAATTTACCATATTTAATAAAGAAATTTCTATAAAACTTATATATAAAGTTGTTGAGTATGATTAAATAAAAAAAGTTAACACGAATTTAAATGTGAGTTAACACGGTTTTGTAAGTTAGAAAGCGTAAAAAGCGAGTAAACTTCGATATATAAACTTGTGAGTTTAACCAGAGTTTACACTTGATCAAGTTTCTTAGTGATTATTTCGATTTGATAAAGTAGAGGCGTAAAGGCAGAACTCAAAGAAAGTAACTCTGCAAATTTAACAACCATGCTTCAAATCCATTGTAAAGATAATTTTATTTAAAATGATGAGACCAAATAATTAAATATTATACTGTCAATGTCACATTGACATGGTAAACCATGTCATTATTATAACATGTTAGAAACTTCATCTTACAGGTCACTATATTCCAGTAAATTATTACTCCATATTTATTTATTTCACTTAAAACCTATATTCAATACATTATAATATATACATGTGTAACGTGTCGGGAGAAATTCCAGTTTATCCAAATACATGTGTAACGTGAAAAAGGATATTTATGTTTGATATATAGTAAATGAGAAAAGTATTTCTCCAGTCATGGGAGATGGAGTTATCTCCAATGACCCCAAAACTACGTCGTTTTGAATTAATGAATGGTGTGTTAGTAATTTTAGGTGAATTATTGAAGGGTGTTTTGTAAAATTTATATGATTAAAAAATATACAAAATTACAAAACACCTTTCATTAATCCAAAACGACGTAGTTTTGGGGTCATTTGGAGATAACTCTATCTCCAAATTATTTGGAGAAATCTTTTACCCATAGTAAATATAAGCTTTAAGTAAAATATTAATACATTTTTCTTGCTAATCAGAAAACATTGGATTTTTTTGTTGTTGAACAAGTCAAGTGTTTTTTGTTTGTTTGAAAATAATAAAAATAAATAAATATTATAATACAGAATATGCCCAAGAAAAGAAAAGGTCAACTGAAAGACTTAGAGATTTTTTTTTTTTAATAAAAAAAATCCCTTTTCTTTTCCTTTTTTTGAACATGTATGCTTTTGACTATATCTAATGCAATAAAGTACCCCCTGCCAGCGCCTAGTGACACGCATGCCGGCCTTTGCCAGCGTTTATTAGGGTTTGAACCTTGCCAGGACGGTTTGGTCCCCAATGCAAAAAAAAATAAAAAAAGTACCCCCTTTGATTGGGGGAAAAATTAGAAGATAATATTAATATAGTTATAAGTTAGGGCGAGGGTCCCGTTCATGCATATCATGTTTTTTTTTTTAATAAAATTTTTAGGAAAGGGGTTGGTTCGCGTGATCCAAGCGAGTGAAATCTCTTTTTCTCCAAGTATCTACCAATGTTAGGTGGGAGGCATGAGTGTCTATTACCTTGCCGGTGTTAACTGTGACCTATGTTTAAGACGCTTCCCCGCCTTGATCAACTTCAGGATCGAACCCCCTCCCTTTAGTAAGAGTATTCAACTCCTTTTTGCCAGTTGAGCCAAACGAGGAGGGTATATCATGTTAAACATGCAGGGAATTAATCTATTAATGATGCTTTTCCGATGTCAAAAGCCAAAAGGGTTTACAATTTTTTTTTTAATTTCTTTTGAAAAAAAAAGTATAGAACAGGGGGCGGGGGCATAGGCGCTCCACTTGTTTCTATTAAAGGCCTGGTCGCTGGATCAAAGAGTAAACATTGAGCGTACTAATTTCAAAAAGTAGGCCCATTAAGATAAATTAGGCCCAACTCCCAAACAATTTTTGCATCCGGTATAAAAAAAGATACATCAAATAGGAGTTGGATCTAGCGGAAGGGGCTAGTTCCTCACAATGTGAAAAACTAAAGTTTGAATCCCCACTGGGAGAAATGTCCACATTTAGTATCCGATAATACTTCAAATATAATTGTCATCAATATAAAGATATCTATGATTAACCCCAAAAAAAAATTCATACATCAAATGAGATGAGATTGAGTCTCTCTCTCTCTCATAGAAATATGATGTAGGAGTATTAAAATGTTTCATTTTCCTAGGATCCAACAGATTCATACTTCTAATATATGTTTATCTTTGTTCGTGGATTTTTTTTTTTAAATTTTTACTTTATTGTACGCATCTGGCCTTCACATATTGCTGCTGTGCTCCATTAATCACTTCTCGAGCTGCCATTCTTATTTCAATACTCACTCTTCGGAATTAATAAAACCAAAATGAATGAAGAAGCCTTTGCTTTAATTTATTGCTAATTATACCAAGAACACAAAATATCCATCCTCGAGCAGAGTGTTTAGAGGTTTGATTTGTAACTCTTTTTTATAGAACAAGCCTTGTTTAGAGAAATATGTCATTTTTACCCTTTCTCCTAGAACATGGATTGTACTCCGATATAAGTTCCTATTTCTAATTAATATCAATAGTTTGCATAGAAGGCCACACTCATTTATTTCCAGCTAGCATAGGAATGGTTCAAGCGCATTCATTGCATTTGTTTTATGAATATTGTGATTTGTTAAAAACATTATATTATTGATACTCAATAAATTTCATTATCAAATATTTAACTTCCAATATGTATTGTTATATTCAAGTCGCATATGGGAAAGCTCCAAGTGTGGTGGCGTTTATAAATGTAATGAGACCTCTTTTTTAATAGGCTAGTATTTTGGGATTATCTCTCTCTTTAAACTTGTAATCAACACTTTGGTGTTTTGGTTGAGAGCTCAATGTTCATGGGAAGGCTACCCATAAAATCTCTTAATGGACTCCTCCTCTTGATACGTTAGTCTTTTTGGATGAGTTCTTTATTTAGGTTTATGATCATCATATTAATGCTTTTTCTTAAGAGCTAGCCCAATGCTTATGAAAAAATCTACATACAAAATCTTCTAATCGGCAAGAGAGGGAATAAAGTGTGATGGGCTTTATAAGCCCAAGAGACTACTTCCCTACTAATAGATTTTTTTTATTTTAGAACGTACTTTCCTTTTGGATTTGTATTCATTACATAGCAAATCACCACTCATCTGCATGACATTGACTTGCATATATTCCCAAATAACACATTTCACAACTCAAATCAAATAGCTAATGGAGGTCTTGTAATTTAAATGACACCGCTTCCAAAACTAAGAAGTTTAGTTTTGAAAAAAAAACATCAAAGTGACTCCCAAATCGTTAACTTTACAGTTGTCTATTATACACATACACACACATATATAGTTGTAATTGACACCCAAGCCATGCTATATACAAAGTACGGACTCAAGACCACAACATCTAGTCCCTTCCCACACTGCTTGATATATTCAATCTCAAATATAATATCCCTTACTCTCTCAACCCAAAACTTTGAAACGATGCAATCTCACCCACAGTGTCCTCCTGCCACAGACAATGGTGTGTTTGTCTACGTGTCAGGTTCCTATTAGTCCCTTTCCCATGAAGGATTCTCATGGGAAGTTACCACATTCCCACCCAATCACAGACCGTGGAACCTTACTTGTGGAACCTTACTTGTGGCCCCACTTACCCACCAAACCGCCCATCTAGAATCACGCATGGCCTCCACTGCCGTTCCCCGAGCGTCACCATTCCTCATCTATCCCCTTCATCCATTTTCACACCCACGAAGGTATCCAGCTCTCCTTCCCGTTTCTCCCACTTATTACAGGCGGAGGATAGCTCACTCTCTCCCCTGACGCCGTATTCGTAGCTTGCATGTTACTCCCCATGCCCTGTACTATACGCGTCTCCGGAGCGTGAGGCCACACGCGCCACACCTTCACGGACTTATCCAAGCTCCCCGTGTAAACCGTCCACCTGTGCTGCTGTTTGTTTCCTTCTTCCTCTTCTGGCTCCGCGGCTATGCATTTAACGGGTCCGGTGTGACCCGTCAGAACCGAAAGACACGTGTGGGACCCATTCACCTCCCTTTTCCACACGCAAACATTCTTATCCGCCGCCCCACTGAACACCAGGCTCTTCCCGGCCGCCAAGCACAGCACCGCCAGCTTGTGGCCTCTCAGGAATCCGCCGTGCTTCAGGTTGTTCTTCTTAGACCGTTCCCAAAAATTCACCACCCCGTCCGACGACCCGCAATATAAAACCGTCGACCACGTGTTCACAGCCAAAGCCGTTACGGCGTTTTCCTGCTTCAACAGAATCCGATCCAGCACGTGCCTCGTCTTCCCTTCCCACGTGACCTCCTTCCTCCACATCTTAACCGTCCCGTCCGCCGATCCTGTGAAGACAAAACACTGGAACCCAGCCACCACCGAATTCACTGCATCATCATGCGCCTGAATAGATTCCAAGCATTTAAAATCCGAAATTCGCCACACTTTCAGGGTTTTATCCCACGATCCCGAGTATAACAACCCATGATCTTCGTCCAAACTCAGGCTCGAAATAGCGTCGTAGTGTTTGATTCTCAGCGTTTTTTTGTGCCTCCGGATGTTTACATAGTTCTTCGGATTCGTCGAGCTTTTGACAAAGTCCGTGAAAGTGGGCAAGGTTCCAATGCGTTTATGATAGCCAGGGATTTTCTGTGAGCTCTTCCAGACTCTGATTTTCCCGTCCTGGTGGCCGGTGAAGATTTTCTCGCCGGAGATAACAATGGCTTTCACTAATCCACTGTTCGATTTGAATCCCCCGTGGCTCCTGAGATTCTTCCACACTCTTATGTTTTTGCTATCGGTTCCTGTGTATAACAAATCGCCGGAAAGCGCCAGAGAATATATGTTACCCTCCTCGCGGACGAGTGACTTGATGAGGCTATTTTGGTGGCATCCGTCGTTATCCCCGCTGCCGTGGGAATTACTATCGTTCATCGGCGATGACAGCAACCAGGGAGATTTGTTATACGGCGAGGCCAACGGATTCCACGGAGACATCAAATAAGGAGAGCTGGCGGTGCTCGTGGAGGTGCTGTCGGCGTAGTTTAGCGGGCTTGAAGTTGAATCCTGCTCGCCGCCGTAGCTATTGGAGCAAAACGACGTCGGTTCGGAGTTCAACAGGGCTCCGAATCTCGGACGATGAAAACCTGCAGGCTCAGCCACCATCTTGCTTCCCGGGGTATTTTTCATCCAAGAAAATAATCGAGAAAATTTTCAAATGAGACAACAACAACAAAAATTCAGGAAAAAAATTCAGGTAGGAATTATGTTGGTGAAGGAATTGAAAGACGAGGGTGGGGGGATGGTTGGTGTATTTATAAGGAAAGGGGAAGGACACGTGGCGGTGGGAAACGCGAAATGCAGGACACGGAAAAGAGGGAGAGCCGGTAATGTGGGAAGCGAAAATGGTAACGAATATTGTTTTAAACTGGAACCAGTTTCCCATCTATCTTAGGAAAGGTGTCGAGAACTTTATTTTAATCTTAACCATGCAGATTTCTTCTAAAGGTTTAAATTTAATTTTTTTTAACTGTCAATTTTTAAATTAAAAAAAAAAAATTTAAAAAAAATTAATTAAAAAATTATCTTTATTTTAGATTTTTATCCATTTGAATAATTATTTTTAAAATAAAATAAAATAAATTAAATCAGGCCAAAATGCCTAAATCTCATCGAGCGGTCAGGATGGGAAGAAAATTTCTCCCTATCTATCTTTGAGATAGGTAGGAAAACTGATCCCATTTTAAACTAGGTAAGCTTCACACGCTATTTGGAGTAGGAAGCGAGGGTTGGTTTTATGGAGGCGAAGATTTTTGACCTTTGAATCTAAAACTAGAAGGGGTGTTAAGAAATATTGACTTTTGCAAAGGGTCAAAAATGCGCTTTTCAGACGATGACACGTCGCCGTTTATTTCTCACATGATTCATGATTGTGGATAGATCGCGTAAGGTTACGGCTCTCTCTGCCTATTTTAGTACAACGCTTACGTGCGCGTTGTGTCACCATTTTAGAACTTGAAACAGGATTTACTAATTGGGGGTCCCCAAACTAACATACTAATTATGACGAGGAAGGAAAGTTTATCACTTTTCCCGAGTTAATACGTGACAATTTCACGTTAAATGTAATGGGTCACTTGTCTTCAATCAAATATGCTCCACGATGATTTACATGAATGTTTTTGTGATATTATTTATAAAATATGACATTGATGATTTATTATAATTTTTTTATTTACACGAATTGATCAACGTTGGTGTGAGAAGACCGAATTTAAAGATTTTTCTTGATTTTGATTAAAAATATTGGAAGATGAGCCACTCAGAAATAATACCGGAGAAAATGTTTTTCTTTTTCACAATAACCTTCAATTACAAGTATTCAATTCCATCACATTGCTATCACTTAAGTCATTAGCTCCAGCAGAGTGCTATTTTTTATTGATGCATATATATATATGTGTGTGTGTGTGTGCCTTTTTTATTAATATTAAAAAGAATATAT
The DNA here is from genome assembly GCA_019022615.1 of Acacia melanoxylon. Lineage (NCBI taxonomy): Eukaryota > Viridiplantae > Streptophyta > Magnoliopsida > Fabales > Fabaceae > Acacia > Acacia melanoxylon. Next base: position 5,254,913 of record JAFJYJ010000007.1, read on the forward strand.
ATTAAAACTAGTATATACACGTATATATCACGCCACATATATAGCTAGAAGAATACATATATAAAGACGTACACGCTGCATGCATGCATTAAAAGTAAATGTGTGTGCGATTTGGTGATGATTAGGTGTAACATTTTCAACGGTAACATATGAAACCAAAACCCAAAATCAAGCGGGGCATGTGCTGGTGCATCAGGGCAAACGATGAATTTGGAAATAAACAAGCGGAAGAAGCAAGGGGCATTTAATTTAAAGAAAGTTCTGAGTTCCCAAAAAAAAGTGAAACAAGATCGGTGAGATATTTTGACACGTTTCAAGTATTGAGCACAAGTCAAATATATACACTCCAATCCATATTATACACTCCACATGTTCTTAATATAAAAAGACTAGATATTAAGGAAATTAAATAAGTTAGTTAATCATAATACATGTTGTATATCATTTGATTATAGATCAGTTTATATGTCAGAAAAATTAATTTAGTGTAAATACAAATATCTTTTCGTGTATGGCGTTTTCTAGAAAGTGTTAATAGTCATGTTTTTATAAGATATTTAATTGTCTTAAAAATTATTAAATATCTTTTCATAAATGCCCATATTTAATAATGATAGTGAGGGTATAAATTACTCCTTCGGCCCTTATTATAAGCTTCAATTTTTTTATGAATTGGTTTGATTATTTTTATAAGCTACACTTTGGAGATATATAACACATTTAATGTATTTTTTTTTATCATTTATCCTAATTAATTATGTCTCTCTCATTTCTTTTTTCAATCATTATCTCTCCCACTTACCCTCTCCATAAATAAAAGTGTTTTGGGAAAATAAATCGTATATATTTTGTATGTATTTATTGTATTTAACCAATTATAATAGTCATTTTTTTTGGTTAAGCATATGTATCATCTTATTTGAGAGACGGTCAAGTTTTAATTAACATATTAATTTGTTTAATTTAGTTATTTAAGGCTTATAAAAAAAGATCAAAAGGACTAATACATAGTGCTCCTCTATTCTTAATTAAATGTACTTGGAACATAATAATTTGTAGTGAAGTTTGTATTAAAAAATAGGTCCTATATTTAAAACCGAAAATAATATTAGAGTTGTTGGGAAAAGAAAGCTTAGAAGTTATCTCGCAAACCACTTGAATTTAATAAGAAGCTTAATGATTTTAATTGTTTTTATTAATACATGAAAATTAACTAAAAGTGACTTATATACTAGTATTTAGAATAGAAGTACTCCCTCCGGTCCTAATTATAAGTCAATTTATAATCTTTAACACCAGCTTTGAATCCAACACTTGCTTTAGTCTCTGTTTGTGGTGACATAAATCCCTCCCTAAAACTTATGAATTAAGAATTCTCGCAACAAAATAGACATAATTGACTTTTTTGAAGAAATTAAGGAAGCTAATTAAATTACTTTAGAGTATTTTTATTCGTATTTTTTTCTGCAAAGTAATTTGTTTGACTAATAAACTAATATATAATCTAAAGATACACAACATATAAAATGATTAAGTAACTTATTTAGCTTCTTTAATCTCTTCAAACAAAATCAACTATGTCTTATAATTAGGACCAGAGGTAATAATATATATGATGGCCGTAGCAAGATGCCAAAATGAGGGGCGACAAGGGAGATGACAAGTCATAAGGTTGGTTGAACCACAAATTAGATTTAGGATATTAAAGGGATTGTAATCTTAATATTTTGTCGTTACACAATCCTAAAGAGTTACTATGATACCACATATATATGTCAACGCCCTCATCAATTGGCAACTACCTTCGTCTTTAGCTTTTCCTATCCCCTCCACACTATCTTCCATCCTCTTTGCCTTATCTGTTTTGTTTGTTTGGATATGTTCTTTTCCCAATACACTACTCCCTCCCGTCCTTTCATATTTATCAATTTTTTATTTTCTTTTATAAAAAAATTATCGCTATTGATGCTCCTTCAACAATAATCAATAAGAAGAGGAAATAATAAAGGTAACTTGTTTGTGTCTCCTAACATATGAAACTAATGAAGCAGACAAATTCCAAAGAAAATAATAAAAAGGTGTGCTATTTTTGTATGGGGTGACATTTGTTAGCCAAACAGGGTTATGACGCGTGTACAGGCGTGGGCAACACGAAACATGTCCTACGATTGTAACATGTGTCCAACCACACGAATTAACAGCATAGTAGCCATGCCCTAATTCTTTTTTGAGTAAAAGCATGATGATATTAAGAAGTAATATAAAATGTATTACAAGGTATGATAAGAAATACTACAACTACTATTTGGTAACTTAGAAAGAAAATCAGATGTTACAACTGAAATTGAATACGACAGCTAGACTTAAAAGAATTCCAAGAACTTGGAGATGTCATCTCAACGATCCTACTAGATGATCCAAATGAATGATGCAGCTGTATAAAAATTTTCTTCCCACAAATAATCTAGAGTCTATGAGATCCATAATTAGCATTTAGCAGCATACATATTCTGAGTTTATAAACATGCCCTAATATTTTGAATTCACTAATCAAGAGTCTATTATACTATTGGGATTGTGTGATCAGGAGGATCTGCATGTTTGATTATTACTTCCTCCCGTCACATATATGAAATAAAGTTGATTTTTTTTTAGAAAGATTATGGAAGCTAAATAAATTATTTAATCAAATTATATTGTGTATCCTTAAATCATATATCAATTTATTAGTTTAAAAAAAGTTAAAAATATAAATACTCTAAATTAATTTAATTAGGCTTGCCTTAATCTCTCTAAAAAAAATAACTTTATCGATATTTAAGATCGGACCGAAGGAAGTATTAATCAACTACCTACATAAAGCTCTTTGAGAGTTCATCGAGTGTCACCGATTAGCTGCCTTATCTAAACACTATTGTGTTTAGATTGTCCTTAGGAAAAGGGGAAAAAAACTTCTCCATTGGAAAATTTATGGGGTTACTGACACTTGGCTGTTTTATTTTTCCTTAAATAAAAAACTATGTCTTTTTGCTGCCATATTCGTTGCACTGATTTATTTTATTAGTACATAATATTTACTTTAACAACACGATTCGTGGGTCACCAAATCTTTGTATGAATATTTATTAATTGGTTGAATATTAAAAATTTAAAATGGTATACGTACGTACGTGGGTTTCTATATAAAGGGGACACAACATGTCTTTGTGGGAAAAGATCCGATTTTCGGGTTAGATTCTCCTTGCAAACCCTGTTCTTATTCAGTGACTAATGATATTATAATTAATTTGTGGTAGCTAGTATATATATTGACAATGTATTTTTAATTTTGTTCATTTAATTTGGCCTCTTATTTTCTTCACTTTATATACCTACTTCTTGACTTCTATATGCAAATCATCGTCATTCTAATTGCCTTAAGATTTGGGTTACCTCCTCAAGCTTGGATACGCCCTTTTTTCTTTGTATTGAGGTCAATGCATGTATTCTAAATATTTGTTTGATATTTTCTTTCTTATAATATCATCAATAATACATATCATGTACACATTTATACTCATAAAAATATACAGCTGGATTTGATAATCTCTTCCCATATTAAAATAAACCCTTGAAACGGGATGATTTGGGGATGAAGGAATAAGTTATTATTTGAAGAAGGGTTTAGTATGTCAGATCGTCCTGAGTTTGTTGTCCAGAATTATGTTAGAGATTGTGTTACCTCGTTAAACAGATTTGATGACCTTGGGTTGTTAAAGAAACCAAGGGAAATTAAATGGAATTTCCCAGAAGAGGGGTGGGTGAAACTAAATTTTGATGGTGCGGCTAGAGCAGTGGCGGAACCAGGAAATTATTTTTGCCCGGGCCAAACAATTAACATATTAAACTATTTACTAAATAAAATCGCATAATATTTAAAATACAAATAAATACTAATCGACAATTAAAAATCAAAAGATAACCTAGTAAATAAAAATTCTATCACGTTTAGAAGGAGACTCATTAGAAAGTACATCACTTTCAGAAATTATTTTCTTAGAAATGCCACTTTCTGAAGTTATTTTCTTCTTAAAGAAGACATCTATGCTTTTCTGTTTATCCTTACTCATTTTTTTCAACCTACAAAAATTTGGTGACTCAGAATATATATTGATGTTAGTGTTAATTAGTATCTTGTGTTACTAAACATTAATTCTTATAGTACTACTCAATCCACAAAACTAACATTTAAATGTGTATCCTACTTACCTCAAAACAAAATAATTAGAGAAAATAAAAGAAATATAATATGAACCCAAAAAATATTTTTAAAAAAACATACAAATCGATTCAATTTCAAATTAAACAAATAACCTATTATAATCTATTTTTTAAAAGAGAAATTCATTATAAAATCATAAGACAACCAAATAATAAATTCAAACCGATTAAAATTAGCCATTAATCATCATCTACATATATATATAGTCATCTATTGTCAAAACTCAAGACTTTCCCGAAATCATAATCCCAAACTTTTCACTAATCAACACAATATTACCCTCATTAGAAAGATAAAAATACATAGAATAACTTTCATAAAAGGAGTGAGGTGAAAAGAAGTGATTTTGAGTACCTATTTGGTCCTTAAAATGAAGATGAACAACATCAGATATAAGATGATACTAATATTTTCAATTGGTATCTCAAACAAAATTTTTACTTTCCTCTCACATCCCAAAAAAAGAGTATAATTATAGAAAAAATAAGAATTTAACTGGGGCCAAATTAGTGGCCAAAATAAAATATTATATAATACATACATATAAATATATAAGATAAAAAAAAACCAGCTGGGGCCTTGGCCCCAGCTGGCCATAAGGTGGCTCCGCCACTGGGCTAGAGGATGTCCAGGCTTGGTAGGGTGTGGAGGGGTATTGAGGAGGAGTGATGGTAGCTGGATTTGTGGGTTTGGTAGGAAGTTAGAACGATGTCAGGCTTTGGCTGCTGAGACTTGGGGGTTCGTACAGGGTCTTAGATTGGCACAGGGTTTAGGCTTCAACAAGATCATTGCAGAAGGAGACTCAACGATGGCGTTACACATGATTCGGGATGCTTGGAGTCAAGAAAGGGCCGGAGATAGAATTCTGAATGCATGGCTACGAGACAATAACAATGATCTACAAATTTGTTTTTCTCATATTCTACGAGAAGGCAACACTGTGGCAGATTGGTTAGCCAAACATAGTTTTATTTGTAATGATGATTTTACTGATTTTGATGCTCCTCCAGCAGGGGTGGTAGATTTTCTGTTCAGGATACTGTGGGAGTTGTTTACCCACGTTACTTTTTTTATTGAAATAATGGGCAATTAAGCCCCAATTTTTACCCAAAAAAAACCCCCTTTAACACACACACACACACACTCACTCACTCACTCACTCACTCACTCTCTCTCTCTCTCTCTCTCTCTCTCTCTCTCTCTCACACACACACACACACACACTCACTCACTCTCTCTCTCTCTCTCTCTCTCTCTCTCTCTCTCTCTCTCACACACACACACACACACACTCACTCACTCACTCACTCACTCACTCTCTCACTCACTCTCTCTCTCTCTCTCTCTCTCTCTCTCTCTCTCTCTCTCTCTCTCTCTCTCTCTCTCTCTCTCTCTCTCTCTCTCTCTCTCTCTCTCTCTCTCTCTCTCTCTCTACTATTATATATATGATGAACATATCATATAATGCCCCCATCATACTTGTGTATGCAACAGAAGCTATGAATTGAATATAAAAGTTGAAGGAGATTAAATAAATTAATTAATAAGGTATACTCTTATTGTTTCCGAATCATCAGACACGTTAACCTAATCGCAAACATATTCATTTTTTAACCAGTATGTGATAAATGGCCTTCCCGATTGAGAAAGTAATCTTACGTGAACTAATAAAAAGGAAACATCATTGTTGTGAGAAAAGATACTTACATTATTATAATCATTATTAGAGATAAATATGGTGATGATAGCAAGTGTCCCCGACGCTAGCTGTCACATACCTGATGTTACGAAATTATATATTAGATAATGTTGTGATGTAAATAAAAGCTATACTAGTGCTGATTAATTTGAATGATTCAAATTTTGAGTTGCCTCAGCTTAATCAAGATTATATTTATTATTCTGATCTTTTGATTAAATTATTAGTTTGATTGAAAATATCCTAAATTAATTAGTGTTTTAGTCGTCTGGTTTTCTTTATTTTTGTTGTACATCAGGAAATATAAACTTGCACAAACCAGGGAAATTAATTCCGAAAGACTGAAACAGTGATTAGTCGGTTTAATCATATCGTCCAATAATAATGGATATAGAGGTGGAAATAGACTAGGCTAAGCTTTAGCAAAATAGGTTGGGCTGCTATGAAGATTCAAAACTTGAGTCAATAGGCTTCTTTTTAGGTCTGAGTCTGAGCATTTAAAAGGCCTAAAGGTTATTTAGAGAAAATATAAGCCTTTAAATAAGCTTAAAGCTTATGTATCTAAATTTATATATAATTCATCAAGTCTATTTAAAAGCTCGTGTTTATCTCTTTAAAGTTTAGGAATTCATTCTGAGATGAAATAAAAGAGTTAGTAAGAGAAGGAAAAGAACACCTAGTAGTAACAATTGTCTGAACAAGTATGAATTGAATCAGAAAAATCAATTATCCGTTGACTAAGGAGATATATTTTTTAAAATCAACCAAGTATGACAAGTGTCATGTAAAACTAGATTTTACCTCTTGTTTTTCTTGTAAAAAAATGAGACAAACTCCTCTCATTGGAATCATTTTCATTTGGGCATCACTAAAATAAACTTACTACAATATTATGTAGCATCAAACAACACAAATCAAGGGAGAGGTGGTAAGCTAACATTGCCATCTCGAGCGATAAAAAAAGAAGAGAAATAGATGTGATCATGAATGAAAATGTTAAGTTTATTGGTAAATGATGAAATGTGAAACTTACGATTAAGACTAAGTTATTAATTTTACAAATAATTTATAAAATTAATTTGGATTAAGTTATATATAATTATGCATAATAATACAATTTTTTTTTTTAAAAAAAAAAACTAAATAGGCCAAGCCTATAGGCTAGGCCTTATGAAAATAGGTATGACCTATTTACCTAAATAAGCCTAAGCCAAAGCACCTATTTACTCAATAGCCTAAACTAGGTTAGCCTTAAAGTAGATTAAGCCATAGGCCTCTGCAACCTAGTCTATTTTCACCTCAAAATGGATATAAGAAACAAAAAACAATAAAATGCTGTATTGTAATTATTGTAGCGAGAATACAGATTTTCCTGACAATATATTTAGTTATTTACCTTTTATAAGTAGTTTTTTTATCTCATGGGAAAAAAAGTAGTTTTTTATCCTCCAACAAAAACTTTCCTCCAACGAAAAACTTGGAGCAATATAGATCGTAATATTACTGCCTATAATAACGCCCGAGTTTCTGCCATATATGTAGTTAATTTTGTACTAGGTCAGTCCTATTTATAAGTCTCTTTTGACAAAAAAATTTGGTCATATTTATAAGTCATCTTTTTGTTAATAAATGAGATTGTAACAATTTTACCCATATTAATGAAAATAGCTAGAGAAGAAATAGTTGAAAGATATCCGTTCATAAAAGAGGACAAAGTTAAAAATTTATCCCATAATCATTGAGCTAACTACCTTTTTTTAATATGTGTAATTTGGTGAGAAGGATTTACAAATAGTACGAGACTGACAGAATAGATCTATAGTTTATCTCATTAGATTGAGAAAGAATAATTACTTGACAGAAAAGTGAGTGTAGAGCAGAGTGATCATGGATTCATGGTAAAGGCTTGTTGAATGATTGGAACATATATAATTGGTATTGTGAGGAAGGTGCAATTATTGTCCCTTGACAATAATTCACATTGTCATTTAGAATATAGCCAAGTGTTTATATTTCATGTCATGCATATTTTCCAGGACAAAATATGATAACTTTTTTTTTTTTTTTTTTTTTTTGATAAAAAAAGGTTTTGGAGGGGTTCGACATCAGTCCCACTGCTGTCGTCGAAGACGGCCGAGACACATGAAGACACTCGGACTTACGAGATCGCCTACCAAAGCGAGTCAATGACGCGAGAGGGATCGAACCCACACCCAAGCGCCTAATCCTGGATCCTTCTGTACATCTACGCCAACTCACGTTGGCACAAAATATGATAACTTGATATACCTTAAAATCATTTCTAAAAAACTAATCCAAACATATAAAATTCCAATAGTTTTCCCCTCACGTTCTCATTCTTATTGGACTCAACCTCCACTAATCATCCAGGCAAATTAATCACTTTTGAAATATTTGATGGCATAATATATGGAAACGAACAAATTTACCTTCAACTTCTTATACAAATTTTTATTTTTTATTTTTACTGATTGTTTGAGTTCGGAATGGGCCTATTTTTTTTGCTCAGAAGGAATGGGCCTATGATGAAGCCCATTGTTATAGGAAAAGAGACCTATCCATTGGAAACCCAATACTTTTAGCTTGAACTTAAAGCCCACAAAAACGTCCTAAGATTAATAAATGGATCAACGATTCTAATTTATGAACTATAGTGGTCTTCCCGTATTTTGTTGTAAAAGTAGAGTGAGAGGAGGCTAACAATAACCTTTTAACCTAGTGGTACGTAAGTGCTCTGTGCGTAGAAGGTCGCAGATTCAATCCTACTTATAACTTCAAGTTATTAGTGTTTGTCCCATTAGTTTTAAAAAAAAAAGAGTGAGGGGAAGCAAAGCCTTTTTAATACTATTGATTAATGAAGAACAATTTCAATATCCTAAGATGACTACAGCCTAGAAAACTATTAACATGCGTGATTATAAAAAATGTAACGCCAGATCAGTGAAAGAGAATTAAGATCAGTGTTTTGATAATTTTTTTTTAAAAGGATTGCAATGGCAGCCGATTAATCAACAACACTAACAATAAGCTTTATCCCAACTAGATAAAGTTAAAGAAAATATTCTTGCCATTAGATTTTTCTACATACAAATAGGTACTTAAACAAATAACGTCCTCTACCTAATAAAGTTAAGGAAGAATGATGAATAAATACCAAATGAAAATTTAAAACCCTCAAATGTCTGTTAAAATTTGTAAAAGACATAAAGGTGAAAGGGATCAAATTGAGATTTTAAAATGTTGATGAATTTACCATTATGTCCTCTCTTCCTCTTTCTTTCTCCTTTTCCTCTCTTCCTCCTCCTCTTCTGCTATGGCAACAAGCGCACGAGTGCGCGCGCACACACACTCTCTCTAATTTGTTTATCTAACTTAATAGTGTATGAAAATGTGAGATTTTTCTTAAGGGATACTTGTCGATAAGTCCCCGGAATCTCCTTATTTGTTTTTCATAACTTTTGTTTGAAAGAAATTTAAGCGACAAGCTCGTAGCTTGGTTATGGGTATGATAAAACCACTCAAAATATGTTTTCTAATGAAAAAAAAACAAGTTCTCAATCTGAGAACTTGTTTTTACAGTGGGAGGCGAGGTACGGTATCTGGGTTTTAATGATGAAGAAGGTGAACAGTAAATGTGGGATTTAACAAAAATTGTAATGACAATAACAAGTTTATTAATGAGATTAATAAGTTCAGTAATGAGAATAACAAATTCCTTAAGTGAACTTGTTATTCCCATTATTGAACTTGTTAATCACATTAATGATGAACTTGTTATTCTCATTATGCAATTTGCAAATGGTGGTTAGATTTTGGTTTCATCAGTGACATGTGTTTACCCTGAAGAATGAATTTGTTATTCCCATTACAAAACTTATTATTCTCATTACGACTTGTGTTAAATCTTATATTTACTGGTCACTTTCTTCTTCAAAACCAAAATACTATTCATTTCGAATTTCAGGTGGTATTTTTTTTCTTCTTAATTTTTGTGTGTGTAGATAGTAAATCAAATCAAATCGATTTAAACCTCCTCTTGATTCATAGTCTGGGTTCTTGCGGCTTCACGGAGGAAATGCTCGTTCTTGCCAATCAACTTCTCGTACTACTAAGCTCCAGCTCGCATTGAACTAAGTTCACAGGTCCAATCTTTACCCGATTAGATTTGAGGTCTTTCTTGAAGATCTATCCACGCCGATTTCCTCCAACGTCAAGCAAGGCAGCGGCGAGTACTCTTCTTCCCCTTTCCTATATATGCCCCTGACTCTACTCTTGTATCTATTTTCTTTTCTCTCTTGTTTGGGTTATATATGGAGATTAGGGTGATGAGCGGTGTGGAGGAGAACGGCGGGTCTGATTCGTGGTGGGTGACTCCACAACGAAGGGAGTTGATGCCATTGAAGAAGTAGAGAAAGAGGAGAGAGAAGAAAATAGTGAGAAATAGAGGGAGGACATTTCAGTCTTTTTCCTCAAATTTTGATATCCCAAATTCTGACCAGAGTATTTGTTTGTTTTTTTTAAAAAATTTAATAGATATTTTGAAGTTTTACAATTTTAACTGGTATTTATATGTCATTTTTCCTTCAAACCAAATATATTTTTGCTATTTCTTCATACTGATAAATAAGGTCCTTTGCCTAGTATAAGTTACACTGTTCTCAGAAACAAATGTATAGAATATAATAATTAGAAAAATTTACTTAATTTTAAAATAATAATCCTCCCGTTATAAATATAGAACCTGATTTCTTGTCTAAGTACGTTGCATTATAAATTACATCATACATTTAGCATTAAAAAAAAAATCATAAAGAAGATGCGCCAAAATTTATGATAGCCACGCCAAATTTCAAAAATCGATGATTAACTCGAAATTCACGTGACACAAGTATAAAAAATTAAAAAGACAAACACACACACATATATAATACATGTGTTTCGCAATTCTGATTAACTGGTTCATTCATAAAATGAAGGTTCCTATGTCTTTCTCTTTGGAAAAAAAAATACTGATATGCTAGTATTCAATTTTAACCCGCACTTGACTTGAATGATGAATAAGTACGTGCCGACATTTTTATTTTTATTTTTTTAAAAAAAACGTAAGATTAACCCTTTATTCCTTTTTTCTAACAACATTCACGTGTCACTGATCGCTCCTTGTCGGTCATATCATCACACCATAGGTAGATTCCAGAAGACAACTATTTTATTGTTTTAATTAAGGGGATAAAGACATACAAAAATCACCAAAATGTGAAGTTTTAAAAATAATAGTCTCACCCCTGGAAAAATAATAGTCTTACCTGGTCAAATAATAATAATAGGCTCACGATATGGTATGATTCTTTTAAAGTTTCCAGGGACTTTTTTCAAATTAATTTTTGTTGTGAAATGGTGATATTTCTATTTTTTTCTTTTTTCTTTTTTCTAAAAAAACTCTCACCGTATTGGTAGCACCGGCTACCAAAGTGACCATCGGTGGACGGAACTCCAGCGATGTGCGACTAGAGAATTATTACAAAAGAGGTACTTCCTTCTTTTGCTTAATATAAGACTTAGTTAACTCTTTTAGAGAAGTTGAGTAGTACTAAAAAAATTAAATAAATTATTTAATCATAACATATGTTAAATATGTAACATTAAATCAAAAGAATAAATATAAAAGCATTAAAATAATCTATTTAATTTCTCTTAAGAAATTAGTTGGGTCTTCTTATATTAATAACAAAAGGGGTATAGTACTCTTTAGTATAAATTAATAGTTCTAAAAGGATAAATTTTAGAGAAAAATACATTTAGGTCTCGGATAAAAAAATAATAATAAAATAGTCTTTTGAAAAATCAAAATTATATTTAAATTCCGTTTATTTGCAATAAATTTTAATTCTACTGATAAGTCTCACTGACAAGTCCAGAGTGTATACTAACAAGTCTATAGGCGCTTATACCGATAAATCCATGAGATTTCAATGGAATATTTTATTGCATTTTTTTTGTCCAGAACCTAAATGCAATCTCACGAGAATATTAACTGTAATTTTCCCTTTGATCCGATTGGTGGTTTCAACTTTCACTGGGGACCGTCCGTCTTTATAATAAAAGTAATAAAATGATCATGATCATGCTGATCCATATCTATTTGATATCATTTATTAAAGAAATCCCACCACCAAACGCATTATAATTAATACGCGACAAAATGTATACATGTACGTACCACTACTCCTTTCTGCCTTAATATATAATTTATTTGGAGAGTTGTTACTGGTCTTAAATATAAAACATATATTCCTTCCGGTCCTAATTATAAGATATAGTTGACTTTTTTGAAAAAAATTAAGGAAGCTAATTAAATTACTTTAGACTATTTTTTATTTATTTTTTTTCTTCAAAGCAATTAGTTTGACTAATAAACTAATATATAATTTAAAAATATACAACATATAAAATGATTAAGTAACTTATTTAGCTTCCTTAATATCTCCAAATAAAGTCAACTATGCCTTATAATTAGGACGAGATAGTACTTCTTTTTTGTTAATCTTTTTGTAGCTAACTTTATTAATCTAATCAAAATAAATAAATATGTATTATATTAAAAATCAGAAATATAGTATCTGTGATGTTGTGTGTTTAATATAGATAACTGGGAACAAAATATCATAGTCCACGTGTGTGCACGTTACATTTTAAATTTTTGTATCAATGCATTATAAATTAACCCAGAGCATTTTAATTAACTGATCAAATTAAAATGTCAAGCTTAATGGAACCTTTTTTTGGCTCATCGGCCTCTGCCGCTGTGTGTGGAATTTGTACTAAAGGTTCTGAATTTATAAATAAACATATATATTATTTTATTAATTATTATATTACTAATAAGCTCACGTCTTAATTAGAAGGGATAAAAAAAAAAAATCAGATATTCATCCCAATAGGTACCAGGAACGTGATTCACGAACTTATTGGGTCTGTTTAGGTTGATGGTAGGAACGGTGACTTAAAAACTCTCAGACTTTAAAAAAAACTTGGTAGGAAAAAAGTCAAGTTATAGATAATGATTTGTGTTTGGATTGATGGTGGTAAAAGTGGCGGGCCCACGTCAAAAAACTGAGAGCCTTTTGGAAAAAGCTGGATTTTGGAGCTTTTTCCTTAACGGGCTTTTAAAGCTTTTTTTACTTAAAGTTCAGTAAACTTAACGCGCAACCCAAACATACCATGTTGAGCTTTTTCTTCAAAGCCCATTAACTCTACCGCAAACGCTCCCAACACTCTCCTAATACTGACACCAAGCAAGCAGGCCCATTATAAGTACACGCGTGCTATTTGAAGGAAAGTCGTAACAAAATGATGATATCTGTACTAGTGCAAAAAAGTATGACTGGAGGGATAAAAAAAGATCAGATATTCATCCATCATCACGAATTGAAGCTAATAGACACATAAGGTATGATTAATGCTCCCAAATTTCGTTCTCGCGATCTCTTCATTCAACAAAAAAAACGCTTCCTGCATCTTTTTAACGTTTTTGTTATCTTTTCATTTTGCGTGTTCCAATTTGTTTCGTTGCAAATTATATTTTTTAGTTGCATAATATTAATATCTAATTTTTTTTTTATCTTTATAAAAAATTAATTTCTTACTAATCATTATTAGTTCTTGTATTATGTATGCATTTTCGCCTATCTAGCCAAGTTTTTCTACCTCCGTCAGCTCTGTCCCCATGGGCAGTATAACTTATTGCGGAGTACTATTAATTGGTAATACCCCAATGCTTATAAGGTTAATTTTAAGAAAATACCCCTTCAATTTTAAAATCTTAAATTAATGATTTATCAATAAAATGAGTTGTTAATTATTTTATTGTTCTGATTAATTTCATTAATATTATTGTCAAGGATTTTAAAGTTAAAGTGGTATTTTTCTGTCATTTTCTCTAATTTTAATAAAATAATTAAATTAAAAAATAAATTTTATATTGAAAATCAGAAAGGAGTATCTAATTTCTAAATATAAACGCATGAGACCCATGTTAGACTATATTATTTTATCTGAATGTGAGCTTATATTAATGGGAAAAATACCAATTTTGTCATGAAAGTTTTGGTTTTGGAGCACCCAACATCCAGAAGTTTTTTTGGTATCATTTTTGCCTTGGAAGTTTATAAACCTAGCAATCTTGCCCATCGGTTGATCTTGACCGTTGGATTGATTATTTTTTGTATCATTTTTGCTTCGGAAGTTTACAAAAATTTGCTTATAAAAAAACTTTTAGGGCAAATTTGTTCTTAAAAAAACTTCCAGGGTATATTTGCTCATTTTTATAAACTTCCGGGATAAAAATGATACCAAAAAAATTTTCGAGTGCTGAATGGCCCCTAGCCAATACTTTCATAGTAAAAATGGTATTTAACCCTATATTAATCTAATGCTATTTTTAGTTGTAAATATAAGCCACAATAGATAACAATGTACTCCCTTCCGATGCTAAATATAACAACTTCTTGAATTTTTTTAAGAGATTAAGAAAGTTAAATAAATTATTTTGTCATGTCATATGTTGTATATAATTATATTATATATCAATTTATAAGTCAAACAAATTAATTTAGAAAAAATAATAATAAATATAAATACTTTATAACCGGTTTGGTTCGATTCTATAGGAGAGGATTACAATCTTGATGCAATAGATCAATACATCATTATTTTGAGCTTATGTAATGTAAAGAGAATTGCATTTTATAATCTTGATTATATCATTTGATGTAGTCAGGATTACACTATGAATAGAGAAGCATACATCCTATAATCAAGTGAAAAAAAATATTATTGCCATTATAATTTTTTAATCTGACCAAAGTGCTAACCCATAAATGCTATTAAATATTAAATAATTACCTCCATTAAATATTAACAAATAATTGACTATATATATATAAAAAAAAAATTCCCCCACTAAAAATTTTAAAAATTATATTCCACCATTAAAATAGTAAAATATCTCGTTAAATAATAATTACCACCATGAAATATTAAAAATAATGAACTATAACAAAATATAAACATATATTCCCCTACTAAAAATATAAATATCTCATTAAATAATATTTCCGCCATTAAATATTAAAAAATTACCATGAACCCAACCTCCGCAATATTTCCGCTATTAAATATTGAAATATTATTATGAGCCTAACGAGTACACTGCATAATTTGAAACACTTATTTTGAACCCAACATATACATTATACATATATGTATAGATATGAATAATTTCGTCTCTTGCTATAGTATTCTCATATATTTTCATCTTCAATGTAATCCAATCAAACAATTTTTTTATGTATATGCATAATGAAAAGACGAAGCAAACAAATTCATGTAATGATCGTTACGTTACGTTACATTACATTACATTATATTACATTTCATTCCACTACCCCTGATTCTATGAACCAAACGGCCAGCACTTAAGGTTGTTTAATTACCTTATTCAATCCCTTTGAAGAAAAATAACTGAGTCTTGTGGTAATTTTCTTACTATAAGTCTGTAATTTTTGTGCGTGAACCGGAGTGAGCAACACGAGAAATAAACAAATTTGGAATACTCACTAGATTCCATGTGTACGTTAACGTGTCACCTTGGTTAGATGGAATGACGAGAATGGAGCACCAAAACGCGTGTCGTTTTGCGGGATCGCAGAGCCTGCATTTCTGTCTCTCCCTGATTATTCTACGCAGTATTTATATATCCATATTATTCTACACAGCCCCATGATGCCTCCATGTTTGCAACTTGCAAGCGTTTTCAAACGTGATCATTTTTAAATCGTACATGTTAAAAGTAATATAGCTATTTCAACAATTATAGGATAAATTTATGAAGGAATATTTTTCAACTTTTTCTTAAATTTCTATTTTTATTAATTTAATTAGTATGAATAAAATTATCATAATCTTATTTATTTCACTGTAACACAACGTGACTTAGATCAAATCTTTTTGTTCAAGGACTTATAAATAGGTGGGATTTCGTTTTAGTCTTGCATACGATCACACAGATCACAAGCCTAAATAATATTAAACGAGTGAGTAACACTCTCTATATACTCTAGCAACAAAACCCAGTCTTTTGCTTGAGCTCATCAGTGACATTAACCTAAACAATGTCTTCCAACTCCGACACGGCAACCGAACTTCCGGTGAGACAAATACCAGGCAGCTATGGCATCCCTTTCCTCGGAGCCATCTTTGATCGGTTCGATTATTTCTATAATCAAGGCCGTGACGGCTTCTTCCAATCTCGAATCAACAAGTACAAATCCACGGTGTTCCGAACCAATATGCCACCCGGTCCCTTCAACGCCTCCGACCCACGAGTCGTCGCCGTCCTTGACGCCGTCAGCTTCCCCATCCTCTTCGACACCTCCAAGGTCGAAAAGCGTGACGTCTTCACCGGAACTTACATGCCCTCCAAGGACTTCACTGGCGGTTACCGTGTCTGTGCCTACCTCGACCCCTCCGAGAAGAAGCACCAACAGATCAAGAACTTCTTTTTCACTCTTCTCGCTTCACGCAAAGATCAGACCATCCCTCTCCTCCGAAGCTACTTGAACGACCTGTTCCTCAAGCTTGACGACCAAGTTCATGACCACGGCCACGCTTCCCTCAACTCCATCAGCGACTCCGAGCTCTTCAACTTCGTTTTCCGACTCTACTCAGGTAAAGACCCCGCTCAAACCAGCCTCGGATCCTTCGCTTCCAAACTCTTCGAGCTCTGGGTGTTCCCTCAGGTAACAACACTACTCTTAGTCCATTCATGATTATCAACTGTTTAGATTGCTCCGTTTGTGGCTGCCTCCCACCACATATGAACCAACTCTGTGTTGTTAACCGTTTGGACTGATTGATTCTGAACATGGCCACAACACTGATCAGGTTGCTGCTGTGGGATCACTGGGGCTACCATGGTACTTCTTCCCGATCAACGTGGTGGAAGATTTCTTCCTCCATACGCTGCCGTTTCCGGCGTGGTTGCTGAGATGGGATCAGAGAAAGCTATACAAAGCCCTATACTCTTCGGCCACGGAAGCTCTCGATTTAGCTTCGACTTATGGGCTATCCCGAGAAGAAGCCTGCAACAACCTACTCTTTGTTCTTGGCTTCAACACTTACGGCGGCGTCAAGATAGTGGTGCCGACACTGATGAAGTGGTTGGGACTGGCCGGAAAGATCCTGCACAAGAGGATCGCCGATGAGGTGAGAACCACCGTGAAAGAAGAAGGCGGGGTGAGTTTGGCGGCGGTGGAGAAAATGGCGTTGGTGAAGTCGGTGGTGTGGGAGGCGATGAGGATCGAGCCGCCAGTTCCGTACCAGTACGGGAAGGCGAAGGAGGATGTGGTGGTTCGGAGCCACGATGCGACGTTTGTGGTGAAGAAAGGAGAGATGATATTTGGGTTTCAGCCATTTGCGACGAAAGATGAGAGAGTGTTCAAGAATGCGAAGGAGTTTGTGGGAGACAGGTTCGTCGGAGAAGAAGGAGAAAGCTTGTTGAAGTATGTGTATTGGTCGAATGGGCGGGAGACGGAGGATCCGACGGCCGGGAATAAACAGTGCCCGGGGAAGAATCTGGTGGAGTTAATTCTACGGGTGTTTTTGGTGGACTTCTTTTTGAGGTTTGACACGTTTACTGTGAAGCTGGGTAAGCCCACTCTGGGACCCTCAGTTACCATTACGTCCTTGGTCAGGGCCTCCACCGTCTGATGCCTCCACCGTCCCCTCGTGTAAATTTCCCATTTAGTACTTCGTTGTTGGTTCTGCAGATTTCTGGTTTTGCGCGTTACCGAATAATAAAGTTCGAGTTTGAGCGAAAAAAGAAATAATAAAGTTTGAGAAGAAAAGAGAATCTCACCATCTCCATATCGATAAGGCTCTTATTGTTATTTTGTCTTGTTATTTTTTTTTCCAGATTATCTGTGGGCGGTCTAATATAATATGAATACTGGAAGTAATGGATAAACCACTAGGCCATTATTATAAGGTTTCACCTGCTTTAATCAAACTGATTTGTCAGGTATAGTGTTTTATACCCAAGAAAAAGGTCAAGGTACAATGATAAGATTCAAAAGAATGAATTTCATTTGAAAAAGGTAATTTAATGTGAAGTTGGCCCAACAACACCTTAACACCCCCTCAAAATAAATAAATAAATAAAGTTTGTTACTGTAAATTAAATTAACCTGCCTCTGGCACATAACTTATATGGGGCCACATTTTAATTAGCCTCATGGCTTTTTTTTCACACTGCTACCACCCTCTTTTTTGTTTTTCCCCCGAATTACATGGAAAAGCCGAAAGTTGAGGTAGAGAAACTAGGATAAGCTCTGAGGTTACAATACTTAGAAAACGTTAGCAAAAGAAAACTTCTTACAATAATTAATGTGTGTTTATCTTCTAGTCACATCCCTAAGCATCCATTTGGTACATTAGGCTATCAAAATTAGATCATATCAAAAGTTCCTGGTGCCCTTCTCTTGCTAGAAAGTCCTCACATTTTATTATATATATACTTGTGCGTGTGTCAGTTCCAACTCTCACCTCTGAAAGAGAAGCACTCTAATTTCCCTAATGACATCCTTTATAAGGGGGTGATCTAATACTGATTGAACAATATTTTTATAGGCCTTTTCACAATTAAATTAGGGCTTTTAATGCATTTCCTATGTCATCATGCAAAATGGTTATAATTTGTCAATTACGCATGCCAATGATTTTTTGGGTTTTTGATGATACCTTATATTTAATTTTATATTGTAGGTGTTTAAAAAGAAAATTGAAGATTTTGGAAATTGTCAATTGGGTCGTGATTAATATTTTTGAAGACTGGATAAAATTACATAAAAATCTCTATAATTTCTGAAAATTTTAAATCAATGAAGAAAAGAGATTTGGGAAATTTGCACAAATTTTTTGGAAATAAGCCTCAAATTTTTATTACAATAGTGGCGAACATATCTCTTAGGATATCATTCTAAGTCATATGATATTTATTACAATATCATAATGTGGTGATAATTATATAGGATATCTGGGAAAGTCGTACCGCTAGCTATGCGAAGAAAGGTACGGACGCATACTGTAACTCTAATATTCTATATCTTGTATGTATATATGATTGTTTGATTCATGATTGATTGGAGTCATGGGCAAGACGATGTTTTGGGCCATGCACCGTGACTAGGACTTAGACCGAGGTCACGTGTGTGTTAACATTTAGTATAACTGTGGATTGTTGTGATAATGCTACATGCTTGTTTTCCTAGCTCTGAGGATCCGTGACGAGGTCACGAGGCACGGGTGAGTGTTTAAACGGTAACGATACACGTGTTGTATGCCATTGTAGTTGGGTATTGATTTGTTTACTGAATGTTGTTGTTATCCATGTTATGAATATCTGTCATATATTATATCTGCTATAGAGGTTAACTGTTACCTAAGATTCGATCTAATTGAATCTCAGACTTAACCATAGCTTCAACATCTAGAGGATCAGGAGCCGGTATAAAGGGTAAGTAGCACACGTGAGGACACAGTCAGAATTTTTATTTTGTATTGTATTTATACTGTTAGAAGTATAGCATTTGAATACTTGGATAATTGTATCGTTATTATGCCCGACCGGGTACACCGCGATTAGCTTAAAGTTATAGCCACATCTATGTATCAGTTACTCATGCGCTCTACCCAACTTATACGTTCTATCGCTATACTCTGATGATATTCATATATACTGCATATTATGGGGAGTATTGAATTAGGGTGTTACAAAGAATGTGGTTAGAGCTTCAATGTAGAGTTTATTATTATTTTTATTAACTTTTTATCTTGTATTTGGATCTTTTGATTATCATTTTGTGTTGATACATGAGCAAAAGACTTAAATGAGTGTTTATTTATCTATGATAGATTGCTTTGTGTTGAATTTTGTTCACTACAAAAAAAAAGGACAATTTGTAGACGGTAATATGTAATTGTTAACAAAAACCACTACAAATATGAGATTTTGTAGCGGTTTATACCAAAATGCTATAAATTTGCAACGGCAACAATTGTGCCAAAACTCAGGATTATTTGTAATGAACTTTGTATCGGTTATCAGAAATAAACCGCTACAAAATTGGTGCCAGCTTAACGCGTAATAGCGCAAAGGTTTGTGGCGAAACCTTTGTAGCAGTTACAAGAAATAACACTACAAAAAAAACTATTTTTTGCGGCGGAAACATTCCCTCGCAAAAAAGCTATTTTCCGTCGCAAAAGTGATTTGCGGCGGAATAATTCCCGTCGCAAAAATCGCCCTTGCAAACCAATTTTCTGTCGCAAAAGTGATTTTTCCCTCGTTTAGGATTTGCGAGGGAAGAATTTTCCCTCGCAAAATCCTGGAATTTGCGAATTTGCGAGGGAACAAGTTTCCCTCGCAAAATTCAATTTATTTTTTAAAAATATATAAAAATTTAGAAAAAAATAAAAAAATAAAATAAAAAATCATAAAAATTTAGAAAAGACTTGTATATCATAAAAATAAATTGTAACAATCATAAGAATTTACATAGCAAAAACAAAATATTACAAATTATAATGTTGCGAACAAAATGAACCACATAAAAGTCTAAAGAGCAGCAGTATGGTCATCATCACCACCAGGAGGCAACCCTATACTTGTCCTTCAAGAGGGACTGGAGAAGTGCCCACATCTCAACGCAGATGAGAACTTGCTTTCAAGAGAAAAGGACTAGAAACTGAATATCAGAGACAATAATCATTACCCTTCTTCAAATATTGCATCCTTCAAGGACCATAGCCCAAAACCAAAGAACAACAATGTTGTTACGTGATGAGCCCATTTGCGAGAAATGCGAGAATTACACAAGGATCAATACGTGCAAGAACCAAAGAAAAATGTAGCATGCCCAAACAAGAGCTTGCTACATAATCTTCATATAGATAATTGCACTTGACCTCACATGCATGAAACTTCACTAATAATTAATTGATATGCAACAAGGTTTAGACGCAACATGTTAAAAATAAACCAAATTGGAAGTCATTAAAAACAAGATGTGGTTAGAATGCTAACAAGAATAGGAAATCAGAAAACAAAATATCTACCTAAAGTCTGTTGACGGATCCTTTCCTTGCCAACCCATCTCCTTCCACTTTGCTTTCGGAAATCAAGCCACAAAGTTCTTCTTCGGGAAAGACAATATTCCATAGAGCCCTTAAAGACTCCTAAAATAAAGCAAAATTACCACATCTAAATTAGAGTCTAATAATATCGTATGGCCCATGTAGAATATGGAATGGACAACTCATAAACCATGGGCACATAAAGATGAACTTCAACACAACTAACGGTTATTAAAGATCACTTCCGGAGACTTAATATTATTATTAACCAAATGGATACTGGTGCTCAATGATAGAGCTATCATAAAGAACATCTATACGGTTACGTAGCCTCGGCAAGCATTCTTCACGAGAGTCCAAGTTCAACAATATCATTTTTTCTGGCTTAGTCAAAAATAAAAATGTTTAATAAAAGAAGCTAGGGCCATCAAAGCTAAAGATATTCTATTCTAAAATGACCACAACAAAGGGCATGGAAAATCAATGGAACAGGCGGCCTGTTCATGAGCATCGTATTTGTCATGACCCCTATGAACTACAAAAGGGAACAAGAAACCACAAGCCGTGAAAATTTTAATTCTGAGTAAGAAACACAGTTCAATACAATTTTCATTCGAGAAAGAATAAATCAAAGGGATGGGCTAACTCAATTGTGTATTGTCCTCAATTTTTAAAGAAGCAACATTGTATTGGAGGCAAACTCTACAAGTTAAAGAGAAGATAGGTCGTCTAAACAGTATTTATTAACCCTGATGGATCTACTATGTTTCAAGCCACATACTACTCTATTTATGCAAGACCAAAGAACAAAAGGGATGGCCATCATTCATATAAAAAATTGAATAACTTGATTATGAATATCTGTTATCTTTCCAAAACAACACTGATAGCCATACTCTGATAAAAATATTACAATCAATCTGAACATAAGTCAAGTGAAATATGAGGACATATTTTTCAGATGATTGCAGCAGCAAAAAACCTCAAAAATTCGATCACTACATGTCACATTTTCTTATACATAATTCCATTGCTAAAACTACCTACAACATAATAAAAAAATTGCTTCATCAATTATTTCATCAATTGCAGGTGAATAAGGCTTGACAAGCGGGAAAACTCTCGGGGGATTGGTCCAGTAAGTGAGTTATTGTTCATGTGACTGCTCCATTTTGAGAGGGCAGGGTGAGATAAAGCACAAAAGGAGAAAAAATTCAAAAACAAAACTCAGATAATATCGCAAAGACGGTTATTCTTAAACTGTATTTTCATGATAGAGAACTCACAAGTGCAATGTACTGTTTAGATTTGCAAACGATGTAGGAATAGGTCCTGTTATATTGTTCGATCAATTTGCATTCTAGTCGATTTGGAAGATCACCAAGCTCTTGGGCGGTGACTGTTAAGTTGTTTCCATTTAGAAGCCTACACAATGGTACATTTAATATGAGAAGCAAAGTAATTATCATATTCCCAAGAAGGTAAAATCCTTGTAAATTTATAATTATGCCAACACTTGAATTATTTCCATCTATGAACCATTATTGAATTTAATTTGCTTAAAATACACATAAGTTCTGACGTGAGGGAATAAGTACAACTAGTTATTTAACATTATATTGGTGCATAACATGCTCTGCTCAAAAGGGAAGGCTCCACTTACAAGAGTCGCAAACTTTTGATGTTGCCAATTTCCTTTGGTATGCTCCCACTTATATTGTTCCACATAAAGTCCCTTTCAAGAGTTAAAAGAAAAGCATATATCAGGGGAAGAAGGAAATTATAAGCCACCAAAGGGTTATAATATCTAAATTGTAAAAGCGGCATCAAGGAATTTCAAATTGATAATTGTTCTCATATGTGAAGAGAATGTATTCTGGACATCAATGAAAACACAGTCTTACAATTTTTCCATATAAGATAAATTTCCAATCTCTGGTGCTAAAGTTCCAGACAAGTTCAACTTCAGTAGTCGCCTACATACAGACAAGAAAAACATAATAAATAAAGGAGTAGCAACAAAAGGATGATTCTAAAACAAATGTATGAAAATGATAATTAAAGATCTCTCTAAAGTTCAATTGTCTTGAATGGTACGGTAGTTAATAACTAATTGATAGGTAAGATTGGTAGACGGTCAAACAAAAAAATCATTCTTCGATATATCCAAATTCATTGATAATCATCACACAGAAATTTGCACCATGACCCAAAGCTGCCAACTCAGTGGATTTAATATTTATATCCAGAACTTCTATCATATAAATTATCGAGAAAGCTTGTTCCCCTAGCAGCAACTATTGTCAGTCTATTTGCACATTAACAGACAAAAGGCATACAGGAAATGGAGGAATAAGATCATACAGTTCTTGAACATGTAAATAGTTATCAGCCCGTGGACTACTGAAACAATTAACCCCTCTCCAGTTAGATGTACATGGATCTCCACCATTCCAGTTGTTCAGATTTCCATTAATATCAATCAAACGCCATTTGATGGCTCTCAATGCGTCAACTGCAAATCAATGCAAATGAAATCATCATACCATCAATGTAACTAATACACATGGCAAAGATCGTCTTTTCCATCACTTAACTCGTAGCACTCATTGTCATTTTTGCCCATATATCACTAGTACATGGAACCACTAGTAAATAAATACATTTTTCACGAAAATCTTACAACAAAATCAATATTAACTCGGATGAGTAAGGAAACTAAACATGATCAAGTCAGAATTGGCTATTGCAGTTACACGTCAAAATTGAGTATATTATAACACCTCTCGATTTATTGGAGGAACGCACGGATATAATATTCAAACCCCAAGAAAAGACAAACCATGGAACACGAAACAAGAGGAACAAATACCTTCAACGGGGTTAGTGACAGAACCCTGCGCGGTAACCAGAAGCAACCAGCAATAGAACCATAAGCTGAATACAGCTTCATACTGCCAGACCTTTGAAAGATACATCGCGATAACCAGAAATGGCTAGACTTCTGATATATTTCTGAATGACCAAGTAAGCAGGGTATATTTATTGTCGTGATAATAGCAAAACAAGAAAATCAGAAGCCTATGGATTCAAAGGGAACAAATAAATAAATAAAACCCATTTGTGAAGCTAACGAACATTAACCTTTAAGCCAGACCTCTTGGGCCAGACAGAGCTACCCAGTTTCTTAAAGGTAGATGAAACCTGCTAATTCGAAAACAAGAGGCAGAATAGTTCTTACTTGTGAACCGAGATTATATATGAAGAGCGGCGGACCCAAACGGAGGACAAGATGAGGTCAACGACAGCTGTTGAGGAACGGACTCGCGACCGCCTGAGGGAGAAGAAGCGCACAATCAATGGTGGATCTGAGGCATACCGAGGGAGAGAAAGTGCCGCACATTGAAGCAGCATATCTGAGGCGTACCAGGAAGAGAAAGTGGCGGACTAGGGTTAAGAAATCACGACTTTTGCGGCGGAACAAAATTTTTCTCGCAAAATGACTTAATTTTGCGAGGGAAATTTTGTTCTCAGAGCAAATATACAAATATTTGCGAGGGAAAATTTTTCCCTCGCAAATTCTGCCGCAAATTTTGAATTTTCTAGTAGTGTAAACCGCTATAAAGTTGGCGCCATCTTGGCGCGTAATGGTGCAAAGGTTGTGACAGTTATATTTACGTGGTTATAGGATAATAACTGCTACAGAATTCAAAGGGACACAAAATTTTTTGCGGTCAGAGAAAACAAATGTTGAAACCACCGCAAATATTCATAATTTGTAGTGGTTATGTCAAAACCGCTACAACATTTCAACCTATATACACTACAAAAAAAATAGTTTTTTGCGGCGGAAAAATTCCTCGCAAAAAAAGACATTTTCCCTCGCAAAATCGTTTTGCGGTGGAAAACCTGCCGTTGCAAAAAAAGTCCTCGCAAAACGATTTTTCGTCACAAAAAGGCCTTTTTCCTCGCAAATTTCAGATTTTGCGAGGGAAGTACTTTCCCTCGCAAATTTCATATTTTGCGAGGGAAAATTTTCTCCCTCGCAAAAATCGAAATTTGCGAGGGAAATTCATTCCCTCTCAAAATTTTGGATTTTTCGAGGGAAAAGCGTTTTCCTCGCAAAATTTAAATTTTTTTTTTTTAAAAAAAATAAAAAATCTGAAAAAAATAAAATAATTACATAAAAAATATTAAAAATTAGAAAATAAAAAGACTTGTATATCATAAAAATAAATTGTAACAATCATAAGAATTTAAATAGCAAAAACTAAATATTACAAATTATAATGTTTCGACCAAAATGAACTAAAAAAAGTCTAAACAAAATATTAAAAAATTGTGACAAAATTGTTTGCTTTTATTTCACATGTATCCAAAGCAAGGCAAAGAATGTCAAAAGAACACACACATCCGGCGTAATAATTGACAACGTTTGGTAACATTTATGGGAAAAAGTAAAACATGAGGAAACAATAAGATGAGTTCCTATTAAAATCCACTGAGCTTGAGAAAATAATGTCTCCAAGCGAGATGTGTATGATTGAAGTAAGAAAGCAAAAACCTTAAACAAATGATCGTATTGAAAACAAACTTATGAACTAACCCTTCTACCAACAACTTGAACTTCTCCATCTTTGTCACTTTATCTTGTTCTTTACTGATAACAACACGTTCAGCAGTTTTAATTCCCTGCAATTCAGAGACAAAGCTTCATTATATTTTTCCCATCTTAAGATAAATTTAACAAATAAAGGAAATACCGGAAAAACTTGCCTTTACTACAACTGATGGAAGCAAACTTATTAAGATTAAGAATATTGCAATCACACAAAAGCACTGAGGTATGGTAAATCAAAATGCAATATAGACCACGATTCTTGGAAGAAAGGACGGTCATGGTGGAGGATTGCAATACGGTCCAACTATGATATCTTTGCACCACAAAGTATCAAATTTAGCACGATCAAATATCAACTTTCCGGTTCAAAGGCATCATAGTAAAGTATGTAATTACGGTGGCCATGCAGATTAGCGGTTCCAGGCACAACAAAGAGGACTTATGTCCTCAAATAAGAATATCAATACTACAATGGAGATGAATAGCAGTTAAATTCAAGTAAGCACAAAATCACGCATAATTGGCAGCAATACAAACAACTAGGAAGCACCTTACAGGTTTTAAGATCTTAATGAACTTGGTGACATGAAGCAACTTAACCATGAAGAATATAACTTCTACCTACCTTTGATAATTAAATCATGTATTTTTCTGCTAGTGAATACACGATTGGCATCAATACAAACAACTAGGAAGCACCTTACAGGTTTTAAGATCTTAATGAACTTGGTGACATGAAGCAACTTAACCACGAAGAATATAACTTCTACCGCCTTTGATAATTAAATCATGTATTTTTTACGCAATTTAAGGACTGGACCTCAGACCATGAAAAACCAGATCGCCCATCATCCTACTTCAGAAATAGTCCAAGGGTCCTCCTACATATACTAAGAGAATCAACAATTAAAAATATTTCAATTTGTCGGAGGCTTCGATGTTTGATCAGCCAGTTGAAATTTTCACGTCCACTATCTATAAAACCGAGTTAGATCATGGTTTACAATTTCTTAAAAAAGAATCCAATTCTTTTCATGGAAGAATAGTTGACCTACAAAGTATTCATTGTTCAAATCTAGCCAAACAATTCTTAAACAGAGATACTAGAAAGGCCCCAAGCTTGACATAATTAAGATCGCCAATTAAACTTCAACTAGCAGCAATTTCAACCAAAAAAAGATCAACTTATAGAAAAGTTAAATAGAACTTGACGCACCTCAGAATAGGAATGAATTAACAAATCAAGCATCTGATGTCGATAAATAGGCTCGAATCTTCCATTCACTTCTATGGACTCCTTTTCCCAGATACGCCTTTCAACCAAAAAAAGATTTCACAACACTCGTAGACTACACAAGAAACTTCAAGTATAAGCGGAACAAATTTACCTTCGACCGCAGCGAGCACTCTTAATGGAGGAGTGGGTGAGAGTTGAGCTTCGAGTTGATTCCACGGCGGGGGACTGAGCGGCGGATGCTGATTCGCGAATCGAAATTCGAGAGTGGGTGAGAGTTGAGCTTTAGAGTTGAGAACTTGAGATCAAGATTTGGGGAGAGTTGAGAACAGATTCAGTGACGCCGACGGTGGACGGTGGTCGGTGAGATGCGAGAGCTGAGAAGAGTTGTGATCGAGGAGTGGAGGGGCGGAGAAGGGAGAGAGCGGCGGACGAAGAAAAATCGCGTACCTAGGGCAGTCAAATGGCGGATTCGGATTCCTGGACGAGAGTGAGGGAGTTGAAAGCAAATTTGCGAGGGAAACGATATTCCCTCGCAAATTTTCTTAAATTTGCGAGGGCAACCATACTTCCCTCGCAAAAAGGAGGGTATTTTGCGAGGGAACCAACTTTCCCTCGCAAAAACCCTCAATTTTCTCGTAAAATGAAGGTGACTTTTGGCCTTATTTTGCGAGGGAAACAAGGTTCCCTGGCAAAATGAAGGGTTTTTGCGAGGGAATATTCGTTCCCTTGCAAAAAGAAGCTGACTTTTGGCCTCATTGTGCAAGGGAACCAAGGTTCCCTCGTAAAATGGAAGGTTTTTGCGAGGGAAGGCTGGTTCCCTCACAAATTCAAGGTGACTTTTTTGCGCGGGAATTCACTACTTTGCGAGGGAAACCTAGTTCATTCGCAAAATTGTGTGAAATTGGACTGAAAATTCCCGCCAATTTACCCCATTTTGCGAGGGAAATTATTTTCCCTCGCAAAATGGGGGTAAATTGGCGGGAATTTTCCTCCAATTTCCCACAATTTTGCGAGGGAAAGAATTTTCCCTCGCAAAAATCACCATTTTGCGACGAAATTTTTTTCCCTCGCAAATTCCGTCGCAAATTTGGCATTTTCTAGTAGTGATATACCCCCAACCCTCAATTCATTTTCACAAGATAGTGCAACGTGCAACAGAAGATTGGGTTGCAAGATAGCTACCTTTCTTCGATGAAAAAAAGTCAATGACTTTTTCGTCGAAGATTGACATCTATGATGGAAATCCAATCATCTCATGGCATGTTGACTATCTTGAGTAATGATGAAAGTTTGTAGCGGTTTTTCTTTGAAACCGCTACAAAAAGTAATTGCACATACATTTGTAGTGGTTATATCTCAATAATCGCTAAAGAATGCAAAGAGACACAACATTTGTCGCAGTTTGAAAAAACAGAAGCGGAAACCGCCACAAATATTCATAATTTGTCGCGGTTATGTCAAACTGCTATAAGATTTCAACCTATATTTATCCCCAGCGTCAGATCATTTTCAAAAAATAGTGCAGCACACAACAGAAGATTAAGTTGCAATATAGCTACCTCTTTTTGATGAAAATAAGTCAGTGACTTTTTCATCGGAGATTAGCATCTATTTTGTAATTCCAATCTTCATGTGGCGTGCTGCTCTATCTTCAGTAATGATGAAAGCTTGTAACAGTTTTTCCTCCAAATCGCTACAAACTGCAAATTGTCATACATTTGTAGTAGTTATATCTCCAAAACCGCTACAGAATTTCAAGAGTCAAGACATTTGTAGCGGTTACAGAACCGCTACAACATGTCACGCTGGATGAGGTAGAGTTTTGTATTTTGTAGCGGGTTGTACATCGGTTTAAGTGAAACTGCTATAAAATGTGTAATGTTTGTAGTGGTTGGGTCACAAAACCGCTATAAAAACACGCCTTTTTAACTCACGCCGCCACAAAAAAGGAAACCATGAAAGGTTTGAATCATCACTTCTCAACTTTCGTTCTCTCACGCTCTCTTACGATATTTACGAGTTATGGGTTCTAGAAAACATATAGGGAAAGGGAAAGATGTAGTACGTGGTAGAATGCCTCAAAGGGAGGTAGTAGTATAGGGGGCCGTGATAGGGGCTGTGGGGGTAGAAATATTCCTTTTCCATCGTAGGTGGGGATTGAGATAGATCAGTTCTTCTCAGAGGAGACAATCCCACAACCAGAGACCCTAGAGGGAGGACATGACGTACATCTATCCCTCAACGACATTGATGAAAATGCTACGATAGAGGTCGATTTTCCCACAGGCGAGGCGGAGTGGTTTATTGATCGAAAGGAGGAGTGGGACCAAGGGAACCCCTAACCGTCGTCTTCACACTCGACCAGATTTGAGGTGGATGTCAAAAGTAAATTTAATTATTTTTGTGACAAAATTTAAATTTAAATTCCTTGCGGTTAATTAAATTGTATTTAAATTTAATACAAAAATGTTCTTATAATTGTGCACATCTGCAGGGAAACATCAGCAGGAAGAAGCTGGATGTTCCCAGTGTAAATCTGTTGTAGGGGCCTTGCGTTGCAGTCGACTGGAATGAGTACAAGGACCAGACGATCGGAAACAGTGGTCACTTGTTCAACCAGTAGCTTACGGACCTGGGCGGGAATTGGGGGCGGTTCCCCATCCACTTCCAAAGTTGGAAGCATGTTCCGAAGTTGCCAAAAGACACGGCGTTTGAGGAAGTTGTGCGGGTAAATTATTTTATTTAATTATATTTTATATGTAAATAGTTATAATTTTTGGTTAATTAATTAATTAATAATTAAATTATGATACAACATAAGTTTAAAGTCTAAGGCAACGGGAAGAGGTACCCCTTTGTTGAAGATGGGGGGGACAAATTTGGAAGAACCTAGGAAGGGTTGTCTTTACAACAAGATGAATAAAGATGAGACGATTCCTTTGTAGCAGCTGATCGAGAGCGTCCCGGATGACTTCCCTGCAAATGACTGAGCGAGTTTTGTCCAGTCCAAGAGGAACCCACAGGGACAGGTACTTTTTTAAAGAATTATTAATTTCTTAATATTTTTTTTTTGTAATTATTGTAATGTTTCATACTTTATGCGTGCTCGTCCCGAGGAACACTGAAAGCGGTCGCGACAAAGGATCCATCACATGGCGGGATCCAAGACATTTGCTGCTACTTACAATGAGCTAGTAATTTTAAAGTTAAATTAATTTTAACTTTATATTAGAGAATTATGAATTTTTGTTATTTTTGAAATAACAAAGTTGATATTCTTTTAATTCTTTCAGGAGAGGAAGGCTCAGGAGGAGAACAGTCGGACGAACTATGTGGAGCTGTTCATATACACCCATAGACACCATGACGGGTTGGCGACATCTTAGCAAGCAAAGGAGCTAATTTAAGTTACATAGAAGTGATTTATATAGTTTATTTAAATTGAATGAAATTTTTTCATTAATGTTTTATAAAATATGTGCGTTAGGAGTGGATTGAGAAAACCTGGGTGTTTATGGCACTTTTGGGACAAGGAGTTATGCAAGCAGTAGTGACGGGAACATGTAGTTCAGTAACGTCTCGTATCTAGGAAAGTTGCTTGATGATGTCAAAATAAATTACCAAGGCCGTTTCACCGTGACGCTGTTCAAGTGTTTTTGGGTAAATATGACAACTTCCCGAGGACTCACTACTGACGACTTAGGCATCACATCAATGAATTTCTCCTGGCATATTCACACTGGTCAGTTAGAAGATTATGAGCCATATATTCTTGCCTCAAAGGCACATCAGGTTTATTATGTCACGCACAAGAGGCACATGGATTGGAATATGATGGTTTACTCAAAGCCTCGAGACCTTTATGACATGAGTGATGGTGATAATGTCGCCTACGAGAGTGATCCGTTCCATGCATTTTTTAAACTTCAAAAAATTCTTCTCATATGGCAATGACAATTTACCTATAATTTGGTGCGTTTTTTAAGATACGCTTTATGAAATAATATTTAATTTAAGTTTAATTTGTGTTCAAACATATTAAACTCACAAGTAACATTTTCTTCACACTTTTTTGTAGGGAAGACAACGAAGATTGATATAAAAAATATGCTTACGATTACATATTTAATTTGTTATCCTTTATTTTTTCAGAAAAAAAAAACATAATAGTATTTGTAGTGGTTCTAGAACCGCTACAAACACAGTCACCTCAACCGTTACTAAAAGCCGCTATCGAAAACGTCACATCAACCGCTACAAGTGTTACACAAATATCCATATAAATACCGCCACTACACCTCATTTTATATGCTTCATCATCTCTTTATACACACGTTATCTCTCGGTTTCTCTACTCTATCTACATTTTCTGAAGAGGTTAAGTGTTGTTCAAGCGGATTAAATATGATGATCATCTGTTTACAAATATTTCTTTTTTCTTCTAACTTTGTGATACTAATTATTTTTTAATTCACAATTTTAGGGACCTTTTTCAACATTCTTTCTACTTTCACATACATTATTTTCAGAATTAAATATTATTTAGATGAAATCATAATTCGTTCTTATTATATCTACACATTCTCATTTTTATACACCTATATGATAACCACTAAACATATTTAAAATTCAACAAAAGTACCAAATTCCTAATTGCTAGAACCAGGGGAAGGCTAACCTGAGGGAACTGATAGTTAATATCCCTTGCTAGTTTAAGTCCATCAATCCAGGATTCAATGGATGGGCTGCCTATCACACCACATATTTTGTAGATCTCATATGCCTCACTGCATGTAACGCCAGGGAAAGAAAAAAGTTCATTTCCAAAACCATGAACTTGTAGAAGTATACTAAGGTTCCTTCTTGTTTAACAATGACACAGACGACAACTCATCAATTGGTAAGTTAGGGAGTAATTAAATATCTAAAACAAATAGAGATATTGTATCTCGATTTAATTTTCGAATAAAGATATCATATATCTGATTTAATTTAAATTGAAATATAGTATCTCTAATTTAATTAAACAGATAGATATCATATCGCAGATTTAATTTATAGAGATAAATTAAATCAGAAGGCTTTTAATTCAGATTAAATAAATAGATTAGATTAGATCTATTGGATAGATTTAATTAATATATTATTTTAATACAAATTCAAATTTCAAGATTAATAAGGATTAATTTAAAATATAATATGTCGATTGAGTTTTGAAAACCTACGGGACATTTTGCAAGACGTATTAGAAAATCCGCGAGAAACCCTAGAGAGAAAAGAGAGAGATGCGAAAATACTGAAGGCACTAGCATGCTGCCGTCGGTGTTTGAGGCTGTTCGTGTGGATACCGGTAGAGGGAGTGGACTTGCAAAGTCAGCTCCTATTTGATCAAACAAGATGGCACCATGTTCGAGACGTACGATGTCCGAGACGCACGAGGTTCGAGACGCACATGAGATCGAACTAGACGAAACGCTCACGAGTTCGCATAGGTACGGTTTCTAACGAACCTGATTTAAACGTCGTTGATGGATCCTCTTAATGGGATTCGTAATATTTTTAAATGGATGAAATCCTCCGCTGCGTGTACGGATCCCTACAATTTGTTATTAGTTCATTGCCACCAGAGAGAATCTTACATGAAGAGGACTTCAAATTTGAAGCATCGTGGGCTGATCATAAAAAATTTCTACAAGTGGTACATGAAAGCTAGGGGAAGCTATATGCTGTTAGCTGCTCGGCCTTGGTTGATTTTGTAAGTAAATTGGACAGGTGTAGAACTGATCTGTACGGTGGAGCAGGATTGAGTTTCCAAATAATTTCATGATCAATTAAAAGATAAGCTGGCTTCATTTATGCAAGGAGGTCTAACTGATGTAGCCGTATGAGCTATTATAGACCTCAAGTTGTCATTAGAGAGGTTATTGTATATGGAGGAGCAATACTGGTGGAAAAGATCTCGGCTTAACTATCTCGAAGAAGGGAATGAGAATTCATGCTTTTTTTTTTCACATATCTACTATCAAGAACATAGACGAAATAACATCCTAAGCATCAATAATGACTCAGGCACTTGGCTTTAAAAAAAAAAAAAAAAGGCAATTTCACATAATGTTACACAATTCTTCTAGAGTCTCTTTACTTCTTCCTCAAGTCTTACTGATATGGATATCGCTCTCAGTTTCATTGATTCAAAAGTCACGACCGATATGAACCAGAGCCTTTTGAAGCCTATATCCAAGGAAGAAATCAGAGTTGTTGCCTTTAGTCTGGGGTAAATGAAAGCGCCTGGCCTGGATGGTTTCTATTACCCATCACGGCCATGGTTCAAGACTTTTTTTGACCAATCTGACTTTGATTCCCAAGGTGGATAGACCAGAACATATTTCACAATTCCGGCCAATAGGTTTATGCAACTTCTAATACAAGATAATCTCGAAGATAATCACTAATAGGATAAAACCTTTTCTTGATATATGTGTTTCACAAAGTCAGGGAGCCTTCATTCACGGGCGTTGCATCTAGGATAATATTATAATCGCCCATGAAGTCTAGCATTACCTCTGAAGGAAGAAATCTGGGAGTAAGTATGAATCCGGCTTAAAAATGAATATGAGCAAAGCTTATGACCGAGTTGAATGGAACTTCTTGGAGAAAGTCTTTTTGCGTTTTGGTTTTTGTCATGAATAGGTGTTGCTGATTATGAAATGCGTGAGGTGTAATATTCTTAAAATAAAATAAAAAATGTAAAAAAAATTAAAAAATGAAAAAAAAGTATATATCTATATATATTTGTGGCAAGTACGCTGCCACCATTTGGGTCAGGTGGCAGCATCTTACCACTTAACGTGGCAGAGAGGGAATTCTTGAAAGTGAAGGAAATCACCAAGAGGGGGGGTGAATTGGGGATTTTAAAAATTCTTTTCAGATCACCCACACAACAGATGCTTAACCAAGGTAAATGGAGTTAAAGAGGAAGAGCTTGACACGAAGATTTATATACGGTTCGGTCTTAACTCTTGACCTACGTCCGGTCCCGGACTCTGCGGGTTTTTCTACTATCACTCAAATCGATACACACTCGTACTCGAAAGTTATCCTCTCTCTAGGATACACTCCCCCTTACAAGTTGTAATCTCGATAACCCAACCTCAAAGTCCCACAACTTTGAGATTCTTACAAAGAATGATTTACGTAAATAAACTCTCTCAAAGAGTGAATAAATATAAGCACTGAAGCACAATGTATCAAAGATACAAATGAGAAATATAAGCAGTGAATGACTGATGTTCTTGTGTGCGTTTTCTGTGTATTTCTTCTCTGCTTTCAGACTTCAAATCTTTATGTATTTATACTGGATTTGAAGCTTGTGAACGTTGTAGATCCGTTTAGACTTGAACTGATTCGAAAATATAGCTGTTGTGAGTGTGTCTCCATGAATCTAGCTGTTGTGAACAAATCTTGTTTGAATATGGTTGTTGCAGATTTGAATATTTGAAATTTGGCTCCTCATGAATGTGTTCCCATGCTGTTATGTTTAGTGGAGGTAGTTGTATAATGTTGTCCAGCTGTTTGGAGGCTAGCTTTCTTTCTTGGAGAATGGTTGTGTTGCTATCCAGGTTGTAACCCATTGCTTTTGGAGAAGAAGATATAATATAATATTGCAAGTTGTCAAGTTGTTTGTCTTAAAGTTTTCTTTAAAACAAACCTAGATCTTCTGTAATCTCATAAGCAAACTGGTTAAATCTGGTTAGGAAATATTGATATGAATCATATAAATCATATACAACCAATTCGCAGAATCAAGCTAAAGCATAAATCAAACTGAACAAAATACACCCAGATGCGTTCATCTGTTTTGAAGTTCCAAGCTCGAGTTTACTATACCAAGCTCGAGTTTGGTCTTCATTTAAAACTTGAGTTTTGCCTCTGGAAGCTCGAGCTTGTAAATGAGTAAGCTCGAGTTTAGCATTTGTAGGGGAAACATGTTTGAATTCATTTTGAGAGCCAAAGTGGAAAAACGCAAGCTTGAGCTTATTAGTGAGTAAGCTCGAGTTTAGCACTATTCATGTCAAAAATAATTTTAGTTCACAAAATGCAAGCTTGAGCTTAGAGGTGTAAACTTGAGTTTGCTAAGCTCAAAATATGACATTGCTCTCTGTCTGACCCAAGCTTGAGCTTGCAAGGGCAAGCTCGAGTTTGCCAAAGGTTTTTAAAAAACTTTGAAAGATTTTTGTCAGACGCAAGCTTGAGTTTAAAACCTTAAACTTGAGTTTACTCTTTGAAGGAAAAACTTGAAAACTTTCTGCCTGGTGCAAGCTCGAGCTTGGTATCCCAAGCTCGAGTTTACAACTTTTGTAAACTCACAAACTCTACAGTAAAATGATAAGCTCAAGTTTAAAGGATTTTGCCAGAGGTAAGCTCGAGCTTGTAACGCAAGCTCGAGTTTACATATTTGTAAACTTAGTGAGAAAAGACTCTGGAAGAGGCAAGCTTGAGCTTAAAACTAATAAGCTTGAGTTTGCAATTTGAGTAACTTGATAAAATCCTCAAACCTTCGTAAGCTCAAGCTTACGGGTGCAAGCTCGAGCTTACTCTCGAATATGAGTAAACTTTTGAAAACCTTCAAGCTCAAGTTTATGGACCAAGCTCAAGTTTAGAAAATGCAAAATAGCTTGGTTTGCTTTCGTAGGGGCAAGCTCGAGTTTGGAGACCCAAGCTCGAGTTTGAGCCGATTGTAAATGTTTTTGCATTGCAAACAACATGTTTTACCAATTTTTAACAAAAATCATTCTTTCATGTTTACAATTGTTATTAATCATCAAAACACATTGAGAACTAACATTCTCCCCTTTTTGATGATGACAACACTTGTAAACATTTATTTCTTTTCAAAAACAGATTTGAGCATTTGAGCATTGAGAAAGAGATTTTGGTAAAATGTTTGCAAACTTGAGGTTTTGAAATTTCAATTTGATAAACTCTCAGATTTAACAAAGTTAAACAATTCAGATCAAGTAGATATCGAGTTTAGCAAGCTGAAATTACAATTTAATTCTTAAACATATAAACATCATATCGGTTTCGGCAAAGAAATAGCAAACAATGATATAACCTGAAATGATCAATCCATTAAAGTAGAGTTTCAAAAGCAAATATACAAAATCAAAGTTAAAACTACAATGAAATGATCAAAAACAAAAAGAAACATGAGCAAAACAAAAAGAAACATGAAAGTGCTCTCGCTCTCTTCACTTCTTTTCTTCTCCCCTTTGTCATCGCAAACAAGGGTGGAGCTACTTTGGGGTAGAAGGGTTGTCCGGTTGAGAGGAGGCTCGGGCGATTGGTGAGAGTGTTTGCCTCGGGTTCAATGGAGGTTCCGGGTTCGGTGGGTGAGGCGGGTTCGAGGTCATTTTGGGCAAAGTAGAACTTGGGCTCGCGAGGAAGATGCACCAAAACCCCGAAGCGAGACATGGATCGATTCTTCGTATTTTGTCCATTTTGTCACTGAGACTCATCATAGTCACCAACAAAGTAGATATGCTGGCTGAATGATCTTCAATGTGACCACATAGGTTCTCAACTTGTTGTTTCAGCCCTTTCTGTCCTTCTTTTAGCTCTTCTTGGCCTATATTAAAACCTTCCTGAGTATCCACCAAATTACTATGACCCTGATTTACTTCAGAAACCAATTTTCCCATTTCTGCTTCGATTCCTTATGATAAATCAGAAATAGCTTTGTCAACTATTTCTTTGATCCTTGCATCCAAATCAGAAGGGATAGGCTGTGATGGAGGAGGAGGTGTACTCTGAGCTTCTTGAACTCGGAATGAGTGGCTCTTGATCCGGTTGGTCTAGGCGAGGAGGGGCCCTTGATTGGCCGTGAGCCTTCATCCATATTAATTCTCATGAGGTTCAAAATGTGCCTTCCAAACACTTGAGGTTTTTCTAGTTTTTCTTTGGCGGGGATATACCAAATTTTCTCATGAAAAAGGATGAGAGATAAGGCTTGCAAAAGGAATTCGGGAGGTTTTTTCGGAAGCAAAACGAAATCGACCATTTCTTGAAAAATCCAAGTACCCAATATTGTGAGGTACTTGGTTAATGATAGAAGCAAAGACAGGATAATCCTTCTTTGCAAAATGGGTGAAACTTCCTCCTTTTTGCACAAGATTTCTGGTGTAGATGTACCAGATGGCTCTGAATGTAGAGTTCATTGATCCAGGTTCAAAATTGAGAATGTTTAACCCCTCTGGAATAGGCTCATTGGGTCTTAGCAGTTCATAGATTTGCCTATCACTATAGTTTAATGAAGCTACAGGTGGAGGATTGGAGATTTGCAGAATTGAATTTAGATAGGAAGGGGTAATGGTTATTTGTTTGTTTCTAATGGTTGTGGTAACCCTTTCCTCAACTAAATTTCCAACACTGTCTAGCAAGTTATTTTAGGACATGCCATGGTAGAATACCTTGACAAGAGTGGGGCTGTAAGAAACACTTATAGAAATCAGATTTTCAAATTGTTTGACCATGGAAAGAGATCCAAATTGCGTCTCTCTTAAGTGCAGCAAGGTCTACGAGAGACGATGGGACAGAAAACTTTGGAACCAAATTTTTCTTTAAAATTAATAGCATTGTCTCCTTCCAAACGAATAGGATCACTAGAGAATCCTTCAGGTATAGTAGAGTGATTGTAAATATCATATAGTACAGGAGTTTCCTTGGATACCTGAGGAGTAGGATCCTCTTGTTGCCGAGACTCGAGGGAACTTGTGTGCTTGCTTGACCAGTCCCGAGGTTGCCTTCTTGCTTCGTTTGGACTTGTAGGTTGCGAGTCGCCTACGGAATTTTGCCTTTCCCTTTTCTTTGGTTGCTTCTTCCGGATTTGGTCGTTTCTTGGGAGCCTCTGGTTTGTCTCTAATTTCGATTCCTTTTGGTCTTGATGGAGGAGTCGAATGGGTTGTTGTTACTCCGTGAATGTGGGTATCTATCCCAACATTAAATCTTTTAGGCAGCATTTTTGATCTACTAGGGCGTTCGGGGTTTTGAGTGGATTGAGAATCGAGACATTGACGGAAGCGAGTGTTCGGGGCCATTTTATTTGGGTTTTGACGAAGAAGATGAGAGAATTTTGAGAGTGAATAGGAGCAAGCTCGAGAGTTGAGTGAAGTGAAGAGGAACAGTCAGGTTTTACATATATAAAGTGCGCGGCAAGCTCGAGTTTAGGAAGCTAAGCTCGAGTTTGCATAAACTTGTACTAACCTGACTTCAAGAGTGTATATGAAAACTCTTGAAATTCCTCTCGCAAGCTCGAGTTCACTCACTTATAAGCTTGAGTTTGGGTTTCTCCAAAATTTTATTTTCTCTCTGACTCCCTCGAGCTCGAGCTTACATTGCTAAGCTCGAGTTTGCTTCTCTTGACAGCAAACTTCAGCAACATGTCAGAGTTTTTAACATTATAAATGCCTTGCATAAAACACATCTAGATACTCCGATGCTTAAGTTAGTAAATTGTAATCATAAAACACATAACTAACATTTAAGTAGGAGCTACTTACAACTCATTGGGATTTACCATTCCCAATTCTCTTCTTATGAACACAATTGTTCCTTTGCTAATGGCTTTGTGAAGATGTCAGCAAGTTGGAGATGTGTTGGGATGAATATGACCTTGACATCTTTCTTCTGAACATGATCCCTTATGAAATGATGTCTCACATCAATATGCTTGGTTCGAGTATGTTGAACTGGATTCTTGGCCAA
Source organism: Acacia melanoxylon (assembly GCA_019022615.1). NCBI lineage: Eukaryota > Viridiplantae > Streptophyta > Magnoliopsida > Fabales > Fabaceae > Acacia > Acacia melanoxylon. The sequence continues at coordinate 5,293,704 of JAFJYJ010000007.1, forward strand.
GCTTATTGTGCTTGTGTTGTCACATAAAATTGGGATCTCCTTTAAATTGATTCCCAAGTCAGAAACTTGTTGCTTGAGCCAAAGGACTTGAGCACAAAGAATCGGATGCAGCCACATATTCAGCTTCGTAGAGGATACAAAGCAACACTTGTTTGCTTCTTGCTAAACCATGAAACAAGTGAACCACCAAGAAATTCACATTGACCACTTGTGCTCTTTCTATCCGTCTTATATCCAGCATGATCTGAATCGAATATGCCACCAAATGTTCAGTTGACCTTTGGGAAACCATAGACCAAGAGTCTTTGTGTCGGCAAGATATCTCGAATATTCTTTTCACATTCTCGCATGTGACTCCTTGGGAGCAGATTGAAATCTTGCACACATCCCCACACCGAATTGGATGTCGACGGCTTGACTTCTTTGTGAGATAGAGTAATGATCCAATCATTCCTCTATACTTTGTAATGTTGAAGTCCTTGCCTTCTTCATCAAGCATCCAAGGCAGTGGTTGAACTCATTGGAGTATCAGCTCCATTGCATTCATTCATCCCAAATTTCTTTAAGAGATCATTGAGATACTTGGTCTGGGAAATAAAAATTCCATCTTTCTTTTGCTTAATTTGCAGACCAAGGAAATAGTTGAGTTCTCCCATCATGGACATCTCAAATTCTCCCTGCATGTTCTTAGCAAACTCTTCACACAAAGCATTGTTAGAAGCACCAAATATTATATCATCAACATATATTTGAACAATTAAAATTTCATTAAGTTTATTGTTCTTTATGAAGAGAGTTGTATCTGCTTTACCTCTAACAAATCCTTGATCAAGAAGGAATTTGCTTAATCGCTCATACCAAGCTCTAGGAGCTTGCTTAAGACCATATAATGCTTTCTTGAGGCGATAAACATGATCTGGATGATGATCATTTTGAAAACCAGGAGGTTGTTCAACATAAACTTCCTCTTGAATAAAACCATTTAAAAATGCAGATTTTACATCCATTTGATAAAGTTTGAATCCTTTAATACAAGCAAAAGCTAGAAGAACTCTTATAGCTTCCAATCTTGCTCTTTGGAGCATAAGTTTCTTCATAATCAATTCCTTCTTCTTGATTATATCCTTTTGCAACTAGCCTTGCTTTGTTTCGAACAATTATTGCAGATTCATCACGTTTGTTCTTGAATACCCATTTAGTGCCAATGACTGGATGGTCTTTAGGCCTAGGTACCAAATCCCAAACTTGATTTCTTTCAAACCGATGTAACTCCTCTTGCATTGCTATAACCCAATCATTGTCCGAAAGGGCTTCATCAATCTTAGAGGGTTCAATTTTCGAAATGAATGCGAAAATGTGACTTCATTCAAGGTGCTTTTTCTGGTTCTAACTCCTTGATTAACATCACCTATCACTTGATCCAGAGGATGACTCCTACTGTATCTCCATGATTTAGGTTGGTATTGATCAGTGTTTTCACAAACATTTTCACAATGATTTTCAAATTCAGGTTCCTTTTCCAAAGATTTTTCAGAATTTGTTAAAGTACGAAGTGTTTCAGAACCAGATTGATTTGAAATAGGAGAAACATCATCATCATCATCCAAGGATTTGTCTAGATTGGTTTCACGAATACAACATGCATAGATTCTTCAACAATACTTGTTCTAGTGTTAAAGACTCTATAAGCTTTACTTCTGTTTGAATAACCCAAAAATATACCTTCATCCGACTTGGAATCAAACTTACCTAAGTTGTCCTTACCATTGTTGTGGATGAAACATTTGCATCCAAAGATGTGCAAATGAGCTATATTGGGTTTTCTTCCTTTGTACAAGCTCATATGGAGTTTTGTTCAGCTTCTTAGGAGATATGCTCGATTTGAAATATAGCATGCAAAGTGCTCATAGCATCGCCCAGAACACTTGAGAAGTCTCGATTCTCATTTAACATGGCCCTTGCCATCTCGGTGAGGACTCTATTCTTTCTTTCAACAACTCCATTTTGTTGAGGAGTTCTTTGGGGCCGAGAAATTGTGATCAATGCCCATATTATCACGAATTCTCCAAAAGCATGATTTTCAAATTCTCCACCATGATCCGTACGAATTCTGAATAGAGAATCCTTTCTCGTTTTGGACCTTCTTGGCAAATACAGCAAATTGATCAAATGTTTCATCTTTTGAAGATAAAAATATGGTCCATGCAAATCTAGAGAAATCATCAACTATGACCAAAGTATAAAGATTGCCACCAAGGCTCTTTACTCTATTTGGTCCAACTAAATCCATATGAAGTAGTTGAAGAGGTCTATTAGTTGAAATTTCATTTTTAGATTTGAAGGAAGTCTTGGTTTGTTTACCCTTTTGACATGCATCACAGATCATGTCGTTTTTAAACCGTAATTTTGGTAAACCAATAACCAGATCCTTTTTTTCGTAACTTGTCAAGTTGAAACATATTAACATGAGCTAATCGTTTATGCCAAAGCCAACTTTCATCCAAGTTACCAACAAAGCGGTTTTCGTAAATAGAGTTACTAGAGAGATTGAGAGTATAACGCTTACCTTCTCTAGGAGCTCTAAATAAAGCTTTAGCTCTAATGTTGTCTAAAGAAAGAACATCTTTGCTCACAATTAAACATTCCTCGAATCAAAGATAACTAAGTTACCTTTATCGTGCTTTGACTCACACTAAGGAGGTTGTGACATAAGCCTTCTACAAGGTAAACATCCTTGATTTGTGGTCCTTCGTTGTTTCCAACTTCTCCAATTCCAAAGAATCCTTCCGGATTGATTTCCACCAAATGTTACCTTGCCACCATCCTTAGGTTTAATTGTAGCAAATTTAGATTCGTCTCCGTCATATGTCTTGAGCATCCACTTGTCAATGAACCACTTGTTGGATTTTGATGCTCTAAGACAAACCCGCATGATATAGAATATCAAGTCTTAGGTACCCATTTTTTCTTGGGTCCTTTTGGGTTAGTTTGTGTCTTAGGAATCTTATAGGATCCCTTAGGCACCCATTGATAATTACCTATAGGCTTGTTTCTTCTTTCCTTTTTATGAAAACAAGAAGAAGTTGCATGACCTTTACGATTGCAATAGTTGCAATGAGCAAAAGGATTAGAGGAGTGGACTATTTTTCGAAAATAGTTCGAGATAAGATCTTTGTCCAACCTTCTTCTTCCCTTTTCGTTTATCGAATCGGTCTATAACCAATTCCTGACTTATCATTTGTGAACCTTTGCTGTTTTAAAATAACATTGAGCATTTCACTACCTCTAGTGAATTTCTCAAGAGTTTTTGTAAGATGCAAATTTCTTTTCTCTAGAATACAGCAATTGTCACAAACTTTTTCTGAAATGTTTTCGCAATTCTTTTCAGAAATGTTTTCACAAGGAGAAACAGAAGAAGAAACAATTTGAGCTTGTTCTTCCAACAATTTAATTTTCTTCTTTGAAGAAAAAAGCTCTTTTGCAATTTTTCGAAATTCAATGAAAAGAGAATTATATTCGGCTGAAAGTTCATCATAAGATGAGTCGAATTATTTACCTCTTCACTATCTCGAATCCTCTTCTTGAGCTACAAGACGAGATATTGGCTCTGTCTGTCTTCTTCTTGACTTCATCTTCATCGGATGAGCTATCGCCCCATATAGCTGAAACATAAGCTCTTCTTTTGAACTTATTGAATTTCTTATCTTTGTTCTTCTTGTTGTGGACATTCGACTTGATGTGACCAGGCTTCTCACATTCATAGCATATGATGGGTTTCTTTGTTTCGTGCTAGAGCTACTCTTGTGAAACTTTCGTAGGCTTGGTCCTTTTTGTAGAATTTCTTGAACTTTCGGACCATCAAGCCTAGCTCAAAGATCTTCATCTTCATCATCTCGATTTTACCTCTTTTGTGAGTCTTGAGAGCAATTCCTTTATTCTTGCCATCAATCTCATCAAGCCCTTTTCTCGAATTTGATTTTTCCTTCATATTCGTAAAGATCGCAAATAGTGCTGCTACTGAAGCCATTGATTCACCGCGAGCTTCTTCGATTGCAGTGACCTTAGCTTCCCATTCCTTGCTGAGGATATTTAGTATTTTCCTCACTTGGACAGGTTGGTCATAGACTTTTCCCAATGCAGCAAGTTGATTGATCGATGAGTGAATCGAGCTGGAATTCACTAATGGATTCTCCAGACTTCATGCGAAATAAATCATATTCAGTCATGAGAGTGTTTACTCGATTTTCCTTGATTCCATCTGTCCCTTCATGGGCTATCTCAAGAGCATCCCACATAGCTTTAGCAGATGACAAAGTGCAAATTCGAAAATACTCTTTTTGGCTTAGAGCACTTTGCAAAGATGTGAATTGCTTTCATGTTGAGAGTGACTTGCTTTTCGTCATTCTCATCATACTCTTCTTCTAGCTTAGGAGTTCGACACCATCTTCTCGTTGTTGCCGGTTCATAATTTCCTCTCTCGAACACCCTCCATAGGCCATACTCGTTGCCATTACATAGACTCGAACTTGGCCTTCCGGAAGAAGTAATGTTCTCCATTGAAACCCGGGAGGTCGTTGATTGAAGCTCCATCGTGTAGAATTCCTTCCATTGGATCTTTGATCTAGGATGTTAATCCTTAATGTAGATAACCAGGCTCGATACCAAATGAAAGTGAAGGAAATCACCAAGAGGGGGTGAATTGGGGATTTTAAAAATTCTTTTCAGATCACCCACACAACAGATGCTTAACCAAGGTAAATGGAGTTAAAGAGGAAGAGCTTGACACAGAAGATTTATACTGGTTCGGTCTTAACTCTTGACCTACGTCCAGTCCCCAGACTCTCTGGGTTTTTCTACTATCACTCAAATCGATACACACTCGTACTCTCGAAAGTTATCCTCTCTCTAGGATACACTCCCCTTACAAGTTGTAATCGATAACCCAACCTCAAAGTCCCACAACTTTGAGATTCTTACAAAGAATGATTTACGAAATAAACTCTCTCAAAGAGTGAATAAATATAAGCACTTAAGCACAATGTATCAAAGATACAAATGAGAAATATAAGCAGTGAATGACTGATGTTCTTGTGTGCGTTTTCTGTGTATTTCTTCTCTGCTTTCAGACTTCAAATCTTTATGTATTTATACTGGATTTGAAGCTTGTGAACGTTGTAGATCCGTTTAGACTTGAACTGATTCGAAAATATAGTCATGTTGTGAGTGTGTCTCCATGAATCTAGTGTTGTGAACAAATCTTGTTTGAATATGGTTGTTGCAGATTTGAATATTTGAAATTTGGCTCCTCATGAATGTGTTCCCATCTTTGTTATGTTTAGTGGAGGTAGTTGTATAATGTTGTCCACTGTTTGGAGGCTAGCTTTCTTTCTTGGAGAATGGTTGTGTTGCTATCCAGGTTGTAACCCATTGCTTTTGGAGAAGAAGATATAATATAATATTGCAAGTTGTCAAGTTGTTTGTCTTAAAGTTTTCTTTAAAACAAACCTAGATCTTCTCGTAATCTCATAAGCAAACCGGTTAAATCTGGTTAGGAAATATTGATATGAATCATATAAATCATATACAACCAATTCGCGAGAATCAAGCTAAAGCATAAATCAAATCGAACAAAATACACCCGAGATGCGTTCATGTTTCGAAGTTCCAAGCTCGAGTTTACTATACCAAGCTCGAGTTTGGTCTTCATTTAAAACTTGAGTTTTGCCTCGGAAGTCTCAAGCTCGAGCTTGTAAATGAGTAAGCTCGAGTTTAGCATTTGTAGGGGAAACATGTTTGAATTCATTTTGAGAGCCAAAGTGGAAAAACGCAAGCTTGAGCTTATTAGTGAGTAAGCTCGAGTTTAGCACTATTCATGTCAAAAATAATTTTAGTTCACAAAATGCAAGCTTGAGCTTAGAGGTGTAAACTTGAGTTTGCTAAGCTCAAAATATGACATTGCTCTCTCTGTCGACCCAAGCTTGAGCTTGCAAGGGCAAGCTCGAGTTTGCCAAAGGTTTTTAAAAAACTTTGAAAGATTTTTGTCGACGCAAGCTTGAGTTTAAAACCTTAAACTTGAGTTTACTCTTTGAAGGAAAAACTTGAAAACTTTTCTCGCTGGTGCAAGCTCGAGCTTGGTATCCCAAGCTCGAGTTTACAACTTTTGTAAACTCACAAACTCTACAAGTAAAATGATAAGCTCAAGTTTAAAGGATTTTGCCAGAGGTAAGCTCGAGCTTGTAACGCAAGCTCGAGTTTACATATTTGTAAACTTAGTGAGAAAAGACTCGGAAGAGGCAAGCTTGAGCTTAAAACTAATAAGCTTGAGTTTGCAATTTGAGTAACTTGATAAAATCCTCAAACCTTCGTAAGCTCAAGCTTACGGTGCAAGCTCGAGCTTACTCGAATATGAGTAAACTTTTGAAAACCTTCAAGCTCAAGTTTATGGACCAAGCTCAAGTTTAGAAAATGCAAAATAGCTTGGTTTGCTTTTCGTAGGGGCAAGCTCGAGTTTGGAGACCCAAGCTCGAGTTTGAGCCGATGTAAATGTTTTTGCATTGCAAACAACATGTTTTACCAATTTTTAACAAAAATCATTCTTTCATGTTTACAATTGTTATTAATCATCAAAACACATTGAGAACTAACAATTCTTATATATATATATAATCCATTGTTAATCCACTGGCTTAACCCTCTTATATGTGTTTAATAGTGAAATAGTGTGTGGGTGCGAGAATTGAGAGTGTGAGACGGGAGAGAGTACAGTGAGCAAGAGTGAGATGACGAGAAGGGTGAGAAAAAAAAAAGAAATGGAGCTTATTTCAGTTTTTAAGGTAAGTTATTTATTTTATAAGATCATTTATATAGTTAAATTAATTTCTTCTCAATAAACTTTCTTCATGAAAGTTGTTCTACGTATTTTTCTCTTTCTAATGAGAATAATATAGTATTGATTATTGAGAATTTTGGGATTAGAATATTGATAAAATTATGAGTTTTGATAATAGATGACTGTATATATGAAGAGCAAGATTAATAAATAACTTTAATCAGTTTAGATTTGTTAATTGGTTGCTGTGGGAATTTAAAGTTATTTTATGTTTAAAAAGAATTTAGGATTTATGTCATATAATATATTTTTACCAATTAAATGAGGATTTAAGAATTTTGTTGGATTACAGTAGGTATTATGAAAGGTTTATATCGGTTAGTTTTGCTAAATCTTGAAGTATATGAAATTATGAATTAAGATTTGAGATTTTAAATTAGAGATTGATATGATTTTGATTATGTGGAGGTTTGGAGATTGTTTAATAAATTGGGTTATACTTATAAAAGTTAGTATTAGGTTAAAAATTGAGGAATAGATAAATTGTCATTTTTTTAGGAAAACTAAAGTGAGATAATAGTTTAATTAATTATTTTTATGGTATTAGTGGTTATTTTTGTTGATTTTATTAACGTATAATTATATATTTATTTTTAAAAGCGACTGATTTTTCTCACACTTAGTGTTGTGTCAAGAACGTGAGGTAACCACTTTCCAATTTATTTTGTGTAATTGTTGAGGTGATTATAAGCATATGTTCATATATTTAAATGATATGAATATGTTATAGTATGTTACCTATGAAAAATGTATAGATGTGTGATTTGAGGATAAATTTTTAGTTAAGTGGGCATAAATTGCTTATATTGTTATGATCAAACTGTTTATATTGTTATTATGGTAGATTATACATGGTTTCAAATGTTGAAGGTAAGTAGAAATTATTGGTGTTGAAATTATGATATTGCACTGCATATTGAGACACACTGGATTGAGATGAGATGAGTTGTGATATTATGAGATTGATTTTATACCACGTGGTATAGCCGCCACTGAGCGCATAGTGGATGACTTTGACATTTTCAGGACCCTTGGTATCATCCTTATCCTGTGGCCGAGATTAGGGTCAGCCCTTGGGACAGTGACACCTTTCTATATTCGACAGAAAGGGAAACCATGGTCCGATATGAGCTCTGTCATCTTTGGCTGTGCTACACCTCATCATTGGTGAGCTTGGTGCAATCTTGTCAAAGAGATTAAACCTGTTATATTGTAGCCTATGGGTTATGTCAGTGGTTATAAGGATGGTTGAGGGAGTTATACATGCGTATTAAATAATTTTGAACTATTAAACGGTTTGGTAAACTACTTAGAATTATCGATATACGAAGGCATAATTGGCCCGCTTATCTATCTTGTAATCATTTCATGTTTACTTGTTAAATTGGATATATGGTTGTTGAGTCTTAAGGCAAGAATTATAGCAGTAGTACTAAGGGGAAGGCATCCGAGAGTTTATCTGAGTTATCAATCTTGTATGTCTCTTTTTGTTACATGAGCACATTCTAATGTATATTGCCAAACTTTAGGGCCTGTTTGGTACATTGCATATTTTGATCATTCCGCTACATACTAGAACTTATATTATGAACAGAGCCTATGGATATAATTTTTAATGTGGAATGGTTTAGTTTGACTAGACTTAAATATGTTTAGGTATAAAATAGTTATTTAAAAGGTAATTTGGAAGGATTTACATAAGGTCAGTCCGGTTGAATATTTGTTTATTGGGAGAAAAGGTGAGTTCCTTTGAACCCAGTAGGGGTTTACGGCAAGGGGATCCCCTCTCGCCATATTTATTCATCTTAGTAGCTGAAGTACTCTCTTTCATGATCAACAAGAGCCATGATGCGAATCAGATTAAGGGTGTTAACCTCTGCCTTAGCTGCTCGGTGCTCACTCATAGCTTTTTTGCGGATGATGCCCTGCTGTATATGAATGCAAACTAGGAGAATTGTACTTCTTTGGCATATATCCTGAATATCTATAGTAAAGTGTCTGGTCAGATCATTAATTTAGACAAATCTAGTATCTTCTACTCCAACAATACCCCCTGGGAAGTCAAGGATAGGGTTGGTGTTATACTGGGAATTCCAACGATTGAGGATTCGGGTAAGTATTTGGGTATCTCGAGGATTTGGGGAAAAAATAAAAACCAGGCTTTAGCATATATTAGGGAATAGGTGGTGAAAACAATTCAAGAAATTCAAGGTTGGGATCACTCTTTTCTCTCCTTTGTGGGATGGGAAGTGATGATCAAAGCAATTCTTTAGGAAATCCTGATTTACCCCATGCATTGCTCTAAATTCCCTATTCAACTCTATAAGGAGTTAAATAGACTCTTCACTAATTTTTGGTGGGTCAGTACAACTGTCGAAGGAAGTCTTCACTGGCAGGCCTGGGATAAATTAACAGCTAGTAAAAACCAAGGTGGCATGGGTTCCCCAACTTGATGATAATGAATAATGCTTTATTGGCAAAGACGGCGTGGAGATTAATGCTAAGGCCAAATGAATTGTGGGTAAGATTTTTAAAAAGTGTGTACTTCCCTCACTTTGAACTGATTGAAGTAAAGAAAGGGCTTAGAGCTTCTTGATGTTGGTCTAGTCTCATTGATGACAAGAATTTCTTGAAGAAGGATCTCAGGTGGGATGTAGGTTCTGGTATGAATATTTGAATTTGGGAGGATAATTGAGTGTCGGATGTGGCTTTTCCTACGAAACCAATTGATTGCGGTAATCCCTTAGTATCTCATGGGAGGGTCACTGACCTCATAGTAGATGGTACTTGGGATTTTTCTCATGTCGCCCAATTTCTCCCGACTGACCTTAAGAAAGCCATTTATACAATCCCCATCCTTGCTGTAATACCCGGATTTTAGCAAATCTGGAGTTCTTGAGTTAAGAGAAATTGATGAATATTTTGATGAAGCAAATTCATGAGTTTAAAACTATTATAGAAAATTGTTATAATTGTCGAGTAAATTGTCGAAAAAGTTACAGAAAAATCAGATGAACAGAATGACTAAAAATGCAATAATGGTGATAAAAATAGTCTAAAAACATTATGATAAATACTGAAAGATTATGAGAAAATTATGGGAGTATTATCATTAATTATAAGAATTTAATAAATTATTTCAGAGGAAATAACATGAAGAGATGTTTAAAAAGCATTCCAGAACCATAAAGCAACTTTATGGTGTAAACATTTTTAATATTTTACATAGGATATAAAATGACAATGTCAGTATAAAGTTTGTAAGATAATAATATACTGTAAAATATAAAATTATCAACCATTGGTAAAAGAATGATTAGATAATTACTAGCTAATTGATTCAGTTAAAACAAGAGAAATATAGAAAGTTAAATTTATGGTAAAATCCTTAATTAAGAGATTAAGGCTGATAATTAGCATAAAATATACTTACTAATTATGATAAAAATATTAAGAAAAATTAGTAAAGATAAATGTATGAAGAAACCTAATCCTAAAAAGATCACTAAACGAAGAATTTAGGTCTGATTAAGCCTTAACGAAGGCAGGGGTAAAACGAGAATTTTTGGTAAAAAATATTATATTTTTAAAAAATGGAAAAAATTATGAAAAAATAATTAAAACTGAATTTTAAAATGAGGGGGCCGAAATTGTTGGTATTTTTAATTAAAATGAATTGTTTAAATAATTAAAATGATAATTAGAATAAAATAATAATATAATGCGGTGAGTCACCTTATAGGCATCGAGGGGAAAAGTCAGAAATAAATTCTACAGGTAAACCAGAGGTAAAAGTCTTTTTAGACTGATCAGATTAAGAACAAGTAAATTTTTACACGAAGAAAGAATTTACCAGACGTTAATTCCGCAACCGAAAACCCTAATTCCTAATAAGACGAAAAGCTGATCAGATAGAGTAGAGTCAGATAGGCAAAGTGAGAACCTATAGAAACAATTTCGTGTTTTCCACGGGATTAAGTTAGGCAACAACTGGACTTTTTACGATTCAGCGAATTATTGTCCAGAAGTTGGTTCTATCGGAAGCGATTTCCGTAACCAGACGCGTTTGTCCGAATATCTTCCGACGCACCAGAGAATACCTGGATATGATCAAAAAGAGGATCAAAATATATAATATGAAAGAGGATGAAAAGATCTTCAAAGTTACATGCCCGGATTTGTGAGTTTCTGCAAAATCGCGCGAAACGGGCACCGATCGGGTACCGATCAGGGGAGACGATCGGGGAGTCAGCTAGGGTGACATCATCAATAATGATGTCACAAGGGGGGGGGAGATGTCGACCAAGACATCCAAGGGCCAAGGGAGTGCCACGTGGCGAAGTGCGATCCGGCCGAAATCCGATCCGGAAACAAATTTGGAAATTCCCACCTTGTCCCTATTTTTCCCTATAAATAGCAAGCTCTCTTGCTCTTCATTTCCATCCCAAAATCCGAAACCTAGAGAGAGGTTTTAGAGAGAGAAGCTCTGGAAAAAGTCTGAGCAAAAGTCCAAGTAAGTTCTTCTGTCCTTAGCTTTTAGTTTCCGTAGTTCTTTCGGTAGTTATAGTAGAACCGTTGTTTTGATCTAGGAAGTTTTAATATATTCCTATACTTGTTTTTAAGCCTCATTGCATTGAAAGATGCCCGACGAGGTAAAAACCTAGTGGGGATAATTTTGAAATGGAATAAGGTCAAAGTAACGAAGTTCTGGCGAAATTCTGCCAAATAGGGGTAGTAGGGGCAAAATGGTCTTTTTCACCTAAAATGCCTGTTATGCTGCCAAATATTCATAAGTATGTTATTATTCTGATTAGAATACTTCTGATGTCGAACCGCTGTCGAAATTCCATCGTTCCGATGTTTGCCGCTGTTTCGCTGTTTTACGTACGGCCGTCAAAAAGTACCGTTTTTAGCCGGAAGAGCCGGATATCTGCAACTAAGGTACGGACGCGTCTTTCGTAACCCTAACTCTATGCTGTTTATATACTTTTGCGTTATAGATACGTTCATAGACTGAGGTTCTATTGAGAATCGTCAGAGATACTTACAGCTTTACCCACGGATTATAGTATTGGTAATGCCGTTTGAGTTATTCCTAGCGCTGAGGACACGTTAGTGGCGTGGCAGCGTGGCATTGGATATGTGCAGAACTAGTCGAGAGAGACTTTACATACTGCTTTGTGCTTATGTTCTGTCCATGTTATTGATCATACATCTACTGTTTGCTTTTGTGATGATATGCTGTATTGAAATGAATATATGTTGTACGTATACTGTTTTGTTTGACCATAAGGTTAACCGTTACCTGAGATCCATATGTGGAATGGATCTCACTGTAGCATCAGTGGTCGGAGGACCGATGTTTGGCGATCGAGGCAGTATTTTGGAGTAGGCCAAGACGTGTCTACATTATTTATCATTTTCTTTAGTTTCTTTAACTTTTGAGAATTCTGGATGACTGTAATCCGATACATTTACACTATGGTCCATATTTTGAATGTAATGTAATTACTTACTCGCTCCAATGCTCTACTCTGATTACTCTGTTTGAAATATTTGGAAACGTTTTAAAAAAAAAAATCCGCCGTTTTCAAATGGGATGTTACACTTGCCAATGGCTTGGAGGATAAACTCATTTGGACTTATGCCAGAAATGGGTCTACATGAACAAGTTGGTCTACCCCAATGAGAAAGAAGAGGATCATCAGTGTCGCTTAAGCTGGGACTTCAACTGTTATCCCAACTTCATCTTGGAAGGCAATCTGGAAGATCAAATCGATTCCTAGAGTGAACCAATTCATATGGCGCCTCCTGAATAATGTGATTGCTACCAATGACTCTTTAAGCCGTCGGGGAAGATCAAGAACAAGTATGTGTCAGATCTATGAAGAAACTGAGGAGACCATTGAACATCTATTTTTTCACTGTCCTTGGACTCGGTGTATCTGGTTCGATAGTTCCCTAGGTGCCAGATTTGATGCAAGTTGTGTCACTAATTTTAATTCCTGGTGGTTGCTTTTGATAGGTATGTCCGACCTCATATTTCCTTAATATGTTGGATCCTTTGGTTCATATGGAGGCAGAGAAATAATAAAATATTGAACCATGTATTAACAATAATATAAATAATTTATATTACAATTATTAGTTAATTAAAAATTAAAATAATCTAAAATGACTCTTTCAATTTTCAATTTTTTTATTCATTTGTAGTGGTTCCCTAACCGCTATAGATTCTGATATAAAAATTGATTCGTTTGTTTGTAGCGGTCCTACAACCGCTACGAAGTTGGATAAATTTTTTTAAAAAGGCGGCAAATTTTTTTCCAATAAAATGGCGGGTGTAGCGGTTACCTAACTGCTACACTATAATTTGAAACTTTGGGCGCTTTTTTGAAATTTCATCCAATTTTGTAGTGGTTATTGAACCGCTACAACTTGTTGCCGCCATTTTCAAAATTTTTGGTGATGTCTTTAGTAGCGGTTAGGTAACCGCTACTAATGTGGTTAATTCCATATTGTAGCGGTTATGAAACCGCTACAAATTCTTCACACACAACGTCATCCCAGCTTCATATAGTAGCGGTGGTGAGAAACCGCTACAGTTACAGTAGCAGTTAATTTATATGTAGTAGTGATTTTATATAACCGCTACTAAAACATCTTGCAACGATGTTTTTGTAGCGGCTTTACTAACTGCTACTAATGTCGCATTGCTACAAATAGTCATTTTTTTGTAGTGGTTGTCGAAGCCTTGGATTTTATATCAAACATATTTTCTTATGTTTTAACACTACAAAAAAAAACAGTTTTTTGCGGCGGAAAAATTCCCTCGCAAAAAGCCTATTTTCCGTCGCAAAATTGGTTTGCGGTGGAATTTGCGGCGGAAAACGTTCCGTCGCAAACCAATTTTCCGTCGCAAAAATTACTTTTTCCGTCGCAAATTCAAATTTTGTGAGGGAAAATTTTCCTTCGCAAATATTGAATTTTGCGAGGGAAAATTGTTTCCCTCGCAAAATATGAATTTTGCGAGGAATTCTTTCCTCGCAAAAAAATGGACTTTTGCGAGGGAAAAAATTTTCCTCGCAAAATTCAATATTTATTTTTAAAAAAATAAAAAAATCATGAAAGAATAAAATAATTACAAAAATAATAATTAAATATTAGGAAAAAATAAAATAATTACAAAAAATATATTAAAAATTAGAAAATAAAAAGACTTGTATATATCATAAAAACAAAATTTCGCATGTGATAGAGATAATCATTAAATGAGTCATGAATCAATATAAAAATATACAAATCCGCAATTCTAAGTATTTCGTAAAACCTCATTTGGTGCTACTTGATAGAGAATTGCTATAAATCCATATAAAACTCCAGTATTTCTATTTTAGAAACCTAGTCGGAACTACTTGATAGAGAATTTCCATACAATTCCCCTCGTGAATCTATCTGGGTAAGTAAATAGTATCTTGAGATCCAGAGTGATGATCAAATTCCAACACTATCAATTGCTCCCAGTGGCATAAAAGTAAAACCCAAAAACTCATGAGTCCTGAAACGGGTAAAATGAAAGAGGAGTGCAAAGTTTACTAGATAGATACCTTATGTAATACCCGGGTAATTATTTATCTGGAATATTATATTTCGATAAATAATACCTATTGAAAATAGGTGAATATGTGGTTTCAAATAATAAGTAATAATTATCTTATTTCCTAAGGTAATTTCTATTGAAATTAGGGTGAATAAAGAGCTAAAAATCCCTAAATGCAATTGTGGGCCATAAAATACCCCGAAAATATTATGATAAATCCTAAGAGGCAATGAAATATTTATAAAAAATTGGAGAATATGTTGTCTCTAATTTAGGTAATTTTTGGGATTAATTTCCTTGGAAAATATTGAGGCAAGATTTAATATTATTTTGGGGATCATAATTGACCCCATGATTTTTAATATTTTACATGGGATATAAAATACCAATGTAAGTAAAATAGTTGTGAGATAATGATTTATCCTAATTAAGAAAATTATCAAAAATTAGTAAGTGGCTAATCTGGTAATTAATGGGATAATTAAGGTATAAAGTAAATGAATTAAAAATAATTTAAATAATTATTTTTAATTGGAGAAATTTGAAATTATTAAATAAAAAAAAATTAATAAAATAATTTATGCTTAGAAAAATAAATAAAAAATAAAATAAATAAAAATAAATGTGAAGGTAATTAGAATAAAATAATAATATAATGCGGTGAGTCAGCTTATAGGCAGACCGAGGGAAAAGTTAGAAATAAATTCTACAGGTAAACCAGAGGTAAAAGTATTTTCAGACTGATCAAATTAAGAACAAGTGAAATTTTACACGAAGAAAGAATTTACCAGGCGTTGTTTCCGCAACCGAAAACCCCGATTTCAAATAAGACGAAAAGTTGATCGGATAGAGTAGAGTCGATAGGCAAAGTGAGAACCTATAGAAACAATTGCGTCTTTTTAGACACGAGATTAAGTTAGGCAACAACTGGACGTTTTACGATTCGGTGAATTGTTGTCCGAAGTTGGTTCTATCGGAAGCGATTTCCGTAATCGGACGCGTTTGTCCGAATATCTTCCGACGCACCGGAGAATACCTGGATATGATCAAAAAGAGGATCAAAATATATAATATGAAAGAGGATGAAAAGACCTTCAAAGTTACACGCCCGAATTTTTGAGTTTCTGCGAAATCGCGCGAAACAGACACCGATCGGGTAGCTTTATCGGGCCGGAGGCCATAAAGCAAGAGCCATCATGGATGACAACTCATCCATTGACTTTAGGGCTCTTAGATTTCGATCTTGACCATGGATGGCCAAGAGTGTTTTGTCCTCAAAAATGCGATCCTACGGTCCATATTCGTCAAGAGGCGAAGTTCGAATTATTTACCGTTTCGCCATCCGTCTCTTCTATAAATACCAAGCTCCTCTTCTTCATTTCTCACACCAAAAATCTGCCTCTTAGAGAGAAGTTAGAGAGAGAAGCTCGGAGAAAGTTTGAGCAAAGTCTCGGGTAAGTTCTTCGGTCCCCGGTCTTTAGTTTCGGTAGTTCTTTCGGTAGATATAGTAGGAATGCTAGATTTATCTTTAAATTTTCAAGATAGTCTAGATATCATATTTAGGGGTAAATATGATATATATTTCGAAAATATGATGAGGGAAAAGATCTGTCAAAATTGGGAGAGATAGAGCGAAAACAAAAGCTCCGCGAAATTCCGCCGATTAGGGGTTCGGGGGCAAAATGGTAATTTGTACCTAAAATGCCTGTTATGCTGCTAAAAGTTGTTAAATATTATCCTTATAGGATATCTGTTATAATCGAAACATTGTCGATTTCTTTGTTGTCCGCCGTCACCACATTTTTTTCCCATTGTCGAAAATTTACCGTTTTCCGTAAAAGTACCGTTTTCCGTCAACGAAGGTACGTTCGCGTCCGTAACACTAGCTCTAATGTTTATTATATGATTGTATATGATTGTTGTGTAGTAGTGTACGAGGTTATGCTATATACACGGTATGTTACATACGAGGTTATGTCACATACGAGGTTATTATTGTTGTATCATACGAGGTTATGTTACATACGTGGTTATTATCTTGTATACGTGGTTATGTGTTTTTAATCATACATCTGTTGTGGATTGTTGTATTGATTGTTGTTGTCGTGTATATGTAGTCGTATTTAAGCATGAGGTTAACCGTTACCTGAGATCCAAATTGCAATTGGATCTCAGCTCTTATCATAGCGTCAGGTTCAGGAGAACCGAGAACCAAGGAGAAAGGCGAGCAGGCCGCACAGAGACCCGGCTGAAGACTTTCTTCGGGTGTTATTCATTTTGAAAACTCTCGGTCAATGTACCGTTTCTGTAAATCAGCCAGACTTACGGCATTTATAAATATATGTATCAGTTACTCAATCGCTCCAATGCTCTACTCTTATGAAAAAAAAATTATACTGCTTTTGAAAATGGGATGTTTCACTTTATCAGGGTTATTTTTCGCTAGCACAGCACCAACTGCGCCTCCAAGTGACCTTCCAAATACAACTATCCTAGATGTGTCAATATCAGTCCTTTGAGAAAGATCGTCCAATGCAGCTTGAGCACAAAGAGGTAATTCAAAAATCAAAATGCCGAAGATTTATGAGGAATAGTTTGACAATACAAGGGTATTGATAAATTAAGCACACCTGAGCGTCCATAATCATACCATGCTGAGAAGGATAGCCCTCACTTGCTCCATAACTGTTTCAGTTGAATGATATATTAATACCAATCTAGAGAGAAAGTTGCATGTGCATTTAGAAGGCATGAATCTGTTTAAAGATAAGGTAATGAAATAATAAAATTGAGGAGCTAGCTCATACCCTCGGTATGAAAGCATGAAAATATTGCAATTTAACTTCTGCAACATTATGCGAACCATTTCAAGGTGATGAGCAATATCTAAAAGACAGTAGTCAAGGCCTCTAAAAAGCATATTGAACCTGATCAAGTGAAGATGTATAATTTTTTTTTTATTTTAAAAAACCTAATATCTATATATTAAGGATACTTCCAGCATTTTCTTGGAAAAACAAAATGGTTGGACCTGTAAATGAAACACGAGAATATAAAATTTATAAGAACATCTATTATAACAAGAATCGATGAATATACGAAAGTACCAAATGGTTCAATTAACGAAGAAAACATACCACAAGCAAAAATTTGCATCATGGTGCGTTAAGATCCAATTACAACTAAGAATTTATACTTTCAAAAGTTGAACCCTTAATGAAATCAAAAGCTGATAACTAAGTTTATTGGTGACAAGCATAAATGACTTCGAGCTTCGAGGTGTTTTTGAGACTTCTTGTGCTCAAACTTAAAGGAATGATACATTTTTTGTATCTACTCAACAAAAACAACAAAAAAGAATGAAAGAAATCTCCGCCGCAGCAGTGCATATATAAATGCCGCCAACTTTGCATCCCCCGTCTTTTTTTCCACCAATTAACAATGATTAAAGGGATAGAACATCACGGACCAAAGAACCCTCTCCGAACAACTAAAAAGGCGAAACTTTTGATCATAATATGCTAAATTCTATCAAAGAAAAGCCATGAATAAACCCAAGAGAAAATAGAGCACTACCCTTTAAAGTAGAAATGATTGGTTGAAAATTCTTTAGTGCTCTAATAAAATTGTACAGACCAACAAATAGACCACTTTTCGAGAATACATTGCAGCCCTTTCAAGTAAAAAACCTTTAAACTTAAATCCATAAATGGAATTCACTTGTCAATGACTACTCAAAAATCAAAATACAAGATTCTAACAAAGATTACTTAAAACACAGTAAATTTTCATCCATTAACTAACAAATTGAATAGTTCCAAAAATATATCAACATACCAGATGTAATATGGATTAAAATTGGCTCTACATTAAGGTTACTATAGCAAATTTGACAACTGGATTGAGAACCACAATAATATTTTCCAGTTATAGAAGAAGGAAGAAAAATTCAAAACAAAGATAACACAATCGCGGGAAAACCAAAAACATGATGGACATTAAAAAAAGTAATAACCTTCTTTGTTCCTCTAAAGCCATTTGAAATTGCTCATGTGCTCGACGAGTTACTTTCTCAAACTTTATCTGCAATTGCATTCAACATTTAATAAAGTATTAGCATGCAAGGAGTAAAAAACTAAGATAGTATCCTTTTCCATCGTTGCTAAGAGAAAAATAAAACAAAAGTCATCAACAATAACCAAAAGGGGGGAAAAATTCAACAGTAGTAGTATATAATATTCAAAGTTTAATTTAAAGCAACATGCCATTTCTAATATTCAAGGTTTCCACAAGATATGCAACAAATTAAGTCCAAAAATCCCCGCATCTATTTCAAGAGTAAGTACATGTTTGGACAAAGCAAAAAAGTAAAATGAATAAAGAAAAGTCGAATGAAAGCGTAATTTACCCTCAAACCAAATGCAAAGAAATCGATACCGCAGAAGCGAAAGGCGTCTCCAATGCAAGCGTAGGACCGATCGCATTACTCCTCCTAACAAACTCTAGGAAACGATCAACGCTTTCCATCAATACCTGCCAACAAACAATCCAAGAAATTCTGCTCGTAACAATCACGGAAAACTAAGAAACTTTGATAGAACCTTATACTCTAATAATGATTCAAGCCAAACCCAAATCCCTCATACACCCAAATTACAGAAATTACAATAACAGTGACAGAAATACAAGAAATTCTGTCACTGAAATACAAAAAACACATAAAAATATTGCAGAATCACACAAGAAATTTATTCTCATACCGCTAATGCATATGGATATGAAAAACTCAACCCGTCTTGCTCATAAAGTGACAAAAGAATAAATGATTCAGATAATAATGCCCCCACTCCTCTTAATTTAAAGAAAGTCAGATTTTCCCCCCCAATACCGCAACCAAGACAAGCAAAAATTAGCCCCAAAGTATAAAGGAGAACAAGGAACTACGTGAAGTTCAGAAACGATGAGACAAGCAGCCCCAAGGTTCATGTTAGGCATTGAGTACATATCCTCGATTTATTCTGAGAACAATTCAGATACCCAAAGAAAAGAGAGGAGGACAACATGGACTTACAGTGTCCCAAATCTGGAGCTTAATCGGTCGGCCATCGATGGTGACCATACGAGCGCCGAACTCGACACCAATAGTGAGATCATGAACCGGCTGAAACCTCTTGTCAGTGAATTGCAGGAGGAGGCATGATTTGCTAACACCTGAGTCAGGCCAAATAAGAAAATTACGAGCCAAAAGAGAAGAGAGAAAAGAGGGCTAGGGATTTGAAGAGGAAGACCTGTATCGCCGATAATGATATACTTGAAGAGGTAGTCGTAAGACATCGGGAAGAAAGAGGGAGAAGAAGCGGATGGATCTGGCGGATCGAGGGAGAGAGTGGTGGGCTTGAAGCAGATCTGACAGGCGAACTAGGGTTAAGAAATGATGATTTTTGCGGTGGAACAAAATTTCCCTCGCAAAATGACTTGATTTTGCGAGGGAAAATAGGTTTCCCTCGCAAAATTAAGTCATTTTGCGAGGGAAAATGGTTTCCTTCGCAAAATTACTTGGTTTTGCGAGGGAAAATGGGTTCCCTCGCAAAATTAAGTAATTTTGCGAGGGAACCCATTTTCCTCGCAAAATGACTAGATTTGAGAGGGAAAATAAGTTTCCCTCGCAAAATTGTTGGATTTGCGAGGGAAAATTTTTCCCTCGCAAATTCCGTCGCAATTTTTACATTTTCTAGTAGTGTAATGAGATTAGGAATTGTATGTGATTACTATGATATGTGGTTAAGTTCATTCATCTTGAGTGTCACAATTGTGTTCTCATTTAAGAGGAATCAAGTGCTTTAAAATGATTTTTAAATACACATCAAATGGTTTTTGACAATTTATCTAAAAGATGACTATGAATGCGATTATTGGATTAGTCATTAATTAGATAAATTTGACTCAATGTAATTGCTTGATGTTTTAAATTTGACTTGATGAAAGTTAACTCCCAATTTTTTTTTTTTTTGGAGAAGCTAGGAAAGTCACAATATTTGCTACCAATGGCGGAACCATAAAACATTTTTAGCCCGGGTCAAAAAAAATAAACATATTGAACTATTTATTAAATAATATCATATAACACTGAACATATAAATAAATAATATATAAGATGATACTAGCCTTTTCGCAGGGTATCTCAAATAAGAATTTTACTTTCCTCTCACAGCACAATGAGTAATAAACCAAAAATTGTCCAAAAGATATCACAAACACAAACACAATAATTATATGTATAATGAAATTTAATAAAATTATTTAAAATATAATCAAATAAAAATGCATACCTAAAACTGTAGAGGACGTTATTTTAAATTAACAAAATCTTCAAGAATAGAATTAGTAAAAACATATTACTTAAAGAACACAAACAAAATCTTCAAACATAATAAAATTATTCTATGACGTTTGGAAGGAGACTCATTACAAGGTACATCACTTTCAGAAATATTTTAAGAAAACATACAGATTTGATTCAATTTCAGATAAGCAAATAACCAATCATAATATTTTTTTTACAGAGAAATTCATTATAAAATCATAAGGCAAGCAAATAATAAATTCAAATAGATTAAAATTAGCCATTAATCATCCTCCACATATATATAATCATCTTCTCAAAACTCAAGACTCTTCCAAAATCATAACCCCAAAATTTTCACCAATCAACACAATATTACCCTCATTAAAAAGAGAAAAATGCGTAGAATAACTTTCATAAAAGGAATAAGATGAAAAAAAGTGATTTTGAGTACCTATTTAGTCCTTAAAATGAAGATAAATAGCGCCGGAGCCTGGAACTGGAAGAAGTTTGACGCCTCTGGACTGTCTCATGCTCACGAAGAAAATGACAAAGGAAAATGAGGTGTATTTGATTCAATACCCCCTTCCACATGCAAGCTAAAAGGCCAAAGGCCCCTTCAATTATTATTATCATTCATTTTTTTAATAGGTCACAGTTCTTTTTAAAAAAAAAAACAAAATGAAAATAAGATATAAGATGATACTAAACTTTTCAAGAGGGTATCTCAAACAAGAATTTTACTTTCCTCTCATAGCCCAATGAATAATAAACCATACATTGTCCTAATAAAAAAAAGAGTGTAATTATGGAGAAGATAAGAAATTAGCTGGAGCCAAATTATTGACAAAAATAAAATATTATATAATATATACATATAAATACATAAGATAAGAGAAGGTCAGCTGGGGCCAATGCCCTAGTTGTCCAAAACATAGTTCCGCCATTGTTTGCTACCAAAACTGATTTCATCATATAATCATTTTTAATCCAAAGCATTTCTTCATTTTTTGCCAAAAATATTAGAAATAGCTTTATTTTCATGAATTTTATTTTAGAGAAAACTAATTTCAAAACCCATTTTCTAACTATGTTTTTAGCATTTATTAGCTTTACCAAGGGAATTCAAAATAAAAGACTCATTGATAAGAGAATGATCTCAAATTATTTACACTATATTACATTTTAATTCATGATAAAATTTGTGATTTAATTTAACCCTAAGACCACCAAGATTTTTGTCAAATCATGCACATTCTCACGTAAGCATATGTTGAAAAGTATCCAAAGAATATGAGTGTAAACAACTACTCCCTTTCATCCAAAATATAATATATAATTTTTTAGAAAGATTAAAAAAGTTAAATATGTTATTTAATCATATCATATAT
The DNA here is from genome assembly GCA_019022615.1 of Acacia melanoxylon. NCBI lineage: Eukaryota > Viridiplantae > Streptophyta > Magnoliopsida > Fabales > Fabaceae > Acacia > Acacia melanoxylon. The sequence continues at coordinate 5,315,927 of JAFJYJ010000007.1, forward strand.
TGTATATCCTTAGATGATATTAGTTTATAAGTTAAGCAAAATAGTTGGAAGAAAAAATAATAAATATAAATATTATTTTAGAATAATTTAATTACCTTCCTTAATCTCTCCAAAAAAAATTAATTATATCTTATTGAATAGAGTACTTTGTAATTGCAGCATTTACAAGAACCGGCATTGAGTCCACAACAAATATTTTTATCTGACGAGTTGTGTGTGTGTCTTGCAACGTTTTCTTCTGACACTATATAATGCGTATCTTACGTTGTTAGATAGCAAGAATTAAGAACTCTTGTATTTCATTTACAGTTAACGTGCTGATTAAGTTTTCTGACGAGTATGTATCAATTAATTCTAAAATCATTTTACAATTTGGCCAACCATTTCAAGGAAAACTAAAGAAAAATATTAAACTTGAGTTACTTTACTCCAAGCCGAAGGTTAACTTGATAAAAGTTGTTTTATATCTTGTGTGTCATTACCCAACCAAGATTGCTCAGCCATTAACTGACTCTAGAAACTTGAACTTCTTTTGGGGGAATCTTGGAGATAAGGAGAAAAAAGCATGGGAAAATCCTTTTGAGGGCCCTTTTTGGTGTAAAAATCTTAAAAAAGACCCTCAAAATCTGACAATACCAAGGCCTAAGGCATTTTCAGGTATTTTCGGAATTTTGGAGTAGTTGTTAACGGGGTACTGATATAGTTGTTAATGGGGGCTGATTTAGTTGTTAAAAAATTGTTGTTAATGAGGCTGATATAGTTGTTAACTAACAACTATATCAGCCAAATTAAAAACTCGCGTAAGATTCTGAAAATACCTGAAAAGGTCCTAAGGCCTTTTCAGGTATTGTCAGATTTTGAGGGTCTTTTTTAGGATTTTTACACCAAAAAGGGCCCTCAAAAGGATTTTCTCAAAAAGCATCTCATTAAGATAGAGAAACCTTTTTTTTTTTTGGCCAATTGACGAAGGTGAACTTAGAATCAGACCAACGCATTTAACAAACAAATCCCTGCTTGCCAAACGACTCACAGATGATATGTTGCTCTCCCTCATCTTTTATTCTTGCAGATACTTTGAAGTTTAAATACATTCCTTTAAAATCACCTTGTGAGGGAGCTACCCGACGGGCCGAAGACAAACTTAAATTTAAATTGATCACATAGTTATATAAAATAAGTATTAGGAGTATCAAATTAATGTTTAAATAGATCCATTATGCCTATGGAACCTTTTAAATCAAAAACCCCAATCCTATAATATCAATTAAACTACAAAAGCGTCAAGAAGAGCTCAATGATAGAAATCTTAAGAGTAGTGGGCTAATTAAACTTTTTCTTGTGACAAACACTTCCCATGGCACACTTACCAATCAACAACGCCACTTGTCACACTTGCGGCATCAACCATTTATTCATCGTTTATTTGATATTATTCTGAGGAGAAGAAAAAATATCAAAAAAGTCACAATGTAGATTTTTCTATTAAAAAAAGTTTTTAAGGACTTTAGTAATATAAATTTTAAATGTGAACTTATCTTATTTACAAATGTATGTGACTATTGACAAGTCATAGAATGACTATTGACAAATCATATAGTGACTATTGACAAGTAGTGGCGGAGCCAAGATTTTGAATCATGGGGAGTGAGAATATAAAATATAATATTAAAAATAAAGTATTTGAAATATAATATAGGCCTAATATACAAAAAAGTAAGAGAAATATATTATAGAAATTAAGATAACTTTACTTGACTTATTATTCTTTCTCTTAAGAAAATATCAAATGTAGCACTTTTCCCCGTAATAATCACCTACAAAGAGCATAAATTAATTTGCAAAATTCCATATCACATTTCTTTTCACAGAGATATAATTCATAAAATTTCATATCACACATTCCATTTCGTAAATTTCATATCACAAACTTTATATCATAAATTATAAATCACAAATTTTCTAACTGAACCCTAACTTTATTTTCCTCAAATTAACCACTCAAGTAAAAATATAAACCATACTACTTTTACTCAAGTCTCATTAACTCCATCAAAAGCAAAATGATCATCTAAAAGCCTCAAAATTTTAAAATCTAACAAATTCCTAAATTTTTCATAAAACAAATTCCATCCAACTAAAAAGATAAGGGACTAGAAATATAAACTATATCACTTACCTAAACCCCTAATCTTCTAATCTTTTGTCAGTTCTGTGCGAGTGCGACTATGCAAATTACTTCTTCTAATCTTCTGTGACTGTGATGTGTTGACTGTGCAAGGAGTTGTAGAATGAATTAAAAACGTTGGAAGGGTTTTAACTTTTAGTGTCGTCTATGTAGTGTGTGCTGCAATTTTTTTTTTTTTTTTTTTTTTTTTTTGAAAAACAAAATATATAATGACTGTCGACTTTTAGATAATTGGTGGGTTCCCCCACCCCCAATTTATTTCGAACTCGTGGCTTCAGGCTTAGGCGCTTGGTGTTGGGCCCATTTCTTATTATTTGGTTGTGGCTCTGCGGCTGTCATCATGCTGATTCCTCTTTTTTTTCCTCAACAATGTCATGCATATTCCCATTCTTTGGTTTTTTTAGGGGGCCAGGGCCCACCTTAGTCCCTGTATCCACCCCGTTGACAAGCTCATATATGTTAACTAAACTAGCTTACTTTGACAAGTGTATGTTACGATATTGACAAGTTATAGAGTAGTCATTGATAAACATATATATGTTAACTAAAACAACTTTGATGACTTGCTTATGATCCTGGTTTAAATAGTTCCATTTTGGTGCAAAATCTAGGTTATAACAATAAATCTAATTTACTAGCTAATTGTAAAACGTTTAATTACTTGAAAGTATCAACAGAATCATTTGATTATTTCTGCTAATAATTCTAACAAAAATCCATTTTGGGGGATACACCAAGAATTTGTATTTTCAAATAATATCAGAGGGGTTTGTCGTCAGTGTAGAAATTCGATTTTCCCTATAATTAATCTCTTCCTTAGAGAAGGCAGAAATTATTGAGATATATTTTGATATATTATTTGGAAAGTCATAAATGCTAAGTTTTTTTTTTTTTTGAAATTTTATATGATATCAATTGGGTGCATCATTTGTGAGATTTCAAATTAAAATTAAAGTTTTTACGTTTAGGGAAAAAATAAAAAAAGAAAGAATGAAAGATTCAGTTTATTACTATTATTATTTTCTTTTTCTTTCCGGCAAGAGGCACTGTTTTGGAATTTTCAGAGACGTAAATTTAAAAGAAAAGCCACGATTTGAAGATAAAAAGGAGGAGGAGGCGGTATTTTTATATAATCATCCATCATCTTCAATAAAAAATGAGAGAAAGAAATGAGTTCGAGTTTCGTTCTTCTTATTCACAGGAGGATGAGAGGACTTTAGAGAAAAGAAGAGACTAGAATAATCGCTAGGACAGAGAAGCATCTAGAGTTTGAAGATGAGGTCGATGCTCTATTCCTTTTCCTTTTCTCTTTTCTTTGAGATTTTGGATTATAAATGTGTTGCTGTTTTTTTAGTTATGTTTAATTAGTTTGGTATCCAACCTACAGGAGCTTTGAACTTATGGGTAGATTTAGACTTTATTTTTGCTGTTTAGTTATAATTAATATTAATTTCAGTTACTTAATCTTGTTTAACTTTATCTATTTAGTAACTAGTCACCATTGAATATGAATTTGAGCACTATAATTTACCTTGATGAGAGGGATTTTAATTAGGCTCTAAGATTAAGTAATTAATATGGGTTTAGATTGCGATCTAATTTGCAATTATGATAGACGTACATAAACCTAATGGCCTCATATAATTGTTGAAAAATGTGTTCGAGTTATCTTGTATCTTGAGTAATTATATTAGAGATAACAACTTATATTTAAGAGAAGGTTGTAAGTGAACCAATAGACATTTATAACTATTTATACTCAAGATTAACAAAATTAACATTAAAGCTAATTAAATTAGTGAAAACAAGGTACGTATTTAAAGTTAAAAAGGGATTAGTGACTCTATGTTACTCCTTTGATAATTATGATAGGTTGTTTGTTTTGATTTGATTTTAATTATCTTTTCACTCATTTGAATTCAATTTGGTTTGTTTAAATAAAATAAAGTGTAAAATCAATGGTAAACTAGGTTTAGGTACTAAGTTCTCATAAGAACGATGCTTTACCCGCTTTTTATTATTTGATATACCCCGTGTACTTCTAGAGTCTAGGGTAAACATTTTTTCCTATTAAGCTTCCATTAATATGTGACTATATATATATATTGCGATTATTGACAAGTTCATCTAGCATTGACACAGATTTTTTTTTTTTTATATAGAATTTCACACTGAGACATTTCGTCTTCTTCTGATCTTTGGGGTATAAGTGAGATATTCCCAATTTTTATGCCATAATTCCAGATTAGGGACCATATTAAAATGAGAAGTTGACCATGAACAGCAGTCAAAGGCTTGAAGCTTTGACCAAGGAAGTTATGGTCACTGTTGGACCTTGCAATGTAGGCTTTCCCAGCTTCACTGTAAAACTATCATACCTCAAGAACAACTCCACCATAAACACCCGTAGAACCAACACCACCAGATCCTTCCCCGCACACTGCTTGTTTGCCGCCGCCGGTTCCTCTGTCTCCCGCCCGTTCGACCAATACACGTACTTCAACAGCTTCTCTCCTTCTTCTCCCATAAACCTATCCTCCACAAATCTCTCAGCATCCTTAAACACTCTCTCATCCTTCGTAGCAAATGGCTGAAACCCTAACAGCATCTCTCCTTTCTTCACCAAAAACGCAGCGTCGTGACTTCGAACAACTATGTCCTCTTTGGCTGTCGCGTACTGATACGCCACCGGAGGCTCAATCCTCAGGGATTCCCACACCACTGACCTCACCAGCGGCATCTTTTCCAGCGCCGTTAAAGTGACGCCGCCTTCTTCTTTCATGACGCTTCGGACTTCATCGGCGATTTTCTGGTGTAGGGTGTTTCCGGCCAGTCCGACCCACTTCATCAAGGTGGGGACCACGATCTTCATCCCGTTGCAAGAGTTGAATCCCAGAACAAAGAGCAAGTTCATGCAGGCTTCCTCATTGGATAACCCGAAAGTCGAAGCTAAATCGAACGCCTCAGTAGCTGAAGTTTCGACGGCACTGTAAAGCTTCTTTAGGTCCCATTTCAGCAAGAAGCTGGGAAGTGGTAGAGTATGGAAGAGTAAATCTTCTAGCACGTTGAGAGGGAAGAGGTACCATGGCAGCCCCAGAGATCCAAGAGGCAAAACCTGCAAGTAAACGTGTTTAGTGTTGGTGATATTAAAATCATTAGTTGGTTAAGATTCTAGCTAGGTTAATTAATGAAGATCTTGTATGAATTAGTTAGTGACCCCAATCCATATAAAGGGTTTAGTTGAGGGGTGAAGCAATGTTATATCCCCGTCTAAAAAGAGAGAGAGGTTAACATAGGTCGTCTCATCATGAGTAGTGGTTTCATCTGAGAACAGTTGATTTGTGATAGTAACACATTGATGGCTTGTAATCATATCTCATGGGAAATCCTACTAAGCACATTTGCTTAGCTGGGAGAGCTTAGCAGATCTGAGCTATCAGATCATTTTTTTAAAAAAGTTATTTTAATAGATATAGAAGTTAAAATAAAGATATTTTATAACTATGATATTTTCAAAAAATGAATTTTTATTTTTTTTTAAAAAATCATTATTATTAAAAAAACTCAGATTTAGACTGCCCAAATCTGATTAGCTCTACCGGCAGGAAACACGTGATCATTTGTTTGTACCTGAGCGAACACCCAAAGCTGGAAGAGTTTCAAGCCATCAGATTTGAGTTTGGTTTGGCCTGGTGCTTTGCCACAATAGAGGTGAAACAAGAAGTTGAAGAGCTCATTTTGGCTGATAGGGTTAAAGTACACCTCACCGTGGTCAGCTACTTGGTCTTCAACCTTAACAAATAGCTTCGTCAAGTAGTTTCTCAGCAGAGGGACAACATGTTCTTTTCGTGAGGCGATGAGAGCAAGGAGGAAGCTCTTTATCTGGTGGTGCTTGGGTTCGGATGGATCGAGGTAGTTGCCGACACGGTAGCCGTTGGTGAATCCGGCAGAGGGTTTGAAAGTTCCGGTAAAGACGTCACGTTTCTCGACCTTTGAGTTGTCAAAGAGGATGGGGAAGCTAACAGCGTCAAGGAGGGCGATGACTCTAGGGTTAGGAGAAATGAAGGGACCAGGAGGCATGTTGGCTCTGAAGACGGTGGATTTGTATTTGAGCATACGTGATCTGAAGAAGTCGTCGCGACCTTTGAAGTAGAAAAAGTCGAATCTGTCCCAAACGGCTCCGATGAAGGGCAGGCCATAGCCACCGGGGATTGGTTTCAAGGGCAGATGGCCGTTAGAGTCACGGGAGGAAGACATTATTTTAACCTTGTTATATTATGACTATCTCAAGCAAATGGAAAATAATGGCTGCCCATCGATTTATATATATATATAGCAATGGATCGGAGCTTGTGTTGCTTTTGTGTGTGTTTTATGCGTGGAAATACAATGATTAGTTATATATGGTCAGTCTTAATTATATTAGAAGCCCCAAAAGAATATCCAAATTATGGTTCATGAAAGTAAAGCAACTCTCTTAATTAGATAAAAACATGCTTTTAACTAAATTCATTGAATAATAATGGGTATTTAATTGGTTCCATCGAAATAATGGATTTCGGTGCTTTATGCAAAAATTGGAAATTAAAGAAACATGTTTGAAGATAAAAGTTAGTGAAAAAATATCGTTACGGAACGTAAATGCATGAAAGCTGGATTAAAGAAGGTGGGACCAACATGAGACCTAAATTAATTCTACTAACAATCTACCAATAAATAATTAAATGTGACAATCACTCACCACGAGTCCACATTTTGCTTAGATTTACATGTTTATTAGGTGATTATATCTCTAATTAGAAGTATAAGCATATTTTTTATTTTTTATATATTGTATTTATTTAGATTTAAATTATATATTGTTTTTCGAGATGTTTTTTTGTATTAAGTATCTCAAATTAATTAATTTTCATAATATTGGTGTTATGAGATAAATGCAGAACTGAAAATTAATTAATTTGAAATACTTTTGGATGTAAAAAACATCTTAAAAAGCGGTATATAATTTAAATCTAAATAAATACAATATATAAAAAAATTATTTTAAAAAAAAATTATACCTATACCTCTAATTAGAGGTATAATCATCTAATAAACATGTAAATCTAAGCATATAAGCATATCATGTGTACACACCCCTCATAACAGCTCTCTCCAATTGATTTTGGGAAATGCGCTATCACTTATAAGCATATAATGTGTACACACCCCTAAAAGTTTGTTAGTCATCCACATCATCTCTATATATCATGATCTTCGGTCAAATATTTAAACAAACGGTCATATATATTTATATTTTTGCACTTATTTTAAAAGTCCATAAATTGTTTTTTTGAAAAAAAAGTTGTCAGACATACTTTTGAAAAAATAATATGTGTATTTTTTCACCTTAACTTTTAAAAAAATTCAAACAAACAGTCAATATGTATTTTTAAACATATTTTGAAAGTTCATGATTACTTTTTCGCCTTAAAAAAAGTATGTATTTTTAAGCGCACTTTTAAAAAAATCTCATATGTATTTTTACCCATTAACCCTTAAATTAATTAACAACATTCTTTATTATAGTTCTTGTCTTTGTTGGCTGTCCCCCACTCTTTATTTTCCCTCTCATCATCAAATAATCCTTCCTTTCAAATTACTACAAACAGACTACATTAGTTTACTTAACGGCTATAACTTAATAGTATCATGTGGTGGTAAGTTAGAATAGGAGTTATACTTATAACTAATAGTATTAGTTAATTAGTTTAACCATAATAAGTGGGTGAGGTGAACAATAATAAATACCCCTACATCTACTCATTTGATGTGGAATAAGAATCACTTCTGCAACTCAAAGCTAAGATGAAAGTACAAATATATATGTGACTGAAAATTAAAAAGAAGGAGATATTGAATTTTGATGTTTCGGTGAAAGCAAAATTAAAGTGAACTGCATAATTTAAAAGTTTCTTGTCCGACTTGAGCCATGCTGATTGATTTGATCTTAATTATTGTAATTCATCCATATTACAGCTATTTCTCTATTACTATATCTAAATTAATTAACCCATGTGTTGTCTGCCCAGTCCGAGTCAAATAAGCAATTGAGCGAGAATTGTGAATAATATAGATTTTTATAAATTATACTAGGATGTGTAAATTCTAAAATATTTTTATGCAGATCTGCATATATTAATTGAAACGACTGATGTTTTAATTTAGTTGTTGAATTTTATAATATATAATATCTACTATTCATAAATTTGGAGTATATATTTCAATAGTACATATGTCACTACGTCGCGATCATGATAAGTCAAGATGAATATAATAACAAAATTAAGAAAAATAAAATCAGAAGTTGATTTTTCTGTAATGTTGGGGCCAAAACAAAATCAGAAGTTGCGTTACGGCAATTAGTGTGACTTACCTCGCTATATGTTTAAATCAATATGCACTAATTTTTATTTATAATTGCAGAATTGATAATTTACAATATGTGACTTACAACATGATAATTGAAACCTTTTATCATTCTCTTTACCCTTCATTACACACTCTCTTTTCTGGATGGAAAACTAGAAATGTTTCTAATGGTCAGAGAGGGAATAAACAAGTTTCTATCCTTTATATAACTTATGTATTCAAAAGACATATACATTCTATGAATATGACTGCTCCCATCAAGTAGTCAAGAAACCTCTTCTCAAAAATCATTTACCAATGATCATTTAGTCATTTCCATTAATTATTAAATCATATGCATTTATCACAGTTACATGAGACATTTCTTTCATTGCCCTCGACACATACAAATCCTCATACTCATAAATTTTCATAAATTTGTACGTAGTATTATCTAAAGGTGCATTGCATAGTGAATTTTCATTGTTCAGAAAAGCTGCCTTCCATACCATGATTCCATCATCAAGAGCAAACGTATACCACTCTGATCCTATTTATAAGTCCTTTTTGACTAAAAAATTTGGTCTTATTTATAAGTCCATTTTGACTAAATAAATGAGATTGTGACAATTTTGCCCATAATAATTATACTAATAAAAATAGAAAGCGAAGAAAGAGTTGAGAAGTATCCAATCATAAATGAAGGTAAAGTTGAAAATTCATTCCATAATCATTGAGCTAACTACCTCTCCTTGGTATGTGTAATTTGGTTAAAAGGGACTTATAAATAGGACCAGAGTGGTATATCTTTACAACGATCGAGGGCCTGAGATTGGTTCATCTCATGATGGCGACAGTTGAGGCAACCATCGGTGTCAACAACAACCTTTACAACGATCGAGGGCCTGAGATTGGTTCATCTCATGATGGCGACAGTTGAGGCAACCACCGGTGTCAACAACAACCATGAAATGGTTACGGTGATAGTGATATTAATTTGACTCACTGAGTTGGTGTCTGTGACCTATGGAAACAATGTGGATTGGGTAGGAGCTTATTATGTACGGATGCCTTGAGGGGCTTAGTTTCACCAATACAAGCTCCACTCTGTCGAATTTTGTATTGTATGTCCTATTAAATTTTGAATAAGATATGAGAAATGCCTCAAAATAGCTCTGTTTTCTATGAGTAAAACAGGACAATCCATCCTTACAAACATGTCTGCATATATATAAAACAACAATGTGATTAAAGATGCTCCTCATCTAGGCATTGCTCCTCATTTTCTTATATTTGTAGGGCGAAGCTACGGTGAGCCATTTCATGTTGGGGAAGAAGAGGATGATATGGAATGAGTGAAAGAGATTGGAGAGATATGGGCTACAGTGGAAGGAGTTAGAAGGAAAAGATGGTCCAACTGTGGCTATTGATAAAAACTTAACTTTGTTATTTCTTATTGCTCCTGTACTAAAGATAAGACAAAATTCACTTTTTTTTAGAGAAATTAAGAAAGTTAAATAAATTACTTAATTATATCATATCTTGTGTATCTTTATATTATATATCAGTTTATAAGTTAGAAAAAATAATTTAAAGAAAAAAATGATAAATATAAATATTTTAATATAATTTAATTAGCTTTTTGCCCTTGGGAAATACCACTGTTGATATTACAATATTTGCTCGGGTAAATATATCTTCAAGTTCTTCAGTTCAATATATTTTACACGCACTCTTTCTAGCTTTGAAAATTAATTTTTTATGCTCACCTTTTGCAAGTTACTTGATCCCATGGAAAAGGAATCCATGAATTCAATATTATTATTTATGAAATTCAAAAGGATAATAATTTTTGTGCAAATTATAATTATACTCATTAATATTTATTTATTGATGATCGATTTATTGATTTTATTATATTGATAACAATATTTAATGGATTATGAGATTTAAAATTTGAATTTGATTTTATGAGAAAAGAATGGAATATTTTTATCTTTATGAGTATAGAAATAAAAAAAATTATTTTAATTATAATCATGTTTGAGATTCATCTATTTTTTTTTTAAATGAAAATAAATGCACAATATAATCCCTATTATAATGGCATGCTTAAACCAAATGTGAACTACGATTTTCTGGGAGGAAATTTAATGAAAAAACTTATACTTTGTTTCTTAGATGTACAAAAATTGATGAAACATTTTCTATCTAAATATTTATAATATGCGTGATTATATCATGAATTAAATATTTACTTTTCTTATATTAGGTTAACATGAACTTTTTCGATTCTATATTTGTTATTCCATATCTTTTGTATATATGTGTGTGTGATTCTCATGATACTGGTATGGGACTACAAGATTAGAAGGAATTGAAATAATGATCAAAATAAAAATATGAAAAGTGAGATTAATATGAAATTTGAATTTGAAACCAAAATATGGAAGATAAATAGTGGAACGGCATAGGAAGTGAGATATTCTTGAGAAGCAAAGACTCATTATGATGTATATGAGAAGTTGTGATATAAAAAATCAAATAAAGTAATTAATGAATTAAAAAGATCATTTAGTTCAACATATTTTCTTCAAATCAGCTTTTTTTATTTGATTTATATTTGAAAATTGAAAATTTGAAATCAATCAAGATGAGATAAAGGATGAGTTATAATTGATAAATATCAATTTTGATTGGCAAAATAAGCTCAACTATATTTATTAACACTACCAGAAAAAAAGTTTCTAAAACTGGTTGAAATTTGCTTTTTAGACCGGTCCAGTCTTGTATTGCCTAGTTTAAAAAGGCTGTTGCTATCTTAAAAATTGATATTTAGACCAGCCATGTAGTCTGGTATAAAAGATTACATGTTTCAGACTTGTTTTTGGCTCACAAGGTCTAACAACGGTCAAACTTTAAGATCGGCTGATGGTGAAATTCGGTTCACGTAATTATACATATTTTAACCTTTCTTTATTGTAAGTGTAAATAAAGTGGGGTTTGACCTGTTATTTCTTAGAGGAATACACTTCTCATGTTGTAGGAGAAATGTATCCTCATGTCATAGATATAAAAAGATGTGGGTCTCACCATTTCCATGTTTGAGTTTTTATATATATATATATAAAAGATGTGGGTCCCACCATTTTATATGTATGTAGGAATCTCCTTCTTCTTATGCAACATGAGAAGTGTAAACCCCTATTTCTTATTACTATTACATTTATATATTTTTATATATATCCAGCAGGTTATTAATGCCCTGCATTCAATGACTTGTTCGTAGAGAGCCAAACTAGAGAACCACAATTCTTACATATCGTTGAGCAAATATACAGGGGATCAACAACAATCAACTGTGATATTAATTTTTGAAACAAACATATAAACTCTAAAAGAGTAAAATATGCACAGACAAACTATGTTCTATGCTCATCATCATGTATTCATCAGTTATGTAACATCCCAATTGTTAAAAAAGAAAAAGAAAAAACACCAACCTTTGCTTATATTCAAATATATCTCACCTGATCTCTTTTCTTTCCTTTCAATTTTAGGACTTCATTTGAGTGGGGTATTGTAAAGGTTAACGTGTTTTAAAGAGCTACTAAATTAGAAAGAACTCAGTCTTATGGAGTCTAATGTTCTAGGGAATGATGGATATTGAGGGAATTTCATTTTGGAATATATGCACGATGAGCTGTTAAATGAATATAGTACAATGTTGGGTTCTGAAATTTGAGACAGGATCACATCCATGCCCAATATAGCGTGGTCCCTTGGTGTGTTTGATTTGAGAGAAAGGGATGAGAAGGGAACAGACTCTAGGGAGGATATTGATCAAATTACCATTAATGAGAAGAATATTCTTTTTACCATGTGTGTCCCACGTCAATAGCTTGTATCCCTCTCTTCCGTCCTTATTCGTTCCCTTTCCCCATATCTCATAAGAGCACTTGATAAAAAGAAAAAAGGTCGCTCTCATAATCTTTATTATATTACTCCAACTTGCGTCTAGGGATGGGAATAGGCCTGCCCCTATCGTGGCGGCTTCTGCCTCTGCTTTGTTTAGGGCACAGTCGCCGGGCTACTTTGTTTGTTAAAAAGGCCGGGCCAAGGCCTATTTAAAGGCCTATATGTGTAAATAGGCCAGGCCTATTTAGTTAAGGCCGGCTCGTAAGCCTTCAGCCTGGCTTGTTTACACATTAAATAAATATATTTATATTTATATCATATAATAACAAAATATTTATTTTTTCATTCTTATATTTATATAGATTTTAATAGGCTCAAAGTGCATGAAGCCTATTTACGGCCTTCAAGGCCTGCAATATGAAGCCTTTTTAAAGGCCTACAATGTAAGTAGGCCTTTAAAAAGGCTTCAGGCCTGACCAGGCATTATGAAGGCTCAGGCCTGAGCCTAAAAAAAAGCCTGCATCCAGGCTCAGGCCCAGGCTCAGGCCTTTTAAACCCATTACAGGCTCAGGCCTATTTAGCCAAAGCCTGGCCTGGCCTGGCCTATTTCCATGCCTACTTGCGTCTATCCCTCTCTGATCTTTTTCATGTGCCTCCGATCCATTTCCTTTTGCTTATCACAGCTACCAACCACTCCCCTGCATCCCTTGTCTGTTCCCATCACCTTCGATCGGTCCACGTGCACTCCATGCTTTCCCTTCCCCTCTCTTTGCTTACCATGATTCATTGGAATCCGATGGAATATATTTGTCTAATGGTGGGGTAAGGTGATAATTACATCTAACCAATCCACTCCCCATCATATATGGAAGCAAATCCTCTCCTTATTTTTTTTTTCTTATTATTTCTCATCAGCCCATCGCTATTAATTGAGAAGACGAGAGAAAAATCAAAACCTTTCAGATCGATTGGATGGACATGATTTAGAGATGATGAGAGAAACACAACCCCATCAAATATAACCACTCACAGAAACCACTCAACACCTCTGGTCCTTCTATTTTTCTTCTCTTCTTCACTCCTCCTGGTCCACGCAGCTGAGAGAGAGAGAGAGAGAGAGAGAGAGAGAGAGAGGGAGGGAGGGAGGGAGGGGGAGGGAGGGAGGGAGGGAGGGAGAGGGCAATGTTTGTATGAGAGAAAAATTGTGAGAGGGAAATTATTTGGGTTTGATAAAGAATCTTATTGAAAGCTTTGAAGTAACTTTTTAGTGATTACCTACCGTAAGCTAAGGGGTAATAGGTAACTCGAATATTCTTCCTTATACTTATGAATTGTGTATGATTATGAATGATTATCTTTTAAACAAAAATATTGATTGAATTACATGTATAGGTGTATGTATGATAAATTTTAATAATATTATATTATTATAATAAAAATTGAAAATAACAGTTTAGTCCTTCAAATTTTAGATATGATATTTTAGTCTTATAAATTTCACAAATGACAGTTCGGTCTTACAAATTTCAAAAATGACGGTGTAGCCATACGAATTTTGGAAAGGACAGTTTAATCCTATCAATTGTCAAAATGATAGATTTCTTGTACTTTATTTTTATTTTTAAAAAAATATAATTATCATGACGGCTGTATTTGTGATAGGTTGGAGTAAGGAGGAATTTGTATAATGAGCTCTATTACCATGTGTTATGCCATCACTCAGTGCACAGTGGATGGTACTTGTCAGGGTCCTTTCTTCCATGTCTTCTTTTGGCCAGGACTGCATTAGAGTTGTGGGACATGTGACATCTCCTTAGTTGTGTTCTTTTAAAGAGGGGAATCATAGTCTAGACTTAATTTCTATACGTTTGGTTGGGTGTATTTTAAGAACTAGTGAGCTTGGATAAATCCAATCAAAATGATAGATTTCCATTGGACTATGTGTTAACTTATGGCTCCAGTCAGCGGAATAAGGGTGAACAGTGTTATAAGGGAGGCTTCATATTGCACATTGCATATTACATAATTGTATAGTACATTATATGACGAAAGTACATATTGACAATGATGATTAAATTTGAAATAATTTTGTATGAGGATTTTGATACATACAAATATATAAATAATCAACTCCTTTTTTATCATATGTGATTTGCTTGTGTACGGTAAAAATATTCAATAGTTACTAAGATGTGGAATCTCATCTTATATTAACATTTTTCAGGTGATTATTCTAGTAGGGAGTAGGAGAAAACACTTATGGAGTGATCGTTGGCTCTTTTTGTACTCCAAGAGCTCATGTTATATCATTTTTATTTGTCATAACCCTAAAACTTCTACATTTTATTTTTGTAACTTTGATGAGTTTTTAAAAGGGTTAAGGTGCAAAAATACACATGTAATTTACCTCCAGGAGCGTCCAACATCGTGTGCTCTTTTTAGGTTCAATAGTGACTACGTGGTTACCAAATGGGTGCAAAAATCACACTAGGTGTTAGTTGACCTAACGGTCAACGTTAAATTAGAAGGAGTTAATATTTTTGCTGACGTGGACTTTGAAGGGGAGGGGAAGAAGCCACATGGGATCTCATGGATGATTAGGATATGATGTAATATTGAAGGAGGATAAATCGTGGAAAACAAAAGCTGATGAACGAAGGAATGTTGAAATAAAACAAGAACCTTTCATGTTTAAACCTAAAGACGAGAATTGAAGAACGAGAAATGGCTGGGTAGAGAAAGATGCGAGCGTTAGGGTTCTGTCGAAGCTAAACGGTGAACGATTGGGGAGGAACGTGTTTTTAAACGTTGAAGCTCCCGAGTCTTGAGATGTCTTCAACGTTGAGAAGGAGGAATTGGTCGACGCCCAGATGCAAGCGCGGAGGTCCATGGAATCATCATCAACTTCAACCACAGGACATATCTGTTGGTGATTAGACGATGAAGAACGAATTTTTGTTGTTCTTATGAGTTGTAATGTATTTGTTGGTGATTAGACATTGTTATTTTTAGTGGGACATATCTGAAATTCTGAGTAGCTTGCTTTTTAATTTTAGGAGTATAGATTATAGAGTTCCAAATGAGATTTGGCATAAATATGTGCTGAGGCACATGACAGTTGAAGCATGTTTATGATAGTAGCAGAATTATTTTTGATCCAGAAAAATAGAAAAGCAGATATATCTGAGAGTAATTTTAAATTTGCTTTTTATTGGTCTATAACTGTTATTGTATACAGGTCTTAAGACTCCATTTTTTACTTGGTACTTTTTTCAATTTTATGGTGTAAATTGTGAAATACTTTGTGTATGTGTTTCCTTCTTGTACTTGTTTCAGGAAGCAAAGTAAATTTGTTGTATGTGTACAAGGTTTGCTTAAAAGTGAAAAACCATTATTAACATTATAACTCCTCAGGTGGCTTGCTGGCCTTCTAACTTGAACGAGACGGAGAATAGTCAAATTTGTTTCTGCCATTTCTTTTGACAGGTTCTGTAAATTTTGTAACATTGATACTACCCATGTCTTTTAGTTTGGTTTTCTTAGGGCACTAATCTTGCACAGTCAATATCTTTGCTTCTTCTTCTTATCTTTTTTTCACCATTACAATCATTATATTTGCTTGATTTGTGGTTCTGGTTTCACTATGATGAGATGGGCCCTTGTCTCTTAATCATTTGCATTCTACAATTGTTGTGGGTCTAATGCAGGTCTGATGTTATCTGAAGTTGAGTTCTTATGGCCAGCATTGATGTGAAAGGGTATGATTTTTTAATTGCAAAATAACGAAGGCAATCATAAGCATAACAGGAGAGGTCATGAAAAATTCATACAAGCTGGAAAATGAATTTTTATAATGCAAAGACAATAAACAAGCAGTCATAAATATATATATTTACATACATATAACATCTCAGTGTTAGAGATCTTTGTTTGCATTACTGAAACAAAATTATATAGAGCAATGAACTGAGGTTTATATAAGTATATACAGATACAACAAAACTATTACATATTTTGATGATAAACTTGCAAATATATTGGGAACATTCAAGAGTAGCAAAATGTATGGCAGATAAAACATATTTTGATGAGACGAGTTGTGAACAAGGCTACCAACTATTAAACAGTCAAGTAAGAAAAAACATAGCATCATTAACGCACACCATAGAAAACGAATTAGATACTTTGAAAGCATTAACAATGTGCCTGTTTGGAATCAACGTTAGGAGAGCGTTAGGAGCATTAGCGGTAGAGTTAATGGACGTTGGAGAAAAAGCTCAACGTGGTGTGTTTGGGTTGCACGTTAAGTTCACTGGATTTAACATCAAAAAACTCAAAAGTTCGTTAAGGAAAAAGCTCGTAACCTAGCTTTTTCCATAACGCTTCTCGGTTTTTTGACGTGGGCCCCGCCACTTCTACCACTATCAATCCAAACACAAAAGATTATTTATAACCTGACTTTTTTCACACCGAGCTTTTTTTAAAGTCAGATAGCTTTTAAGCCACCGCTCCTACCGCCAACCCAAACAGGCCCAATAACAACAATTCCATAAAGGATTACCATAAACAAAAAAGCATGCATTATATACTCAAAAAACAGGCTACCAAGCCTTTTTATAGCGAAATTACTAACAAAAGAGTAAGTTCAGAAGGCAACATTTCCGAATAATTACAAAGTGCAAATCAGCAGGCTACCAAGCCTTTTTACAGCGAAATTACTAACAAAAAACAAGGTTCATTAAACTACTAAACTAATAACTATGCTTCTTTGTTTTTCCTTTTTTCCTCTGGATTTCACTCCGACTCTGTGCCATGAGTTGTGATGTTGTAACACATGGTTGTCCTCTCCATTGCAAACCTTGAGGCTGAAACGGAAGGTCGGAAGGTGGAGTAGCATTGATTGGGTCAAGATGAAACTTAATGCGCCGTGAACCTGAACCTGTTGGATTGCTTGACGTACAACCTCAGGACGATCTCAACTCCCTTTCATTTCGGATGGGAAACCTGATCTGTGGATCAGCATCGTTGCCCATATACCCATGTCCAGAGCCATATTCAATGACCTGCTCAGAAGTAAGTCCAGGCTGCAACATAAGCAGAAAAGGAAAAAGTGAGACAAATTTTTGATTAACCATACACACAGACATATCTAACATTGTAAACATACTAACATTGTAAACACTAGATCCTGTGGTCTCGTCGTATTTTATCCCAAAACCACATGCACCTCTTGTCTGCCTGGTAGAGGATCTTGTTGCTCTATTGTAAGATATACTTGATGCTTGGGTATTTGAGGGTCCTGGATGGGAACTTTGTGGCTGTGTAGGTGCTTCTTGTGTCAATTGGGTTGGTTCAGGTAGTTGTTCACATTGTAAAATTCAGAATACCAAAGAGTAAGTTCAAAAAGCAGCATTTCAGAATTAAATGTTCAGGTCAACGCCCTCTAAGTTTTGTCATCTCAGAATTGTAAAATAAACACCATTTTGGGTTTGTATGCACCATTTTGGGGGACGCATTGGGACATAACCTCCATAAGGGTACTACCCAAAGTTCACTGCAGAATGTTGAACTGATGCAATCCAAATCAGAGTTGAGTATAGAAATGAGGTCACTTGGAGTTGATAGTCTAGGCCACCAACTTGCTTCCCTGTGATCTGCGTGGCCCACATTGATGACCTCACTATACCATGTCTGAAGCTTATTATCATATTGAACCATAAGCCTGTCACGGTAATAGTAGGTCACATAAGTCCTAACCCAGTTCTCTATTGCAAACCAAATTGAAAGGCCATCATTTGCATATGGATAGTCTTCAATGAGGAACTTCAGTCCATAGGGTTTGGTCTGGTTAGGTTCAGCCAATCCTCTGCATTATCAAGAGTTCATTAATCTTTATGATTAGTAAAACATTACAAATGCATAGTAAGATATGAAAGTTTAGAATTCAAACCTTCGGATAAGATCTTTAGGAAGGGCTTCCATGTCGAAACGCCACCAGTCTTTGTAGGCAGCAGAGACAATGTGGTTACAATATTTACCACAAGAGAAGTTAGATTCAATAATGCCTCTTGCATTGATGAGAGCTTCACGAGCTAAGGCATTTATTTGCATGGTGTCTTTCATGTGAAGCTTTAGAAGCTTGAAAATTGGGTGCATCACACTCACCAACAAATACATTACAACTCATAAGAACAACAAAAACTCGTTCTTCAGCGTCTAATCACCAACAGATATGTCCCGTGGTTGAAGTTGATGACGATTCCATGGACCTTCGTGCTTGCATCTGGGCTTCGACCAATTCCTCCCTCTCGACGTTGACGACGTCTCAAGACTCGGGAGCTTTAGCGTTTAAAAACTCGTTCCTCCCCAATCGTTCACTGTTCAGCTTCGATAGAACCCTAACGCTCGCATCTTTCTCCACCCAGCCATTTCTCGTTCTTCAATTCTCGTCTTTAGGTTTAAACATGAAAGGTTCTTGTTTTAATTCAGCATTCCTTCGTTCATCAGCTTTTGTTTTCCACGATTTATCCTCCTTCAATATTACATCATATCCTAATCATCCATGAGATCCCATGTGGCATCTTCCCCCTCCCCTTCAGAGTCCACGTCAGCAAAAATATTAACTCCTTCTAATTTAACGTTGACCATTAGGTCAACTAACACCTAGTGTGATTTTTGCACCCATTTGGTAACCATGTAGTCACTATTGGACCTAAAAAAAAGCACACGGTGTTGGGCGCTCCTAGAGGTAAATCACATGTGTATTTTTGCACCTTAACCCTTTTTAAAATTTATTTTGACACTGTAATATGGATTTTAGTTGAAATAATTATTTATTTTGATGATTTGGATGTTGAGCATCCTTATTGGAGACTTTTGAAATAATTTGGTTAAGAATATGGAGCGTTTGGATTGGGGTGTTACAAGTTAGCTGCAAATACAAGTACGTTATTCTAGAACTATATTCAGATGGTTAAATTACAATGAAAGGAAAAACATGCAGAACTAACTTTTTTTCGTTCTAAAGCCAGGAAGAGAGATAGATGATGGAGCTGAAGACATCTTAAACAATTCAAAGCATGTAATGTATTCACTTTCTAAACACAACAGATAGAACGAAAGGAAATTTTTAGCGATAATCTTAGTGATGAAATGAAACCTAACTCACCATTTATTATTGGGATACAATATATTGTTATAAAAGAATTCTGCCCAACGCTCACAGACCTGCTTAATATCTTCCATTTTGAAGGCTTCTTCATGAGTAAACGTTTGAAATGTGTATGGAAAAGACTTTAATACGACGTAACCAATAAATATATTAAACATAGTGAACACACCATCTCGGAAAAACACCACTACTTGTTTAGTAAATTTTGTTTCATCCAGCATGTGAACAACATTCTACATGTGCCTCAAGACATAATGGCCACATGAGTTGCTTCCTGTTGGTTGCCTGTGGGACTATAAAAGAACATACACCACATTAGCAAAATAATTCAAATCACATTAATGTACAAATGCAACAAACATGCATGTAATTTCTAGGTCCTGGAGGGAACTTATTCGGTTTCCTGTTGTTTGGGTGATCAATGAGCCTCACAAACTTCATAGCCCTAATCATTATGAAACAAGCAGTTAGTAATTAAGCTATACATATTAATGACAAAGACCCATGATGTGGTGCATAACAAAACTCACTTGCTAAATAGGGTCCTCTGATATTGGGATGGTTCGCTGTGAGTGAAACACTAACGTTGCTCCACCCGTGTCATACTTTCAAGCTCACCAATATCACTAAAATCTTTAACACTTTGTATTTTTCAAAGCCTAAGTACAAGGGCTGCTTGCAACACCTCAAACCAAACAACCAAATGCTTAACCAAAGCATTTTAAATATCGCCTATAAGGATGCTTAACATCAAAATCATCAAAATACAAAATTAGTTCAACTAAAACCCAAATCACAATGTCAAATTAAATCCCTAAAATTGTTCAGTGAACAAAATGAAATACGGAAATCTTAGGGTCATGGCAAATAAAACAACATGACATGAGCTCCAGGATCACAAATGAGAACAATCACCTACTAGGGTCATGTCTTCCCTTGCTCCCTATTAGGACAATCACCTGAAAAATGTTAATTAATATAAGGGATAAGATTTCACGTCTCAGTAACTATTGAAAGTTTCTACTGTATACAAGCAAACCATATATGATAAAAAGAATGAGCTGATTATGTATATATTTGTGCGTACCATAATTCCTCAAACAAAACAATGACAAATTTCATTATCATTATGTCAATATGTATTTTCATCACATCATGTCCTATACATTTATGCAATATGCAAGATGCAACCTCCCTTATATCATCGTCTATCCTTATACAGCTGACTGAAGCCATAGGCTAACACATAGTTCATTCAACAGAAACTCATCTATTTGACAGATGAGATATATACTCAATCACCATTATGTGAATAAAATGAGTTATATTAATTATAAACAAGGTACAATAAATACTTTTGAATGCAACCGCCATGACGGATATATTCAATTATCAATAATATAAGTAAAAGATAAGGTACAATAAATCATGCTTCCATTCATATAAAATATCATCATATATTCAAACATGCCTAAAAGAAACAATAATCTAACAATACATTAATTATAATTAAATTATTAACAATGTGAATAAAGTGGGTTATAAAGAAACTTACTTGAGAATTTATAATACACACACAAATATATGTGTGTGTGTTCACAATCATACATAATTTACAAGTAAATGAAAGAATATTCAGAGTACCTGCTACTCCTTACCACAGGTAAGCATACAGGAGTTACTCCAAAACTCTCAATGAGAGTCTACAAAGTCACAACATAAATATCTATTAATATATTTCTCCAAACTACTTTACTTTACAGTTTCTTTCAAGAAACTCTAAATACATAAAAGTGCCCTCTACACCTCTATCTATATACACACACATATCATAAAGTAAAGGATTCAAAAGTCAAGCTTTATATGTGTGTCTTTGGGTGATTAGGAGTTTGTTGTGCTGAGAAAAGGCGAAAAAATTTTGAAGGAAACATTATATGTATATATACACATAAAAGGGTTTAGACAAAAGGTCAAAATAATAATAAAATAAATTAACATCTACAGAAATGGTTTTAAGAAGTCTGGAGCTATATTCATGGGCCAAATTTCTCTTAGCATCCTTTTCTCATTATCCTTCATTATCTCTAAATTACATCTGTCCAATCAATCTAAAATATCACAATACTGCTTTAATTTTTTTCTCTCTTTTTTCAATCAACGGTTTAGATGGGATGAGAAGGGATGAGGAGAAAAAATGCTTATGAGATGGTCTCCTTCCTTCATTCATTTGAACGCAAAGGGTACAAGAGATACAATATACATACACATAAATGCTTATCTACGTGTACAGGTAGGGGGGGTCATAAAAGAACAGATCAATAAAAACATGCATGCCCAGTCACAAAGCATTAACGGGAGAGAGAAAGGTTTGACTATTGAATCAAAAAATATTTTCAAGAAAACACTTCCCAACTGACACTTCAAGAATGGATTAAAGAGAAAGAAAGCAAAAAGTGGAGTCTTGACCTTAGGACAAAGAACATTAGGAGAAATAAACATAATAAAGAAAGAACATAATGATCTCAACGGCAAGTTAAAATATGAAATTGTAGATGTGGCTATTAACACTTTTCTTCTTTAAAATGAATGTAGATTACTTTGAGTAACAAGAATATGAGACTGAAGTCTTCGAGCGATCCTATCAAACAAGAGAAAATTAAAACATTTTCAGAATGGTTACTACATATAGGAGACAGGGACATTGGGTTACCACACGATGATATTCACGGTACCCTCAGAATTGTTGCTTCATGATGATTGTAATCCAATTAGGTGCATTTTTGAATCTACTTACCCAAATTTAATAAAATGTGTATTGGATGAAGATTACCTCAACAATAGGTTGATTCTTACCCCTACAATAGAAAATATTGACATATTAAATAATTATATTTGTTCTTTGTTGTCAAGTGATTTGATGATTTTTATGACATGAAATATCTAATTAAATGCAATTAAATGCTCAAGGATCCCTCATCATCAATTGGTATTGAAAGTTGATGTATCATCTATGTTAATAAGGAATATTGATCTGGCAGCAGGGTTGTCCAATAGTTCAAGGCTACAAATTACACAACTTGGAAAGAACGCCATAAAGGCAAAGGCGTTGAATGGCATAAACGTTAGCAAATAGATTTTGATACACAGAATAGATAAGAACACATCTAAATCTAAACTACCTTTCAACATGACAAGAAGACAATTTCCTCTCATAATTTTATTTACAATGACGATAAACAAAAGACAAGGTCAATCAATGTCAAGTATAAGTCTCTACCCATATGGGCAACTATATGTTGCACTATCGAGGGTTAAGAGTTCCAATAGGTTGAAATTACTTATACTGGCTGAGTTCAATAAATGCAGTAGTACTACAATAAATGTAGTTCATAGAGAAGCATTTCAAAACCTTTTATTACATTAATATCATGAAGATAATCTTGCTTATCACCATAAGATTATGTAAAATATATCATGTTTATGATGTAACGAAATGGTTAAATAATAAAACTGTTGCATATGTTCTTTATTTTATCCCATTTATAGTTTTAACATATCCGTGCAATGTACGAGTCGAAAGTCCTATTATTTATAAAGTAAGATGAATTATTAATTAATGATTTTGTCATCACCCCAAAATATGTACGGGTAGTATAGCCAGAATTTAGGAGCTTATGTCACTTTATTACCCCCTCCTGTTTTAAATATAAGATATAGTTAACTTTTTTAGATATATTAAAAAAGCTAAATAAATTACTTTAAAACATTTATATTTATTATTATTTTCCAAATTATATTGCTTAACATATAAATTGATATAATACATAACATATGATATGATTAAATAACTAATTTAGCATCCTTAATATCTCTAAAAAAAAGTCAACTTTATCTTATATTTAGGAATATAATCACTATTTAATTGAAATCACACCCAGCCACATGATCCTCACATGACTATCTTTTTTCCTGATTACAATGAGAAGCAAGCTAGCTTAAGCAATACAACGTTTGCGAATTAGACATTCATTATTGTGGCTATGTGGCACTTCGCCACATTCCAATTTAAATAGCTCCAAGAAAGCAATAGGCGATTTTAGTAAAACATCAAAATCTTAGTAGATCTTTGGTGCCATTCTGGCTAGATAATCTGCATATTTTAGTCATTTCCTGTCAAATAACTATTTTTTGTTCGAATTAAGTAACACATTTCTAGAGATCTCATTATGTATTTGTATTGATTAAGTATATAAAACAAAAAAGGCATTTAACTTCTACTACTAGCTAGTGTTGAAGTAATTAGTAGAAAATGAGCAGTCTTGACTCTTAAGTAGTGCTAAATCAAGGCCACGATAAGACCTTGAAAAATATAAAAAGTATCTAGATTAGATAAGTTAATATATAAGGCCTTGGCATCCTGGTGGTAAGTAAAATTAGTTTTCATGAGCCAACTAATCAGCACATATATTCACTTCTCTGAAGACAAGATCAATTGTGATGGACTAATTGTGCATGATGAAGGGAACCAATTTCCCCACTCATCAAAAGGCTGAGTAGGGGGGAGATCTTTCTATCTAGACCGTCTAGATTTATTTTTTTTACTTTTTATATTTAAACAAAAATTATTTTAATGGGTATAAAATCTAAAATAAAGATAATTTATCAACTAAGATATTTTTTAAAAAAAATTATTTAAAAATCAGTAGTTAAAAAAAATAAATATAAACCTTCCAGATCCTATCTGGACCACCCAGATGGGAAAAACACCCCTAGGGAAACTGGTTCCATGATAAGGAGGTCCCTCATATTTATGATGCGGCTAATAAGAGGGTGATCCCTGGGTGTTCAACATGGACAAGTGACACTTTCTCAATTATGTCACTGTGGAAATCAAGGGCTTGTTTGATTTTGTCTTTAATTTTTTTTCTTGTTTTTAAAAACAAAATGGTGGAGGGGAATGGGTTGCAGGTTTCTCTAACAAAATTGGCATATGCTCATCGTTACAGGCAGAGGAGTGGGGCATCTTGAAGGGCCTTGAGATGGTTTGGGCCTTGGGATTTAGGAAGATTTTGGTTGAATCTGATGCGAAGTTACTAATCGAGTCTCTGAACGATGATCATTCAATCCATAGGGGTGATTTAGTTCTATGGAAGATTTGGCAGATGAGGAAGAAAGACTGGGAAGTGCGGTTCTTGTTTACCCCAAGAGATTCAAACAAAGTGGCGGCTATTCTTGCTAAGAAAGAGATTTTTTCTACTCTGTTTTTTTGATAATTGTCCTGATTTCTTATGGGCTGTGTTTTCACACGAGCAATTGGGATTAAATTTCCCTTTGTAACCACCTTTTATTTATACTAATCTCATTAGTAAAAAAAACGGTTTTCAATAAATTTTCTTTTTTAAAAAAACATAAAGTGATTTTTAAAAACTAAAAAACAAAAACAGTTTTTAATTGATTTCTAATTTTTGTTTTCTTTTATTTCTTATTTTTTGATATCACTTCCTATTTATTATCAACTTCACATTACCAGCAACGATCACCTCATCACTGTCAACCACGGCCGCCGCCACATCACTTTAAAAATAGATTATTTTTTTTTAAAAAAAAATAACTATCTAAACATTTTTTAACAATAATTTTGTAAAATTGTTTTGGAAACCAAAAAACAGAAAACAAATACAAACAAGCCCCAAGTCTTTGGTACTTTTCCTTCCAACAACAAAGAGAAAGTCCTTTTTGAACGGTAAGAATTTATGTATATATGATGTCTCCACAAGTTGCTGCTACATACTTCGATGTTAATCACACTTTCCAAACTTCAGGTCTTCAACTTTAGTTTGATGTGAGATGAAAGCAATTAATGCCTCCCCAAGGAGTGGGATCTTCTGAACAGAGAGATATGTAGGTATTCATTCTTTGCATTTGAGCCCCTGCTTCATTATTCTTTGCATTCTAAATTATCCACTCCTGCTAGAAAGGGAGAAAGAGGAGAAGAAAGAATTGAATCAAAGCCACTAGTTATAACCACATAGAAGAAGTAATTAAATGCTCAAAAATTGTTCCATGGGCAAATGATCGATCGATAGGGTGGTGGGTTTTTCTTCTGCAACAATGGTTAAAGCCGAAGACCATCCTAAATAAGGATATTTTAGGGAAGGAAAAAACATGTTATATTATATTTATTATTTATTATAATTTATGAAATTACTAACATTCTTTATATAACCAAATTAGGTTAATAGATTATAGATTAAGGACCAAAGGAGTTTGGTAAATCTATGCTAGTTCTTCAGATATAGTTTATTTGAACATAAACAGCAATTCGCCCCTTCTCTCAATCCAATATAAGGTAAATTTTTTGCCGTCAACAAGCGCAGTAAAATTCATATAAGTTATAGATGAAATCAAACCAATTTGAACTTATATGCTGTTAAACTTTGATACTTTTAATCTCGGCCTACCTTAGTTTCTGACTTTTAAATTAGCGTTCCCTTTGTGGATGTGTGTGTATTAATAATAGGGTTAAGGAGCAATTTTACCAATAAACTATTGGCCCAGGAGCATCCAACACAATTAACTCTTATTTGGACCTTAAATACCAACAAACTTTTTAAAAGTTTAAAATAGCACAAAATCGTTACTTTACTAACGGACGTTTCGCCTGGGCTTTAATCACTCCTTCCCTCCCTCTTCCTCGCCATCGCCTCCATCTTCTTCATCTTCAGAGTTCAGAGGCAGCCTCCTCCGCCTTCCTCTTCCATTCCTCCACCTACTGCATGCTCTCTTCTTCCTCTTCCCCCAAATCACTAATCTCTGCAACTCATCACTCTGTCCATCGCAAATCAAAAAGGGAGAAGGGTCGACGTTTGGGTATCATGTGATTCCATAGTTTTGTCCTACATGGATGACGATAATAAGCTTCAAACGGTGTCTATCCACTCCATTGCTGCAGGCAAGAAGTTCATCATATTCGGTGTTCCTGGTGCCTTCACTCCTACTTGCAGGTGATAACTCTTCGATTTTACTATTATCCGTGGTTAATTGCTCAGGAAATTTGGGATACGAAGAAATTGGTGAGCATCATGAACCCTTAAGTTTATCAGATTATACTGCTTCTCGCCAAAATTAGCGTACAGTGAAGCGAATTTGGATCCTTTCATCATCCTCATCCGATTCTACTGTTTATTGTCATTCCAGTTGCAATTTTTGTGTGTCGTTTTAATCTGGCCCATTCCCTTTTGATTGAAGTCGAGAGTGAGGAGTCTATGTCTTTTTGGCCATGAATGTGTAATTTGGGGCTATTGTTGTTGATAACGTCATTATAGATCCAACCCAAGTCTCGTGGAGCGTGGGACTGTGGTGTGATTTTTGAACGAGTCATGGTTCTCAACCGATAGATAGAGAATATGAGTCCGTCACTGTTAGGTAAACTCAGTTTTTCCATTTCAATTCTTGCATTTTTTCCTCTAGAAGATTTACTGCTGCAAAACGAAACTCTGTCTTTCATTGAATCTGATCTGCAAAACGATACCCAAACGTCTGTTACTGGTAAAGAAACGATTTTGTGCTATTTTAAACTTTTAAAAAGTTTGTTGG
Organism: Acacia melanoxylon; assembly: GCA_019022615.1. Classification (NCBI taxonomy): domain Eukaryota; kingdom Viridiplantae; phylum Streptophyta; class Magnoliopsida; order Fabales; family Fabaceae; genus Acacia; species Acacia melanoxylon. The sequence continues at coordinate 5,343,187 of JAFJYJ010000007.1, forward strand.
TATTTAAGGTCCAAATAAGAGTTAATTGTGTTGGATGCTCCTGGGCCAATAGTTTGTTGGCCAATCCGCTCCTTAACCCATTAATAATATATATTTTAAAGGAACATGTGATTCTTTCAATTTTATATTAGGCTAATACTCGGAGTCATCTTTTGACTTTATCTCTTAATTTTATATTCTTTTTAGTTTTCTTCAATTATGACCGTAACTCAATACGATTTGCTATAATCTTCTCTCTCTTGCACTACTACAAAAAAACGTGTTTAATGTCCTAAAATAGACCCAATTTACGTCCCTTTTTTCAGGGACGTCTACAGAGAGGACACAGTAAAATAATACTTTTGGCGTCCCCGTAAGTATTATTTAAGACGTCCCAAAATAATTTTGGAACGCCAAAACTCATGTGTAAAGTGCAATGATAACTGTCATCTTTGGCGTCCCAAATGGTATTTTGGGACACCTTAGATCATACTTAAGGTGTCCCAAATGATATTTTGGGACGCCATAACTAATTTTTTTTTAAAAAAAAAAATCATATTTTTGGCGTCTCAAAAAGTTAGTTAAGGCGTCATAAAAGTTATTTTGGGACACCACAATCTATTTTTGTTTAAAATAAAAAATAAAAAATCGCTTGCGTCTCATATGACATATGGCTAATTAGTAACGATGAGTCACTGTATTTGAATCGTTTACAAAGGTGCACTGGACATATTGACAAGACAAGATTTCGTTAATCACACGACTTGTATAAAATGTAGAAATGCACAAGAGGAAATGTCAAATTCTCAACAGAAAACCTCAAATCTATACCAATCCATTTTATAATGAGCAAGTTGTATATAATCAAGGAAGACCATTAATGATCTGTTCCAATAATGCAAAAATACAGAACTTGATCCAATAAATTATATCTGCAACAAAGTAGAAGATGAATTATTAGATAAAGAAAGTAGAGCACCTCCATAACAATTAAGAATCCTGGCTTGCAATGCATCAATGTTACTATCATCAACTATGAAATCTAACATAGTGTCACCAGTGAAAGCAATCTCTGGTTGTTCCAAAGTGTATGTTATCTGCCCATAACACAATCTGGTTGGGCATGCTCAGTGAAGTCGAAACAAGAAGCAGACGCACTAGCAAACTTCTACATCAAAATAGGTAAACATTACCTATTAAACATAAAACAAATCAATTGCGGCCCATAGCTACCTTATTTTGAAGAGGATACCCAATATTGATACAAAGAATTATGTGAAGCAGAAACAATCAACAGATATAACTTTATAATCTACAGGTATCAAGAGAACAACTTTACATGTGTTCAAATTTTCAAATTATATTACATAGATTTTGAGTTTGAAGAGGGAGACAAAAAAACTGAATCATAAAGTGGTAGCCAACTGAACATTAACTCAGAAAACATGTTCAGCTCAGAGTTTTAGTTCTACCTGATTACTAGAGTCAGTATTTTTTTTTCTGCCCCTTTTCATAGAAATTAAATTGTTGGACTTACATAACTTTTTTTACTCAAATGAAAAGCAACATAAGAAAAGCAAAGAACATAGCAGCAAGTGTTAAAATTGGTTGAATGGAAGTAGTTCTAATTTCCCAGGTATCAATTTAATAAAAATTCTATTAATACAATTATCAAGACCAACCTCCACACCTGAAAAACTTCAACTTCTTAATTTCATTTCCAGGAAGGCCAACTCTCGGATCTTCTTGCTGTCGTCTTCCTCTTCTGCAACAAGTCCTTTCTCTCTCTTTTTTCCATCTCCCTTCTTCCCCTTCTTGCAGTCTGATTTTCTCTTCTTCCTGTCGTCAGCCTCAAGCCTCCTCCAAATATCGGTTTTTGTCCTTTTTGCAGTGTGAATATCAGTTTTTGGCATCGGTTCTCTGATCTATGTCTTTGCACATCACATAGTCACCTTTAAGTTTGCACGTTTTGATTCTTAATCCTTTTTTTTCAGCTATGGAGCTTGATGCTGTGGACATTTGTATAACATTTTTCCTTAATCGCTATTCATTTAATATATTTAGTGATCTGTTCATGAGAATCTCTATGCCAGAGATAATTTTTTTTTTTTGCATTTTTTACTTTGTAAATGTTTGATAGTGTTCATGATGGTGCGTTGTAGATCTCTTGAAGATGATGATAACACCTTATCACAGCTCATGACCCCACCGAACTCCAACACCAAGAGGAAGACGCTGACCAGTGACATTCAGACCGATTGTAAAGAACTTGAACTTTATGATGATCCTTTCCAAGCATTTAAGAATCTAAATTATTGAAAGCTTCTTCTATGATATATGCTTCCGTCATTTTTTTGCCATCTGAACGAGGTCGAAGGTCGGGCCATCTGAGCGAAGTCATGCCACAACCCGTCGAAGCCCTCGATTGCCCTCTTGCACTCTCTGTGTCCTCATGGAGGATCCCAAACAAAGCGTCCAAATCGAAGCCAACAAAGAGAAAGACCCGAACAATTGAGTCGATTCGGAAGGAAGATCCCAAACAATTGGTTTATATTCGGCCTTCTTCAATCAGCAAAATTGATGATTTCAGTTTGGGGCCTGTTCTGTAAGTTTCAACATATGGGGTCATTTCTGTAATTTTCTCTTATTATGTTTTGTTCTAAAAGTGATAGCGTATATTACATCAAAAGCCCTTTTTTTCTAACACAATTCCCATCCACCCTCCCTTGAGTACAAATGATGCAATATGAATTATCTTATTTTGAAACAACAGGGGCTTTTGTATCCTCCTTTAAGAAATTATTGTCTATAGTGACTGTTTAATTATTAGATTTTAAACTCTTGATTAAAGCTTTGTTTTTTCTATAAATATCAAGGATTATAGGGGTTGGTTTTTTTTTATATATATATTTTCATGTCACTTTTTGCATACAAGATTCTCTCTTTTGCTGTTTTGATTTTAATTTTCCAGTTCTACGATAATTTCACTCATGACAGTATGAACTTTTTCTTTTTTTGTTCTTTTTTTAGTATGTGTGTTCAAGATCAAATATAGTATGACGAAAATAGTGCAGTTTAAAAAGCTACATGCGTGAGTGTGTCAGTAATATTCCATGATGGAAACAGTGCTGTCCAAACCTACTGGCTACCGTTATTTCCAGCATATTGTTTACTTCATCGCCATCACACGTAATGCTATAAAAGCTTTAGCAAATGGTGCATCCAATGTTTTTTGGAAATTGTTTTGATGAAAAACCAAGAGTTCATGACGTTGAAAAATTCTGCCAGATCAGTTGATGAACAGGTTGGTTTGGTGGAAAGTCACGCCTTAAATCCACCTCCTATATACTTTCTGTACTACGTTTATACTGCTTTTATAGAAGGACCTTTGGCTTGTACCAAAGGAAAAAATCAATTTAATTAGGTTTTAAATGGGTTATCCAAATGCTCCAGCATTGTTGCTTTCGTTTCTGTAAACGTATTCAATTCTTAAGATGGAATCACCGTTAACCTGTGTAGTTCGTAAACGTATTCATAATCATCCATGTACGTGTCAAGTTCGTTTGAAACTTATGCATGCACCTTTTATAATTCCTCATTAAAAAAAATGAGTGAGAGAGAATAAATTACACAATTAAATATTATTTGTGTTAATCAATTAATAATTGTGGATAAGAGGGTTTTGGTGGGGTTTGTTTTAAGGGTAAAAAAAAAGGAAAATCTCTTTAGGGTGTATTTGGATTGAGGGGAGGGGATGGGATGGTTGGGGATGGAACACCTAGAAAAATTTAATTATTAGTCTTTAAGTTTAAACCCTCTCTCCTCAAAACAAATCAAACACACCCTTAAGACCCTCAAGGGACTAAGAAAATGTCAAAAAAACCCCACTGAAAACTCTAATGTCAAAAAAGTTTTAAAGAGTTGTTAAAATCCACATATAGAGTTGTTAATCACATACTGATCGAAGAAGTTGCCAATGGGTCTTTTATAACATTAGAATTTTCTGTAAAACTTTTTTTATACCTTAAAGGGAATTTTTTTTTTTTCTAAAAAAAAAACATGGATGACTGCAGCTCTCCCTTATTGCCAACTTAAAAGCCAACTTGCAATTCTTATATTGTTCTCCGTATATTACACTACAACTCACATCGTTTTATGTAAATGTAGTAATATATAAATAATATTTTCAATCAGCATAAGGACGACTTCCTCATACCAGTAATTTAATCACTTATTAAAATGTTGTCTTAATCATCCTTTATATACTATTCCAAATCATCATCGCCATTAAATAATAACAATTTCCAATATACACCGTCAATATTTACATAATGTTAACATAAAGTAGAGGAAAAGCATGGGAAGTTGTGATTTGAAAAATTAAATAAAGTAATTATTAATTAATAAATTAAAAATTCCTTTTGTTGGTAAAAATTAAAAATACCTCTTATTTCAATATTTGCTTCCAATCAGATTTTTTATTTCATTAATATTTGCAAATTGAAAAATTGAAATCAATAATCAATCAATCAAAATGAAAGAGAGGATGAGTGATAATTGGTAAATATCATTTTAGAGTACACTTTGAATTTTCAATTAAAAATTTAAGAAAATATCTTGAGTTATTATGAAGATACATTATTTTAAATCATCAATCAAATCAAATACTCCCTCCAATCCTAACTATAAGATAACATTTAAGAATTGGTTTTGGTCTTAATTATAAGACAACATTCTAATTTTTGTCAATTTCTTCCTAAAGTACCTATGTTGATACTTTCTCAATAATAATTTAATAATGCACATGTATATTCTATAAAGTAAATAATGCTTGCAACTCATTAATACCATATATATCTTAATTCTACTGCTTTTTTAATAAAATGATTTTGAGCAGTTTTTATCATATTTTTCGATACAATTTTAGCAATAATGGTTTTAAATTGATACATGAATTATGGGGTAGGATGATGATATATGAAATTAATTGATATGCAACAGTAATATTTTCACTATGCACATGGCTAAAACATGAGTTGCCAATTTCCATGGAGAAGTAGCCCAGCTTCATCTAGAGTACTTTTAGAATGAATATCGCTGTCGTAGCATTTAATCATCAAATTAATTGCTTCTATAGTTGATACTATATCAATTCAAAGTTTCAAACTGAAGAAACGACTATGAAGGGCCAAATATAATACTCCTTGATTGATTTATATAAGGATATTTTTAGAAAAATGAGTAAAATTAACTAATTTAACTCTCATCCTTAATCTCTCTAAAATCGGTTAAATATGTCCTATAATTAGGATCGGAGGGAGTATTATCTAATATTCTTTGCGAGAAAAATATAAGACGACAATATAAAGATTATACAGATATCTATTTGATATCCAGTGTACGACTGATCATTCACGACTAGCTAACTAATAGAAGTGTATGTCTAAAATCTTCGACAAAAGTGGTTTTATACCTTGTGGGAGAAACATTCATGGTGATAATTTCGACATCCATGTGAGGTGTATTTATGGTGATAATTTCGACATTGTGTATTCATGGTGATAATTTCAACATCCGTGCGTGTGTGTGTGTGTGTGTGAGGTGTATTCATGGTGATAATTTCGACATTGTGTATTCATGGTGATAATTTCGACATCCGTGTGTGTGTGTGTGAGGTGTATTCATGGTGATAATTTCGACATTGTGCATTCATGGTGATAATTTTGACATCCGTGTGTGTGTGTGTGTGTAACATTCATGGTGATAATTTCGACATCCATGTGAGGTAGGGGTGTGTGTGTGCGCGCGTGCGTGTGTGCGTGTGTGTGTTATACCTTGTGGGAGAAACATTTGTGTGTCTGTGTGTGAAACATTCATGGTGATAATTTCGACATCCATGTGAGGTAGGGGTGTGTGTGCGTGCGTGCGCGTGCGTGTGTGTACATGTGTGTTATACCTTGTGGGAGAAACATTCATGGTGTGTGTTTCAACATCCATGTGAGGTGTGTGTGTGTGTGTTATTTAACTATATTTTTTCAAACATAAACTTTGTGCGTGCGTGTGGGTGCGTGCGTGCGTGCGTGTGTGTGTGTATGAATTGAGGTATTTAACTATATTTTTTTCAAACATAAACTGTGTGTGTGTGTGTTATAATTAAAGTTCCACGACTCCGTAGAACGCATAGGTATTTTGTCTTGCAATTTACATAATCAATCCTCTGTGATGTATGATAATGAATTCTTCAACACAATCAAATGCTCAAGGATGCCTCGTCATAAGCTGATCCTTAAAGTTGGCGTACCAATTATGTTGATAAGAAACATTGATCAAGTGGTGTGTGTTTCAACATCCATGTGAGGTATGTGTGTGTGTGTTATTTAACTATATTATTTTCAAACATAAACTATGTGCGTGCGTGTGGGTGCGTGCGTGTGTGTGTGTGTGTGTGAATTGAGGTATTTAACTATATTTTTTCAAACATAAACTTTGTGTGTGTGTGTGTGTGTGTTATAATTAAAGTTCTACGACTCCGTAGAACGCATAGGTATTTTGTCTTGCAATTTACATAATCAATCCTCTGTGATGTATGATAATGAATTCTTCAACACAATCAAATGCTCAAGGACGCCTCGTCATAAGCTGATCCTTAAAGTTGGCGTACCAATTATGTTGATAAGAAACATTGATCAAGTAGCCAATTTGTGCAATGAGACTAGATTGCAAATAACACATATGGGCAAAAACTTCATAAGGGCAAAGGTGTTGAAGGAGATAATGTTGGTGAAGATATGCTAATACATTGTATGGACATGAATCCTTTGGAGTCTAAGCTTTCTTTTAGCATGACGAGGAGACAATTCCCAATCATTTGGATGGATGGAGCTAAATTATATTTATTAATGCTAAATTGCAAAAGCTCACATTTCAATGTTCATAGGCTAATAGACAATTTATTTTTTATGATTAAATGTGTGTAAATGTAATTTTCACAACCTACATATATAAAACACAACCGTGCAACGCAATGGGGTTGTTTGTCTTCCAATAATCTATTTTACGTTGGAATTGTTAAACATATTTTCAACAATTTACCAACCAATTATTATAAAATATGAGACCTTTTATCTCTCAATCTAAAAATATTGAATTAAAGACGTGAACATTCCATTTATAGGTTTTATGAAACAATTTTTTCTTCAAATAAATAAATCAAATCAAATCAAATTTATCATGATTACAAGTTTATCATAACAGTTAGAGTAATTATCCAATGTATCGATGATCAAACTTACAATGTAGATGAAGGGATTATGTGTAATATCATAATTTTTACTTTTAGGATTGAATTATAATAAAAGGGGAAATGATAAGAAAATGAACAAAAAAAATATATCATAGTAAAAAAAAAAGTTAAAGGGGCCATGCCCCTTTAGTCAGACAGGTAGGTGGGGGTATTTAATACTCCTCCTACTCGTCAATAAGGGGCACATGGCCCTTTCATGTGTGTCTGGGGGTATATATTATATATACCCCCACTTGATCGATCTTCATTTGTGAAAACATAATTGAGTTTCACCGTTAAGCTTGCAAACGCATTTCTGGCACTGTCCTCCATTGTTTCAAATCTAAAGTAAGCTTATAAGATCATTTAGGTAGCTAAACTAACTTATTTTTAAACAAACTTACTTCATGAAAGTTATTCCATATATTTTTTTCATTCTAATGAGGATAATATAGTGTTAATTAGTGAAAATTTTGGGAAAGTTTTGATAATAGATGGCTACATATATATAGAAGATAATTAATACTTATTTTTAATCTATTTAGATTTATTAGTTAGTTATTGTAGGGATTTAAAATTAATTTTCTATTTAAAAGGTTTAGGATTTATGTCCTAGAGGATGTTTCTACCAATTATATGTGGTTTAAGTCATTTATTTGGATTACTAGATGTACTATTGAATATTTAATCGATTTAATTTTGTTAAATCTTGAACTATTATGAAATTTTGAGTTGGGATTTGATATTTGAGTTAGAGTTTGTTATAATTTCAATTATGTGGAGGTTTGAAAAGTTGTTTAAAATTAAGTTATGCTCATATAAGTTAGTATTTGGTCGGAAAATTGAGATTTGTGACAATAAGTCTCTTATATCCAAATTTAATTCATTTTAATTTATTAAAGGTTATATTGAGGATTAAATCAATTGTACTTGTGATTTGTAAGAACGTGTATATTTGAAATTTTGATTGTAGGAAATTGAGTGTTTTGGATTTGAGGATATTGTTGTATTTTGATGGTTCTAATAAGTGAGAAAATAATTTATGAAAGAAGGAAATGTGATTGAAATCATGATTTGAGGAATACATAAATTGTTGTCATTTTTCTAAGGAAACTAAAGTGAGCAAATCATGGGAGTTTGATTACTTATTCATTTGACACTTCGAGCCAGCTTATTCTGTAGAAGTAAACTACAACAAAGAAATCGTAAATGCAGCTATCAATGCTTCTCATCTTTAGAAAGAATGCAGCGATCCAGTTGAACAAGGAAAAAATTAAAACATTTTCAGAATGGTTGCTACAAATTAGAGACAGAGACATTGGATTACCACATGATGGTATTGCAGACATTTCAATACCCACTAAGTTGTTGCTACATGATAATTGTAATCCAACTAGGTCTATCGTTCAATCTACCTACCCAAATTTAGTAGAACGTGTTGTTGACGTTGATTACCTCAACAACAGGACCATTCAAACTCCTTTAATTGAAAATGTTGACATATTGAATGAATACATGTTTCTTTGTTGCCAAGTGATCCAGTGGAGCATTTCAGTTCGGACTCTATACGTCATACAGATCAGGCAAACGGAAGTTTAGAGGATTTGTAGGACTCAGAATATCTAAATGCAATTAAATGCTTAGGTATTCCTCATCATAAATTGATTTTAAAAGTAGGTGTATCAGTTATGTTAATTAATAAGAAATATTGATTAAGCAGCTAGGTTGTGCAATGGTACAAGGCTACAAGTAACACAACTTGGCAAGAATCCATCAGGGCAAAGGCATTAAATGACATAAGCGTTGGTAAAGAGATTTTGATGCACAAAAGGCATCTTAATCTAAATTGTCTTTCAATATGACAATGAGGCAATTTCCAATCATAATATCATTTGCAATGACAATAAACAAAAGTCAAGGTCAATCAATGTCAGATGTAGGTCTCTACCTTCCGAGTCCAGTTTTTTCACATTGGCAGTTATATGTTGCACTATCTAGGGTCAAATGTTTCAAGGGTTTGAGAATACTCCAATTGTACTACAATAAATATTGGGTATAGAGAAGTTTTTCAAAAACTTGATTTCAAATAATATAATGTTCTTATGAGTTGATTTTGTTATCACATAGTAGCATATTTTCTTCAATTTAACCCATGTGTAATTTTTACATATCCGTGCAACGCATGGGGAGAAAGTCTTGTTGAGATATATATTACGTAAAAGTTATTTTATTTCACTAAAAACAAGGTGGGTCTATAGGTATGATGGGTAATACAATACCACTTTAGTTCTATTTATAAGTCTTTTTTAACTAAATCACAAATATATAAGGAGAAGTAGTTAACTCCATGATTATGGGTAAATTTTCATCTTTTCCCTCATTTATGAATGGATATTTTTCAACTATTTCTTCTCTCTCTATTTTTATTGGTACAATTAATGTGGACAAAATTGTTACAATCTCATTTACTATCCTAAACTGGACTAATAAATAAGATTAGATTTTTAATAAAAAAAGTTATAAATAAAACTAAAGTGGTAATTTTTATGAAATATCTCAACTGATGCGTTGTTTATGACCGTGACAAATTAAAGAGATAGGATAAGATCTTTGTGATCCAGTTCAGCCAATTTCCGGTAGCACCAATTATTTAATGCTATGTTTGGACGTACTATACCGTGCATGTATCCCAAAAAATGTCCAATTAAGGCGCGGCACCAAATCTAGACTGTTCAAATTCATTTTTTAAAATAAATTATTTGAATGGTTACAAAATTTGAAATGAAGATGATTTTTAACTATCAGCTTTTCTCTATCTGAAAAACATCAGAAAATTTTAAATCTCAATCATTAAAATTGCAATTGGACAATAAAATCTCATCTCACTGGTCATCTATGTATATTCGTCCCATTTACCGTATAATTTAATTTCTCAATTACCGTATGTCTAATCTAGCAAACTTTTATATATATATATATATATATACGCGCACGCGATATATATATATATGCGCACGCGGGACCTGCGAGGCGCACGCGCATAAATATTATATTAAAATAACAAAACAAGTACCAATACAAACAAAGAACGCTGAAGCATAATCAATATACAATAAACATAATCAACATTGTTCAACGTGCATTTTTAGCGAATCAAGTAGAACGTTATGACATTGTTTTCTTCTACTTATAATAACCCGAATTTGATGTACAAATTCAACGAGGCTCAATTATTACACATATCGTAATATGAACTAATCTATAATTAAATCCTATCTGTTTTGTGACTTTATCTCTTAATGTATAATATTAAAAAATACTGAAGGGGACCAATGCCAGCAATATTTATACACACACACATCTTGTTCATTGTTTATTACTTTTCCACGTTTTAAATTATTTCCATATCTTGGGTGATGTAGATTTATTTAATATAATAAAAAACGGTGAGTACTTGTATATATAAGAATCCGTGACCCAATCCCAGTGTTTGTATCAAGACAGAGTGAACAGTGAGAAGATTGAAGAAATATTATTAGAAAAGCCAAACAATGTCTTCTTCTTCATTCTCAGAAGCTGACAAGCTCCCAATCAAACCAATTCCGGGATCCTATGGCCCTCCGTTCATCGGAGCAATCTTGGATAGACGCGACTTCTTCTACAACCTTGGCCGTGAAAAGTTCTTCACTTCCAAAATCGAAAAGTATCAATCCACAGTGTTCCGAACCAACATGCCGCCGGGTCCGTTCATCGCTTCTGACCCAAGAGTCGTGGCCGTCCTTGACGCTGTCAGCTTCCCCATCCTCTTTGACGTCTCCAAGGTCGAGAAGCGCGACCTCTTCACCGGAACCTACATGCCGTCCACTGCCTTCACCGGCGGCTACCGCATCTGCTCCTACCTCGACCCCTCCGAGCCTAAGCACGCGCTCATTAAGCATTTCCTTTTCTCTCTCCTCGCGGCTCGTCACGACAAGGTATATGCATGGTCGGATCCAGTTTCCATACTCATGGATGAGTAAAGGAAGCTTTTTCTATAGATTATTCAGATTTATTTTTATTTTTGTTTATTTTTATTTAAAAAATCATTTTAATATATAGAGAATCTAAAATAAAGCATAATTTTTAAAAATGATTTTTTTCATTTAAAAATAGGCATTTAAAATAATTAAATCTGGATCATCTGGATGGTCAGATGAGAAAAACTTCCCCTACCCATCCCATGCACAACCCATGTAAACACGCTCATGAAATAAATAATAATAATTATAGTTCTAAATATAAAACAGAGTTGAGCTTTTTGAAAAGATTAAGAAAGTGAGTTAAATAACTTTAAAGTATTTTTATTTTTTTCTTCAAATTAATTAGTCTAACTAATAAATTGATATATAATTTAAAGATACATAAAGAAATGATATGGTAAGAACTTATTTAATTTCCTTAATTAAAAAAAATCAACTATATCTTGTATTTATGACTCGAGAGAGGGAGGGAGGGAGTATCACTTATCTTTTGAAATTAACTATGCCATTGGATTATATTATTATATACTTCCTCACATATTAATGTTCTCTTAACAAAAATAAGAAGAAGATAGAATGAGGTAATTAAAGAAGATGACTATAGTACTTTTAGAAAATACACTTCATATTAACTAACTTAATTTTTTTAATTTAATCAAATTAAATAAATATATCTTACCTAATTAACTATATTTTGTTGGTCTTATCCATTTCGTTTTTAGGTCCTCCCACTGCTCAAAAGCTACTTGTCCAAGATTTTTCTGCAACTGGAACAAGATATCTTAGCAAAAGGCGAAGCAGACTTCAACACCATCAGTGACAACGAATCCTTCAACTTCGTGTTTCATTACTTTTGCGGGGTAGACCCGAGCCAGACAAAAATCGGGTCGGATGGTCCGAAACTGATCCAGAACTGGCTGCTGGCTCAGCTGGCTCCAATCGTAACCCTAGGGCTGCCCAAAATCTTCAGCCTCGTTGAAGATCTCCTTCTTCGCACCTTCCCCATTCCACCGTTCCTGGTCCAGTCAGCCTACAACAAAGTCTACAACGCCGTTGCCGGGTCGGCGACGGAGGCCCTGGACCAAGCGGTGCGTTTAGGCCTCCAAAGAGAAGAAGCAGCTCATAACCTGGTTTTCGTTTTAGGGTTCAACACCTTCGGAGGAGTCAAGGTTATGTTCCCCAGCATCATGAAGTGGATTGGATTAGCTGGGGAGAGTCTACACAAGAAGCTCGCGGACGAGATCAGGACCGTTGTTAAGTCAGACGGTGGACTCACACTTGGATCGTTGGATAAGATGACTTTGACAAAATCAGCGGTGTGGGAGGCTCTGAGGATCGAGCCTCCGGTTGCCTTCCAGTACGCGAAGGCCAAGGAGGATTTGGTGGTCCAGAGCCATGATGCGAGGTTTGAGATCAAGAAAGGAGAGATGATATTTGGGTATCAGCCGTTGGCTACGAGGGATCCGAAGGTGTTCGAGAGAGCTGATGAGTTTGTGGCCGATAGGTTTGTTGGGGAAGAAGGGGAGAGATTGTTGAAGTATGTGTACTGGTCGAATGGTCGCGAAACAGAGGATCCGAGCACCGAGAATAAGCAGTGTGCGGGGAAGAATCTGGTGGTGCTATTGGGAAGGTTATTGGTGGTGGAATTCTTCTTGCAGTATGACACGTTCACCATTGAGGAGAAAACATCAGTTCTTGGACCGGCCATTGCTTTTAAGTCGTTGACCAAAGCCAATTAAGCTTCTAATTAATGTATAATGTTGAGTGATTATTTAAATTTTCTAAATCCAACTACTGCCTTTGTTCGTCAAATAACTTTCGGATCAATAAAAAGGTTTTAATAAAGAAAATATCTTATGTATTTAGATTGAATGAAACTTTGATATGTAATTGGACCGGTCCATTATTTGGGTGGTGGTTGACAAAATCAGGATTATTAAACTCAAACCAGACCGGATAGTTCGGCCCGGAAACCAACGAACTGGTCTAATTCAAGTATTAACCCGGTGTTGCTTTAAAAAAAACATTTTTTTAAAAAAAAAAATTCATATGAATAACCCTGAAATCTTCATTTTTTCACTGATTCGACCAAAATTAGTTGTGATCTGACCCACTAACCATTTTCTTAGTATCCTGACTGACCGGTTAATGACAAGTCCATCTTAATAACTTTGGACAAAGTCTATAAATCAAAGGGACAGCATATATCTAGACCAACCAGCTAATTAACATAATCCTTGCAAATTCAAAAGATCAAGGGGTGGGGAGTACTTAGAGATTTTTCAGTTTTCATGGACAAGAACAAAAGGCTTTGACACTTCACATGAGCTCTCGTCTCTGTCTCCTATATATATTCCAAATCATCTACTTATTAGATTCGAGACTATTTTAGAATATGGGCTCAAAATAACAGGCCTAAACATGGCCCACTTGAAAGATGGGATTTCACAGAAACACAAAATAAACAAAAAAAAATTCTGGAGCATAAATTAGATGAAGTTGTCTTTAGGGTAGGAAATCGAATGAGAAATGGATCAAATGTGGATGGTGGTGCTATGACTACAATAACTATAAGGCCGCTATGCTGGAGTTATAAGAGATCACAATGGATCCTGGATAATTGGTTTCACTCAAGCACTTGGAAGGTTGTGTTCGCAGCAGAAGAATGAACTCTTTTTAAAGGGCTAAGGTTGGCTTAGGATTACTTACAAATTGTTGGTTAAAGTGGTAAGTAATCTAGCTCACCGACTAAGGAGGAAAACACAAATTTAAATCAATCCCATCAAAGTACTTGTTGGGAGTGGCGAAAACCATTTGTACTCCAGGCCTCAGAGGGGAAAGGCTTAATGTTCTTGTAGAGTATGATACGGTTTAATTGGAATCTGCAAGTGATTCATATCTCAAGGGAACAATATAGAGTTCCTGATGCCTTTGTAAAGAACGGCTTGACAAGCATCACATTATTTAATGAGTGCCTCATCTTCAAACCTTAGTAGACATGGATTGCGGGATTAAGTTCCTCTCTAGGCTTGTCGCCAAAAAAACTCCCCTCTAGACCATTTAGTTATACTCCACCTTATTTATAAGAGCCTGATAACCGAATTATTCGTTTAAGAAAGTAATTAAAATTAGTTAAAAATAATGAATATGCCTGAAATAAATCATTTTTTCAAGTATGCCCTTATATATGAGGAGGCAAGTAAGAGAGAGAAAAAGAGTAAAGATATGTATCATAACCATTTTAATTAATGCAATTTATATAATCAATGAGGGACAAAAATAAAAAAATAAAAGCATTAAATGTTTAAATAACTCTTGTCGGACTCTTATAAAAAGAATCATGACAACTAAAATTTTGGGTTATTAAAAAAAGGACCGGAGGAAGTATTTTTTTGGGCAGAAGCCCTCTCTTTTGTAATGGAAAAAAAAAATGAATTAAGAAGACGATGAAACAATGAGTTCTAATAGTATCCATATACTACTAATAAAATGACTTTATAAATATTATAATCATATTTTTTTTCAGATTGTTGAGATTTATCATCTCTTATATGTGTAGCATGTGTGAAAAATATGTCCAATAATAAACAGTTCCTTGAATTGTTAATATGTCATGAGTTGTTAATTATGTCATGATGACTTGTCATCATTCTTACTCTGGATGTTGCCTTTACACTACTCATTTGATGTGATGCTTTGGGAGCAGGTTCTCTCCCAATCCTACTTTCTCATAATCTTTCATTAGCTAATCTCCACTGTTGAATTTATTTATTTTGGGCCGTGCATTTTATATTTGTAAAACTCATTTAAAACCCCATGCTTCTGACTCCAAAAACAATCCCCTGCTCGATACCGAACGTTCTACTGCAATTTGGCGGGAAAGACAAAGAAGGCAAAGGTAAGATCCAAATAACTTTTTTTTTTTCAATAGCTAATGTCTTTTGTTCCCAACCTACCGATAATCCATCAATGATGCATCTTTATTTATTTATTTATTATTCCTTTTTTTTTTCGGAAGGTTCGTGGCTGTTATCGGATAAGAAAAGGCAAGGCATCGTTTTCTTTAAGAGTCTCTTTCAAAAAGCTGGTTGGTCTGGCTGGCTCTATTATGCCTGCATTTTAGATGATTTCATTGCCAATGTCTTTTTTATGTACATCTATCTAATACTCCCTCTGATTCTTATTATAAGGCATCAACTAACAAGTTTATTTGATCCTTTTTATAAGGCACTTGCTTGTTCCCAATGAGCAATGATTATTTTTTCCATGTCTGACCCTAATTAATAAAGGTAGTGGGTGAGAGTAATAATTAATATAATATTAGAGTTTAATGCAATTAGTAGGGGTAATACTGGAAATTACTTAGATTTTAAAACAACTTTATTGACTTTAACTACTTTTATTGGTTTATGAGAAAAGTTAGTTGGTGCCTTATAATATGGACTAGAGGGAGTATAAACTTGTCTTCTTTCCTTGATTGGCTAATATCTTCATTGGCTGATATGAAATTGGAACCAAAAACATTTCAAAAAAAAAAGAGGAGGAAAAAATTGCTATCTAATAGTAAACAAAGAATTTTGTATTGTACTGATCCTATTGCAAACAAAATACCTAAGAATCACCCAAGTTTTCTCATATGAATTCTTCGTGTCTTTTGATCAAGGACAGATTAAATACTGATGATTATGAACTAGACCGGTCTTAAACTATGCCACTATGTTTGCTTGTCTATTCATATGGTTCTGATTAGCTGGAATAGGTAGATTGTGATTCCTTCTGATAATTACTTGTTGGTCAATTTTTGCCAAAAGCAAGTGGGAGTTTTTCATATTCATATGGATTTGTAAGATAACAAGTTTGAAGGAGAAATCTCAAAATATTGCTCTACGGGCAAGTTTAAATTAGTGAGTGAGTTTTCCCAATTAGGTGATGGAAAGCAATTGAAGTCAGTGAGGAAAATATTGGTATTTAATAGTAAACAATCAGTAATAGAAATAGGATCAATATATTTAGAGTTGTATATATATATATATATATATATATATATATATATATATATAAAAGTGTCAGTATATGTAGAATTTTTTTTTTGATGATTTTTTTTTAAAAGTTTACTTCCTTAATTCATATTTTTCACATAATTTTAATTTTTTGTTTTGTGTGTTGCATGACATTTTAATTTGTTTTATGTTTTGTGTGTTGCAGGTTTCAATCTATGAAAGTTGATTTGACTCCTAGACTGGGAAAAGAATTTGATAATCTAGAGGAAGCATGAAAGTTTTGGAATGAATATGCTTGTAAAGTATGTTTTAGTGCAAGGAAAAATGGGGTGACAAAGAGTCAGAAAGATAAGGAGACAATTGTTTCCTATAGATGTGTGTGTTCAAAAGAAGGCAAGAGAAGACCGGATAAAAGATACACACCGGCCACCAACCATTGTCCTGAGACTAGGATTGAATGTAAAGCTGGAATGATAGTTAATTTAGTGGAAGGTAAATTCAAAATCACCAGCTTTGTAGAAAATCATAACCACCCATTGCATCTCCAAGAAACAGTGCATATGATGAGGTCTCAACGGAAAATATGTGATGCACAAGCAAATGAGATTGATCTGGCTAGGGATGCTGGACTAAAACAGAAGGCGACTTTTGACCTTATGAGTAAGCAAGCAGGTGGACGAGCTAATCTTGGTTTCACTCAAGTTGATATGAAAAATTATTTGAAAGCTAAACGAAGAAGAAGCATGAAAAATGACGAAGTTGGATGGTTGTTGAATTATGTTGAAGAACAAATTACTGAGAACCCTTCATTTTTTCATTTGTACTAACTTGATATGGAAAATCACATTACAAATATTTTTTGGGCCGATGCTCGTATGCTTATAGATTATGTTTATTTTGGGGATGTAATTTTGTTGGACACCACATACTGCACAAACGATAATCATAGGCCTCTTGCCATATTCTCAGGACTCAATCATCATAGAGGAATTGTAATTTTTGGTGCATCTTTATTATATGATGAAACCACTGAATCATTCAAGTGGTTGTTAGTAACTTTTTTAAAAGCAAACAAGCAAAAGAGACTTGCAACAATTTTTACTGACCAAGATCAAGCAATGGCAAGAGCACTGTGTGAGGTTATGCCAGAAGTGAAGCATGCATTATGCACATGGCATATTGAACAAAATGGAATTAAACATCTAGGGAATAAGATGAAGGGTGGTTCACATTTTTTGTGTGATTTCAACAAGTGTATGTTTGCTATTGAAGAGAAGTCACAATTTGAAGAAGCATGGGCTTCTCTAATATCATCATTCAATTTGGAGGATAACTCGTGGTTGAAGTCCATCTATGAAATCAAAGAGAAATAGGCATGGTGTTATATAAAGTACTCTATTACTCTTGATATGAATAGCACACAAATAAGTGAAAGTGTTAATGCATATATTAAGAGTATTACAAACCCAAGTATTAATATTGATGAATTCTTCAAAAGGCTTGAGCGGGTTGTTACAGATAAAAGGTATAATGAGATGAAATGTGAGAGCGGAGCAAGGGAGAAAAAACCATGACTGATAGTCCAAAGTTCACCTATACTACAATAAGTTGCTAAGATTTACACCGCTTCTGTGTTAGAATTGTTCCAAGAGCAATTGGATCTCTTTTTTGCCACTTGTATTTCCTCTCGAGATGAGAAAGGTCTATTGTTCACTTATATTGGAACTATGGTTCATGAAGACAAAAAGTGGACATTGACATTTGATCAAAGGATGATTATGTATGGTGCAGTTGCAGGCGTTTTGAATCTATTAGGATATTATGTTGTCATGCTTTAAAAATATATGAGGTGAATGAAGTGAGGAAACTACCAGAAAAACATATTTTGAAAAGATGGACTAAAGATGCTAGAAATGGTGTGATACATGATATTAGAGAAAATGAAATGCAAGTGAATCCTAAGCTTCAGAGCACTCAATCATACCGACAATTATGTTAGTTGATGATAACATTAGCAGCTGAAATGTTTGATTGTCCATAGTCTTTTGCCTTTGTCTGCAACTCTATAATACAATTTCATAAAGAAGCAAGAGACTTCCATTCATCGCTAAGAAATTCAAAAGATAAAGATAAAAAGGAAGAAGGTGAAACTAAGAGAGAGAAAACTGATGAACAACCCAATGGCATTAAAAAGAGAGATGGAACTAAGAGGGAAAAAAGATTTAAGGGTTGGCAAGAGCGTCTAGCAAAGATAAGCATGTCTAAGGTAAGAAGTGTGGAATCAGATGCTCCAATTTCATGTTCTGCACCTACAACATCACAAGCATTGCCTCAAGTGCAGTCATTTACTAGTATGTTAATGGTGAGTCCCCACCCCCAAAAAAGAAAAGATGTCCTTTGTGTCTTGTTTTGTTAGTGGGGTGTCAATTACACAATTTTTTTTATGGCTTTTCATGTTAATAATATCCATACTTTTTCTTTGTGATGATTTATAAGTGCCCTTAGATTGTTCAACACCATCATTAGAAGTAATTGAAGAAGAGTTTTTGTTGTCATGTACCAAAAAAAGATAGAAATAAGCACAAGTTAAGAGAGAATGTCAACTTTATTCAAATCAATATGTATATTACATCATGATGCTGAATACAAATATCATTATCTAATAAACTTTGTGTTATATAAAAAAATATTACATTGGAACTCTTTTTTATGACCCTATACTAACATTAACATTGCTCTTCTATCTTCTTTCTTCTTATTAGGTGAAGGTCTAATGTCTAGTCAATTCCAAGTAGGTGAAGGTCCATCTTCTATAGCTTTCACCAATCAATTCCAAGCAAATGCCTGAAATGACAATTTAATATCAAACAGTTTAGCCAGTCAATATAGTTTAACTTTTTTTTGATACTCAGCTCAGACAGAATACATCCATGAAAATATGAAATATCTCTAATTTTTTTGAGAGTTTGATTTCCTTTTGTATAGTAAAACTGGCTATTGTTCAATATGATACAAAACTGTATTTTGTTTAGTGCAATCAGAAAACTGTTATTTTGTATTTTGTTTAGTATGCCAGCAATCATAAATTAGCTTAGTGTAAAAACAGGAAGAAAAGTTTTCACTGTTGAAGTTGAGCAGAAAACTGTGCAACTTTCAATTTGCACTGGTTGGCAGAAGTTGTTGCGTCTACAAGTTAAAAAAATTCAGCAGCCCCATCAAAATATAAAGAGGCATTCTCTATGTCTTGTCAAGGTGTCAATGGCAAGCAACTTCAATGGCATCACTACCCGCCAATTGAAAGTTTGATAGCCAAGTTCAATGCAACGTAAAGGCAAAAGGCAAGTTCAATCACTCATACTGGATAACCAAGTCAACAAGCAAAAACAACCAATATAATCATAAAAGATGGATGTTCAACAAAAGGAATGATGCCAAAGAAATTTGTACTACCTAATGCACTTATGAAAACTTGAAAATGGTGACCGCAGCAAGCCCCGACAGGATACACACCTTGGACATGGCCCTTGCAAGGGTCTATAGGTGGAAGGAATCTAAACAAGTGCACTTATAAACATATGAAAGCTTTAAGAGCAACCCTCTGACCTTCCTAAAATCAATATAGACAATTGTGATAAGTATACCAGATATTGTGAATTGCTTTGTAGAAAGCCAAATGATAAAGGAATAATAGACAACATTTAGTTTCACATACCTCAGCCATCAGCTGCAGTTCAATAGAGAAATATTCAGTTGCTTGGTTACACTCAAAAGTCCTAAACCTTCAAGTAAAACTTATCAAAAGAACCTAACAAATGAATGACAATTGTTTGAAAACTCCATCAGATTTCATATTTGAAAAAACATGAGAAATTTACATGTCAAAGATGCCATTTCCTTCCACCCCTACAAATAATTAGAGTTGGGTTTATAATAAGGAATTTCTGCCGGGCTTACAGGAAATATAGAAATTGCATCATTAGAAAACTCCATTGCAACTAATCCAAAAACTGAGACCAAGGTGAAGGGAGGACAAAGAATATTAGCATCACAACATTTTACAAAATTAAACTTAACGACAAACAAACCCTCATTCCCTGACCCAATATTAAACCCAATTCCTAAAATTAAAACTTCCTAACATCAAAGATTCAAAGCAAAATGGTAAATGCCAAATTTATAAAAACCCTTCACAGAAATAAATAAATAAATAATACACACATATACATACTTGCTAAAATAAATAAAAGCGATGGAGAGAAAAATAAGATACCTATGATCAGGAAGGGAGAGGAAGCGAAGTTGATTAGGAAGGGAGAGGAAGCAAAGTAGGGTGACGTGAGTGATGGTTTCTTTGTTCTTCTCCCTCAGGACGTCCACTAATTGCGACAGGAATACGGCAGAGAAAACCTCTCCTTTTTAAACCAAGAGAATCAATTTTGGAGATCAAGATTGTTTGCAACTACACCTGCTATAAAAGGGTATAATAAGAATAGGAGCGAGCGAACGAGGAGACCATGGAAAAGGAGAAAGCACGAGGAAAGATAGTATGGACGAAAGCAGAGGCCGTGGTGAAAAGTTGGTCAAATTCCCCGGCCGAGGTAGCGAAACTGAAGGTCCTGCAGCTAGGCCAAGATTTAGATTCAATTTTATTTAAACATGGACGATGTGGCATTATCTGAGCAGTCAGATCGAATAGACGGTCAAGATTGAGAGACGATGAGAGACAATGAGAAAGTAGCTTATGAGAGAAACCGGATCCGTGAGGATTTTTGGTAACTTGCAATTGGACATGATTGTATAGTAACATTTCCTTCATTATATGCTTTTGAAAAAAAAAATTGTATTTATCTCATTTTGATATCCAATTCATTGAATATTGAAGCATTCATTTGGACTAAAAGCATGTGTGAACATTATCAAAGAGATCACACAATCTAGACATCACTTTCCATTATATGATAGGATTGATGATTTGACGTTGTGAAGTACTTCTTTCAATGTATTTTGTTGTTAGGTTTGGAATTCTAATGTCTCACACACACACAGATAAAGCACTACAAAAAAAACGTCACATTAGCTAAGGAATTACCGACAGAAAAAATTTCGTCAAAAATTACCCACAGAAAAAATTCTGTCAGAAATTACCCACGGAATTTCTTAGGTAAATTATGTGGGTAATTACACGGAATTCCGCCGGTAACTAAAATTACCCTCGGAATTCCGTGGGTAATTAAAATTACCGATAGAAAATGTCCGTCGCAAAAAAAGTCGTGGCTTATTCTACCACGGCTTTTTTTTCCGACGGACATTTTCCGTCGGTAATTTTAATTACCCACGGAAATTACCCACAGAATTCCATCGGTAATTTCCGATATAATTTTTTCTGTCAGTAATTCCGTGGGTAATCCAAGGTTTTTTTTTGGTAGTGGATGAGAGATTCAAAAATTGCCTCCTACTTAGTTGAAGCTCTATATAATGTGTTTAGGTGTGAATTAAGGATGATGGAGTGTCATCAGAGAGAAAGGTTAACTTAAATAGGTTCTCACCTCAAGGTTTAATTAGTTACCCATTTGTTATCATCTGCTTAATTGTGTATTGTTGATTAACAAACATCATTATCATTTATTCTTCATTCTTAACAATATAAAAACAATTCGATCGACTATAGTCTTTAAGCATGAGAGAGCACGCACATATATATATATATATATTTTTTTTGTTTCTAAGCACGCACATATATATTATATTTACAATAATTGTACAAGGTGCGTCTGTGGTTTTTGCCATAACTATAAGCTGTCTAAGGGTTCTCTATGTCTTAAATATTATGCATATATTTGTGGGTGTGTCAAAGAAACTAGTCTCACATTGTTTAGGAATAAAAGAGTATAAGCCTATATATATCATCATATTATCTTGGACTTGTAAAGAGGCCTAGAGAAGTGGTGGGCTCGCACGCACAACAACGGGCCACCGAAAAGCAAAGATTCCTTTGTTTCCCCCATCATGAATAGAAATTGACAAATATTAAAATTATATCTTATATTTATTAGTGTAGGGGTAGAGGACATTGGGTTACCACACGATGATATTTCAGACATCACGGTACCCTCAGAGTTGTTGCTTCATGATGATTATAATCCAATTAGGTGCATCGTTGAATCTACTTACCCAAATTTAATAGAACGTGTAGTGGACAAAGATGACCTCAATGTCGACATATTGAATGATTACATTTGTTCTTTGTTGCCAAGTGATGCAGTAGCGTACTTTAGTTCTGACTCTATAAGTCGTACAAATAATGATAATGGAATCTTTGAGGATTTTTATGACATGAAATATCTAAATGCAATTAAATGCTCAGGGATACCAGTTATCTTAATAAGGAATATTGATCATGAAGCAAGGTTGTGTAATAGTATAAGGCTACAAATTACACAACTTAGGAAAAATGCCATTTAGGCAAAGGTTTTGAATGGCATAAGCATAGGCGAATAGATTTTGATACTTAGAATGTATATGAACCCATATAAATCTAAACTATCTTTCAACATGACAAGAAGGCAATTTCCCATTATAATTTCATTTGCAATGACGATAAACAAAAGTCAAGGTCAATCAATGTCCAATATAGGTCTCTACATATTGAGCCCATTTTTCTTGTATGGGCAACTATATGTTGCACTATCGAGGGTTAAGAGTTCCAATAGATTGAAATTACTTATATTAGATGAGTTAAATAAATGCAGTAGTACTACAATAAATATAGTTTATAAAGAAGTATTTCAAAATCTTTTATTACATTAATATCATAAAGATAGTCTTGCTTATCACCATAAGATTATGAAAAATGTATAATGTTTATGATGTAACGAAATGGTTAAATAATAAAATTGTAGCATATGTTTTTCATTTGATCTCATTTACAGTTTTAACATATCCGTGCAACGCACAGGTCAAAAGTCCTATTATCTATAAAGTAAGAGGAATTATTAATTAATGATTTTGTCGTCACCCTAAAATGTGTACTGGTAGTATAGCCAGAACAATTTATGACCTTATGTCACTATATTACACCCTCATACCCTAAATATAAGATAGAATCAACTTTTTTGGAGATACTACCTCAAGTCCTAAATATATGACCAAGTTTGTAGTGCAATTTGCACTACAAAATTTGTCCTATATTTAGGACTGAAGGGAGTATTAAAGAAGCTAAATAAATTACTTTAAAATTTTTATATTTATTATTTTTTAAATTTTTTTACTTAATTTATAAACTAATATATAATTCAATGATACATAAGATATGATATGATTAAATAACTAACTTAGCATTCTTAATGTCTCCAAAAAAAAGTCAAATTTGTCTTATATTTAGGAACATAATGAGTATTTAATTGAGATCACACCCAGCCACAAAATCCTCAAATGACTATCTTTTTTTCCAATTACAACGAGAAGCAAGCTAGCTTAAGCAATACAACGTTTGCTAATTAGACATCATTATTGTGGCTATGTGGCACTTCGCCACATTTTAACTTAAATAGCTCCAAGAAAGAAATAGGCAATTTCAGTAAGACATCAAAATCCTAGCAGATCTTGGGTGCCATTCGAGCTAGATAATTGATATATTTTAGTCCTTTCCTATCAAATAACCATTTTTTGTTCGAATCAAGTAACACATTTCTAGAGATCTCAACATGTATTCATATTGATTAAGTATATAAAAGGAAAAAGGTATTTAACTTCTACTACTAGCTAGTATTGAAGTAACTAGTAGAAAATGAGCGGTCTTGACTCTTGAGTAGTGCTAAATCAAGGCCACGATAAAATCTTGAAAAAATAAATTAGGGTTCAGTTCTCTCTCTCTCTCTCTCTCTCTCTCTCTCTCTCTTGCTGCGGTCGCTTATCTCCAACATTAGGGTTTCTTTCTCGCCGGCGATGTCCTTGCCGCAGGCGAGCACCAACCTGAGCAACAACCGTGATAGATTTGAAGATCGGTGCTCGGACAACCAGAAGATGGTAGCGCCAGAGTATTTTAGAGCTGCGATTGTCAGATCAGCCGTGAGACTGATCGTGATTTTCTGAGTCTTGCAAAATAACCAAGTTTAGTATAAATTTCCAGTTTAAGGAATCTGGATCGTTTCCCATGGAATTCACAATCAATCCAATAAATAGTAAAAGCAATGAAACAGTAACCAGATTGGGGGGAGTTTTTCAGTGCAATTAAACTTAGATGCAGAACTAAAAACAGAATGAAATAAAACACAGATAACATATTAAAGAACGATTAACCCATAATCAAAATTCCAAAACCTTCATTGGACAAAAACGTAGTAACTGAACTCGCGATTTATTCTGGACAAACTAAAATCTCCGCGTTTGTCCAGATATTCCCTCGACTGGACAATCGTCCAGAATTTGTTCGAACACATGGCGTGTCACTGTGCAATCGCACAATAGACACCTTAACCCGGTTCGAACTACGTCCTTGGGATATATCAATTTAGGCATTAAATCTAATACCCAATCTGACAGCAGAATCGAATCCAATAATACAAAATAGAGACGAGTTCATTTACCGATTTAAGCGTGAGTCCTCTGGATTCATGAAACCTCAATCCATGGGTCAATCATTGATACTCGCCAAGCATAGCTGTACAAAACGAATAGGCAACAGAAACGAAGAATTTTATCATGAACATGATGAACAGTTGAGAGGAAATGAAAAACTTATGTATTCAATCTCAAAATCTGTCAAAACGTAACATGTCTAGTTGTTTCAGCTGCTAAGGTTTAAAAAAAAAAAACCTAGTTACAAAACGGACTGAGCTCTAAACAGTTTGACCCAAAACAGGGAAAAAAAAAAGAAATGGACTTTAATTACAAAATTTGGGCCCAAATAAAAATCCAAAAAAATGTGTCTGAATTCAGATCCAATTTCGACCATCTTCTTATCCAAATTTAGCTTCCAAGTCTTCATAACATTTGTAGTTCTTTGAATCATATGAAATATGAGACAAGAATGAAGCTAATCAAATATCTGGTTCAAGAGTTATGGTGAAAATAGCCCATTAAAATGAAGCACTATAAATCTAGAATTTTCTCATTAAAATGAATTAAAAGCCCAAAACCCAAATAAGCATAAAAGCTCAATATTTATTAACTAAACAGCTCTAAATTTATTAATCAAGAGATACAAAGAAGTGTATAAAATATTCAATTATCAAATTCTCTCACACTTATCCTTTTGCACTCTTGAGCAGAAATAAAAGAAAAAGACTAAAAGAAAAATTTCTCATTTCTATAACTTGCCAACAATGTAAAAATTGAACAAGGGAACACGAGGCTTAAAAAGACTAAGCAATCAAGACCGAAGTACTTTCATCTCAAATAACAAATCATGGCAATCTAAATCAATGAAGCTAACCACAAAAGATGGTCTTTCAAAGGATGCCCTCAATCAATCTCTCATGTGTATAGGGTAAATAAGTGTGTCACTCAAATTCTACTCAAGGAAATTATCCTATCATAAGCTTGCTCAATTTCTACTTCTCCACTACTCATAACTCATGCATGCACAAATCAAGAGAGCATATTAGTTAAGGTTGTAGTGGGGCTAGGGTGAAGGTAGGTAATAGTATGGAAATGTGAGGTTAAGCACCAAAGAAATTAAAAAGAGCACTAATTAAACTCAATCATTCTCTATATATGAAATTTTTTATTTTTCTTATATATTTCCTTTCTTTCTATGTCTTTTTCTTTTTCTTTCCTTCTTTCTTTTTTGTTTTTGTTTATATATATATTTCAGAAACTGTATACATAATCACAATAACCAAATCAATGCCAATCGATGAATGACACAAAATCAAATATCTCCCCCCCCCAACACACACACACACCCTTAAAATTTTGCACTCATGAACAACCCCCACATTTAAACACAAAACTAAGGTGAAACTCATGCTCAATGAATTTCCAAGGTGCGGTATAAAATGGTTTTACACTTAGGCTGGAAGAGTAGCTTAGAAAAGAATGAGTCAAAAAGGCACAAAGGGAATATAATGTAAGGGAAGCTATTTGGTGAAAGTGGTAAAATGAAAGAAAGAAAACAAGCCTCCATCATAGTTATGTGTGTAAGTAAAAAATGCAGTTTCAGAAACAAAGAGACCAAGTTCTAGAGAACATAAATCATGAGCAGATGCACACAACAGGAAAGAAAGAATGGTAAAAGATGAATTTCATTCATGCAGGCCTAAGATCTCACAAAGGTAATATCAAATTATACAATCAACATCACCAAATCAACTACCAAGAAACATAATTCAAGAGTTAAGAACTTCATAACCAAACAAAATGATCCATCAAAACCAAAATGTCCAAGTTTAGAATATGTAGCAATCATATGTAGCAATCCCAAAGTCAAAATGGAGTTTTAAAAAATGAGTAAAAACTTGAAAACTCTCTATCAAGCACAAACTCAAGTTTTGAAAGTAAAACTCGAGTTTTCTCACAATTTAGAAAAACTTAGAAAACTCATGGCAAATTGAAAACAGGAGTTTCCATATCAAAACTGGAGTTTGCATAAGCCCAAAATGTTGGAGACTCTCTGTATGACCAAAACTCGAGTTTCCAGGTAGAAACTGGAGTTTTGTCATCTTAAGGAAATATTGAAAAGTCTCTGAAAACTGGAGTATGTCTAAATGTGAAAAACTTGGAGTACTCTCTGTAAGACCAAAACTCAAGTTTTCCTATGAAAACTGGAGTTTTGCTTAGTTCATCAAAATTGAGCTACTCTCTGTCAAGTCAAAACTCGAGTTTGTCTTTGACAGTAAGTTTTTCAACTTACCAAAGACAAACTTCAATTTCCGTTTACAAACGTTAGTTATCATAAAAACATATAGAGAACTAACAATTATTTCGAACACACGGGGCGTCACTGTGCGATCGCACAGTAGACACTTCAACCTGGTTCGAACTACGTCCTTAGGATATATCAATCTGGGCAGTAAATCTAATACCAAATCCAAAAGCAGAATCGAATATGATAATACAAAATAGAGACGAGTTCATTTACCGATTTAAGCGCGAGTCCTCTAGATTCATAAAACCTCAATCCATGGGTCAATCACTGATACTCACCCAAGCATGGCTGTACAGAACGAACAGGTAGCAGAAACAAAAAAGTTCATCATGAACATGATGAACAGTTGAGATGAAACGAAAAACTTCTATATTCAATCTCAAAATCTGTAAAAACGTAATGTGTCTAGTTGTTTCAACTGCTAGGGTAAAAACCTAGTTACAAAATGGACTGGGCTCTAAAACAGTCTAGCCCAAAACAGAAATAAAAAGAAATGGACTTTAATTACAAAATTCGGAACCCAAATAAGAATCCAAAAAAACGTTTCTGACTTTGGATCCAATTTTGACCCTTCTTGTCCAAATTAAGCTTCCAACTCTTCATAAAATTTGTAGCTCTCTGAATCATCTGAAATATGAGACAAGAATGAGGCTAATCAGATATCTGGTTCAAGAGTTATTGTGAAAATAATGAAGCACTGTAAATCTATAATTTTCTTGTTAAAATGAATTAAAAGCTTAAATAAGCATAAAAGCCCAATATTTATTAACTAAACAGCCCAATATTTATTAACCAAGAGATACAAATAAGTGTACAAAAAATTCAATTATTAGAGATGCACACTGACGAGCTTCCATCTTCTTCTATGTTGGCCCTCCTTTGTTCTCTGTCTGATCTCAGTATGCGATAGTGGCCCTCTCTCGCCCTGAGGCGAGCTCTTCCTCTCCCTCTCTAGATCTTTCTTGAGGTGGTAGGAGTCTTTTTCCTCGTCGTGACAGTTGTTGTATCGGCCTCTTCCTCCTTGGTGGTCTCTGTCAGCAGAAGGGACGGTCTTTTTTTAAAGCTTTTTGCTGCATTTTTTTTACCTCTCATATGGCCATTGTTAGGATTGTTCAATTGTGGCGAATCCAAATCACTAGTGTTAGCCTTAGTTTGTTCGATAGGTGTTCGCCAGATTTGCTTGATTGGAGGAGAAGAAGTATTCTTCCTGACATCATTTGTCTTCTTTCTTCTGAAGTTGGGTTTTTTCTGATTCTTACCCTAAATTGAGGTAATTGTAACTGATCAATTTGCAGCTTATCCTTATAAGAAGGTGTGCCCTATAAGGTGGATTTTGCAACCAACACGTTCTTTCTTATTACTTTTAATCTTGGATGTCCAGGAAGCCTGTGCAGTCACTGACGCTAATTTTATTCCTACCTTTTCAATGGTTTTGGTTATTAGTTTCCCTTTCATTTGTTTTCTTCTGTTTTATTTGTTTGTGTTCATGTTCTGGTTTATTTTCTTGCAGTGTAATTGTTATGTTTTGATGTACCTTTTG
The DNA here is from genome assembly GCA_019022615.1 of Acacia melanoxylon. Lineage (NCBI taxonomy): Eukaryota > Viridiplantae > Streptophyta > Magnoliopsida > Fabales > Fabaceae > Acacia > Acacia melanoxylon. The sequence goes on from JAFJYJ010000007.1 coordinate 5,371,874, forward strand.
ATATAAGTATTAATATAAGTACGTTTTGAGCAAAAAAATAAATAAATAAGACCTTGAAAAATACAAAAATTAACTATATTAGATAAGTTAATATATAAGGCCTTTGTATCCTGGGGGTAAGTCAAAATTAGTTTGATGAGCCAACTAATCAGCACATATATTCACTTCTTTGAAGACAAGATCAATTGCAGTGGACAAATTGTGCATGATCAAGGGAACCAGTTTACATACTCATCTAAAGGATGAGTAGGGAGAGATCTTTCCATCTGAACCGTCTAGATGGGATTTGAACGGTCCATATTTTTCTTTTTTCTTTTTTTAAACAAAAAATTATTTTAATAGGCGAGAGAATCTAAAATAAAGATAATCTCTCAACTAACATATTTATTTAAAATAATTTTTTCATTTAAAAATAAACAGTTAAAAAAATAAATCTAAACCTTTCAGATCCCATTTGAACAGTCCAGATAGGAAGAGCTCCCCCTAAGAAAATTGGTTCCATGATAAGGAGGTCCCTCATATTTGTGATGCGGCTAATAACAGGGTGATCCCCGAGTGTTCATCATGGACAAGTTATACTTCCTCAATTATGTCACTGTGGATATTAAGGGCTTGTTTGATTTTGTCTTTAAAAAAAAATTAAACAAAAAATAAAATAAAATACTCATTTCAAAAACGGTTTTCAATAAATTGTTTTTTTTTTAAAAAAAACATAGATTTATTTTTAAAAACTTAAAAACAAAAACAGTTTTTAATTGATTTCTTATTTTTGTTTTTTTTATTTCTTATTTTTTTGATACTGCCACCTATCACAGTACCAGCAACAACCGCCTCGTCACTGTCAACAATAACTTCTGCCACGTCACTTTAAAAATAGTTTTTTTTTCAAAATAACAATCCAAACATGTTTTGTTTTTTCGTTTTTAAAACATTTTTTAACAATATTTTTATAAAATTGTTTTGGAAACCAGAAAACAGAAAACAAATACAAACAAGCCCCAAGTCTTTGGTACTTTTCCTTCCAACAAATAGAAAGTCCTTATTGAATGGTTAGAATTTATGGTGTATATATGATGTCTCCACAAGTTGCTGCTACATACTTCGATGTTAATCACACTTTCCAAACTTCAGGTCTTCAACTATAGTTTGATACGAGATGAAAGCAATTAATGCCTCCCCAAGGAGCTAGTGTGGGATCTTCTGAACAGAGAGATATGTATGGATTCATTCTTTGCATTTGAGCCCCTGCTTCATTATTCTTTGCATTCCAAATTATCCACTCCTGCTAGAAAGGGAGAAAGAGGATAAGAAAGAATTGAATCAAAGCCACTAGTTATAACCACATAGAAGAAGTAATTAAATGCTCAAAAATTGTTCAGTGGGCAAATGATGATCGATCAACAGGGTGGTGGGTTTTTCTTATGCAACAATGGTTAAAGGCGAAGACCATCCTAAATAAGGATATTTTAGAGAAGAAAAAAACATGTCATATTTATTATTTATTACTCCCTCCGGTCCTAATTATAAGAGCTATTTACCAGAATTTGGAGAGATTAAGGAGGGAAGTTAAATTAGTTAATTATAATTATTTTCCCAAAATACCCCTAATTAAAATTGTAAATTACATGCCGGCACAATTGATACTCTGATTAGTCGATATGTTATGATATCGCTATGCTGTAACAATGATGAAGCGATATACTGTGAAGTTCATAAGTAGCTAGGCCTGTGACTTGATTAATGTGCATTTCAGTACTGCAATTAATTAAAGGAATATTAAAATTATTTTATTGAAAAATAAAAAATAAAGTAGAATCTCTCATTTGATAGAATATAAGCGTATTGTTAAATTAATTATTGTAGAAGAAGTATTAATAGGGGTGATATGGAAAAAATATGACAAAATTTGCTCAAAATTATTTTATAAGAAAAAAAGTATAATTGAGGTGTATATAACATTAATGAGTTGCAAATATTATTTACTTTATAAAATATATAGGTGTATTATTAAATTATTATTGTCTTTAATTATTATTGAGAAAGTATAAATAGAGGTATTATAGGAAAAAATTGACAAAAGTTAAAACATGCTCTTATAATTAGGACCAAAACTAATTCCAAAAATATAATTAGGACTGGAGGGAGTATAATTTATCAAATAACAAACATTCTTAATACAACCAAATTAATTGAATAGATTATAGATTAAGGATCAAAGGAGTATTGTGTTTGGTATATCTATGCTAGTTCTTCAGATAGAGTTTATTTGAACAAAAACATCAATTCGCCCCTTCCTGATGCTACGGATAAAGATAAGATTCTCTAATTAGTTATTGTCTTTATTAAATCTTTTACAAACTTCCCTATCTTTGGATAGAGAGAAAAAAGTGAGGGAAATACAAGTAGGAAGTTTAAAAACTTCCATAAATGATAAAACAAAATTACGATTTTTTGGAGTATTTTCTCATTGCTTTTTTTTTTTCCGCTCTAATTTTCTCTCCATCCAAACATAAGATTAAAGTTTGTTTGTTCTTTTTTTTTGTCAACAGAAACTCATCCATTTTGACTGAATTGTCCCAAGCTCACCAGTTCTTGAGATGTACATAGCCAAAGGTGTAGAGCTCAAGTATGGACTATAGCTCTCCTCCTTAAAAGATTACAATTAAGGAGGTGTAACATGTTCCACAGCTACAATGCAATCCCGGCCAAAAGAAAACATGGAAGAAAGAGTCTGACAAGTACCATCCACTGTACATAGAGTGATGGCATAACACATGGCAAGAGATCTCATCATACAAATTCCTCCTTATTTCAACTCATCACAACTCCACAACTATCTATATGCATCAATGACAAACAATCACAATATTGGTAAGTATATACAAGTTCCAAATCACGAATATAGTTCCAAACAGGATTTATCAAATAATCCACCCTCAATCATCTTTAAGATAACAAATAACATCATTTAAAATCATTTATAATAAATAATATTTTCATCATAACCCACATAAGCATGTTTAAACAGTTTTCAAAATACATAATCATGAGTTTTAAATACACACAAACATGCTTGAATAGTTTCTAACATCAGCAATATAATTTTAGTCAAATATACAATTTCAAATCAAGTCCTCCATAGGCGCAACAAATCCCAAAATAGTTATATATATATATTTTTAAAAAAACCAAAATTACCTCTACTCTAAACTTATTTTTTACCAATACTTGAATGCTTGTTAACACCAAATAATTTAACTTCAATCTACATCTTTTTCTTCTTACTTTGACCTTCCTTCTCTCTCTCTCTCTTTATTTTTTCGCTCTCACTCGTTGCGGTTGTGTGCCATGTGTGTTTTTTGTGTGTAAGGCCAACCCCTTTTTATTAATGGCACAACCCCCCCCCCATTTCTCGTCCACTTTTATATATTTATATATTTTGTAATATATAATAATACAAAATTATTGTTATTATATATTTTTTTAAAATTTAATAATTAAGTCAATATTATACATTTAGTCCATATAAAATTTCTTCAATATTTAGAAAATTACAATATTTTCTAAAATATAAAACTTAAAATATTGTTTACAAAAATTGAAATGTTACATAAATCACGTTATAAAATTAGTTTTTACAACCAATTCAAACGAACACTTAAATTAGCTTTCCCTTTATGGATGTGTGTGTTAATAATGAAAGGTAGGAATATCACCTAGAGGGGGGTGAATAGGTGATCTCAAAAACTTTTTGCTAATCGCACACGGATGTAAGTAAGACAGAGATAGAGAAGAGAAATAGACACAAGGCAATTTATACTGGTTCGGTCTAACACTTCGACCTACATCAAGTCCCCAAATCCTTTGGGTATTTCACTAATCAAAAATGGTTACAATTACACACTCTGTACTCGAGATGATCCTAATTCACTAGGACTCATTCCCCCTTACAAGTTGTAATCGTACACCCACACTTAAGGTTCCACAACCTTAAGATTTGACAACTAAACAGATAATCAAATGGTTTCTAAAACTCCTCACGAGTAGATATTGATAAACACTGAAGTACAAAATATCCGTAGATATTAATGAAGTAGTTGAAACAACAAATTGCAATAAGTTCAAAATGAGTGCACAACGTTTTGGTAGGTGGCGAATTCAATGCTTCTGGCTTTTATAGACGATAGCAATTGATGACCGTTGGAAGAGAGATTAATGAGCCATTGAGAGTAATAAATATATCTGTTGCTCTGTTTCTTTGTAATCTTCCGACGTTGGTCAATATACTCCGTTGACATTCTTTGTTTGATTTGTCCGTTGAGACTTAGGTAGAATATTGACTGGAAATGTTTGAAATGCTTTACAGTTGCTCAGAGGTTCATATTCTACTTTTTTGCTTCGTCTCTGTTTCGCATTTAATGCGTCTGACACAAATTTGCTTTATGGAAATTTGATGATTAAAACATGTTAATCATATATGAAAAGCGCTAGCAAACTAATTAAACTTGGTTAGAAGAAGTATAAATCAATAACAAGAAACACCCAAGACATAATCAATGATTTATAGTTTACGACAGCGGAGATTTCAAAAGCCAAAATGTATTCTCGAGAATTGTTCGTCTCATTCTCGAGAATTGTCAAGGAAAAGCTTAAACCAGGAAGCGTGTTTCGCTGATACTCGAGAGTTATATTTAAGGTTCTCGAGAATAGAATGATCAGAGTGTTTCACAGATGAAAGAGTTTGAGCATTCTCAAGAATTCCTATGTCCATTCTCGAGAATCACGTTTTAACTTAAACCAGAAGTATGGTATTGCAAAACACTTATCGTCCATTCTCGAGAATCTCCTTATTGATTCTCGAGAATTGATTTCCAATTCTCGAGAATTACATAAGGGAACTTTACTTCAGTGTAATTCAGATGAGTCATTCGACTATTTTAGAGAATCTCTTTACTGATTCTCGAGAGCCATTCTCGAGAATTGATTTCCAATTCTCGAGAATCACATCAGGAGGGTTTATTTCAATGTGGCTTCAATGAAGCATTCTCGAGAATTAGCCCATTCTCAAGAGTTCTTTATCAATTCTCGGGAATTGCTTCTGTGATGACCAAACTGTTACAACCATTCTTGAGAATCCATGATCGACTCTCGAGAATTGCTTCCTAAACACTTAGGCATATTTACAAAACTTAAACCTTTGTTATCACCAAAACATTGGGAGCTAACAAATAATATATATTTTAAAAGAACATGTGATTCTTTCATTTCATAATGGCACTATATCAAAAGCACAATTTTGAACAAAAAAAAAATCCTCGGAGTCATCTTTTGACTTCATCTCTTTATTTGATATTCTTTTTTATTTTCTTCACTTATGACTGCAACCCAATACGATTTGCCATAATCTTCTCTCTCTTGCTTGATATATTTACCTTAAACTGTATCAACACATTTAATTCAATCTACTCTGTGTGTGTTGTTTTTTTTGGGTCATAACTCACGCATTAGTTATATTTTCACAAGCGGTTTCAACTCACAACCTCACAGAGGCCTTTAAAAAAAGGATTAAGGTATAGATTAACTAACAAACTTTTACTCCATGAGCGTCTAACACAAAAAACTTTTAAGTTGACTAAAAATACCAAAAAACTTTTAAAAATGTAAAGTCAACACAACGTCATTAGAACGTCCATTAAAATGTAAACTTTTAAGGGTAAAGGTGCAGATTGGCCAACGAACTTTTACTTTAGGAGCGCCCAACACAAAAAAATTCATGTGAAATCCACCCAAAATCCGACTGTTACAAATTATTTCCCGAACCCCCTAACCATGTGCATTGGGGTTAGGAAGAGTGAATGCAACAACAAAATAACAAATGTAACGAGTAGATTTCATTTTGAGTAAAGGTGGTAAGTTTTCGAACTTGCCCGGAAAAATCCATGTGCAATAAACCCAAAATCCGACTGTTGCAAATCATTGCCCGGACCCCCAACCATGTGCATTAAGGTTAGGAAGAGTGAATGCAACAATAAAATTACAAATGTAACGAGTAGATTTCATTTTGAGTAAAGGTGGTAAGTTTTCGAACTTGCTCAAGAAAATCCATGTGCAATAAACCCAAAATCTGACTGTTGCAAATCCTTGCCCGAACCCTCCAACTATATGCATTGTGGTTAGAAAGAGTAAATGCAAATAAAAAATCACAAATATAACGAGTATATTTCATTTTGTGCTGGGCATTCTTAGAGTTAAACTTTTTTGTGCTGGGCACTCCTAGAGTAAAAATTCATTAGCCAATCTACACCTTAGTCCTTAAAAGTTTACATTTTAACAGACGTTCTAACGGTGCTGTGCTGACTTTAAATTTTTTTTAATGTTTTTTTGTTTTTTTGGTCCACTTAAAAGTTTTTTGTACTAGGCGCTCTTGGAGTAAAAGTTCGTTGGTCAATCTACACCTTAACCCTACAAAAAAGGTGTTTGGTGTTAGTTCAATTTACTTAACTAAATGTATTCATCACACCAAAATGTTATTTGTTTTTGTAACATCCTGAATTTTGGGCATTGAAGCTTGAGAATAAACCTAAATTAGGCAGACGTTTAAGCCCGGTTCAGGAGGTATGACATTCCTGAATAGGGTCATATCTTCGGCCAAGGGACAAAAAGGGGAAAATTATGGAATAATATTTCAAGGAGATAGAATTATTATGATGGATTTTTTTATGGAAAATTTGGCCTTAATTATTATAAAGCTAACAATTGGAATTTAAGGCATTTTTTCCTATAAAAAAATTAAAGGTAAATAGTTGGGAATAATTTTTGGCCTGAACACCTTGGAGCTAATATTTTATAGCCAAAATAAATTAATTGAGGAAAGAATAAATTCAAGGAGTACATGGAAGGGATAATTTATGGCCTAAATAATTACAGGAAGCTAAGGTGTATTTTTCTTGAATTTTTGGGAAAAAGAATTATTGAAGTTTAATAGCTAAAATTAGAAAGAAAAGGAGAATATGGAATTAATGGTATTGTGTTGAAATATGCATATTTCTTATTCTCCATTTTTCCCATGCAACATGTACAAGTCATAGGTTTTAAGTCTTGCAGAACCAAATTGGACAAGGAAAACATGGGCCCCTTATGCACAATAGTTCAATTTTTTCTAAAAAGAGATGGCTCAAGGCCTATATTACCAAGAGAAATTACATATTAGGGGAAATTAATCTCAAACACTCAAAGTCAACCTAGCTCTTTAAATAACTGGGACACTCACCAAATACTTCAGAACTGGAAATGCCTTTTTTGGCCAAGACATCAGCAATTCGGTTAAAATCTCTAGGGATAATCCTCATATCCACCTGCCAATTAAAACTAAGCAACTCTCTAGCCTTCAAAACAAGGTTACTACAAGTAATACACGAGCTATCTAAAATAATATTGATCACAGCACAAGCATCTGATTCAAGGATGAGCTTTTTGAAACCCAAGTCCCAAGCTAATTGAAGTCCATCCACCACCGCCCACTCCTCAGCCGAACTAGCCGAACAATCTCCCAACGTCCTGCTGAAACCAACAAGCCATCCACCAGCGCAATCTCGGATGATTCCACCACAACCAGCAGCAGCCATTTGAGGGGACATAGCTCCATCTACATTCAGCTTGAACCATCCAAGAGGGGGTTTCTCCCAACCAAGGGTCGGACCACCACCCACCAAAGCCGACTGCCTTTCCCTGCCAAGATTAAATACAAAGCTTGGCCAAATGGCCGAAAGAACAGAAACAAGGTTACAAGGTTTACGAAAATCACAATCAAAAATACCCCTATTCCTCCACTCCCAGAGTTTCCAAATAACAACCCCAAAAAACAACTCCCAGCAACTATCCCAAATACACCCCACATAATTATTTAGATTAAAACCTAGCCAATCCCGAAGGTCTAGGCACTACTACAAAATATGGATATTACTACCCTAAAAGACGTCCTTTTTTTAAAAAAAAAAAAGGAAGTAAAATGCACAGGAAAATACTTTAGACAACCTAAATAATAATTTAGGACGTCTAAACGTTTTTTTGACGTCCTAAATATATTTTAGGGCGCCTAAAATGTAATATTTGGCGCCATTTAGGATTTTTTTGGCGCAGGAAAATACTTTAGACAACCTAAATAAATTCAGGTCGCCAATTTGGGGATTTTGGCGACCTGAATTTAATTCAGGTCGCCAATTTTGGGATTTTGGCGACCTGAGTTTAATTCAGGTCGCCAATTTGGGAATTTTGGCGACCTGAAATAAATTCAAGTCGCTTTAATTCCTGAAATTTCTCTTGGGCGCCAAAAAATTCTTAAATAGCGCCAATTTTTTTCACAATTTGGGAATTTGGCGACTCGAAATAAATTCATGTCGCCAATTTGGAGATTTTGGCGACCGAATTTAATTCAGTCGCCAATTTTGGGATTTTGACGACTGAATTTAATTCAGGTCGCCAATTTATCCCTTCTCTCCTCTGTACAACATTTAATTCCCCACGTACGCCTTCCTCTTCTCTCCTCTAAAGCTCACCCTTCGTTTCTCACATTCTTCTCTTCCTCTCTCTCTCTCTCTCTCAATAGTAGTTAATCTTAGTTTAATACTTGTATAATATAGTTCATTATTTTCGAGACTCTCGCTGATTTTGAAGTTAGGGTTCGGGGCAAGATTGTGTATGAGCTCAACGTTTCCAGATCTCGATGGCCAACCCCCACATTGGCAATGGTACCGAGTTTGACGCCGCCAAGCCCCTCCACTCACCTCCTCTTCTTCCTTCAAGGCTCGCAAGAAGTCCAACGCGCTCTCCCGACAACCTTCTGAAATAGACGATGTCATCACCCTCTTACATGGCTCCGATCCAGTCCGCATTGAGCTCAGCCTCCTTGAGAATGAACTCCGAGGTTCTTTCTTTTATTTTTTCTTCTCCTCATTCTTCGAGATTTTCCTTGTATGGGAGAATGTGAATGCATATTTCGAATGACTGCGAGCCTAACTGATTCGTTGGTATTCTAGAATTTTATTGTTGATTGCTAATGTGTTGTTCTTGCTGGTATTCTGGAATAATGTTGATTGTTGATGTGTTTTTCTTGCTCGTTCTTCTTTCAATTCCACGGCCAACCCCCAACCCGAGGTTTGGAGGGTTTTTTTTTTAAAAAAAAAAGCAATATAAGGCGACCTGAATTTAAATTCAGGTCACCTTATGTAAGGCGACCTGAATTTAAATTCAGGTCGTCTTAACTAAGGCTCCGTTTGGATCAAAGAAGAGGTGAGAATGGAAAGGAATGGAAATGAAAAGAATGGAATGGAATGGAAAATATTTTCCCTTGATGCGTTTGTTTCGCAATGGAAAAGAAAATTGGTTGATTGGAAAATTTTTGTTTGGTTGGAAGAAAATAAGATAAGGAAATGACGCAAAATACTATTTTACCCCTGAATATAAAATATTATTTTAAACATAGAAATGAAAGAAGAAAATGACGTTGCGTCTCTTTTGCAAGATTTTGCGTTTTTTTTTTTTTTTAATTTAAAAAAATATGGCGCAAGTAATATTTTGTTACTCGGGCAATTTCGAAAGTAAAGTATGAGAAGAAAGAATTACCGCCACAGAATACGAAAGCTACTCGGGTAACCAATATGTTTACCCGGGTAATATCGAGCACAGTGAGGGTTTTTTTAAAAAAAAAAGTTGCTTCAGTTGAAAATTACATTGCCCAAATTTACTTGAGCAACGGAACCCTTTACTTGAGTAACTGCGAAATTAATATAAATGAGTTTGAGTGCAATTAAATAAGAATAGATAATAACCCAGAGTGATTAAAATAAAGATTAAAGTTACAACGAAGTTTAAGAGTATTTAAAAGATGGCCCATGATGATTAGAGCGGAGTTTAAGCACATACCGATGGTTTTTGGAATTTGCAAGAACTTACTCGGATAGCTTAAAGAATTACTTGAGTAATATCTTATATTTTCATGATAAAAAATACTTTGGAAAGATATTACTTGAGTGATGATATGTGTTTACTTGAGTAATACCAAGTTTTCCAAGAAAGATAGGTGTTAGAAGTTGTTTTACGAAATTACTTGCGAAGCCAATGGAGCTTACTCAAGTAATTTCAAAAGTAATATCATGTTGTTCAAGAAACAGAACCAAGGAAGGTTTTATAGCTATTCTGTTGGGGCATGATTAAACGAAGCAACGAGGTGGGTAATTAATGGCTATTAATTAAACGTGGAAATAGTCTTTGATTATAATCATCATCAAATTAACCGAGCACTAATTATTATCATGGTCGAGCATCAATGATATTCCAGCGCAAGAATTTATGTCATCGTAATGCTAGGAACGTAGAATGTCATTCCATTATTATTGTCATGTAATAAGCATCCCAAGATCCTTGAAATGAGAATTGTGAGATATCTATCGAACATACATTTGGAAGCAATCTCACGAAATTACTTGCAAGGTTTATAAGGCTTACTCAAGTAACGCCTGAAAGTAATAAAGTTACTTGCGGAGAAAAACTTCATTACTTGAGTAATCTCGAAATTAATTTGTGAGTAAAACCAAATGGGTCCATATTACTTGCAAATCAAAATATATTACTCGAAACTCTGGAAAGTAAGGTCGAATGAAATAATTACTTGCGGAGACAAAGGGCCTTACTCAAGTAACCATAGCTAAATTACTTGCAAGGAAAATGAGCATTACTCAAATAACATCGAAAGTAATTTTGGACAAACACTTTAAAAGAAACAACTTTCAAAGTAATATTGACTTAGCTAAATTACTTGCGGAACAATACACATTACTTGAGTAATATCCGAAAGTAATATAGAGGATCCCTTAGGAAAAAAACCCAAAGTCGATGAACCCCCTGTTTTTGCGTCAACTAGAACAGAGCAGACAATAACAGAGGACTTGTGAGCAAAGATGGAGTGTTGATGTTTTCTTGAAGAATCCTTGATGAATTCCGATCACCAATGCGGTTGGCTTTCAACTAAGTTCTTTATTATGTTCTTCTTCTTCGATCAGATATAGTAGAACAGAACAGGTAGAACATAACCCAGTGTTCTTTTTTTTTCGTTTTCAGTGTTCAAAGTTGTTCGATATTACTTTCGGACATTACTTGAGTAACAAATACAGGCTTCGCAAGTAATGTTGTTTTTACTCGTTTTCAAGGAACCATTTCGATATTACTTTCAAAGATTACTCAAGTAACAAATATATGCTTCGCAAGTAATGTCGTTTTTACTCGTTTTCAAGAAACCATTTCGATATTACTTTCGAAGCTTACTCAAGTAACAAATATATGCCTCGCAAGTAATGTCGTTTTTACTCGTTTTCAAGGAAGCTTACTCAAGTAACAAATATATGCTGGATTATGTTCGATTAATTGCAGTGTTTGATTATTTTCTAGACTTTATCATCAAAACGTTGGTCACGCCATTACTCAAGTAGGAGATGATGTTACTCAAGTAACTCATATCCATCCAGTATTTTGGTTACACAATCTTCGTTATTACTTGAGTAGTTAACTTGGTTACTCGAGTAATATTTGATTGTTTCATAGGTACAGCTTTCCTACGATGATACTTGCAAGTAATATTTATATTACTTGAGTAATGTGTTCTTGAAACACTTAACATCTGAATTAATTCTCGTCATTACTCTGGTAACTAGTACATTACTCGGGTAATATTGTCTGCTTCATAACTCGATTGCTTTCTCTCGTAGTTACTCGCAAGTATTGATTATGTTACTCGAGTAACATTTATACTCTGTTAACCTCTGTTTCTGGACGAGTGAACAGAGCATCTTGCAAAATAAGGGGATGAGGGAGAAAACCAAAATGCAATAACATAACTTTATAAATTTATATTAAATGTAGGTTAAATATAAGATATTTTAAATCGTTTTGTCAATTGCCTTTGCGTGACAAAATTACGTGGGAACAAAAACAACCCACCCATCAAACTTCTCAAAAATTCAAAATAAGATTAGACAGACTTTTTCTCAAAAAGATTGAAGATAATTGCACTTGGTTGAAAGCGGTAGGAATCTTCTCAAACGAATTGAGTAGTTTGTTGGGAAGAGACAATCTTAATATGGGCGGTGGTCGGCTCGTCCACGGTGAGATCGGGAACTTCCAACAAATGTTGAAACAGTCACCTTCCAATGGTCAGTCATTAACTCGCTTCCATTTCTATCACCTCCGGTGCAACGGCGACAAAGAGGCCACCGTCGGTGGCTTCTTCTTCCTCCTTCCACAATGTTTTCCGGCGTCACTCTCTTCCTCTCCCCATCGTCACTCTCTTCTCTCTCTTCCATATGATCAGGGCAAAATGGACTTTAGCCTATTTTCATAGCCATTTGGAAAATGGCTTCCTACCATTTTTGGTGGGAACCCATTTTCACTTAAACGTGGGAGAATGGCATGCGGCGGGAAAATATTTTCTAGGGAAAATTTGAACCAAACGGCCGCCGCCACTGGAAAATTCCAATTTTCCTTTTCCCTCCCCCGATTTTCTTCGATCCAAACGGGGCCTAAGGCGTCCTGAATTTTATTCAGGTCGTCAAAAGTCAAATTTTTTTACTACCCCCGTCCAGACGTCCCTTGAAAAAGGGACGTTAATTGGGTCTTATTTAGGTCGTTTTTTGGGTTTTTTGTAGTAGTGAGGGAAAAGAAAGTAGACACAAATCTCTGCTTAATGATACCAGTCCAAATACTCCTAGCATACACACAGTCACGCAAGATATGGAGAATATCCTCACACCCAGCATTACAGAAACCACACAAGGTCGAAGATTGCGACCAAGAGCTCCTCCAAACATTAGTTGGAAGCTTATTCAGAGCCACTTTCCACATAAAGACCCTTACCCTTTCAGCTCCTCTCCACCTCCATATGTCCTTGAATACTTTATCCCTAAGAGGTGTGGGATCTGGTTCTAGGAGAAAATAAGCACTCTTAATAGTAAACTTGCCATCACCAGAAGAACCCCATACCAAGCAATCATAATTGGCATCAGCTGTAGGAGGTAAAACAGCTACTATTCGATCAAGACCAGCAGGATTCACAACAGTGGAAATCTTGTCAATATCTCATAGCCCACCCACTGACCAATCAGCTACCACAGAACTTTCCTCTTCCGCAGATAGCTCCAGAATACAGAAGTTATTCAGACTTAAACCCACATCAATCCAGCAATTAGAGAAGAAACGCACACCACACCCATTCCGGATCTGCCATCTAGAGCCCAAAGAAATCAGATCCTCTTGCTCACAAATAAATTTCCAGATCCTTGAGTCCCCAGGTCTAACAGATAAAAGGGAATCCTCCTCTCTCCCCATATATCTATCAACCATAATATCAACCCAAAGCCCTTTCTCGCCAACAATCAACTTCCAGGCCAACTTCGCCCCACAAGCTTGGTTAACTGAACTGAGCCTCCTAAACCCCAACCCCCCCAAACTCCTTAGATCTTGTAATAAGATCCCAACCAACAGAGTGAAAGCGGCGTTGAGATCCATCGTGGCCCCAAATAAAATTCCTTTGTAATCTCTCAACGCATTTAGTAATTGGAGGAGCAAAGCCAACGTACATCCTTCTTACTTTATTCAATGATACAATGGCCCATATATATAACCATTCAAATCTCTAGCATACTCCCTCTCATCTCACGGCCCATAGCTCAATGAATACCCCCAACCCATTAACCCATTTATTCATATTCTTATACTCCCTGAAATACTAGTCTATTTCGGTCCCAAAAAAAAGAGAGAGAGAGAGAGAGAGAGAGAACAGAGCCAGCAAGAGATTATAACACCATACCCCCCATCGATTTGCTTATCTCATTCTGCCAGAAAACCAGATCACACGATCAGAAGCAGAGATCACACGCAATGCAGCCCCATGCTTCTTGAGCCCAACACTATACACTCGCTCTATTTATTTGCTATAGTATCCTGCAAAGAAAGAGAGAAAGGAACCAAAACACGAAGAGAAAGAGAGTCTCGAGAAAGAGAGTCTCATTCTTTCGGACAGAGAGAACGAGAGTGGGAGCGTGAGATAGGGAGTTGAGAGAAGGGAGGAATATGAAGAAACAGAAGACAAAACATAGAGAATGGGAAGCACAGATAAATAGAGGCAGAAAATGAGGACGATAGGAAGCACCGAAGGGAACAAAACCAAAGGGAGAACGACGTGGAACTTGCATGAAAGCTTGAGGGAAGACTAAGGTGAGTTCTTGGAGCCTTTTACTTCTAGTTTCCATTGTTGGCTCCTATGTTTTGATGATAACAAATGTTTAAGCATTTAAGTTTTGAAACTATGATTGAATTCTGTTTCATGTGTTCCAGGAATGACCCTCGAGAATTGGATCTTGAATTCTCGAGAATGGCTGCAAGACTGTGTTACTAAGTTTAATTTGTTTTCCATCGCAGCAAAGCATTCTCGAGAGTGTTTATTGGATTCTGGAGAATGGTTCTCGAGAATACCAAGTAATTCTCGAGAATGATCGATTTGAAGCGAAAATGAAATATGTTACTCGAGTGATTCTCGAGAATTGAGAATCAATTCTCGAGAATGATTCTCGAGAATCAGAAAATGATTCTCGAGAATGGTCGATGATCCTTACTGATATCTTCTGTTGCTGAGGTGATTCTCGAGAATGGGAAGTAATTCTCGAGAATGATTCTCGAGTATGATCATAAGCTTCAGTTCTGAGCTCTCTGGTTTGCAAGTGATTCTCGAGAATGAGGAAGTAATTCTCGAGAATGATTCTCGAGTATACTCGATCACATTAACTGAGGTTTGCTTCTGTCTACTGGATTCTCGAGAATTGAAATGCAATTCTCGAGAATGGTTCTCGAGAACCACTGGGTAATTTTCGAGAATGGTCCAGAATTGTTCAATCTGCAGATTGATTCTTCATGTGATTCTCGAGTATGGCTTCTGCAATTCTCGAGAATGATCTGACAGCATCCATCCCAGTTAGCGTCAACAACCCGATTCAAGTGCAACCTTCTTCGAATAATCCAGTTAATTGTTTTAATTCTTCAATACATCATTCTACATTAACTATGATATCATTAATCATCTTCCTAAGTATTTTTCATATTCATAGTCAAAGTTTCACATTCAGATGAAGAACATGCGAGTATTAGCCAACAACGAATGCTTCTGCAAGAACACTCGAATGAATCTGTAACTCATTGTTATAATCTGATTATATCTTATTCTATTACTAATCAGCTCTGTGAGTGTATTTCAGACATTAAATCTTGGTTCAAAGCATGACAAGCTTGACGCACTGAAAGTATGGAGAAACAGAGCCGACATGACTCAGAGGACCCATAACCAGAAAGCATCTTTAAAGTTTCTCTTCACCCAAGGTGACAGCTACAAGATGACCCAACTAAAGAGACATTTGATAATGGGCGAGCAGAAGGCGCGAGTGCTCCATTAACAGACATATTCAAATGTTCCAACGGACACATTCAAATCCTTCAACACTCTTCAACTTCAATCAGTACATATACACGAAGGATTGAATTCGACAACGACGAACCAATGCATACATTGATAAAGCTTTCAAATAGTTCAAATTGTATTCTGATTATATCTTCGGATATACTGAGCTTCAGTGTTCATTATCATATCTACTCTGTGAGAGAGTTTTACTACTTGTTATTACAATTCGTTCAAATCTCAAGATAGAGGTATCTTGAGTGTGGGTGTATTAATTACAGCTTGTAAGGGGGAGTGAGTCCAAGAGTGAGAGGATCATCCTTCGTTTACAGAGTGTGTAATTGTATTTGTAAGATAGTGGAAATCTCAGATTGTGTCTGGGGACTGGACGTAGGTCAAAGAGTTGGACCGAACCAGGATAACATCTCTGTGTCTGCCATCTTTACTTCTTTACTGCTTTCTTTGTTTATCTATCATACAGTGAAAATATTTTTGAGATCACCTATTCACCCCCCCCCCTCTAGGTGATATTTCACCTTCATCCATGGCCTTAGTGTGCTGGGTTCGCTGTTTGGTCAAGAAGGATGAAACTACACACCAAACAGCTCTGTTTTTCGGACTGAAAACAGAGTGGTCTAGTGAGCTTCTGTTTCTATGGAAAATGTTTGACTTTTTGCACGAAATTTTTATGGAAGATGGTAGACTTTTTAACCTTTAAAAAGAGTCAAAATACAGCAAAAACGGACGTGTATAATGAGAGAAATAATTTTCCAAAGTTCAGCCAAAAACCTGCAATGTTTTCTGCATTTCTGGTGAACAGTAACTTTCGGTCTTGATTTTGAAATGGAACAAATTTGTGTTTTTCCTTGAAATTTTTACATTAAATAGTATACATATCAAGCTTTCCAAAAAGTTAAATAACACCCTAATCCGAGGTGTACAATGAGAATTATGAATTTCCAAAGTTGAGCTAAAAATATGGAAAACTTTTGTTATGATTCTGTAGCAAGAAAATGACGTTGCATTTCGGGCCTAGTAAACATTTGATTTTTTCCTTGAAGTTTTTACAGTAAATAGTAGACATCCCAAAATTTCCAACGAGCCAAAAAAACACCTAAATCGGACGTGTAGAAAGGGAGATATGATTTTTTGAAGTTTAACCGAAAATCTGGTCAAATTCTGTGTTCCAGAGATAGTGATCAGTTTTGGGATCTATTTTGGAATGGGAAACCTTCGATTTCTTCCATGAAATTTTGAATGTTAATATTACACATAATAAGCTTTAGAACGAGCTTTGGATCACCATAAACGGAGGTCTATAGCTCGAGATATGATTTTTGGAAGTTAAGTCTTAATTTTGGAAAGTTTTCTGAAAAACTTTGGACATTGTTTATGTTTTTCAAAAGTTGGGAATTTTCTTAGTAATAAATCAACTTGGTGACTTTAATTTATGAAAATAGACTTATCAAGGTTTAAGTAGAAATTGGATTCACTCCATTTCGAGTTGTATCGGCCTAGTTATGAATTTTCTAAATTCTCAGAAAAGTTAAAGGTTAAATTTCTGATAAAATTTAAAATAGTCACACAAGTTGTTAACTTGTGCATAACCATCAAAGTAAATGTTTGTTTTTGATAACTTGTCTAGTAAGGGTTATAAAGACTCTAAAGTGATAAGGACAACCCTTCTTAACATTTTTAAAAGACATGACACTTAATATAATAGATAAATAAATAATAATAAATATTATTATTATTTATTAGGAAGGGGAAATTAATAATTCTGATGATCTTACTTTAGGACATTGAAGAAGTTCGAATTTCTAACATCGGAGATTGTAGTTGTACTCGCGAAGTTGAGATTGATTTTTGGCATGTGTTTGAACTCTTGGATTAAGGGCAGTATGATAATAGTTAGCTTCGACAAGAGGTAACCACTTTCCACTTATTATGTGTATTAGTATGTTGTTTTGTGAGTATTTTGTGAAATGATTATGAATATCTTAATAGAAATTGCCTTGTGGATCATATTATTTAAATTGTGAAATATATGCATTATATTTATTTATGTATAAGAAGTGGGATTTGAGCTATTATGACATGGTTATGAGAATTATTTCAATTACATGATATGAACGGAAAAATCTTGGAAAATCCCTGTTGAGCTATTTGTTTATTGTGATAATTATGGAAATGGTTGAATTGGGAAGAAATGGAGTAGTTTATTCCACCACGTGGTGAGGCCTCCATTGGTGCACAATGGTTGGCTTTCTATTGTCCCACTTGTTCAATGAGGGACTACCCACAGTGAAATGAGGGCTTACGACACCCCACTAGTTCAATGAGGGGAAAAGACCCATGGTCTGGGACATGTGCTCTGAGGATTTTGGCCGGTCCTCATCACGTGACCAGTGAGCTTTTGAGTAACCAGTAACATGGATGTAACTTAGCCCATGGGTCTAGTCGGAGGAAATAAAGCGGTTCGGTTGGATTGGTGGGAGGCATCTTGGGAATTGTGTTAATGAAAAATTGTAATACCTAATTTATGATACAAAATTTATGAAATGTGTGATATGGATATTGGTGAGCTATATTTTTAATACTTTGTTTTATAAATTGTTCCACATGGCACCTCACTAGCACATATTAGTATTCATGATGAGTTGGATTGATGGTTACCACATTTTTCAGGTGATAGTTCCCGTGCGAGTCCATCAGGGAAGACCTTGGAAGCTTAGGCTACGTACTCCTGCTAAGAGTAGTGCTTCTGTCTTTTTGGTTTATGTTGGATGATTGTATATTGCCACGTGAGGGCCCATTTTGCATACTCTGATTTATTTTAGATATTTTGTTAAATGTTGAACCACTATTAAGTGACTGATCTAGCTAATATATAATTATTTCGTTAAGTAAAATGGAGAGTGTTACAGTTTTCACACAAAAATCACTTTTTAGACAGAATAAAAAACGCTTTTAAGATCGATTCTTGATCCAATCTCGATATAATCAATTTTAAAAGTTTGTTATTTTTTAGACTGGTTTTTAAAATATGAGGTCTTAAAAATAAGACTTTTAAGACTAGTTTTTTAAAATATGAGGTCTTAAAAGTCTTACTTTTAAGAATGGTTGTTTCAAAAACAGGTCTAAAAATAGTTTTGGGGTCTTATATTTTTAAAACCGGTTTTAAAAGTTAGACCCAATATTTTATACTTCGCATATTAATTCTTTTTAGACCTGATATTTATAACATACAATCTAAATTTTTTCTCATATCCTTTTTTTAAATAAAATTATGTTTAGTGTCAACTACTATCTTAAAATATTTTTTTAGTACAAATCAATACCTTGAAATATTCCAAAAAAAAAATCGGTCATGAACTATTTTTCAGTACCCTTAAGTATCTTTTTAGTCTTAGTCAGTACCTTGAAAAAATTAACAATACCAGTTAGTACTTTGAAGTATCTTTTTAGTCTCAATCAGTACCCTGGAAAAAAAATTAAGACAAAAACTTTTTTCAGGGTATTGACCGGTACTATTGACAATTTTTTCCATGGTACTAACTGAGACTAAAAAAATACTTTAGGGTACTTAAAAATAGTTAATTTTTTTGAAAATAATTTTTAGGATCTTGAAAAATTATTTAAAAGTAATTTCAAGGTACTGGCTGGTACTAAAAAGATACCTTACAATACTGACTGATACTTCTAAAAAAATCATTTAAAAAAAACAGAGAGAGATTTGTACCGTCAAATCTCACCTGACCGGTTCAAATCTTTGCCCAAAAGAGACGAGCACCCCAGCTGGCGAGAAACTCGTTCCCAAACTTTCCAAACTTTCACTTCGTTTTCTGTGAGTCGGACTGCAGCCAAAAAGAGCTGGTGTCACTTGCAAATCATTAGTGACAATAATTAGCATGAATTTTTTTTCTAAATATGACTTAACCTGCGTGAAATGATCCCCATTGTATGAATCACAGTGGCGGCATATACTTTATTATAATTATGGGTAGACATGGAAAAAAATAATTAATGCTCATTAGGAATAAGCAAGTGCCTTATAAAAAGGATTAAATAAATTTGCTAGTTAGCGCCTTATAATAAGGACCAGAGGGAGCACTTTCTTTCATTCTTATTATAAGGCACCAATTAATAATTCTCACAAATCAAGAAAAATAGTTAAAGTCAATACAATTGTCCTCAGTGGCGGACCTAGAAAATTATTGGAGGGGGCACCATTGGTGGGGGAATTCGAAAAAAAAAAATTAAGTGAAATTTTAAATGCATTAAAAAAAACAAAAGAATATAAAGGGAAAAACAAGGCCAAGTATATTACAATAAAAATAATTACAATGTCATTCTTCTAGGCTTAATTTTTTGGAATTCTATCATAATTGCCTCATTATCAATACTATCAAATACATCCTTTTCAATATAAGGCACTAGGCAATCATTCAACCATTCATCTCCTATCCTATTACGAAGTGCAGTCTTGATGTATTTCATAGCTGAAAATGCTCTTTCCACAGATGCAGTTGCTACCGGAAAAGTTAATGCTAACTTTACAAGTAAATAAACCAAAGGATACACAATATGTTTTTTTCTTTTCAACCATCTTCTTGGCAAGATCAGCTATTCCTTGCAAATTCAAAAAATCAGGATCAAGTTGCACATCAACAATATACGTGTCGAGCTGATATTCAAGCATGGCAAAATCATTCCAATCAAAATCTAAAGGATAATAATGGGCAAATTCACACAACTTATTCTTGTCAAACGCCGAGAAAGAGTTGCACGGATTTAAACATGTCATGCATTCCAGCAAATTTGAACTAACTTCACTAAAACGATCACTCAACTCTTGAAGTTGAGTATCTATCACTGCATAAAATATGTCAACCTTAAAGTGATGCAGATGAGTAACTGGTCCTCTATGTTTTGTTCTCCCTTGTACTTGCAGTACACTTTCCATATCAGGGATATCTATATAATGTTTTATACAAAATTCAGAAGTCTTCTGAAATAGATTATCCCACCCACTATCTCTCATCTTCAGTAATAACACCTTTGAAACTTTTACAAGACTCATAGCATTCACAATATCTTGATCTTTTCTTTGAAGTGCTTGTGACAACTCATTTGTTATTGCCAAGACCTTGATCATAAGGTGCAAAAGTAATACAAATTCAAAAGTTTCCATACGTATCATAAGGCCAGAGGCTTCAGACCTTTTTGCATGCATAAGGGTTGTATCATCTTTTATAATTTCTAGCACATCAAGCACAGGATCAAACAATGTACGTAGACTTACCAATGATCGATAATGTGAGCTCCAACGTGTGTCCCCTGGCCGTGACAAACTCATTTGTTGATTCAAGCCTCTCCCTGATTGAACGTCATCGATTGCAATACTTTTGACTAATTCTTCCAATTGCTTTTCTCTCAAAATATCTGCTCTTTTGCAAGAAGCACCAACTACATTACACACCAACGGAATAAAATTGAAGAAGTCAGTCAATACATAAACCTTTTTTGCACAAGCTACTAGAGTTAACTGAAGTTGATGTGCAAAGCAATGAACATAGTAAGCAGAATTATTTTCAACTAAAATCAAGCTTTTCAGACCACTGAATTGACCACTCATATTGCTTGCGCCATCATGACCTTGACCACGAATCTTTGTCAAACTCAAGCCATTTTTGGCAAAAATTAACTCAATAGTTTCTTTAAGTGAACTAGCTGTAGTATCTGAAACATGAACAAGGCCAAGAAAACACTCAATAATGTCACCATTGCAGTTCACATATCTTAAAACAATGGCCATCTGTTCTTTGATTGATATATCACGAGCTTCATCAACTAGTATAGAGAAGAAACTATCCCCAATGTCTGAAATAATAGCTCTGGTAACTAAACTAGCAGCAACATTAGTAATATCTTTTTGAATTTTGGGAGCTATCATTTTGAGATTCTCTAGGGCATTATTCAAAGATACATTCTTTACCTCCTCATTGCTTTCACAAAGGAATTTTACAAGCTTCACAAAATTTCCTTGATTCATTGAAGCATCTAACTCATCATGTCCCCGGAAAGCAAAACCTTGTCGTATGAGATATTGAATACATCGAATAGAACCATTCAGACGAATACGATAATCATGTTTGGCTTTGTCAGAAATATTAGACATAACAATGTCAATATGTTGATTTTGATTCATCAAATCTTTGGCAGCACTGAAGCACAAGTTATGAGTTCTTCCAACTTTCCCAATATGTTTAAGAAGCCGTTGTTTGTCCTTCCAATTGTTAAATCCTTCTACCACAAATGAATCATGACCACCCCTTCCATCACCAAGCTCACAACTAAATAGATAACAATGCAAGCAAAATATAGCATCTTTTGATTCACTATACTCCAAGCAAGTGCCAAACTCATTGTACCATTGAGGATTGAATCTACGCATTTTTTTCCCAATTAAGGATTGAGGAAAGTTGTCAAGTTTTGGTTGACAAGGACCATTCGTTAGATAAATTCTTCAAATCATTTCCCTTTCTTGAACACTCTTCGCAAAGCTCATAATAGGAAGTCTTTTACCCGGATCAGGAACATACAAATCCGGTGGACCTTCTACTGTTGGTTTGTTTTGACTTGAGGGAGTAGCACACTCATCTTGAGTTAAATCAATAAATGAAGATTCCGATCGAGAACGTTTAGTTCCACTACAACTTGACTTTGTAAAAAAAGAACCTAAATATATTTCCATCCTAAAAAATATCAAATGACAAAAAAAATGAATCAATAAATAATATATCTACCAAACAAACATATTGAAAAACAAAAGTTAGAGCACATAAGCAATTTTCAGCCCATGAACAACATTTTAGTGAATCACAGCACATGTAGTAACCAGAAAACATATTCAGCCAAGACAACATGAAATTTCCACAAGGATTTCTCTAAAAAATCATCAATGACAGTATAAGAATAGTGGCATCAATTAAAAACATGCAATAGTCCCACTATAATTAATTTCTTAGTCCAGCCACATCATGATCAAGCCATCAAGGTTCGATTCCACCAAAAATTCAGTTTACAATGAAAGGGATCATTAACAGTATGTGGAGTTCAACACCTTCAAGAGATACTTTTTGATAGGTCTCAAGTGCTCATCATATTTGCTCTGTTCTTGGCGTAATCGTGAGACTCTTTGATAGGCTCGATTAGTTATAAACCTTTCATTTCATTGAATTTTCAATGAGCTTATGCTTGTGAAGTTTGAAGTTTGGTTAAGATATCTTGGTAGTTATGGGTAACCCAATGAAATGGGGAAAAATAATAATACCCTTTTCATTTCAGGTGGCAATGGAAAAGGGACCAAGATGCAAGTTTAGTTTCAGTGAGAACCAGGGGTCAAGCATTTCAAATATTGGCAAATTCCAATGTATGCATCAAGTCTGGACATATTTGTGCTGCTTATATATATGGTTTTGATAGGCTAGAAAGTGGGTTTATTTGATTGAATGATATGTTATGGAAGCATGCGTTGAGATTATTGTTGGAGAAATTAATCTACAAGGACTTCTGACAGATATCATTCTTAATAATATTAGCAACTTCTTTGATCTTGGTGTCATCTTTTACTTCTGCAACTTGCTCCTATAAATTGTTAAAACCTATCAAAGTTTTAGGTATGATACAAATGATATCCATTCATGGTTTATGCGGTAATGTTGTACTTGATCAAGAATGACAAGAATTATGGAAGACAGAATCTTGGCCATTGAAGAACAATTACAGAAGCTAAACTAACAACCATCCTTCTAATTCCTTAACTAACAGACTTAACAGCTTCCATTACCCTAACGGATGGACTCCCATTTACACAATTGAATCATGAACAGGAAATTAATCTTGGGAACCCGAAAATTTGTTAGAGACGAGTTACACACAGAACTTAAATTTTCCAATCAAAGTGACGTTAGTGGTCGTCCGAACAAAAAAGTCAGAACCATGATGCATCTCGACAAAGATTAGTTGCAGCAAATAAAACAAAAGAAACATAATCAACTTTTGAATCCTGAACGGCGAGAAAGATGAAGGTTGAGAATGAAAGAGTACCTGAAAGCAATGAGAAGCGGCTGAAAGCACAAGCACCTGAATGCGGTGAGAAGTGGCGACGAGCAAACGACCAGTGACGGCGAGTAGTGAGAGACCGAGACCGAGGAAGGAGGTGAGAGTACGTGCAATAGAAGGAAGAAAGAGATCTGCAATTTTCCTAAAACCTAAATTGGTTTTAAGATTTTAGGGAAAAAGAATATAATAAAAATTTTAAATAATTTTTTTTAAAAAGGAGTTATTTTAACCTAATACCTCGGTCCGCCATTGGTTGTCCTACAATTTAAGTAACTTTCAATATTACCCCTACTAATTGCGTAAAACATAATATCATATTAATTATTACTCTCACCCACTACTCTTATTAATTAGGGGTATACATGGAAAAAGATAATTAATGCTCCTTGGGAACAAACAAGTGCTTTATAAAAAGAACCAAATATACTTGCTAGTTTGTGACTTATAATAAGGACCAGAGGGAGTATATATATGGTATAATATATTATTATATTATAATATAATAATAATAATATATTATTATTATTTCTTTTTACTCTCACTCTAGAAATAACTACCTGGTAAATTAATTACCATAAATCAATCTCTTCTAAAATATTACTAAATTTTAAGCGGCCATTCTTGAAATAGTTAAGTGAAAAACATGTGCTTTACCCCATAATTAACCTCCGCAAGTAACTGTATAGAGCAAGCAAATCAAGTGATTTCTTTAACTAAATATAATTCAACAAGGTGAGATTTCCAAACTCAGCACCACCGCACGCAGTCGCACATCCACGCATCAACTTTTGCCTAATTCTGGAAATACCCTCTGAATATAATAAAAATTAATAAAACTAGTCAAGTAAGACAACACAACTGTGCCCTTTGGCCTATGGAAACCCATGGGAAAAACCATCCCTAATAGTAGAAGCCTAAATCAACTCCTTAAATATTAAAACCTACTTAACAAAGTCCACCCGAAGCTTGCAACTAAAGGGAATGTAGTCTAAACGTTCAAAATTGGAACACGCAATCTCAAATTGCTCGAGAAAATAGCCTAATACACGGGATACTCCAAAGAAGTAAGCGACTAGAAATAGCTTGAACCTAGCAGCATCTCCACTTCAATGTAATACTATTCAAAACAAAGACAGAAGAAAAATTGGGTAATTAATTAGATTCACCCAAAGATACCTGTAACAGTCCTGATAATCGAAGCAAGATCTGGCAAATGGAGGGAGCTCTAATGAAATACTAAATCTACATTGCCCAAATTCATTTTTTTTAATTTTTTTTTTTAATAAATTATTTTAATGGTTACAAAATTTGAAATAAAGATGATTTTTAACTATCAGTTTTTTAAAAAAAAAAAAGAAATTTGTATGTAATTATAAACAATTAGCTAGATTCCCGTTTCCATAAAAAAACAAGCGTTTTTTTTTTCTGGAGAAAAAAAAAAAAGAATATTATATTAAAATAACAAAACAAGTAGTATAACACTGAAGCATGATCAATACCATAAACAAAACATCACGATACCTAGAATATTGAAACGAAGGAAGATGGGACGTCACCATTATGTTCAATTCAAAAGAGATCACATTGTTCCACGCGCATTTTTAGCGAATCAAGTAGAACGTTATATTGTTTTCTTCTACTTATAAATATAATAACCCGAATTTTGGTGTACAAATTCATCGAGGCTCAATTATTGCGTATATAATATGAACTAATCTACTAAATCCTATCTGTTTTGTGACTTTGTCTCTTAATGTATAATAGTATAAAATACTGAAGGGGACCAATGCCAGCAATATTTATACACGCATCTTGTTCACTGTTTATTAATTTTCTATTCAAATATGTTTCACGTCGTCTTAAATTATTTCCATACATTGGGTAATGAAGTAGATTTATTTAATATAATAAAAAACAGTGACTACTTGTATATATAAGAACTCGTGACCAATCCAAGTGTTTGTATCAAGCCAGAGGCCAGCAGTGAGCTAGAAGATTGAAGAAATATTATTAGAAAAGGCAAACAATGTTTTCATCTTCATCCTCAGAAGCTGACAAGCTCCCAATGAAACCAATTCCGGGATCCTATGGCCCTCCGTTCATCGGAGCCATCAAGGATAGACGCGACTTCTTCTACAACCTTGGCCGTGAAAAGTTCTTCACTTCCAAAATCGAAAAGTATCAATCCACGGTGTTCCGAACCAACATGCCGCCAGGTCCGTTCATCGCTTCTGACCCAAGAGTCGTGGCCGTCCTTGACGCCGTCAGCTTCCCCATCCTCTTTGACGTCTCCAAGGTTGAGAAGCGCGACCTCTTCACCGGAACCTACATGCCGTCCACCGCCCTCACCGGCGGCTACCGCGTCTGCTCCTACCTCGACCCCTCCGAGCCTAAGCACGCGCTAATTAAGCGCTTCCTTTTCTCTCTCCTCGCCGATCGTCACGACAAGGTATATGAATGGCCCATGTAAACACGTTCATCAAATAAAAAATTGTATCGCTAATTAACTATATTTTGTTGGTCTTATCCATTTCGTTTTTAGGTCCTCCCACTGCTCAAAAGCTACTTGTCCAAGATTTTTCTGCAACTGGAACAAGATATCTTAGCAAAAGGCGAAGCAGACTTCAACACCATCAGTGACAACGAATCCTTCAACTTCGTGTTTCATTACTTTTGCGGGGTAGACCCGAGCCAGACAAAAATCGGGTCGAATGGTCCGAAACTGATCCAGAACTGGCTGCTGGCTCAGTTGGCTCCAATCGTAACTCTAGGGCTTCCCAAAATCTTCAGCCTTGTTGAAGATCTCCTTCTTCACACCTTCCCCATTCCACCGTTCCTGGTCAAGTCAGCCTACAACAAAGTCTACAACGCCGTTGCCGGGTCGGCGACGGAGGCCCTGGACCAAGCGGTGCGTTTAGGCCTCCAAAGAGAAGAAGCTGCTCATAACCTGGTTTTCGTTTTAGGGTTCAACACCTTCGGAGGAGTCAAGGTTATGTTCCCCAGCATCATGAAGTGGGTTGGATTAGCTGGGGAGAGTCTACACAAGAAGCTCGCGCACGAGATCAGGACCGTTGTTAAGTCAGACGGTGGACTCACACTTGGATCGTTGGATAAGATGACTTTGACAAAATCAGCGGTGTGGGAGGCTCTGAGGATCGAGCCTCCGGTTCCCTTCCAGTACGGGAAGGCCAAGGAGGATTTGGTGGTCCAGAACCATGATGCGAGGTTTGAGATCAAGAAAGGAGAGATGATATTTGGGTATCAGCCGCTGGCTACGAGGGATCCGAAGGTGTTTGAGAGAGCTGATGAGTTTGTGGCCGATAGGTTTGTTGGAGAAGAAGGGGAGAGATTGTTGAAGTATGTGTACTGGTCGAATGGTCGCGAAACAGAGGATCCTAGCACCGAGAACAAGCAGTGTGCGGGGAAGAATCTGGTGGTGCTATTGGGAAGGTTATTGCTGGTGGAATTCTTCTTGCAGTATGACACGTTCACTATTGAAGAGAAAACACCAGTTCTTGGACCGGCCATTGCTTTTAAGTCGTTGACCAAGGCCAATTAAGCTTCTAATTAATGTATAATGTTGAGTGATTATTTAAATTTTCTAAATCCAACCACTGCCCTTGTTTGTCAAATAACTTTGGGATCAATAAAGGTTTTAATAAAGAGAATCTCATATGTATTTAGATTGTGTTAATCTTTGATATGTAATTGGACCGGTCCTTATTCGGGTGGTTGTTGACAAAATCAGGATTATTAAACTCAAACCGGACTAGACAGTTCGGCTTGGAAACCAACGAACTGGTCTGGTCCAAATATTAACCCGATGTTACTTTTAAAAAAATATCAATTTTTTTAAATTTTATTTATAATTTCATATTAATAACTCTGAAATCTTCACTTTCTCATTGGTTTTGATCTCGAAGTTAGGCTCGATTTGGCCTACTAACCTTTGACCCAAGATCTTGATTGGATTCAAAATGTGGAGTCGGTTTTAATATGGACAAAATGTATAATAAATAAGAGGAACATCATATATCTAGACCAACCTGCTAATTAACATAATCCTTGCAAATTCAAAAGATCGTGGGGTGGGGGAGTACTTGGAGATTTTTCAGTTTTCATGGACAAGAAGAAAAGGCTTTCTTTGTTTTAACTTTTAAGCTGAAAATTTAGAGTTGACACTTCACATGAGCTCTTGGCTCTGTCTCCTATAATTCCAAATCATCTACTTATTAGATTCGAGACTATTTTAGAATATGGGCTCAAAATAACAGGCCTAAACATGGCCCACTTGAAAGATGGGATTTCTCTGAAACCCAAAACAAACAAAAAATATTCTGGAGCATAAACTATATGAAGTTATCTTTAGTGCGGGCTTAGGAAAGCGAATGATAAAAAAGCAAAGCTTGGATCAAATTAAATGTGGATGGTGCTATGACTACAATAACTATAAGGCCGCTACGGTGGAGTTATAAGAGATCACAAAGGATGCTGGATAGTTGGTTTCACGCAAGCACTTGGGAGCAGAGGCGGACCCAGAAAAATATATAAGAGGGGCACAATTAGTGGGGAACCGGCTGCTCCCCAAAAAAAAAAATTTAAGGAAAAGTTTTAAATGCATTAAAAAATAAAAGAATATAAAAAAAAAAATTATTTATAAAATCAAGTGAATCTTGATGATGTAATAAGAAAACAAATATTTTACAAACTCATCATTTAAATTTAAAGTACGGTTAAACGCAGCATTTACATAAATAAAAATGAAGAGTGAGTACTCAATAATAAGTTTAAGTACATATATTTTAATATAAAAAAAAAGTATATTACAATAAAAATAATTATAATGTCATCCTTCTAGGCCTATTTTTTGAAATTTCATTATAATTGTCTTGTTATCAATGCTATCAAATACTTTTTTTTTTTCAATATAAGGCACTAAACAATCATTCAACCATTCATCCCCCATACCATTACAAAGTGCAGTCTTGATGTATTAAGAGTAAACATTTCATTTAAAAGTGGGCAACAATTTAAACATGTATTAATTTTTATTTGTTTTTTTAAAAAAAAAAAAAAAAAAAAAAAAAAAAAAAAAAACTCAAATCTCCAATTCAAGGGGGGCAAGTCTATACTATGTAGGTCGGCCATTGCTTGGGAGGTTGTGTTTGAAGCAGAAGACTAAGCTATTTTTTAAAGGGCTAAGGTTGGCTTAGGATTAAAAACAAGTTGTTAGTTGAGGTAGTAAGTAATCGTACCACATAAAGAGGAAAACATAAGTTTGAATCGATCCCGTGAAACGCACTTGTTGAGAATGACGAAAACTCTTTGTTCTCAAAGCCTTAAAGGGGAAAGGCTTAATGTTCTTGTAGAGTACGATGGGGTTTAATTGGAATCTGCAAGTGATTCATATCTCAAGAGAACAACTTAGAGTTGCTAGTGCTTTAGTAAAGAACGGCTTGACAAGCATCTCCTTGTTTAATGAGTGCCTTATCTTCAAACCTTAGTAGACATAGATTGCGGGATTATGTTCCTCTCCAGACTTGTCACCAAAAAAAATTCCCCTCTAGACCATTTAATTATACTCCCATCGGCTCTATTTATAAGAGTTCGATCACCGAATTACTCGGTTTAATAAAGTAATTAAAAACAATAAATGTGTCTGAAATAAACCATTTTTTCAAGTATGCCTTTATTTATGAAAAAGGTAAATAAGAGAGAGAAAATGAATAAAGATCGTATCATCAACCTTTTAATTAATGCAATTTATATAATCAATGAGGGATAAAAAAAAAACTCATTAAATGTTCATACAACTCTTATCGAACTCTTATAAAAAGAATTATAGCAATTCAAATTTTAGAGTGTTATAAAAAACAGAGGAAGTACGTTTTAGGTCGAAGCCCTCTCTTTTGTAACCAAAAAAAATGAAGAAGAGGATGAAACAATGAGTTCTACTACCATCCCTATACTACCAATAAAATGATTTTATAAATATTAATATTTTTTCAGATTGTTGAGATTTATCCATCTCTTACATGTGTAGCATGTGTATGAAAAATATTTCCAACAATGAACAGCTCCTTGAGTTGTTAACATGTCATGAGTTGTTAATTATGTCATGATGACTTGTGATCATTCTTCCACATTCTACTGCTCACATGATGTGGGGCTTTTTGGTAACATATTGCAATTGTATGTGACTGTATAGGATAAACTTTCCTTGATTATATGCTTTTGAAAAAAATTTAGGATTTGTATTTATCTCATTTCGATATACAATTCATTGAATTATTGAAGCGTTAATTTGGACTAAAAGCATGTGTGAAAATTATCAAAGAGATCACGCAATCTGGACATCACTTTCCATTATATGACAGGCAATTGATGTTTTGACTTTGTGAAGTACTTCTCTCAATGTATTTTGTTGTTGGGTTTGGAATTCTAGTTACACCCACAGATAAAGGGGAGATTCAAAAACTGCCTCCTACTTAGTTGAAGCTCTATATAATGTGTTTAGCTGTGAATTAAGCTAGGATGATGGAGTCTTCATCAAAGAGTAGGTATGGAAATAGGTTAAGCAGAACTTTTTTTTATTAAATAGGCTCAACCCCGTAATGTAATAAATGCTGTTTCAATTCGGGTTTTTTTATATTCGAGACCTAAGCCTTCATAAGCGCAGTCAGCGTTCGAAGCGCTTTTTTAAACGCCTACTTACAATGTAGGCGCTTTAAAAAGCGCCTCATATTGAAGCGCCATAAATAGCTTTTGACATTTTGAATCGATCAAAACCTATATAAATATAACTTGAAATTAGAATATAAGAATGAAAAATAATAAATATTATGTAATTTATATGATATAAATATAATTATATTTATTTAATGTGTAAACAGGCCCGTGTGTTTTATTCGTGTAACCCACTCATGTATTACAGTTCTACGTACTTTGATTGAACGATTCCCCTTCTTCCTTAATTATTGTTGAGGGATCAGGAATATGGATAAATTAAAAAAAAAAATTGATAAATATAAAACGTATGTCTTATATTTATTATCATCAAGATCAACTCTTCAAATAATCAACATAGAGTTGGTCTACCATATATGTAAAGCCTCACTAAATCCCTGTAAGTTTCGAGTTTGAGTCTCATGGGAGACACCAATGGTAGGAGGAACAACCACGAACCTCATACCGGATATAGATGATTTAAAAAAAAAAAAATCAACATTTTGAACATGTCTTATATTAGGAACCTAAGCTAGTAAAACTAATTGGAAAGTTTGCAACAATAATGCATGCATCTCGATGGGGTGCTGTATTTTGCCAAATATAACTAGTCTGTTTGTAGAAGTTACGTCTCATATTGTGTATCTAATATTATCAGGAAAGATTAGAAGAAAATTTTCTGTCCTTTTACGTTACAAAAATGACACTTCCTTCTGCTTACAAGTTTCGACTTTGTGTGCATCCAAGGCAAACTTATACACAAAGAAGTTTACCTCCTTCAGTAAAAGCCCTCCTCCTGCCAGCCTCTTCTAGAAGTCAAAGTTTGTACGGAAATTAAATTGATATATATAATTTAGGGTTAAGGCGTAGATTGGTCAACCAAATATTACGAGGATTGTGCTACTTTCATCAAAATTTATTTTTTCAATTGCTCATTAGTCTTTTTAATACCTTCAAAACATTTTTGTGCCCTGTGCTCCTAACGTAATATTTGGTTGGTCAATCTACTACACCTTAACCCATTTAATTTATAATGGAATCGGATCAATTTATGCATATATTCACTTATTCATGTTTCTAAATGTTTTCGAAAGTCATCTTTGTATTAAAACTCTGATCTGCGCCAAAAGCAAATCGGGACATGACTGATGTTCAAACCACTAAAACTAATGCCCTTCACACAAATCATCTACATGCACGCAGATTCTTGCAAATCAGGGAGAATTGAATGGTACACTCTTAAATTATATACTAATTAACCTTATAGTTACATTTTTTATGTTTGAATTTTAAAAAGTAATGCTTAATTAGATTTGAACTATCATAAAAAGTAAATCTATTATAAGTATCGTTCAACTTAAAGTTTAAAATCCACGTAACTTATCTCAGTCGACGTCGTATACCATAATTCCCATGAGGATCACATGCTTTCATATGCTGGTTGGGTAGTGATCAATTGATTGTAATTAATATTATTGAATTGAATAACACAAGGAACACGAGAGCCCACGCCCTCTCTTCGTATTGGGACTCCGCACAATTGGATCGCTTGGAACTGCAATCAGTGGTGGATCTTAGGATAAATGTTTGGGGAAATCAAATATACACTCATTAACTAATTAAGAAAAAAAAAATTAGAGGAGCTAAATGTATAAATTTTTGAGACAAATGTATGAATTTTTGGGCCAAATGTATAAATTTTATATAAAAAATCCATTTTATATTAAATATTTAGGACCTTTTTTTTTTTTTTTTTGGGATGGCCTCCAGTGACCCTTGAGAAGCTCCAGCTTTGACTGCAATTTTCTTTTCTTTCTTTTTTTTTGAATTCCTTTGCTTCCCAATGAATTGAGGTTTCACACGCCAAACTCGGCCCGCAGTCATATATATATTTATTATACTTATATTTTTATTATTCAATGCATCTAATTAAATGGTTTTTCATAATTATAGATTTTTTTTTCTAATAATATATTATCTCTTATTTTTTTTTTATTTTTTTTTCTTAAATTTATAAAATTATATATATAATGTAAGTTGAAATATAAACACTCATATTATTTTCAGTCATTTTACATCTAAACTTGTTTTTTCATTACTCATCCAAACACCTTTTAGTTTGTCAATTTGATTTTTTACAAAAGTTAATCCAAACATAAATCATATTAAGCGATCTAGCTAACTTTTACCTTATCTTAAATTCGTAAAAATCATATCAAAGAAAAGTCACTTTTATCACCGTTAATCCAAACACCTACATAAAGTAATGGGGGACATGGTATTTATAGGAGAGAGGATTATGGCTTCTCCCTCTTATTAAAATAATCTTATTTTTAAAAAAATGTATAATTCTTTTCTCTCTTCTCTCTTTTTTTTTTTTTTTTTTTTTTTTCCACATATTAATCCAGATTATTTTATGAAGATGTTACCCCTACAGTTTTTTTTAGCATCATTTATCATTATTACTAAACTTAATTAATATTTGTTATAATATTATAGTTATTACTATTTTTTTTACTTCTAACAACCCACTTCACACTACAAAAAAAACTCATATTAGCCACGGAAATTACCCACAGAATTCCGTGGGTAATTCCCATTACCGACGGAATTAACCACGGAATTCCGTGGGTAAAATTTTTCCGACGGAACAAAAGGCGTCAGTAAAAATGCCGTGGCTAATTGATTTTCCGACGGAAAAAAATTCCGTCGGTAAATTACCCACGGATTAGGGACGGAATAATTCCGTTGGTAATTACCCACGGAAATGTCCGTGGGTAATCGAGACGGATTCCGTGGGTAATTAGGGACGGAATTCTGTGGGTAAATTCCGTGGGTAATTAGAGACGGAATTCCGTGGGTAATTAGACGAAATTCCGTGGGTAAATTCCGTAGGTAATGAGGGACGGAATTCTGTGGATAAATTCCATAGGTAATCAGAGACGGAATTCCATGGGTAAATTCCGTAGGTAATTAGGGACAGAATTCCGTGGGTAATCAGGGACGGAATTCTGTGGGTAATTTGAGCAAATTTTCATATGTACGTTCTCATCTTCTTCTTTTTTTTTGCTGAACGTTTTTTAAACCGTTTTTTTTAAAAAAAAATGCACTTTGAAACGAGAAAATAGGCATGTTCATATAGATAGAAAGCTAAATCAATTACAAGAGTAATAAATCATGACAAACTTGAATGAATAAAAAACTAAATCAATTACAAGTCAATGCAATAAAAGTCACCTCAAGAACAGAAAAACAACAAAATTTATACAACCTAATAATTTATATATTTTCATCTTCATCTCTATCTTTGTCTTCGTCTTCATCAACATCTTCAACGTCATCATCTATATCATCTTCTTCTTCTTCATACTCCATGTTATCCACCGGCATATCCACGTATTCCATTCTAAGTAAGAATTCTATTTTAGAAGAGGAAAAAGCAAATGTGCAAATCAGAATGTTTATGAATTAAGGCATGCAAACCAATGGGTAAGATTTGATGCTTGACTTAGAAGAGGAAAAAGCAAATGTCATGCAAAAAGTCAAGCCACATGTGCAAGTCAAAATGTTTATGAATTAAAATCAATACAAGAAACCAATTCTTGTTCAGAAGCAACGAAAAATCCTTAACACTTGTCTTCACACAAGGCTGGACACTTTTTTTTGGGTGATATGGTTGAATTCAGAATGAGGTGTTTAAGTCCTATAACTAATAGTATGAGCTACTCAATGGAATACTTAACTAATAGTCAAAGGGGGCTGGTTATTGTGCTGAAACATTCAACAAGGTTTAAGCTATTAATAGCAAACCCAATAAATCACAACTAAGTCCAATAATCCAGAATGTGGTAGTTTAGTAAAACTCAATTCAAACACACTTTTAGCAATTTCTCAAGTGCATACGACATATCAGCAAATATAATATTGCACACAACCAAAGTAGTGTAGAAACATAGCCATTTTCATAGAAGAATTACAGAAGCAAGAACGTAATCCAGTTCCTAAAATTCAGCGGCAAAAAATAACTATCTAGAACCAAATAAATCCAATGTATCACTGAGAAACTTGTTAAATATTCAGTGGAGCAGTTGATTCATAAATGCACAGGACAACACCTTCATTGCATCAATTATCCGTTGCCAAGCAAAATATGAAGATGTTTCACTGCCATAATATAAAACTATACTAGGTTCATTCACAAAGTGAATCAGGTAAGAGGTACCTCTTTTACAACTTTCCCATTGACTTCTTAAAGCATTTGGAATATGATCAAACCAAATTCAATCAAGTTCTTTTAGAAAGCCTTCTCAGGACTGCTTACATGATAAGATCACACTCACACCAAGAAGAATTAATGATTATTGGCATTGGATTAAACAAAGAGGACAGATCATTACATCCCAAAATATGTAAAAACTGTAAACCTTCTAGTTCTAGTTATAAAAACTACTTGTTGGACAATCAAGCAGTAGTGTATGTGGCTTGTCTGAGTAATCCTGCAAATAGACCCTATATAGTTTAATTTGTCCTCCTTTTGTTGATTATTAGTTAAGGTGAATGGTCCAACACACACACACATGTGCACGCATTTAATGACACCTTTGATTAGCCTCATAATATCTATTATTTGTAATTGAAGCAGGAACCCAAATTCCATAGAGTACCAAATAAATCATATTCGCACCCAATAAATATTAAATGCAAAAAATAATTAATTACAATAAGCCAATGAGTTTGTAATAATTTAACTAACAATAAGCCATTGAAAGACATTTTCAGTGAGATGCAAATCAATTCAAATATGAAAAGACTTAAGTATATATACCATTGAAGGTAGAGAGTATATAATTAAGAGGCAAATAAAGTTCTTTGCCCATGGAAATGGTGTAAAAATTTAGGAAACTTGTGCATTTACAGCATTATTCATGAAATATCCAAAACTCAAGTAACCATCACAACCTCAAAGCTTCCAAAACAGTCCCAATATTGTTTTATTCAGTTTAAAAAATTGTTGAATCTGGGAATTTGACAAGAAAGGCATACACATGACAACTATAATCAATTCATTACAGACCACAGAAGTCCAAGTTATTATGACCACAAATGGCATTGAAAATGCACAAGTTTGCAATATAAATTACCTACCATAAGCACTGTTTGCACAGAAGTCCAAGTTATTATAGATAAGCAAAGAAAAACAGGATGACCAATCAACAGAATTTCAAAGAGGAAAAAAAGTTTACCTACCATAAGCACTGTTTGCAATATCATTCTGACTACCTCTTGGTTAAAGCTAGAAATATGTCGTAACAAAAAATTCTTCATAATAATAATAGGCCTCAGGTTCAAACATTTATTCAATCACACACACAAAAAAATAAAAATAGCACAGCTACTTCGGAAGGCATATAAATTATCTTATGTCATTTAAAATATGCTTATAGTTCCATCAAAAGGATATTTTTACATGAAAAATTATGTCAGTAATGTCAATATCAGTGCTGCCAAAATTGCTCACTTTGTGATTCAAATCCTTCTATTTAGCTTGATTCATCCAGCCAATGATTTATATCACAGTAAAAGTTAAAGGAGCGGGAATGGATGACCAAATAGTGCAATTTGAACAAGAAATCAATATCTGATGATATGAGAATTCATCTTATGTATTTTCAAGCAGGTCTATATAGGGTCATGAAATCATGTTATTTGTAAGCAACCAGATTTAAAAGAAACCAGAGCAGAGACCAAAGCTATGAACTATGGCAAGGGAAAATAAAATTCAAATCACAAGGCACTGTAAACTTAAAACTAACTCATATTTGTAAGCAACATAAAGGGGCACCTACAAAATCCGTAGAATGAAAATACCATCGGAGTAACAAAATTAGGAAAAGACCATACCATAATGAAAGGACTTCCTAATCAAACAAGCTGAATCCCATGTCACCATCGCTCTCTTCTTGGGGATGTTCCTGCAAAATTGCAACACACAATTGCCAATTAGATAACAAATAGCCACAAGACAGAATCGGACGACACCAATACAGCTTTTCATTTTATTTTTTATTTTTTTAAAAAAAAAACCTTCTACTCCTCAGTAGGAGGAGGAGCTGCTGCGCCCTAACCGCCAACTGTAGCTGGAGATCCTGACCATCACAGGCATTTTTTATCACAATACTCAGACCCATAAATAATTACATTTTACCCGATATCACCAATTAATTTAAACCTTCCTACCTAATCAAACAAAAATTCTTGCAATAATCGATCAGAACAAATAGATGAGATTCAGTCAAAACAAAAATAAAAGAAATACCGTGAAACTACAAGAGAAACCAAACAGGTTAAGTTCAAATTCTAGTAAATTGAATTCACACTTCCAGATTACCATCATAAGCGAATCAATTCTAAACAAATAGCATAAAACGGTGCTGCCTATAAACCGGTATTAGTGAACTGTACAAACACACACGGAACAACACTTAGGAAACTGAAGATGACACAAACGACCCATGAATCTGTGTTTTCTTTTCTGTTGGGGCATTTGGATGTTTGATTTTGTCTAAATGAGGTACAATTTCAAGAAGAGATTACACTTAATTTCAAGCAGAACACACCTTAATTTCAAGACAGAGATCGGAGGCTCGGAACATCGTCGGACGCCATGACAGTGAGACAAAGGAAGACAGAGTCACTGAGGCTCAGAGTCAAAACGTGGCCAGGTTCAGATCGATGGCACCTTGTCGACGGCAAAGGAGCTCGAAGAAGCCAAAAAGAGAAGTGGAAGAAAAAGCACCGAAGGGTTTGAAGCTTTTCAAAGGGCAAATGTGTTTTTATTAATTTAATGGGGGAAGGCGGGAAGCTGCGAAAGTTTTTGGAGGGAGATGAAGAAATTTACCTTACTGCTAGACACCTGTTCGAATAATAATAAGGTCTTTCTCTTCTTTTTACATATCCCTTCTTCTTCTTCTTCAATATCTTAATTCATTTTTTTGTTCCTAGTGAAATTACCCTTCCTATATTCAGAATTCTCTTGCACGTATGAATTCACATTCTTATTAATGATTAAAAATAAGTAATAATTAACTCACGTTAATTATTTTATTCATACTATTTAAATATCAGTGTGGGTGGGTCCCTCCTTTAAGCTTTTTTAATTTTTATTTCCATTTTATATTATTATTGTTATTAAACAAGATGATATTAAAGTCCAAATTAAAAAAAAAAAAAAAAAAACTCCCAAATTTAATATAAAATGAGCGTTGGGGACATGAAAGACTTCTCTTCAGTCTAAAAAAAAAACAAAAGTATCTCATGTTTCGTTGGAGACACGAAAGGCTTGAGAATCGGAGAAGAGAAGTCGCATTGAAAATTTACACTTAATATGTTATTATAAAAATGAATGATATTAAATTTAATATAATTCAGTTTTCCTTGTGCATGATTGCAAGCACATAGTTTGTTCAAGATTGAACATTTTGTAACTATCCACATGAATGGCTTTTCTATAAAAGAGAAATTAATAAAACCATATAAAAGAAAAAAATATTTTAATTTTTCCCATGACTTTCTTCGTGTAATCCGTCTCTAATTAGTGACTGAATTATTTTTGTCTCATATTTCGTCAGTATTTTCAGGTTCTTTTGTAGTGTTAACTTTCAAGATGATCGAACTTGGGTATTGTTACTAGGGACTTCATAAACCACACCAACATGGCAAGAGTAGCAAATTGATGGGTAATGACAACAAAAACAAATACTCACTCAATTACTAAAAGTGAACTGAATCTTGATGTATATGATATATATGTGTGTGTGAATTGTCGAAATCAGAAAAGAGGAGGAAGAAGCCAAGATTGAGGGCTAGTTGATGTGGGGAATGGAGCCCAGAGGAGAGAAAACGTATGGAAGAGGATAATTAATTAATAAAAGGGCAAGTGTGAAAAAACAAGAGTGATCAAAATCTTTTTGCCAAGTAACAAAATGGATCGTTGTCAACAATGTGAAAAAGATGTTGTTAGTCCTCTTAGGAGAAGTCATATAAATATGTGTAACACTTCCTCTTCCTATACGCATTAAAGCGATCCGCACAACACTACCACTGTGTAAGATTCTTACATAGATGAAGAGAGAGAGACCAGCCTCCATTGTTTTATTTTACATATATTAAAAGACTTCAGTCTTTACAAGTTTGATATTTAATCTCATGCTAAACATAGATTAATTAACTAAATTGAAGCATAGATATATACACATACTGACCCACACACAAAAAGATATCATTATTATAAATTTGAATAGACGTTCACAAAAAAAAAATAGTGGATTGGTAACAAAATCCTGCCACTAAATTAACTTAATGACTGTATTACATTATGAATTAATTAGTGCCAGTCCATTTGACCACAAAATCATCCATTTCTGTTGCTAAATTAGATCAATAATCTAATATATATATATATCCCTCTCTTTTAGTGTTTGTGCCTTTGTATTGTTTTAATTTCTCAAAACATAAAAAATCACCCACGAAATTCCGTGGGTAGCATTTTTAATTTTTTTAAAAAACAAAAACCGTTAAATTACTCACGGAATTACCCATGGAATTCTATGGGTAATTTTTTAATTTTTTTAAAACAAAAACCACGGAATTACCCACGGAATTCCGTGGGTAATGGAACCCGTCAAATTACCCACGGAAATTCTGTGGGTAATTCCGTGGGTAATATTTTTTTTAGGAAAAATAAAATATTATAATTTTTCCCACGACTTTCCGTCGGTAATCCGTCTCTAATTAACGACGGAATTTTTTCCGTCTCAGATTCCGTGGGTAATTTCAGGTTTTTTTGTAGTGTCATATTCTTTGATTATATACATCCTAAGTCTCAAATGACTTTTAATTTTAAAGTCCTAAAGTTTAAGGATGTTACAACCTGCATGGGTGTGAAAGATTAAAAAAAAAGAATTATATTCTATAATTCTATAAGACTGATCCTTTAAAACTCCATCTAGTCTTTAATATATAAGACATATTTACCTAATTAAATTAAATTAAATTAATTAGTTGTGTTAGTTAACATGACATAAACTTTTTAAAATACCCTAGTTGTCTTCCTTAATTCGCTTCTTTTCTATCCTCTTTAATTATTATCAAGGGAATATCAATAGGGATAATTTAACAAAAAAAAATTAACAACTATAAAAATTATGTTTTATATTTAAAACTAAAATTAACTTTCAAAATATGTTTTTTATTAAGGACAGGAGAGTAAAACATTTTTCTTTCTCATTTCTCCTTTAAAAAAACAAAACAACAACAACAACAACAACAACTTTTGGAGGGAGGCATGAAAGGGAACGAATGGGTGGTGAGCTCTTCCCCTTTTTATCCCTATGTTTGGATGAAAAGAAAAGTGAGGGGAAAATAAAAAGAAGAGTAGGAAGGAGTTGAAAAATTCTATAAATGATAAACTCTTTATACCAATAGCAGAAACCCACGGTTTGTTTTGGCCTCCCATTCCATCATTTAAATAAATTCCAGACTCCAACGTTAGTGTATACTATACGTCATTAATAAACTCTTTCATCAATGAATGGCCAAGTGGCCCAAATAGCAATGCCTTTGCCAAAGTTTTAATCCTCAAGACTTGGCGCTTTCACACCTCACCATCTCACAAATATGTACTAGTATGTCATCAAATTGTGTTTTTATATAAGTTATCAATTAATTCAGAACAATATAAAAACACATATACTACCAGCACACCTCCTTCAACAAATTATGAGGTGACGCGTGCTGGTATGTTACACGTTTGCATGACAGCCGAGGCTGTTTTAAATAAAGCACATTTGTCCCCTGAAAATCTGCTCTTAATACATTATACTAGTATTTTTAATTTCTATTTCAGCCAACAGAAAAATATCAGATCATGACACCTTTCATTTCATTTGGATTAAACTTTCACTCTCTCTATGTAACTCGATCGTATGCATGAGTGATTTTTTGGGATGAAGTTGATAAAAAAGACAACAAGAGCTGGCTTGAATATCGATCTAAGCATCTTATTAATGAATTATTTAAAAATATTGTTTTTAACAAATTTTTTAAAACTTGAGACATTATATTTGAGTTAGCATTAAAGAAATATGTTCACATAGATCAAAACAAAGATCCTATCTGTCATACTTATCAAAAGCAGTTTAAAATGAGAGCGTCCACTTACCTCATACCTCACTAAAAAAGAAA
This sequence comes from Acacia melanoxylon, assembly GCA_019022615.1. Taxonomy (NCBI): domain Eukaryota; kingdom Viridiplantae; phylum Streptophyta; class Magnoliopsida; order Fabales; family Fabaceae; genus Acacia; species Acacia melanoxylon. The sequence goes on from JAFJYJ010000007.1 coordinate 5,412,462, forward strand.
AAGAAAGAACCGCGTCGGATTTACATGCTCCATCTAATCCGTAATTAACATTTTAGTACGTCGCGTGCCCTACCAGATTTACAACTCAGGAAAGTACGACTCATCACCAACTCCATTATATGAAGCTTGCGCTGTATAAATATTACCAATGCAGTTTATAAATATAATCTCTTAAGAAGCATCACTCATTGCACTCTTCTCTTTCCCTCTTCTGGTATTATCAAGAGAAAGGAAAAAAGCTTAACAAACAAACATCAATGGCTTCTTCTTCTCCCTCAGACACGGGTTCCAAGCTTCCACTCAAATCAATACCTGGAAATTATGGCCTTCGCTTCTTTGGAGCCATCAGCGACCGACACGATTACTTTTACCGGCAAGGCCGTGACAAGTTCTTCTCCTCCAGAATCCAAAAATACAACTCCACCGTTTTTCGCACAAACATGCCTCCCGGCCCTTTCATTTCTTCCAACCCAAGAGTCATCGCTGTCCTCGATGCCATTAGCTTCCAGATTCTTTTCGACAACTCCAAGGTCGAGAAACGCAACGTCCTTGACGGCACCTTCATGCCCTCCACCGCCTTCACCGGCGGCTACCGTGTCTGCGCCTTCCTCGACACCTCCGAACCCTCTCATGCACTCTTCAAAAGCTTCTACCTCCACTTCCTCGCCTCCCAACACCACAACTTCATCCCACTCTTTAGGGACTGCCTGTCGGAGCTCTTCGTTGGCCTTGACGACAAGTTCTCCGACAAAGGCAAAGTCAGCTTCAACACCTTCTCTGACAAAATGTCCTTCGACTTTGTGTTCCGCCTCCTATGCGGTCCAAACTCAGACCCGAAGAATACCGAACTCGGGTCGAACGGTTATAAGCTCTTCGAGATATGGTTAGCTGTACAGCTCGCTCCCCTGGCCTCCCTAGGGCTTCCCAAGATATTCAACTACGTCGAAGACTTCTTGCTCCGAACACTGCCGTTCCCGGCGTGGATAGTGAAATCTGAGTACAAGAAGCTTTACGATGCATTCTCCACGGCTGCATCGGCGACGCTGGATGAAGCGCAGCGTTTCGGGCTCAAAAGAGACGAAGCTTGCCATAACCTTGTTTTCATGGCGGGCTTCAATGCTTACGGTGGGTTCAAGAGCCAATTCCCTGTACTGATGAAGTGGGTGGGATCCGCCGGAACCGGCCTGCACAAGGAGCTCGCCGACGAGATCAGGGCCGTCGTCAAGGCGGAAGGCGGGGTCTCTTTTGCGTCGCTGGAAAAGATGACTCTGACGAAGTCCGTAGTGTACGAAGCACTGAGGATTGAACCAACAGTACCTTACCAGTACGCTAAGGCGAGGGAGGATCTGGTGATCCAATCTCACGATGCATCGTATGAGATCAAGAAAGGAGAAATGATCTTTGGATATCAGCCGTTCGCTACAAAAGATCCATTGGTGTTCGAGAATCCTGAGGTATTTGTGGGCCATAGGTTTGTCGGGGAAGGAGAGAAGCTGCTCAAGTATGTATATTGGTCCAATGGGCGAGAGACAGAGGATCCATCAAAGGACAACAAGCAGTGTCCCGCGAAGAATCTAGTGGTGCTCCTGTGCAGGATTATGCTGGTGGAGTTCTTCTTACGTTACGACACGTGTACGGTGGATGTGGGCAAGAGTAGTTCTAATCTGGGAGCATCAGTGACGTTCACCTCGTTGACTAAGTCTTCCTCGCATTGATGCTTGATCCCGATATGTTCCCATCAGTAGGGACTTTCACTTTTTGTTTGTAATGTGTTTTCGTTCTTACTGGTAAGAATGATTTGTAGTGTTAATTATATTATAAACTTTGTCTTATGAAGGTAGTATAACTGTTGAGATGTCATATGTGTGTGTGTGTGACATTCTTTTAACCAGAACTGTGTCATGCATGTGCGTGGATATTAAAGGATAAGTGATTCTCGTTTTTTTTGGTTTTCAAAATAGTTTTGTTTCCATGAGAAATTATCAGAGCGGTCTTCTGATACTGATAGTGATACGTGCATGTGACAGTTTTTTGATAGTAATACGCATTGAGGGACCTCATTGAATCTTACTGAGGTGCGTCCCTTTTGTCTTGTGGGGCTGATGACGAATCTCTGCAACATTGATTCCTCTCTTGTCACTTTACTTGATTCGGTTGGCATTGATACCTAGTGGCGGAGCCATGTTTGTTCCTATGGGTGCAAGTGCACCTACAAATTTTAAAAAGATATATATTTTTTGAAGGAACCTTATAACAAGTTGTCTAAGTGGTGTGGTGGTAATCATGCTAAGATCGATCGATTTACGTGTTTGAGCTCCCGCTCGACAACTTTCTAAGCCTATTTTTTTGGGCGTGGATTTGAGGCCCTAAATGGTGGATAAGGACAGTGGCCTATCTATAAATGTTTTTTGTGTTCTCATTATTATCTTTTCTCCTTTATATGCGTCCGGTTTCTCTACTTGGTCTTGAACCTATTGAAAGTCTTAGTATTTTCGGTGATGACCTTGTGAGTTATAAGATTTGTTATCTTCTTTGCTCTTTTCGTTAATTTGACTTTTTAATATCCTATCGATATGACAAACCATAATAATTTTTTTGCATGTTGCTTTCTTTGGAATTTGATTGTGTAACATTTTGGTATCGTATGTCATGAGATTAGAGTATATTGTTCTATTTAAATTGATTTCCTCGGAAATACTTTTCAATTGAACCCCATTTTTTGTCATAAACTTTACGAAGGAGTGGGTTGCCTTTTATTCTCCTTATAAAAAAAAAATCGGAGGCGCTGCCCCTTAACCCCCAAATCCCACCACTAATTATACACCCATAAATATTATATGCTCCGCCACGGCCTCCTTTCATTAGCTATTTGATTAATTTAGGTAGATGAAGGAAGTTAGTTATGTTAATTATTTATAATAAATATATATTAGTTTTTCTAAGAATCTATTTGATTTGAAGGGAAGTGATAGAGGAAAGGGATAGAGAGTTTCCTTATTTGATTTGATTGGCAGTGAGTAGAGCGGGAATCGGGCGCCCTACTAACACCCTGCCTCTACTTGGCCAAAGGCGACAGGCCGGCCTACGAAACAGGGTTAAAATTACTATTCTAAATTTTAACTATTTTTCTTCTAATTTTTTTTCAAAGAAATATAATTAGTAAATTGCAACCATTAAAGTTCTAATCTATCAAATATAATTAGTAAAATTCAGTTATTGTTATTATTATTATTATTATTATTTAATTTCCTTTTGTTTGTTTATAATGTCCAGGAGGTACGAGATTGATTGCAATTGAATTCAATATGTGGGCCCCACGTTGAATTGAAAAAGAATACCCAAGGGAGCATGATTTCTTTACCCACCGAATGCTTTGGACAGTTGGGTTTAATGTCATTGTTTAGACCATTGGGCCCACAAATTGGAATTGACTTGATGAAGAACTAAAAGGCTACAGTGTGCGTGTGAATTGGGGACAAAAACAAAACGCAAAAAAAAAAAGACCTAAAAATTGGAAAGGGAGCAGAGGCATGGCAAAAAGAATAAATAAAAGAGGAGAGGCGCTGTACAGAGATCATCGTTATTATTTGCTGGAACGAGAAAATGCTACAGTAATAGGGCCTAACGGGCCGGCTCTAAGTCTTGCAGGGCCGGCCCGATTAAGCCCGTGGCCCTACAGGGCCAATTTCAAATTTCTAACTTAATATTCAAGCCCGAGCCCTACAAGGTCAGGGCTTCAATGGGGATTTCCCAGCTCTAGCAGTGAGAGCAGTTGAGAGGTTTTTAATAATTTCTTCCTTGATTTAAGAGGGGAGGGGTATGAGAAGAGTGTTAGTAATTTACCATTTTACCCTAACATATTTAATTGTATCTATTTATTTATATGTTATATAAAGTAATTTACATCCTATATAATTAATATAATAATATATTTTAAATATAGGATAATATTTAAAAAAATTAATTTTATAATAATATATTTTAACTATAATAGTATTTTATTTATAATTAATATTTTAAATATATATTTTAAATTTTAAAAATGTATTTTTATTTAAACTTATATTAACATATTAAATTTTTATTTATGAAAATATATTTTTTATCATAATATTTTTCATAAAAAATATTACTGGAATATCACATAAATTATAAGGATAAAATGACCCCAAATTTTTGGCAGAAAAAAATGTCCAAATTTTAGCTCCCCATAAAACCCCTCAATTTAGAAGGGAGTCAAAATGGGGACATACGATGGGAGGGGATGAAAGGTTTTCCAAAATTTTAAATCAACTCACGGGCGAGGGGAGCATCTACCCTACTATCCCTCTCATCTTTTCAAACCTAACACACACTAAACTATAATATTTCATTATAATTATTTTTTAATAGAAAATCCTTAATGCATGCAATCAATAAAGATATTTTGTAGAAGAATTATAAACCTAGAAGACAGAAAAGCAAATTAATATCTTATATTTATGACCAAATTTAATCCCCAATTAACTACTACTTTAACATAAGGACCAGAGGTAGAAAAGTTTGATTCAATGAATTTAAGTTCGGTGAGATGTTCAAAAACTTTCTACTCTTTCTCTTTGGTTCAATGAATTTAAGTTCCAATTCATAATGCAGTGGATTGATTGATCGAGCATGGTGGGGCCCGAGAAATGGAACGAGGAAAATGTTTATTACATTAAGAGTGGGGGGAAAAAACATGTGAAATTGGTTGCAATATCAGTGAGAGAATTGAGGGGGGTCCGTGTGGAGAGATTACTTGTACAAGTTCTCAGTTGTAAATGTCCGGTTCCGCGGACAGTTGAAATTTTAATTTCAAGTGGTCCATTTTTTTCATCATTCACCGCATGATTGTACGTGGATTACGTGTTGTAAATTTCCAGTCTGAATTTCTCTTCATTTTAATGTAATAGCCGCCGGTTCCCTACCAAGAGTAATTACTTCTTCCGGTCCTAATTATAGGAACACATTTTTAAGTGTAAATTACACTACAAAAGTGTTCTTATAATTAGGACCGGAGGTGGTACACATAAATAAAGACAAATACTAAGAAATGTCGGCAAACACTTTTAACTTCTGCTTTTTTTTTAATATATATATACGAGTGACGTAATAAGGTTTTTTATCTACATCTGATTTATAACAAGTATTTCCCACGTCGTGAAAATTGATGTTATTTTTAATATATCTATACACACACACACCATAATTATTTTCTACCTCAGAAACTAGCTAGCTTTTAGTACACAAAGAGAACACAAACAAGTAACATTTACATCCAGCGCGCACTTCATATATAAACAAATGATCAAGCGTCCATAAAATAACTTCTCTAAATCACTACTCTCTAAAAGTAAGCTTTAATTTTCACAAAATAAACTCTATTAGTCTCTGTGTAAAGAAGATTTCCTGTAAAAAAAAAAAAAAAAGTCTTGAATAATATTAATCTGCTCAATTTTGTAGGGGACTTCACTATCAAAACTCTACAAATCAAAAAAATAAGCTAATATAAATCAATCAATCAAGTAAATGAAATAAGTAACAGTTCAATTACAACAACACAAATATTGTCATTTGATATTCAAGAAGCAATTACCTATTCAAATTCTATAAATGGACGTTACTTATAATTTTTAACATTTGTTTTTTTCCCCAAAACAGACGTTGAAAATCAATTGAGAATTATAAAATTGCCACCATCTATATTTGTGACGTCTATTTGTTAAAAACAGACATTCATATTCAAGTAGTAGTGTTGGTTGAGGTGGTTAGCAGCCTCACTTACGGAAGGTGGAGAACACAAATTTGAATCTCAAGAAATACATTTGTTAGAAGAGACGAAAATCCTTTATACTCTAAGCCTTGGAAGGAGAAACCCTAGACCATATCAACGAGAAAAAGGCAAGACATATTACATGAAAATAATTTTTTGGTTAGTGAGTCAATTTGGATTAGACTAGTCACAACTAAAATGATATTTAGATAAAAAGGTACTAATCTACAAGTATATAAAACACTCATGTATAAACCACAATCATCCAACAAAGCAGAGTTACTAAAGTACAAATTTGGTTAATTGCTATTTCTGAAAACTTAAAATGATGTTACTTCATACTCAATACATAAATGGAAAAAAATATAAAATTCAACTTAATCAATTAATCCAAAACTCTTAATCGAACTAATCAAAAAGGAGTAATAATTAACCATGGAAGTTGGATATAAAAGTGCATAATAACGTTATCTACGACTAAGGGCCTGTTTGGGATAGCGGTGGCAAAAGTGGTTTTTTTCCTGACGGGTACCTGTTTGGCATAGCTTTTAAAAAAATAGTGGAGATGAAAAATAACTGAAAATGACATGAATTTTATATATATATATATATATATATATAATGTGATTATTTGAGATAAAAAATTAAAAATAAAATGCCTAAGTTATTGTGATGGGATCTGAAGCTTGGATCAGTTGCTTTAGCCCTTGAAGCCTATCACATAGTGAAGTTTTCCCAAACACCCAAAAAAACTAGTTTTCACCTCTAATAGGCTTTTGATGGGTTTCTTTTAGCTTATGACACTTTCCCAAACAAGCTCTAAATGTATGGTCCACGACACAATGCAAGTCTAGACTAGTGAGTAGTGACCCTTGTGTTATTTGGGCCAAGCTGCATAAATATTTGTGGGCGGCCCAGAACTAAGATGCCTGATTAATTTGCGTTCAATCACGTACAAACCCATTATAATATCCAAAAAAAAAAGTGCAAGCCCATAATAATTGTGAGTTCGTTTTAAAATTAAAACAAATAATGAAGAAAATAGATTGAGTGGAGACATTAAAGAAAGAGAAAATAGATAGAAAAAGAGCAACAGAGACATTTATTTTCCGATTTTCATTGAAGATGCCATCGTATTAAGGTTAATTATATTAGAGTTTCATTACAGTAATATTTTGGGCTGGTATGTGTCAGATTCCTCTTTCAAAACTAGTACTGAATTATTGTGACTTGATTATTTTAGCAACTAAACTACTACTATCTGTGATGTACTGTATTGATTACCTTGGCGGGAAAGCTGAGGTGGCAAACCGCGAGGTGGCTATTTTACATGATCATCTAGATTCTAGATTGTTGTTTAGATCCAATCAATTTGGTTTGATGATGTATGTTACGTGTGGAAACACGAAGAATGAATGATGCCCTAATAATTATATTCATTAATTATATCCTATCGACCCTCGTGCCGTCCTTCATACGTAATTACGTGTCGATCATTTTCAGGTTTCGTGCTCCTGCCCACCGTCCTCTATATATATATTATATCTGCCACCGTCCTCTGTTAACGGTTTTAACGGGCTATGGGACTAGACTTTGATCCTATTTACAGAGTAAAGAATTTTTATTTTTAAAACAATTTGACTTTTAATTTATCATTATATTATTTTGCTTTTAGGGAAAATTTCACTGTATCCCCTATATAATATCCTTATTTTTTTAAAAAATGATTTAGAGGATCAATTCTGAAAAAAAGTATATACTTAAATATAAAAATGAAATTCTTACTTAAAACAACTGTTTTATAAATAAACATACATGCATATATAAGACTATTATGATTTTTGGAGATGATTAAGCAATAGTATTGGAAGTAAACAATAACTGGGAGCTTTTAAGGTTTTTTTTAGATTGAGTCACAGATTTTATTCATCCTCCCTCTCCCTCTAGTTCTTATTATAAAGCACCAACTAACAAGTTTATTTTATCTTTTTTATAAGGCACTTGCTTATTCCCAAATAACATTAATCATTTGTTTCCATATATGACCCTAATTAATAAAGATAGTGGGTAAGAGTAATAATTAATATAATATTAGAGTTTAGTGCAATTAGTAGGGGTAATATTGGAAGTTACTTAAATTTTAGAATAACTTTATTGACTTTACTGTTTTTACTAGTTTGTGCGAATTGTTAGTTGATACTTTATAATAAGGATCAGAGAAAAGGAAGTATGAATTTAAGTTTTAATATATGGGTAACTTTTAGAACTAAATAAATAAAAGAGTGGCCCAATTGTAAGAAGCCCTAGTTGTTAAAAGCCCTACCTCACTGTTCCTTTAAATTTCTCTTCCCCTTCCCTGCACTCCTCACACTCATTGCGGCCACATAGCCTTCACAGTTAAATTCTCATTGAGAGTTTTGGAGTCACTCTTATGTGATTACTTGTAAGGTATGGAGTAGCAGATAACATTGAGTATTCTTCCATATACTTATAAATTGTGTATAATTGTAAATGACTATATTTTATTTAAAAAAAATGGACTGAATTATATAATATACGTATGTATGTAAATTCTTAAGTAAGTAATGTTACAGGTAAATTTCTTTATAACTCACTTTATTCACATAGTTAATAATTTAATTATAATATCTTTGGAATCTTGTTTCTTTTTAGGCATGTTTGAATATATGATAATATTTGATATGAATGGAAGCATGATTTATTGTACATTGTCATTTAGTGATATATTTATCGGTTATTAAATATAATTGTCATGACGCTTGTACTTATGATGGGTTGAAGTAAGAAGGAGGAACTTGTATGGTTAGATCTTTTACCACATGATATGTCATCACTCAATGTACAATGGATGACACTTGTCAAGGCACATTTTTCCATATTTTCCTTTGGTCGGGATTGCATTGAAGTTATTGGACACGTGACACCTTCTTAGTTTAGTTCTTTTAAGGAGATGAGCCATAGTCCAGATTTAATCTCTACACATTTGGCCGGGTGCATTTTAAGAATTGATGAACTTGGGATAATTCAGTCAAATGAATGAGTTTGTATTAGCCTATTCGTATAGTTATAGAATAAGGATGGACGTTGAAATAAAGGAGGTTGCATATTACATAAGTGTAAATTGTATGCTGTGATAAAAATGGAGATTGACACAATGATGATTAATTTAAAATTGTTTTTATATGAAGATTGTGATATAGGAAAGAGATAATCTCTTAATCTTTTTTTCTCATTTTCTCTCATCAGCCCATCTGGGCCATTAATTAGGAAAATGAGAAAAAAGTCAAAGTAGTATTGTATTGATTGAATAGATATGATTTAAAGATTATGAAGGATGATGAGAAAAAGATGAGAAGAGAAAACCAACCCTGTGATATTGCAAATATACATGGAATTAGTTCTCTCTCTTAAATCATATGTACTTTGTTTGTATAAGGTAGAAACTTTCCATTGTTATTGAGACATGAAATCTCATCCCTTAATATCAACATTTTTCAAGTGATTGTTCTAGTAGGAAGCAAAGGAAGGCAAGTATGGAGTGAATTTTGTGGGCTCTATATTGTGCTCCTTTTATATCATTTTATATTTAATTGTCATGGCACTAGGATTATTTTTACGTTATAAAATCTTTGATTAATAAATGTTTTTTTTAACTAAACTTTTGAGATAATATTTGAAAATACTGGGCTAGTGTCAGGGACAGACCTAGGGGCTTAGGGGTGGCCCCCCTTAAAATTATAGAATTGAATACAGAGTTTTAGGAAATTACATTTAAGCTTCATACAAATTTTAATATTTTCATTTGAGTCCCACTAAAAGTGTTGTGGAGGGACTAAAATGAAAATACTGAAAAAAAAAAATTAGGGTTGAAATGTACTTTCATGAAAACCTAGATTATATTCTGTAATTTCCATCCCCCCTTAATTACATTTCTGGTTCCGCTCCTGACTAGAGTTGTTTGGACTTTGTATATTTGGGATTGCATCAAAAAACTCATTAGTATGGTCTAATAGATTGATGAACGTTAAGTATATGAGAAGTGGTGGAGCTTGGGACAAAAATTTGGGGGTAGAAATATATACTCATTAACTAATTAAAATTTTTAAGATTATATAACATTTTTAAAATATTCAGATTTATAATAAAATTATTTTAACAATTCTAATGTATAAAATAACATGTCTATCTCTAGTATGGATGTCATATCAATTACAAAATGAGAAAATATCATGAAATTTTAGAAGATTGCATGTTATATAATATATCAAAATATTAAAAGTTAACAATGTAATTTATTATACAAAATTAATAAAACACTATACTAAATGAAATAATTAAAGTTACTTTCACTTAAAGAAATGCTCTTTGTTCTTTTAATGACTTGAAATCATCAATAATTAAATCAGTAGTAAAAGTGTCAGTTATTACTTTTTCAATATGAATTACCGTATTATCCGCAGTAAAATCATCTTTCATCTTGTTACGCAACTTTATCTTAATTATCTTAATCATCTTCCATCTTGTTAGTTATTTTCAATATAAATCGATCGATCGATCAAGTAATACACCTTAAATTTCCCTGTTTTCATCAAAGCACAACATAATTCAGGTAGAGTTAATAAGTTGTTCAAATCTAGATGACTAGAAGCATTAATAATAAAATGTTGAAGTTGAAGCTTCAAAATTATCTTCTCTTGCTCAGTAAAATTAGCAAGATAGTATTTTGCAATAAGAGTGCAAATATTATCAATGTTGAAAGCTTTATAAGCATCTTTTGGAATCGAATGAGAGCTAAATGTCAAAAGCTCCAAAATTTTAAGTTGTCAACGTCAGGGGGAGGGAATGAAAAAGAAAAGGGTGGAAACTGTATTAAAAGAAATTGGGGGGCCAAAATTAAATTTTACATTATATATATATATATATATATATATATTTTTTTTAAAAAAAACTTGTAAACAATTTTTATTTTTTGGGGGGCCATGTCATAGAGAAGCTCCGTCCCTGTATATGAGTTATAATGATGGGTGTATGTAGCAAATTATTTTCAAACAGCCGTCAAAACTTTTCAAAACTTCACTGCACCCCCTAGAGTTAAACAAAAATGAAGTTTTTTTGGCTGAAAAGACATGTATGCCCTTATATTGTATATGATCGAGACGGTTTTGTAAATTCGTACATGTGTCTTGTATACACATATTTGACTTGCAAATTTTTACATGTATCTTGTAAATAACATGTATTCTTGTGAATCCAAAATGGTCTTGCAATTTCACTTATTTGTCTTGTAAATAAGCATATTTGACTTTTAAAGTCTCCAATGTATTTTGTAAATAATCATATTTGACTTGTAAAGTAAGGGTACAATTGTCTTTTCACTCACAACCTTTATTTTCAGTTTAGCCTTAGGGGATGCAGTAAAGTTTCAAAAATTTTAGGAGGCTGTTTGAAAATAATTTACTACAGAGGTGGTGCAATGAAATTTTTCCTTGTTTTTATGTAGGACAATGTATTATTAGATAGATGTAAAGTTGAGAAGTTGTTAAATTTTAAGACAAAGTTAATAAAATATATATTTTTATAATTCTGTTTTCTTAAAAAAAAAATAGGTTTTTTTATAGTTATATGGATTGTTGTCAAATTCGTGAGTTGTTTCTTGTTATTTGTAGTTTCTTGTTTTTAAATTTCTGACTCACAAAATCGTGCTGAGTCATTCTTAAACTCTTGTTATTTGTAAATTCGATTATGAGTCTACACATCGAGTTTATTGTTTTTAAGTTTATAGGTTACAAAATTTTTTGTTGGATACAATAATTTAGTAGGTTTAATTTCTGATTAATTTTGTGTTTTTTTATATTGAATTTTGGAGAATCATATTTATTTTGGATTATATTATAATTTTAATTTTTCTTCACATTGTTAAACTTGTATTATGTGAGTAATAAACTTGAAATTTTTTAAATAATTAATTAGTCATTTTATAGTTAAAGTTCATAGAAATTTCGGTGTGAGAAATTATAAATATTGATAGCTTTAATTTCAATGATTTGGATTTGAAATATATTTAAATTAAATTTTCATATTTTTTATTCTAATTATTTGATTATATACTTTTAATGATTATTTATCGGTAAATTTATACGAATTTATATTCATGCCACTAGTTTATTTAAACGTAACAATCTTGGAATGACATAATTTATAAATAAAGGTTAATGGAAAGGAAAAGTTAAAAGTCAAAGAAGGAATGGATAATGGGCTGGAAGGAAAAAGTAGGAATATAGGTGTGGGCCCATCAAATAAAATGATACATGTGGACCACGTTAGTCAAGGAAAGTCCAAAATTGGGAACCAACGAATTCACAAGGTGGTGAGTGGGTGTGTGGATCAAATGGCCATGAAAAAAGGGATGCAACCGTAAGTGAGTCCAAGAATAGAAATGAGAATTTGTCACTGGTGAATTTTACTAGTGTCCAGGCGTCAGAGAAAAAAATGGAAAATCACCATGTAGTAGTGGTAGAGGGATCACTACCGGAAGCAAACTTGAATATTAAGCCGCCAGATTCTTCAGGTGTTATTGAAGCAGATGCTAGTAGATGGGAAGGGGCAGAGACGAATTTGGACGTTGATCATACAGAGGACTCAGAGTATGTTCCGGAGACGTTGGAGAGCAGGTAAGTGCTCGTAATCTTGGTCTCTCGTATGAGTTTTTACATTATGAATCTAGCTAGCTGGAATTGTAGGGGGGCCGGATGTCGAGCCTTCCATATCTTGGTTAAGGAAATTGTAAAGAAAAATAACATTGGTATATTATGTCTTATTGAGCCTCGTGTGAGTGGAAATAGAGCGGATAGGATTGTCTGTAAGCTGGGATTTACCAATTGGATAATAAGAGTTGAAGCAACAGGCTTTGCTGGGGGTATATGGGTTTTATGGAATGATCAAGAGTATGAAATAGAATATATAACATCCACTGAACAATCTTTGCTATGTCGTATTGGGCATAAAACTGTTAGTCTAATTTTTTTTGCCATGTTTGTGTATGGGGAAACAAATTACAGGAAGTGAAAAAGCCTTTGGCAATTAATCCAAGGTACAGCAGATATAATGAATGAAGAATGGATATTAATGGGTGATTTTAATGCAATTCGAAGAACTGGTAACAAAGAGGGAGGGTCGGTTCCAGATGCAATATCAATGAAAGATTTTGATGACTGTATTTTAGATTCAGGACTCTTAGAATTTTCTGACCCTCTAGATAAATTCACTTGGGATAGGGAGGAAGTAAAAGAAAAGCTGGATTGGGTCTTTGGTAATTTGGCTTGGGAAACAAGATTCCCAAACACAAAGGTATTTCACGATCTGAAGTATAAGTCTGATCACAAAGTTGTTGTTTTGTCCTTTGATTCAAATTTGAGGCAAAGACCAAGAATGAATAGGTTTCAATTTCAGTCAGCCTGGCTATTGGAAGAGGATTTCTCTGATTTAGTGGTGGAAGCATGGAAGGATAATGATTGGAATCAAGGGGGAATCAAGGATTGGTAATTTTCAGAATATGGCTAGTGCATGGAATAAAGAAAAAGTTGGAAGTATTCCAAATAAAAGGAAAGCCATTCTTAAAAGATTAGAAGGCATTGAAAGATGCAAAAGGGATCATATAAGGAATGGGCTCCAAATAATTGAGAAGAAGCTGTGGGATGAATATAATAGATTGTTGTTACAAGAGGAATTATTATGGTTTCAAAAATCTCGTTGCCAATGGCTTCAGTGGGGGGATAAAAACACAAGATACTTCCATGCATCTGCAGTCATTAAACAGAAAAGAAGAGGCATTTCAACATTGCAAGATGAGGAGGGCACATGGGTTACTGATCCTCAAAAACTCAACCAGATGGCTAGTGAGTTTTTTATGAAGCTATATGCTTGGGATGATTCTGTTCAAGCTGTGGAAGAGTGGCCAAATGATTTCCCACCTTTACTGCCTGAACACATTGAAATTCTGCATAGGGAAGTTGTGGATGTGGAAATTAAAAATGCTACTTTTTCAATAGGAGCTTTTAAAGCCCCTGGGCCTGATGGACTAAATGCTCATTTTTTTTCAAACCCAGTGGGATAAAGTTGGGAGTAAATTATGTGAGATAATTACAGAGGCCTTTCGGAATCCTTCTTCTATAGGTACTATTAATCAAACTAATATAGTGCTTATACCGAAGATGGATAATCCAGTGAGTTTAAAAGATATGAGGCCTATCTCTCTGTGCAATGTGAGTTTTAAGGTGATCACAAAGATATTGGCAAATAGATTTAGAGGGATTATGAATTATCTGATAGGACCAGAGCAGTGTAGTTTCATCCCCTCTAGATCTAGTTGTGATAATATCATTATTGCTCAAGAAGCCATCCACTTCATGCGTACTAAACCTGGAAGGAAGGGTTATGTAGCAGTAAAAGTGGACATGGAAAAAGCTTATGACAGATTGGATTGGGGGTTCCTTGAAAATACATTGCAAGTAATTGGTATTCGACATGACTTAATTCAAGTTATAATGGCATGTGTCAGCTCAACATCTATGAAAGTAGTTTGGAATGGTAATGAAGGTCAAACTTTCTCCCCTTCTAGAGGTGTCAGGCAAGGAGACCCATTGAGTCCATACCTCTTTGTTTTGTGCATAGAGAGACTTGCTCATTTCATTAAGAGGGAATGTACATGGGGACGCTGGAAACCATTAAAGATATCAACACATGGTCCTGCTCTATCTCATTTATTTTTTGCAGATGATCTTTTACTTTTTGCAGAGGCATCATCAAGGCAAATAGAGGTTATCAAGGAAACTATGAGGAAGTTATGTATTGTCTCTGGACATAAAATTAACCATAGCAAATCTAAGGCATTTTTCTCTAGAAATGTGTATCTTAATAGAGAGATTGCTCTTAGTAATAAGTTAGGTATTGGGGTAACTGCTGACTTGGGACGATATTTAGGAGTTCCGTTGATACACTCAAGAGTAACCAATGAGACATTTGGACATATTACTCAAAGGGTTAAATCTCGATTGTCTTCATGGAAGGGTAAATACCTAACCATGGCAGGTAGAGCGGTGCTTATTAAGGCGGTTATCTCAGCATTACCCTCATATCAAATGCAATCCTCTCTTCTGCCAAGGGGGGTGATTCAAGAAATAGAGAGAGTAAGTAGAAGTTTCTTATGGTGTCAGGATGAAAATGCCAAGAAAATGCACTTGATAGCATGGCAAAAAATCATGAGAAACAAAAAGGTAGGTGGTTTGGGAATGAAAAATTTAGAACTTCAGAATAAGGCTTTTATTATGAAATTGTGTTGGGGATTGATAACTAAACCAAATGCCTTATAGGTTCAGTGCTTAAGAGCAAGATATGAATGTGGTGATGACTGTGTTCCAAGAGTAGAGAAAAAGAAGTATAATTCTCTTACATGGAAAGCTATCACTGAAGTATGGGAGAGGTTTCTACAAGGTGTGGGTAAAAAAATAAATGATGGTAGAGCAACTAGATTTTGGTGGGACTTATGGGCACCTCTTGATCGACCTTTGATTGAGTATGTAGTTTCAAATTTTGATAAAATTAACCCGGATGAAATGGTTGCTAGTTTTACTACGCAGAGTGGCGCTTGGGATGTTCAAAGGTGGAATGAGCATTGACCAGAATGGGTTATGAGAAAGATGGCTAAGATGAAGCCCCCTGTGGGATCCCAACCAGACACAGTCGTCTGGCGTAATTCACCTGATGGAACCTTTACAGTAAAATCAACATATAAATTCTTATCTGTACCAGAGGTCAATAAGTCATCCTCGGGACTGTGGAGTTTCTGGCGCTGGCATGTGCCTGAAAAGATTAAAAATTTTCTTTGGCAAGTAACCCATGAGAGATTAATGACAAATTCTATGAGAGAGAGAATTGGCATTGCAAATACAAGGGATTGTTCCTTGGGTTGTCAATGAGAGGAAACAGTATTACATATTTTGAGAGATTGTGTGAGAGCAAAAAATGTGTGGAGAGAATTTATTAATCCTAATAAATATACTGTCTTTTTCTCACATAATTTGCAGGATTGGCTTCGATGGAATGCAACAGGAAACCCAGCCAAGGCTCGTTTCAAAAAGTGGAAATGGACCAGAATCTTTGCACATGTATCCTGGCTATTATGGAAGGCAAGATGTATTCAATTGTTCGAAGGTAAAACAGCTACTCCAAAGGAGGTGTTCTATCAGTGTCAACACCATCTAATGGAAGATGTTGTGGAAGGAAGACTGAAACACCAACTACTTGCGGAGACATCACAACCAGATACCCAATGGAGGAAGCCAACACCGGGATATGTGTGTCTCGATGTGGATGCGTCAGTAAGAGACCATAACCAAGCAGCAGTTGGCGGACTGATTAGGAATGACATGGGAAGTTGGGTAACAGGTTTTATGAAGAATATTGGGACTTTTCCGGTGGCAATAGCAGAGGTTTTGGCCATTAAAACAAGGCTTGAGGTATGTCAGATTTACAAGTTTCAAAAAGTGCAGGTTTTTTCTGATTCATTGGAGGCGTTGAATATTTTGTTGAGGGATAGTACATTAGATCATCCGTTCAAAGCTAAAATTGAGGCCACACGTCAGCTTATGTACGGCGAATGAGACGTTGTTTTGTCTTACTCAAGTAGGGAGTCTATCGAATGCTTGTAGATATTTTGGCTAAAGAAAGACAAAGTAGTTGATATGCGTTAAGGGTAATTTACGGGTGTATCCAAAATGTAGAGCTCTGGGTTAAACGCCGACAATGTATGTTGAGGATGAGAGTAGTTCTGTATCCTAGGTGATGCATTTTTTGTCTTTCAAGCATAGGCTTGCCAAATGTATTAAAAAAAAAAAAAGTGTGAGGAGTAAGTGTGAATGCATTTAATTTAAATTTAATGATTAAATGAGTAAGAGACAGGTAAGATCCAGAGGCATCCTGAAATCTTTTCCCGCTCCAGACAGCCACACATGTCCAGACCATTGGGCCCAGCGCTTCCCAATTGAAATACCTTCAAGTGCCATTTCTCATTCTGTGTCTGTCTCCATTTATTTCGATACTTCCATCTTTCTGATTGAGCTAGCAAACGAAAACGACGGCCATGATGAAGAACATCTTAGCATTGAGGACCGATTCCCAAGACGATGCCGTCCAATTGCTCAACTCCGATTTCCACGATCTGAGTCGCGCTGCTTCAAACCTCGCCCGCCATGCCATCAAGCTCGGTGGCCTCGGTTTCGGCACCTCCTTCCTTCAGTGGTTTGCTTCTTTCTCCGCCATGTACGATCCTTCTCACTATTTTTACTCCTTTTCTACTGCTTTCTGTTTCTTGCACACCATACTCAAGTGTTGTTCAGATTATTTTTTTTGCCTCAGTCAAAATCTGTTCAATCATTTGAGGCCTTTATGCTTTTTATTATAAAATTACAGTTTCTGCCATCTTCACTTGTGTTGCGTCCATTTACTTGTAAGATGCGTAAAGAGGTTTTCATTTAGAATCGATCTGACTGTTGATGAGTTCTATTTATTGCTGCTTTTCGAGTCTGAAATGTTTTTGGTAGTGGGTATTGCATTGGATATCTTCAACAATTGACAGGAGCAGGATCTTGTGGGTTAGAGTTATCTTTATTTCTCTGCATTGATGTTATTACCGACTATGGGGACCCAGGCTTTAGACTTTTGCTCCACTATTGAATTGAATATGATCAACTAAAAGTTGTTGTCTTAAAAAATTGCTATTTCAATTCTCATAGAAGAAAAAGTCCCTGCTGCAAAGATGGTAAATGGTGGACACAATAAAGTTAAAGGCCGGATGATTATGATTTAGAAACCAATTTACTTTACAGTGTGGATGTTTGGCTGTCGCATCTTGGTTTCTTTCTATAACTGTTTCCTGTACTATAAACTTCCCTTTGGCTTATAAATTTTGTTTTATATCTGTCTACTGTAGTTACTTGTTGATTTTGGATCGTACAAACTGGAAGACAAACATTCTCACTTCGCTGCTGATTCCATACATTTTCTTCAGCCTTCCTTCACTAATTTTTGGTGCCTTCAGGTGATTAGCCCGTCACACTTACATGTTGCCAACCTTGTCTAATACCAAAGCTCTGTTTCTTTTCTCTTATCAAGCTACTTATTTGCATGTTTATGCAGGGGAGAAGTTGGTAAATGGATAGCCTTTATTGCTGTTGTGTTACGGCTTTTCTTTCCAAGGCATTTCCCTGGTATAGTATGATTTCAGTTGACATTAAATCGTGACTCGTTGTTCTTCTTGTCTGTATTGGGTCAAGACCTCAAGTTAAGATACATAACGTGCATGCTTTGGAAAATTCTTTTTTTTCCCCATACAAATAAACTTTTTGTGGTGCTTTTGATTGAGCAGACAAGTAGCTTGTGCTGCTATGACTTTTTGTGATGTATGTTTTATTCTAGAGCAAACGTACCTTTTAACTGATTTGTCTGTGTATGAGAAAACTCTTTTAACCAGGCCTAATTATGATATATAAATGTAATAATAGGTCAAAAGTTGGTTAGAGTTGGTTAGTAAGTTTTAGCAGTTAATTGATTAGTTTAGATGTGGCTTGGTCATTAAGTCACTCTAGCCTATAAATAAGGACCTAATCCCTATTGTCATCAGATTTGTGATATTGGTTGATAATGCATATTTCCTGTTTCCTCTGTTTCTCTCATTCTCTCTTGATTTCTCTCTGCCTTCTTCTTCTCTAACCCTCGAATTCTTGTTTCTTCCCTCTCTCTCTCCCATTACAGAATTATGATTCTGTAACAGATTAATTGAATTATAATTTGATATGTAGTCGTTTCCAGGAATGCTTTTGAACGAGAACCACTTTTAAGATGGTTTTATTAAAAAATTGTAATCAATTCGATTTCAATATCTTTCTTATAGATATGTTTACTTTATTCTATTCATGATTTTTAAGATAATACTACCTTAGGGCTTGCTTGGGAAAAAGTCATTCCTTTCTTTACATTGTCATTATGTCCTTGTAAGTAGACACAAGAATCATTCTCTAACTTCAAAGTCACTTTTTTCCATTGTATTTTGCATTCCATTTTATTTACCAAAGAGAGAGCTTCTAAGCAAATTTAACTGCTATGCAGATTGGTTGGAATTGCCTGCTGCTTTGATTCTGCTTATAGTTGTGGCACCTGGTCTATTCGCTAGCACCTTGAGAAGCATCTGGGTTGGCGTGGCGATATGCCTCGTCATTGCATGTTATTTACTGCAAGAACACATTCGAGCTTCTGGTGGTTTCAGGAATTCCTTCACAAAAGCTCATGGCATATCAAACACAATCGGCATAATCCTTCTATTAGTCTATCCTGTTTGGGCATTGGTACTCTACATTATATAAAATACAAACTTTTAACAGTTGTTGCCATTTGGTTGGGGCCTGTGAATCGAAATAGCATTGTTCCTCTGTGTATCATTCATTTGTTGGAAGCTGAGACTTGTATGTCCCAAGAGTTTGATTGTGAAAGTAATCTTCATTGTAATAATATTCATTTGTTAGTAGCTGAGACTTGTATACCCCAAAGAGTGTGCATGTGTAAAAGGTGAAATCAGATGTGATTCGATGACTTTAGGCTTCATTGGATGTGAGTGTATGGAAGAGTAGGGGTGTGTTATCCTCTCATCTTCTAGTGTGTTGATGGAAATAAATGATATTCCCTTTCGTCTTTTTTATAAGGTCATTTTAATAACTTAGCCCAGGTTAAAAAATTTTACTTAAATTTGGCTAGCTCTATTAAATTTGTCAATAATTTGGATGATTAATGCTTGAGACATCTTACAAAGAGGTAAGAGAAAGATTATGGAAATCAGGGTTTTATAACAAGGATTACAAAGATTATATTTTCTCATGTCACATCTAATTCGATTATAAACTTGAAATACAAATTATATCTTATATTAAGAGCGGATGAGGTATTTTCAATTAAAATACAGTGTAATCACAGTTGTGAATAGAGTGCAAATGTCTTTGTTATTGTGCGCACTCTCCAATTATTTGTATTTTCTGGTCGTTTTCTCAATTTTAATGAAATCCATTTTACATCAAAAAAAGGTTTTTGTTTATGGCATCGTTTTCGGGATTTTTTTTTTTTTTTTTTTTTTTTTTACAAATTAACAAACCAAAGTCAACAACTTTTTTTGATATATTTCAGGAGTTTACTGTCACCAAACCATATCAAACTGATTTGTAATGGGAATTTTTTTTCAAGGAATTAATCAAGTCTATGTGCTTATCTTAGACATCAACGTATTCCACGAGATGGAGGCTTTACGAGATTTGTAAATAATTTTATTACAAAATATTGACAAGAATGTGCATACATAGCAGCTGTAATAATACGAGAAAACTGTGTGTTTTTCAGATTTTCAGTGAATATAATTAATAAGAACCAAAATGGACAAGCAACCAAATGGATTATGAATAATAAAACTACCACAAATCATTATATTTTAACACAGCACTCCAACTTCCTTGCTGCTTCATACCTTCTTTTCCTTTACTTCATTGTATAGTTTATCGATATGGTTCTGCAAATAAAGTAAACAGGTCAACATTTAAATAAAAATTTCTGCTTCTTGTTCCATACCTCAAACCTTAGAAGATTAGTATGGGAAATCATTTGATCCACAGTGATAAAGCGCAGCAGAAAATCATAGATGTTAAAGAGAATTGATCAAAGGGTATGATGCAAACCTTAAAGTACTTGAGAAGTTGTGGTCTCTTCAACTTAAATGTTGGAGTTACTAGATCTCTTTCTATGTCGAAGGGGATTGGTTCCAGGTGAACTGCTTTTAGCATCTCAAAACCTCGAAGCTGCAACAAAAGTTCGCTTTCATGTAAGTCAGATAAAGCTTCCAGGTAATACAACTTAGCAACAAGTTAATAAACAATTTGTTCCCCTGAATTCTAAAGACTTGTTTAATTTTTGTCTTTGAAAATTGATGAATGCCACAAGTTTCTGATTAATCTTAACTAACAATAAAATCCATTGCTTATTGTTCCAATGATGTCCTCAAGTCAAGAGTTTGAGATGCATACTTGGTGTTTCTGACCAGTTTGGTTGAGCTCGTCCAAAATGAACTTTCTTGCCTTTGGATTTGCACATAAAGATTTAAAATCACCAGTCTCATTTTGCTTCTCCGCCCAATCCTCGAGTGCCTTCGTTTCTGGGACCACCACAGCCACCAGGAATGACTCAAAACTGTTTCCATATACCCAAATCTGTATGAAATAATCAAAGCATTTTGAATTACATTAATCACTTAAATTCAGTGACCGGTGTATGCTGCAGGAATGGAATCTAACTGGTGTTCCTGTAAATTCACATGCTGCTTTGTGATTGATGAAGAAACATACCGATGTTATTAGAGGGCACTGCGAGTACTTGTTTTCGATGCTCTCAACAGCAATATATTCCCCTTGAGACAACTTGAAGATATTCTTTTTTCTATCAATAATTTTCAGGGCTCCATCCGCCTGCCATTCTCCAATGTCACCTGCAAGGAATTTAAAATCATTACCATAATGGTCGCACCTGGAGACAAAGAAATTTATAAAGAAAAAAAAAACAAGAATGGAGAAATTTGTCAGTTCATGACAGAATTTCAGACTTGACTCTTGATTAAGATTCAAAATAAAGTTAGCAGCTAAGAATTCGGAACTTATCCTTCTACTTTTTAAGCATTAACCAATACAGTGTTCTGGTCTCAACAAGTAGAGCTTTGAAGGCAGGAAAAGATTACAGCAATACAGACTTGTTAATCTGTAACCTCTATGCTTATGCATTATTATATTCAGAGGAAGAATGACAACAATGACTGAGATCTTAAATTAAGAACCGGAGGTAGTATATACAATTTTTCTGACGTCAAAAGATCTAGAAAACTTTCAATCCAACTCAGTTTGGTAGCAATTTCACAACATAATGGAAGAAAATGGAGAAGTGCCAGAACAATTAAAGTAAAAATAAAAATAATAATGTTTAAATTTAAACAAAAAGCCTTGTATGAATCAAGGAAAATGGGAGAAAAAATCTTCCTTTAAGTTTGTGGATATAGTTTCAATCACAATTTCTTGGGAGTCATACCTGTATGAAACCACCCATCAATGATCACCTCTTTAGTGAGATCTTCACGCTTGTGGTAACCAGAAAACAAGGTGCTGCCTCTAAGGCAAATTTCTCCACGTGGCTGACTGGAAAGTGCATCATATTCCATCTCTGGAATAGATTCAAGCCTCGCTTCTATGGTTGTCATTGGCACCCCAACTGTTCCCATCATTGAAAACACATCACCAATTGCTGTGAAACACCCACCACAGCTTTCAGTGAGACCTGTCATGCCAAAAAGATATAATAAATTTAAAATATACTCTTGATTTGACGAACTTCAACCAAACTTCCTTGTTGGAAGAGTAATGCTTCTTTTTCTCTTTTATGGCCTGAGAAGAGTCATCATATTATAAAGCAGAAGATTTGTGTACAATACCATATCCTTGTGATAATGTAGACCCAATTGTGACCCTCAGAAACTCCTCCACATGCTTAGGCAAGGGGGCAGCTCCAGATAACAAGATGCGAACTCGCCCACCCAGTGCTTGTTTTATCTATCAACAAAACTGAGGTTTAGAATTTAAATTAGATATAAGTATAGAATTTGCCAGGATTGAGATAAAAGACCTTATCAAACACAAGCTTATCAAGCAGAGGTGATGCTTTGTCTTGTGGAAGCCCCTTCTCCAGATAGTTCAACTTGCTGTCATTTGATCCCATATTAATTCACACTAAGATATAAAATAGAGAGCTAAAACAACCAAAGTAAAAGGACAGAACATACTAGTTGTATGCATGCTGAAACAACATATTCTTCAGTGCCCCTCCAGAAGAAATTTGGCTTATGATACCTTCAGGCGCAAAGGATAAAGTTAATGCTTGTTCATGTGAGGAGCTTAAAGACAATACTTAGATAAGGCGGTTTATCCAACTATAGAAAAGAATAGAGTCTTCATTTCTTACCGGCATAAATGCGGTCATAAACTCTAGGAACACCACAAAATATAGTTGGCTTAAGTGTCTGAATGTCTTCCATTAAGAACCTGACATCCTGTAAGAATGAAGATGAAAATTTCCATATGAAGCATAAAACAGAGCATAAAGCCTAACTGAGACTCAACAATGGAAGAATGATCAAGTAATGAATTACAAAAATTGAATTCAGATCTTACGCCTTGCCAAAACCCTATTGAAGAACCCTTGTAGATGCAGTAGCTCTCAATTATCTGGTCGTATACATGTGCCAGAGGAAGAAAAGAGAAGTATACATCGTCTACTGTTGCCTACAATAGCACATATTTTTTGCCAACAATTTAGCATTACATAAAGATGACAACTTCAAGCTCAACCTTATCTTCCTTACTCATCAGCCTTTATAAATATTTAATTCAGAAGAGAAATAAACTTGAAGATCGTAACCATCTATTGTAATTCCCACAAATTTACCTATACTAAGCATGTTTGAATTAGCTTTTACGATTTATGACTTGTGGAAAGGGGTTTCTAAAACCACGGTTTTGTGGTTTCTCAAACACTCTCTAAAACATAAAAACAGAACAAGTAGGACAGCTATGTCATGAAACTGATGAACATCAGAGGAAAATGCTCATCTTACCACTTTGTCTGTTAAGAAAAGTATTTGGTCAATAGACAACACTTCGGCCATAAAAGCCTCGTTCTTGATAATAACACCTTTGGGTTCACCAGTCGTTCCACTTGTGTACATTATTGTGCAGATGTCTGTCTTCTTTTTTGAAGGTAGATCACCCTCCACACTTCCCTAAGTAAAATACAAGATTGAAAATACAACTAAAATAATCAGAGAAATAGGTTTAACATAAGCAGGAAAATTGAAAATAGGTTTAACATCATACCAACTGGAGGAACTCTTTCCAGGAGAAGCAGGCTGCGCCATGTTTCTCAGCTTCCTTCTTTTGTTCGGTTGAAACATTTCCAAAACTCACAATGGCTACAACATGAATTTACAGAGCTTGGTTATCATAGAACAATGAACAATCCTAAAGTATTTATTTTAGATGAAAGATAGGAATGGTCAACGCCTAACCTACATTTTAGATTTGAAGAACACTGTTCAAGACATGACAAAATCTGTTAAAAAAAAAACACTCATCGCTTCAGTGACCATACAGAAGAAAGAAAATAAATAAAACAAAAAAAAAAAATTGATTCTGTATCAGAGAATAAACTAATTTGTCTTGAAAGAAATAATAATCAATTATTCTATTGAAAGAGCATCAGCAATGGTTGTGACAATTTGTCATCTTCAAAATTGATACCTCCCCATTTATTTGGCAAGTGACTTGCAGAAATCTCATCAATAAATTAAAGGCTGCTAAAGGCATTGTTAATCAATAGTTTCTTCGGAGACAAGTTACACTCAATACGGATGTAAGAAGTTCAATTTTGAAGGTATATGACTTATGGTTCGAAACTTCAAGCCAAATCATCACTGAATATGAAAAATGAAAGCATTCATATTCTTTGGGAGTTTGCGACCTGTTAGGTTTTTAAAACTAATTTTGAATATACACCAACCAAAAAAAAAAACAGCAAAGATAATTTAGAACTTACAGAAGGAATCTTGTTTTCCTGTACAAATGCTATAGGAACTTCAGCATGATTAATGATATACTCCACTGCATTAGGACCTGTTTGGTTTAAAATCGGGTCATTTTTTTAGTCAAATGTAAGAGAAACCCAACTGATCACACTGTTTTAGTTTAAAAGTTCCACAAAAGGAACATGTCTCAAATTATACAGTAAAACCCCTTTTGACTTATTGGAAAAGCAACAAATGACAAATCACATACCAAGTGAATCATACAGTGGGACGTAAGTTATTGCACAGCTATTACAAGCCTGCAAAATAACAAAGTTGAACCAAGTCCTATGTTGATAACAAATATGCAATGTCTTTCTTCATTGTTAAGTGAAGAATGATATAAACAAACTGATATACCTCCATGGCAATTATCCATTCGGGGCAGTTGGATCCATAAATGCCACAACGATCTCCCTGTTGATGTGAATCCATTTTCTTTTTAATTAGTTTTATATTTAAAGATTATCAATACAAATTATATATCCTGATATGGCCCTGTACACTTACTGGATTGACACCGCGTCTCCTCATGGCGGAACCCATTCTGATGGCAGAATCATAAGCCTCCTCATATGTGACCCATTCATAGGAACCCGCCTGCAGAATCAGTAAATTGATATATGATGTATATTGTCTGATTTACTTTCTTTTATAAATTAAGAAAAAGCAAAAAAGAAAAAGATTAATAATGATATCGGCTATGAGCTTAATCTAATATAAATTCACACCTTCGAATTGGTTTTCTGACGTCTGCCCAGAAGTGGGTTGTTCGGGTTCCTCTTAGCAGAGTCCCTGAACAAGAATCAATACTGGTCAGAAAGGAGGGATCCATAAACCAATGAAAGTATTCGAATTTCAAGTGGCCCACGAGACATTCTATAGATAAACACTTAAATTATTTGGCTTGGAATTTTTAACACTTGGTCAAAATCGTTTTATCTCAGAAGTTTAATTTACAATGGAAGGCTCACTAGGGAGTTGTTTATGATATGTAACTCTCTTGTTTTTTATTGTGAAATCTCAAAATGTTAATTACCACTATTTCGACCGTAATTCCCCAGATTGACAGGACTTGGATTACCAGCAGGATTCTCAATGCCATACCCAAAGAATTATCTTTCAAATAAAACATGGAAATGCAGAGTAAATTAAAATTCTGCTTTTATAGATCCTGCAGTTATAAATTACCTGGTTCTTCAAATAGTATAGTCATTAATCCAAGTTCTAGAAAAGGCTAACAAGTCTGAGGGTATAATTATAAAATCTTGAGTCAATGCATGATTTCGGTTAAACAATAAACTAAACAGTTTGTTCCCCGTCGTTACGTTATTAGTTTATATTTATTTCCCAAAAATCAGTTAATGCATGAATCAGTTCACAAACAAAAAATAATAACAGACTTGTATCAAAAAAAAAAAAAATAACAGACTCGTCGCGACAAAAAGACCCGAAGAGTTTGTTATATTTTTCAAAACTGACACTTTCAGTTTTTCATTTTCACTGAAGTAACGCGATCAAATCGTCAGTTGAGTGAAGAAGAAATTGAAACGCAAAAAAAAAAAAAAAAAAAAAAAAAAAAAAATCACCTGAAGAACTGCCATGGAGATTCGAGGTCTGCGGGAAGCTCCATTAAACCATCTTTAGCATAAATGCACCTATAGACAGGACCCGCCGAAGGCTTATGAGCGGTGGCGGGCGTTGCCTCCGCCACCTTCACGGTGTAAAACTCCGGCATTGTGAAATCGGAATGTGCAGAGAGTGATTTCAGAACCGTACTGACCAGGGGAAGCTCACAATCACAAATCACAGAGAGCGGATTTTAATATCTAAATAAATAAATAAAATAAGGGAATAATGAGAGGGAAAGGGTAGCTGAAGAAAGAAGAAAAGTTGGTTGAGCAGAAGCAATAAATTCAAAGGATTGGCAGTCTATTTGTTTTACTTGTGTGAGGGGGGGAAAAAAAGAAAGAGAAGCTGAATTATAGAATGGATTTTTTATGAAGCTCGCACATATATATAGAAGGTTATGTGTTTTTTGGGTACTTGGAATAATTCACCTCCATTTGCATTTATATTCGGCCGTCCAAGTTTGGTGAAGCGCAGCTCTCTCAAATGCCATTGTCCAAAGATCAAATCAGAAATGAAACAGAAGAAAATAATAATGATCATATTAATAATACTAAGACGTTTTCGCTGATATGAACGTTTTTAATTAATTTTTTGTTGCAAAATAAAATCAATAACTGAAGAAGGCAAAAACCACCATTAGTCTAATTGGAAGTTTTCCTCATCCTTTTCTTCTTCTTCTAGATTCTTTAATTGTTTGCCTATCGTCCAGTAGTTTTAATTTGATTATACAATGATATACATCATGGATCTAATTAAAATTATACTCTATCAATCAGGTTTACGTGCATGGATTTACCTGCAATATAATATAATATAATATCATCCCTGTTCTTACAAAAATTTACGTGAAATCAATTTAGTTTGCTATATTTTAGTTTTTAACACAGGATTTACTCCTAACCTTACTAAGGAATTTAGCGTGCTGCCTGATACTCCATTTGTTACATATGTGTTATGTGTAACGGGGGGACATGTAAGTATTAGAAGAACATGATCGTTTAAGATCTGATCTTGGTCGGCGCTTAGAATACAGAAAAAGTTTCCATTTGAGACTCTCCCACCATATGTCAAGTCATGACAACGCGGTCGGATCTAAATTAGTCAGGGTAAAATTCTGAATATCGGATGGGAAAAAAAAAAGTGTTATTTGTAACATGTTATAAGTCACATCCGCACGGTTAAGAGGGCAAATCAACATGAACATGATTTTAAAAACAGTCACATATAACTATTTCATTAAAATCAGGTAATTGATTTTTTAATTTGTCTCAAAAATAAATTATTTTTCTAACGTTGCCCATATTTAATAGCATAGAGAAACACTGTATCAAACTTCAAATCTTCTCTTAGTACATTGTTATAATATTGATATCTGAATCAAGAATTTCTTTTACAACGCGTCTTATGTATAGGAGTATTTGAGATGGGGGAGTATATTAAGCTCGTTTCTACTCCTTCTTGTACATATTATAAAAAATCTTCTGGAAATGAATGTTGGTCCAAATATAAGAAGTTGACAGAGTAATTAATGATTGTTTTCCACTTATACCCTTATATGAGAGAGATAGAGGTAATATATTAAATGTATATTTAAAAATCACATTTTTTAATAAGGATAAAATAGATAAATTTTATCAATTTAATATACATGAAATGACTTAACTAACATCCATTGGTTCGTATGAATCAATTAACATCTTATATTTTGAACATGAAGGAATATAATTAATACTTCCTCTAGTTTATAATACTAGTCACTTCTAGAAAAATACTTTAGTTCATTATATAAGTCATTTGGAGAGTAATTAATGATTATTTATCAATTTTGTACATGTAGTTAATGCTTAAAAATGTAGATTTTTGTATGCTCTATCTCATTTGAAACTTAAATTAATATGGGTAAAGTTGAAAGAAAAAAATTAACTTGAGACATATTTAATAAATTAACTATCCTTTTTCTATGATAATAATAATTAGTTGAAATACTTTATATTATCAAGGAGAAGATAGTATTAATTTCAGGGGGAACCAAAAGTATGAAACAAGATGAGGGGAAAATGCATAGCTGTAAAGAAGTGGGGGAGAGAAGTAAACCAAGAAAAGCAGGCGCATTGATGATGAGAAGGCAAGAGTGAGGCCACGTGGCTGACCAATAATGAAGCCTTTCTTCATCAAGTTACCAATATTATGATGAACAACCAACTAAAAGTAATATGAATTGAAGTCCACTTTTCTACGTTAAACTCATACTACTATTTCCTTATATATTTAATTTAATTAATCCTTCATATAACTTATTTTTTTATGTTTTCAATTTTTGTGTTGAATTTTCTTTGCCTGATTAATTAATATAAGACAGCAGAAAATGCCGGCTTCCATACTATACTTCATTATGAGCGTTTCAGCATATAAAGTCCAACTTGTCTCTCAGGTGACACTCATTTTTATTTTTATTAATTGTTTCTAGATTTTGCAAGGGGCTAGAAATTGAATATTGAAAAATAAAAAATGAATGGAGAAGAATAAAGTCAATGGTGTGGATGCAGGCACAGGCTGGAGAAAAATAGAGGATCTTCATTATATTATGGATATGTTAGGCAAGACTCTCGTGTCTACGTGCTCATTGGCTTATGAGCCACACATCACACACACACACAATTCACAAATGTTGTTGATGGTTAGGAATTGGCCCAACAAAACATTCCTACTCTTTTTATTTTATAGGAGTGTGTATATATATATATATATATATATATATATATATATATATATATATATATATATATAGGATTAGATTAGATGGGTGAAATGGGTTCATATTAGCTGTACATCTCTTATGTGCACCTTCTATGCTCATCCCTTTATTTGAAGGATAAATACATTTTTTATTTTTAAATTATATGTTACTTTCTTGAATTTTTTTACACCTAGTATCTTAAATTAATTAGTTTTCAGTCCTACATTCAGAAATATTTCTCCGGTAATACTAGTATCCCGAGAACTAATTAATTTGAGATACTGGTGCAAAAAAAAAAACATTCTAAATCAAAGATATAATTTAAATCTAAATAAATAAAATATAATAAAAATGTCTCATCCCCCTAATTAGAGGGATGAGCATGTAAGAAGCACATAAGGTGACCCTGAGTGAAATATGGTGTTTTGTGTTTAATATTAGTATTATCTCTGATCCTAAATATAGGATAAAGTTTGTAGTACATTTCACGCTTTAAACTTTGTTCTATATTTAGGAGGGGATGAGTAAAATATAACTAAATATCTAAGATCCTCATGAAATATAAATATAGTATTTAAATTCTCACACTTAATAGTTGATACTTTATTTAGTTTTTTTATAAGGTATATCGGTATAAATAAATTCTATGTAGAAGGGATTTATTTATTTTTATCTTTAATACCAATATGTTAAATTTAATCCTTATCGAGAAGATCGGTGCGTTTTTTTTTTTTGGGGGGGGGGAGTGGAAAATTAGAAAAAGAGCGGAGGGCATTGATGGTCATAAAAATATATAGCTAAAGTTTCGAGCGGCCTTTAATGTTGCCACTTACATTGACTCCGCATGTGCATCAATTTGGGCCACAACAAAACTGATGGACCTTTTAGAAAGACAGGGTTGTCATGGTGGGAGGTACTTTCTTATTGAGTTGTATATTTCCTTAGATTTTTTTTCCTGGGTTTGTTGCCTCATTTATTTTTATATATATATATATATATATATATATATATATATATATATATCCCTTGTTTCTTGACATGTGTGAACTATTAATGTGTCTGAGTTAGTTTTTCTATCCACTACCCATTTCTATGTTTATGTTAGATTGAAATTTCAGAATCTAAATATAATATTCTATAAAATTATAATAAAGGATCTAAGAAAAATAATATTTATTAATAAGGACTATAAAAATAGTAATTATTTTGAAGGACCAAAAATTAAAATAATATTAAAATAAAAAGACTAAATTATCTTTAGTAAAATTTCTTATATTCTCTCTAACTAAATCATAATTTAGAGTGATTAATGAATTGATAAATAGAGAACAATTCAAATAAAATAACCGGGTTGTTTTTCATACATCCTGATATGCAAAGCAAGCATCTGCCCTGTCACCTTGTAATAATTGCCTTTCATTTTCTCCCAATACACGATGACACCACAAGACCCCATTACTGTGATAGTTAGCGGTGCCCGCAATATTGCAGTTATATAGGACTATAAGTACCAATCTTTAATTTATTTCTGATTCAATTCAGATTTCAGAAATCAATTCAAGCACTTTTGCAGCCTCTGAAGCAAGCTTTTTTATTGTTCAACAAAATGAAGGCAACTGAATTTACAGGTTTGACTGCATTACTCTGGTAAATGTTTTCAGAAGTGTTTCAATCCAGTACTTTTTTTATTTTATTTTTCTTATTTTGGTCAATTTCCCTCTGATGTTGCTCTTAAACGTCAATGATCGAATGACCGGCGTGTTGTTATGCCACATCTGTTTATTTAAATAGGTCTCCAACGGTATGGAATCAATTGTTCTCCGTTGTTTATGCAATAAAAAAAGGACGAGGTTATTTGAATTAATTTCTATTTGTCATTATTTACCAATCACTGCAGATTCTAATTCAGTTAGAAAGAATATAGGAAAATCACAAGACAATTTAGTATTTCTATTATAATATTTTAATTTTCGGTCCTTCAAAATAATTACCATTTTTATAGTCTTTCTTAATAAATATTATTTTTCTTAGGTCCTTTATTATAATTTTCCCTATAAATAAAATGTAATTTAAAAATAATAATCAATATTTAAATATTAGTCATGATAATCTAAAGCTATAAAAAAATATTAATTAATAAATTAACATTTTATTACTAATTTTATCATTAACTTTAGATTGTTGAAATTTTAATCAAACAACAAGATGAGTAATGGTCTAGTGGAGAGAAAGCGGATGGAAAGGGTGAATGAGTGACACTAAGGCGAGTAAAAAATGGGGAAAATCCATCTTGGGGCCCTTTTTGGAAAAAAAATCTCAAAAAGGACCCCAAGATTCTGACAATCCCAAAAAGGGCCCTTGGGCCCTTTTTCGGGATTTTGAATCTGCGTAAGTTGTCGATGTAATGCTGATATAGTTGTTAACTAGGGCCGATATTGTTGTTAATGTGGTGATTTAGTTGTTAAAATATTGTTGTTAATGTGGGTGATTTAGTTGTTAACGGGTATTGATTTTGTTGTTAATTTGGCTGATTTAGTTGTCAGCGGAGATTCTGAAAATCCCAGAAAGGGCCCAAGGGCCATTTCTGGGATTGTCAGAATCTTGGGGCCCTTTTTGGGATTTTTTTCCCAAAAAGGGCCCCAAGATGGATTTTCCCTAAAAAATGTGAAAGTCATTGACAATAAATTCATTCAGTTAATAACATAAGTTTTTGGGATGGTGACAAAAAAATATCGTTTAAATTTAAAAATCCTGTTAACAAAAACAGTAATGGGATTAACAACTCATTTTGTTGTAAAATCACATGTTTGTCATTTTAAATTTCAAATGGTATTTTTTGGGGATTTTTCCCTAAGTTTTTCTCTTCAATTAAATTTAGTATAAAATATAAGTTTAGCTATTTTATTCATGTGAGGTGATTAAATCAACTTACTCTTCTAGTCCTATTTAATGTATATTCTGCCCCAAAAGTATAAAATTCAAGTAATAATAAAGAAGGGTAAAATTATATATATATATGAAAAATTTAATATATAAATAGGATAAAAAAGACCCCCCAAAAAAATTAACTTTGAAATTGTAAAATCTCAAATCAGGTTTGTTACCAGAGTTGATAAAAGAATGAAGAAACTTGATAAGTAATTCACAATTCATTTTTTGAGAAATACTTGATTTAAAATTTTATAATTCCTTTTCTATCTTTTTCCCTCGAAAAAAAACTTCTACCTCTATCTTATAAGTATAACCCTATTGGAAAAAAAAGTAGGAAAATCCCTAAGGGCCCAAATTAGCAAAATATTGTCAAAAAAGGCCCAAATAAAAATCAGATATCAGAAAAGGTGGTAGAGCCTTTTCTAGTATTATTTCAAAAAACACTATAGTGATATAGTTGTTAACATGTATTGATACAGTTGTTAACGGGTACTGATTTAGTTGTTAGGATATTGTTGTTAACGTCTACTGATTTGGTTGTTAATGTTATACTGATATAATTGTTAACGTTTATGAAATAATATCAGAAAAGGTTCTGAGGCCTTTTTTGACATGTAACTTTTTTTGGAATCTTTTTTGACAATTTTTTAGTTATTTGGGCCCTAAAGGTAGATTTTCCCAAAAAAGTATCACCATATTTTTTATATATATATGAAAGGAGGCTAAGCCTTATATTAAAATGAAAGAGGAGGGGAAGAAATTCTCATACAATCATGAAGAACTAAAGTCCTAAGAAAGCTAGGACACACATCATAAAACTCAGACAAAGATAGAGCATCTTTTGCCAGTTTGTCAGCAACACGGTTCTGGCAACAAGGAACATAGTCAAAATGCACAACCCAATTCCTTGACATAAGTTCTCGAATCTGCAGCACTACTAAACTATCCATAGTGCTCTGCTCCTTCAGTAGAGTATCAATGAGGAGTTTAGAATCAGATTCAATTAGAACTTGTGTGAAATGCATATTCCACCCAAGTTGAAGACCTTTAAGAAAGGCCTACTCCTCAGCCTCCTTTGGTCCACATATACCAATTCTTGAAGAGAACCCAGCTATCCATGAACCATTCAAGTCCCTTAAAACTCCCCTGCACCTGCATAGTTACTTGAAGCGGATACCGCACCATCAATGTTAATCTTGATCCAGTTCACAGATGGGGCCTGCTATATACTTTGCGACGCTTCCTCTGTAGATTCCTAGCTATGAACAAAGAAATGCCAAGAATTTAAAATAGTAACAGTCGGATTCGACAGCTTAGCAAAATCCTCCTGAAAAATCATTTGGTTACGCCATGTCCATAGTTTCCACACACTAACACTAAACAGTAAGGACCAATTAGGAATGTGATCCATTCCCAAATCCTTCCTGAGATTCATGTTAAACCAATCTCTCAAAGGGGCTGCAAAAAAAACAGGAATGAAACTTTGGTCGTACCACGCCCAACCAGAAATGTTTTGCAAACGTACAGTCACGCAAAATATGTAACACTATTTCTGTATGCAGCACACAATCAGGGCATAACGACGACGAATTTGACCACTTACTCCTCCATTCATTAGTGGGTAGCCTATTTAGAAAAGCCGCCATAAGAAAACACGAATCCTTTCAATACCTTGCCAACGCCAAATAAGATTAAGACATGAATGAGCCAAGTTTGCAGGAGGCCTATCAATCATGTAATACACTGACTTAACTGAGAATAAGCCATTCGAAGCAACATTCCATAATAGAACATCTTCCCCAGCATGATGCATAGGTGGAGGCATAGCTAGTAATCTCTGGAAAACTTCCTTTGAAACAATAGAAGCTAGTTGATCAAATTTCTACTGACCATTAGAAACCCAATATGAAACTTTGCTGCCTTTTTCCACCTCAATTAAGGCTCTCAAACAATTATCCCGAATTGTAAATCCCTATACCAGCCAAATATCATTAAAGAAATCCATTGAGTTGCCATTCCGAACTCTCCAACTAGATCCTTCTTGGACATATCCCTTTTGTTTACAAATAAAGAGCCATAGAGATGAGTCCCCTAGCTTATGAACAAAAAATTCAGATTCATCTCTGATAATATATTTATGCAGCAAAACCTCCTTCCACAGACCACCACTTCCCTTGACAAGTTTCCAAGCCAATTTACATCCAAACACCATATTCATAGAGGAAAGCTTTTTAAACCCCAGACCTCCATATTTCTTAGGGAGTGTTAACGCAGACCACCCCACATTGTGGAAACTATGAGACGTTGAAGAACCCCAAACAAAATTGCATTGTAAACGTTCAACCTCCCTGCAGATGGATCGAGGTATCTGAGCAACCTGTATTGGATATAAGGGAACTGAGTTCAAAACTGATTTGGCTAACGTAATTCGTCCCGCCATAGAAAGTGATTTAGTTTTCCAAGCTGCAATTGACTCTATCCACAATGTAACCAAAGGTTTCCGAAGGCTTTCGTTTTCTAGAAAGTAGAAAGCCTAGAAAAGTACCAAACTCATCAAAAATCCTCATCTGAGTTCAGTTGGAAATACTTCTTCTAGTTGCCACTGGGACTTTAGGAGAAAAGAAAATAGAAGACTTTTCAGAGCTGACCTTTTCTCCCGAAGCTTCACAAAACCTGCCCAAACACTCC
The DNA here is from genome assembly GCA_019022615.1 of Acacia melanoxylon. NCBI lineage: Eukaryota > Viridiplantae > Streptophyta > Magnoliopsida > Fabales > Fabaceae > Acacia > Acacia melanoxylon. The sequence goes on from JAFJYJ010000007.1 coordinate 5,447,007, forward strand.
ATAAAACAATCTGCTTGCTCAACAGAGGCCGCACCAAAAAATAAGATATCATCCACAAACAATAAATGGAATATTAGAGGACCAGTTTTAGAAGTTTTAAAAGGTATCCATCTACCTTTATTCACTTCATCATTAATTAGATGGGACAAGTGATCCATACAAAGCACAAAAAGTTAAGGGGAAAGGGGTTCACCCTAACGAAACCCCTTTCTTGGAGTAAAGTAATGGGTTTGTTCCCCATTCCACAATACGTTATATTCCACCAAATAAATACACTCCAATATCATATTTACTAAGCCTGAATCGAAACCAACTTTAGACAAAACTTCTTTTAGAAACTTCCAGTTAAGGCAATCGTAAGCTTTCTCTAAATCAACCTTCATGGTCATAAAACCACGTCTTCCTTTGATCTTCTTCATTGAATGGATAATTTCTTGCCCAAGGATGATATTATCCTGAATTTGACGTCCCTTGATGAAACTGGCTTGATAAGGTGAGATCAACTCATTCATAACATTTTTCAATCTCCGAGTAAGTAGCTTTGACACACACTTATAGTGGACTGTACAAAGTGAAATAGGACGGAAGTGGCTTGCTAACATAGGCTATTTCTCTTGGGGATAAGAGCAATTAGGGTTCTATTAGCATCCTTTAAAGGTATTTCAGCAGCAAATACCTTTCTTACAAAGCATCAAACACTTGCTCCTACTATGCTCCAATTCCTCTGATAGAAAATAGGTGAATATCTATCAACCCCTGGGGATTTATAAGGACTCATGGAGAAAAGAGCAGCTTTAATTTCATCATTTGTAGGAGGCAATCCTATAGAACTCAAGATATTAGCGTCAATACAAGGAAAACTTGACTCAGAAGCCCAAGCCACTGGGACGTGCTCCTTTGCTTGACATAATTTCAGGAAAAAATCCAAAACTAGTTGTTTAGTTTCTTCCTCATTAATAGTCTAGCGGCCACTAGCATCTTTAAGAGACACCACCTTATTTCTTCTTCTTCTTCTTCTTCTCATCTTGGTCTTCAAGTGATAGTAATGAGTATTACGATCCCCTTTTGAAACCCATATGGACCTAGACTTTTGAAACCACTTAATTTCCTCTGCTCTAAGGATATTTTTTTAAATCAACCTGTAACTAAGATTCAAGATTACACAAAAAACTCGAAAAGGGGTAAGCTTTGGAATTTTGAATACCTTTGATCCACGCTAATATCTCAGACTTCTTTTTCTCTACCAAATCGAAAACAAATTTATTCCATACAGACACATTCTATTGAAACTTAACAAGGCTAACCTCAAGACTATCCTGATTAGACCAGCTATCTTTAATAAAATTGTTGAAATCATCATGTTCCAACCACATAGCCTCAAAACGAAAAGGCTTACAATAATTCCCATTATTTAATCTAACACCCATAGACAATAATAAAGGGTTATGATCTGAAAACTCAGTTCTTGGGAGTACCTTAACGTATGCCTCTGGAAGAGAATTTAGAAAATGGACATTCCCCAAAGCTCTATCCAGCCGTTTGTACAAACGCGATCCTCCCTCAATACGCGGTCCTCTCCAAGTCATTGTTGGTCCAATTGATCCCAAATCAGATAACCCTGATTCGTTGATCCTATCTTGAAACCATCTCATACGACTTAAATTAGTGTTACAGCCACCAATACGCTCACTTGCAGATAGTATATCGTTGAAATCTCCGAGGACACACCAAAGAATTGACATACCATTCACTAATCTCAATATATTAGCCCACAATATCAATCGAAGATTAAAGTATGGAACCGCGTAAATTGCCGTTAGACTAAAGACCGGAATTTGAGGAAAATGACATTGCAAATGAATAAACTGCCTATTTTCTTCTAACACTGTGATCGATACATGGGTGGATTTCAAAATAACAGCCAAACCCCCTAATCGACCCACACTCGGAATGATTCGAAAAGAATCGAACCCCAATCTCTCAAGGACTTTTAGGTGCCGATCATCACTCATTCTTGTTTCAGAAAGGATAATTACGTTGGGCTTAAGCCTATCACACAAAAGCTTCAAATTCCTAAAGAGGCCTTTACCACAAGCCCCTCTAGCATTCCAATAAAATATGTTATCCATAAAAAACATATTAAATAAAAGGAGATCCACAAATCAACTAGAAAGTTGCAACTCAGGAACCATAGTGCCCTCATAGATTAAAATCTCTGAATTGTTACAAACCATTGGGCTATACATTGCCAGTTCCGCTACAATATTATCTGAACTCGGATCTTCGGCCCCACGTACTCCTGGATCAAAAGGTTCAGGGTTAACCAAATGATATATTGTTTGCACTGGGCTTTCACTACTCATATTTTCCCCTATGGGCTCATCCACACTAGCAGATGGCAAAAGCCCAATAGCATTCCTTGATGAATTTTCCCCACCTTCATGTATCCTCTTATCCGCACGTCTGGCCCCACTTGATTGAATCACAGGAAAAACCACTACCTCGTCATTCTTCGAGGGCGCACTTTCTGTCGGCTTGACAGTCCCTATCTGCTTTTTTATCCCTAATTTCAACCCCTTACCACCACTATCCTGAATATTGCTCGCGGCCTTAATCCGTAGTACTTCTCCTGACACCTTCTTCGATGCCTCGTTCACTGTTACATTGGGTTGCTGACTGTCATGTTCCTCCTCGCCGGCGAGAAGAGAGACCCGGGATCCAGATGATTGACGTTGTAATTGCTCATTATGCTTCTCCTTTGTTTTCTGAGGGCGTCGATTTTTTTGAACCACTTTCCAAACATCTCTTGTATCAATTACCGTCTCCCTTGTTTCTGGTTTATCGCTTGGACCTTTCCCTGCTGCATTAATAGGATACTCTATTTTTGCCTTACATTTGTTTCCCGATAGACATTGTTCATGTCGATGCCCATACAATCCACAATTTGAACAGAGTAAATGTAAACCCTCATACTCAATATAATAATCCTCTCCATCAACTGAAAATCCCGCCATAAGTTGCTTTGTAAAATCAACCAAGACACACAAACGAGCGTAATGTCCCCGGAGTTGACAGGAAGTATTAATATCCACCTTAATAGTCTCTCCGATTCTGTCCCTGATAAACTCCAAAGCTTCTTTATCATAATACTCAAGGAAATTCCTCGGTAGACGAACCTAAACAACCGAAGCAGTAGCCGTGTTGAACATTGGTTCCTAAGGTCTAACTGTAAGATAGTGATCATATATCATCCAGGGGCCTCCAGTAAGCGCATTCTTATTATCCTCATTGTTGGTTAACTTAACCACATAGAAACCATGTCCTATATTGATCAATTTAATGACCTCTTTCTTCGCCCATAATGACTGAATCCTGGTTTCCAGTGCTTTATAATCGATACTACGACCCAACAATTTGATAATCACTGAAATGGTTCAGGCTTTGTACATCCTCTTCTTCATTTTCTTTGAGAACACAAAGTTAGGAAAATTCCTTTTGGAATCCTCTATGACTTGACAAAGTTGTTCAGAATCCGATTGAGAGTCCTCGAACATAGTATCATCAGACAGAGCATCGTTGGCGCCACCAAGTATGACTTCGACAGAACCAGCACCAGCCTCCTGTTGAACACCCTTCAGCTTATCAGCAAATGATATCGACTTGATACCCATCTCCGAAACCTTTTCACCTAGCTTTGGCCAATGTTCTCCATAAGACTCTTCTCCACCATTTTTAATCTTTTTTTAACTACGCGCCAGCAAGTCTTCCTCTTCACGGGAGGAAGGAATCATCAATTTTCTAGAGCCTGAAGAAACGAGCGTGAGAGTGTTCGCAGCCATGCAGAGCAAGTTTCATTGTTAAAAGTATCACCATATGAGCATATGCTATTATGGTGGGGAGGATGATGGGCCATAGTCAGAGGCTTAGGGACAAGGTGTCTAGACAAAGGAAGGAGTGTGTGTTGGGCGTGCAAGGTGTAGAACTCAGATTGCCGTTTAGGATAGCAGTGGTAGAAGTGATTTATTTTCAATCTAACTTTTGCAGAAGTAAGATAGGATAAGAGTCATATTGTAAATGTGATTTGTATTTGGGATAATAGTGACAAAAGTGACTTTTTTTTTTTCAAATAGACTCTTCTTTGAAATAGCGTTTGAAAAGTAAGTTAAGATGAAAAATAACAAAAAAGAACATGAATCTTATTGAATAATATATATGTGTGTATTAGTTGTATATATTGTGATAATTAAATATAAAAATTTAAATTTGATAAAAAAATGTTAAATTATTATTTTATATAATTCATTTGAATATAATTTTCTCATTAATTTTAGTATAACAATGGCTACCCATATGAAAAATCAATATTAATGATACTAAAACCCAATGTAAAATACAAAGTAATGGAAAATCAGAAGCCACTTTTTTTTTTTTGAAAGAAAAGCCAAATTGACTAAGATGAGATCTCAAACTCCTCAAAATTTGCTTTTTCCTCCACTGGGTGTTTACCCTTTACCCCCTCTACTGGGCTTTGTTGACTTTGCAACAACATGCCAAACAAACAGGCTAGAATGTGGGCTGGACTGGACACTTGTTGACTCGTCACTGCCATTGGAAAAAAATGGCCTACTCTTTGTCGTGTCTTTCTAGTTGCCAAGTCGGAAAATCAAAACACCCCACTCTCAAAATATTAATATACCACTAATCTCCTTTGTTTTCACACTTTGAGCCAGACAAGCACCAGCACCCCATTTGTTGTTGTTCTTTTTATTATAATTTTGCCCTTTTTCCCCCTGAAAATTGAATTAAAATAGAGATATCGTAAAGTGAAAACACACGCGCGCTCACAATAGCGGCATCTAGCGACAACTGTGGTGGCAGTGAAGTGTGGAGTATTATAGATAGGGATGACTGATGAGGAGGAAGAAAGATTCGAGATCCAAAATGTCAAGAATATTAATTACAACCAAACCAACCAAAGGAAAAGAGATTGTCAGCATCCAAACACCACAATTAATGCGTTTAGATGGTGTGTGTGTGTAGAGGTCAGCTCCATTTATATCATTTGGGTTCTTCTCCACATGGCCTTCCCCCACAGTCGGTGCCTCTACCATCTCCATGGCTATGCCTTTTATCATGAAATTACCATATTACCCTTCTCATTGATGTTTCCAAGTTCCTAAACCCCCTCTCACCATCTGATCACCACACCTAGCTACCCTCCCCTATATTTCCTATTACCATTATTTTGGTTTTCTTTATATTAATTACTCCCTCTCCTTTTTTATAATATCCTAATTTTCTATTTGATTTAGTCATTTTTTTAAGATTGTTGTATGAATATTAATCACTATAAATTTTCCACTTATTAGTTGTATTCTCTCTCCTTGTAGTGTGTGTATATATATATATATTACTCTTAACTAATTGTTTAAATCTTATGCTTCTTTGGTCATTTTGATAAGGTATCATTCTGGTCTTTTTTTTAGTCCAGTTTTTTTAAAAAAAAAAAAAAAAAAAAAATCCCGGTGCTTATTATAAGTCTAGTTAGAGAGTGATTAATGACAGTACTAAAATTTTGCCTATATTAAATGCTATGAAAAAAATGACTTTATTCATGTTGGAAAGAAAGAAAGAAGAGATATTGGTTGTGAATATCATTCATAAATGAGGTAAAATTGAGAAAATGCATCAGTTAATGATATATTCAATGAGTGTAAGTGTGTAACTAACTTTTGTTGGTATATGAAAATTAGGTAAATTGGACTTATAAAAATGAATAGAGTGGTACTTCCATTCCAACATGGTTCAAATATTCTATGAAAAGCCTTAAACATCGTTAACTTTGTCATAAAATTCAATAATCTTCCAACTTTATTCATATTTAATATACATTATATATCATATAAAAACAAAGTCAAAAGAACAATAAATTAAGGATAAACTTATACATCCATATGAAAAATCTAATGACGTGGGTTATAAATAAAACTAAAAAATTTCTTCTTACTTTGCCTTATAAATAGGAATAGAGGAGTAACTTGGATAAAGAAAATCTTAAAAAATCTACACGCATATTTACTCATAGAGGTTCAAATCAATTTATTTTTATTCAAAAAAATCAATTTATTAATAAGAGAAATTTGACTTTTTTAAAACGAAAGTCCAAACAATCCTTTTTTCCCCTGTTTGGAAAACCTTAACACTTCTCATATTTATAAAAGTCCGATAACCAAATCACATGGTTTGAGAATGTAGTTAAAATTAGTTAAAGATAATAAGAATGTCTTGAAATAAACTTTTTTTTTTCAAGTATGCCCTTATTTATAAGGAAATAAGTGTGTGTGTGAGAGAGAAATAGAGTAAACATGAGTTCATCAACCCTTAATCAATGCAATATACGTAATTAACAAGCGGCACAAATGAAAAAAAAAAAAAAAAAACCTCATTTAATGTTGAAACAACTCTTGTCCGGCTCTTATAAAAATGACAAAGATGATTCAAATTGTTTACTCTTATAAAAAGGACATGAGGGAGTACCAATTAAGAAAAGGCTCTTTTATATTTTATGATATAAAACTCTCACATATTCATATCATAAACTCACTTAAAATAAGTTTTTTAAAATTAAAGAAATCAACCCTAACAACCAACAAGTTGTTGGTTTAGATAGTAAGGAAGTGAACACAGGTTCATATCCCGCGAACCTTACTTGTTGAGAGATATAAAAATTCACTCCTTGTGTTCTAAGCTTCAATAGGGACTTACCATTAATCAAATAAAAAAACCAGTGACATAAACTAATAACATAAAATTATAAGTGATATCAAACTAGCATGCTCTCACTTAGTATGAGACCTCACATGTCATTAGTTTACAACAAGTATTGCTACCCATTCGTTGCATGGGGAACTTTTTTTATATAACATTTTGAGTTTCATCAGAAACTTCTGCAAGCATAAAAGGATAATTTATTGATTTAAAGTATTGTGTTATGATGTATGTAATATCTATTATATAATTTAGTCTTTATTGGTGAGCAATTTTTTTTATTGCATGCACAATGGGCAATATTTATTCTTAAACATAATAAATCTTGTAATTATTGTATAATAATCTATTTAAAGTTAAATGTATATCTTACAAAAAGTTATATTTAAATGTGTATTTGACCAAAAATTCCAAATGACAAATTTTTTAAATCCCATAAATAAAAGGATGAAAGAGTTACTATAATTGAGAGTTGTTAAGATTTCTTAGGGGTTTTGTGGCCTAATTTGGAATAATTTATCTTTTGATTAATTCAACAAACAATTTAATATTATTAATAGGATCTTTTTTGAGTTTTCCATAATACTATTATTTCTTAATCCAATTTCCAAGTGTAATGAAATAAGAGATTTTACGTTAAATCATAAATGTGTATTTGACCAAAAAAGTACATTCAAATATATATTTTAATAATAAAATATAATAGACAAGAGTTTTAGTCCTGATAATTGAATATTTTATACACTTATTTGTATCTCTTGGTTAATAAATTTAGGATTGTTTAGTTAATAAATATTGGGTTTTTATGTTTATTTGGGCTTTAGGCTTTTAATTCATTTTAATGATAAAATTCTAAATTTACAGTGCTTCATTATTTTCACCATAACTTTTCAACCAAACATCCGATTAGCCTCATTCTTGTTTCATATTTCAGATGATTCAAAGAGTACATTTGTTATGGAAACTTGAATGACAAATTCAGACAAGAGGACGGTCAAATTTGGAGCCGAAGACAAATGTATATTTATGGGTATTTATTTGGCCCAAATTTTGTATTAACGGCCATTTGTTATTTATTTCTGTTTTAGGCCAGTTTTTTAGCCCTAGCCCATTTCCATTTTAGGTTAACATTAAGTCGGATGGTGGCTACAAAACTTATGTCATCGCGTTTTTGTTATTTTTGGAATTGAAATAGAAGTTTTGAAATTCTTTGCACTGTTCTTCATTTGTTCATCATATTCTTCATTTCTGGGTTTTTGAAATTCTTAGCTATGCTGGGCTAGACTTCTGTGATCGATCCATAAACTGAGGATTGACGTTTTCATCCAGAGGACATGGTCTAAATGGTAATTCAACTCATTTCTATTATTTTTATTAGATTCGATTTCTGGAAATGGTTAGAATATTAAATTTAATATTTGATTTGGTTTATTCCAAGGACTGAGTTCGAACTAGGTTAAAGTATTATTATGTGATCGCACAATGGGACACCACTGTTCAGACAGATGCTAGGTGATCGTCTAGTCGATGGATTTTCTAGATGAGTTCGTCTAGAACCAATCATGAGTTTTGTTACAATGTTTTCGTTCGATGATGGAATGGAAGTTCTGGAATCCCGTTCATGGATTGATTAATTTTGATCTAATTGATTTCATTTTTACATTCTGTTTATGTTTTAGTTCTATCACTGAAAAAAAAAACCCATATTTTCTGTTTTACTGTTAATTCGGACCCGCTGCGAATTCGTTGGGAAAACGATCTAGGTTTCCATTATACTGCAAATTTATATTCATCCTGATTATTTTGTAAGACTACAATAAATCTCTACCAAGTCCCAACAAATCAAGGATTATAGAGTTTTTATAAATCCACCTAATCAAATACGAATCTCATTTTTTTGCTTAAATTGTAAGAAAGTATTTGTTAGACTAAATCGACATACAATTTAATATTATCAATAGGATCATTTTCCACTTCTCCTCGTTACTTTTGTTTCTCAATGAAATCGCAAACTTAATTTAATTAATTATTCAATCTTAAATGTTTTTTTCACTTGGAAACAAAGTTGTACCTCAAACTCACGATTTTAAGTAAACTCGTGACAATGATGTAAATTTGTATCATCAATTCAGACCATAAAATTGTAAGAGTTTACTTTTGTCTTTAAATAGATATTAATAATGTATAATTAAATAATTAAAATGTAAAAAATAATAACAATTTGATTTAAATATTTTTTTGAATCCAAATAATTGAAATTAGATCCATCACTATTCATAATTTAGCATACTTAACAAAAAAAATTCTATAAGATTCATATATAAAGCCACTGAGTATAATCAAATCAAAATAGCTCAAAATGCAAAGGTTGATTTTAGTGAATAAAAATCCACCTAAGTATCGTGAGTCGGTTTTTTGGCCTAATATGCAAGAAAGAATCTGTCAGATTACATGAATGAACAATTTAATATTGCTAATATGATCTCTCTCTCTCTCTCTCTCTCTCTCTCTCTCTCTCTCTCTCTCTCTCTCTCTCTCTCTCTCTCTCTCTCTCTCTCTCTCTCTCTCTCTCTCTCTCTCTCTCTCTCTCTCTCTCTCTCTCTCTCTCTCTCTCTCTCTGAATCAAATGCTAAAACTAAATAACAATTCAAAATTATAAATTGTTTTGACACATTGTCACAAACTAATTGAGGGTTTGTTGCTTCTTATTAGATGTAGAAGTGATATATTACTTTATAGGTAGATTTCATTGGCATTATAACATTCCTTTAATTTAACATAATTAAGACTCTAATTAAGTATTAAAGTGATTTTAAAAGAATAAGAATTTTAATCACTAGGGCTCAAAGAGTTATTATAATTCAGAGTTGTGAAGATTTTTAAGTGATTTGAAGTTAAATTGTTGATCACACCCAAGAAAGTAACATGTAAAAATTTTGTTATCTCTTTAAATCAATGAGTTATCATAATTCAAAGTCAAAATGATAAATTGTCACAAACTAATTAAGGGGTCATTGCGATTTTAGCATACATATTGTTTAATTAATTAAGTGTTGATTATTAGTTTGTATATGATTATCTCAGTATACATATTCTGATCAAATGATATTTATAAAGTGGCAAAAATTATAAAATCAAACTTAAATAGGTAGGTCTTAAAGAGACATGTATCATGCTATAGGAGACTAACATAATGTGAAAACTCCAAACACAATTAAAAGTAAAGTAAACTCAAAACCTAAACTATTAAAATGACGCATTTAAAAACTCAAAACAACACATATGAACTCATTCACTAGTACAAAAAAGAGCTTTTAGACCGTTTCGTTTAGGTGGAGTATTGAGGCTTGAGTCTAATAAGTATGACTGGTGGCAGTTTCGTAAATATATAAAGAACGTTTTAGACTGGATTATAGAGGATTAGATCTAAAAAAATATGACCAGTGGCAGTTCTGTAAATATATAAAGAAATTTTTAGACCGGATTATAGAGAATTAGGTCTAAAAAGTACGATCGGTGGCAGTTCCATAAATATATAAAGAACTTTTTAGATAGAACTTGTAAAATATGAGGTCTTAAATGTCTTACTTTTAAGATCTAATAGTTTAAAAGTCCGGTCCAAAAAGTAGGACCGATAATAGTTTTGTAAATATAAGAAAAGTCTTACTTTAAGACCGGATGTTTAAAAAATCCGGTCTAAAAATTCTACCTTTAAGACTGGATATTGAAAAAGTCTGGTCTAAAAAATCTAAAAGATGAATCTTCTATTTTCCCGTGCCGAAAATTGAATTTCGCTCTCTGAACCTCTCTTCGACCTTATAAATCTCGCCTCATTCTCTCTTCAACCTCGTCTCATCTCATCTCAAGGAACTTGGTCACAAATTTTCTAACGCCACGAAAAGTGGTCTCGCATCTTTTGCTCTCATGGTCTCTTGTTTTGGTTCTAGCTTCTCCAGGTTCGCAATTTTTACTTTGTCTTCTTCGATCTATTTCATTTTTGCTTCTTCAACTTGGAAAATCGCAAGATTGAAGAATCAAGATCGTCGACCATTTATATATATGCAGGAAGAACTGGACCATCTTGGTGTTAATTATCACAGTTGTTTCAAAGTATACTATGTCCTAAATCAGGTTAGTTTCTAACTTTCCATATCATTTCAAAGAGAATTCAAGTTTTCATCCTTCATTGAATTAGGATAACCTAACTTGAATGATGAAATGATGTGATCTGTGCAGCCTCCAGAAGGATGGGATGGTGGTGTTGGATTTGTATCAAAGGAGATAATTCAAGCAGAGGATATCAGGGTTGGCAATAATCCTCTAAGCTAATCTCTTTAGATAGCTTCTTTGTGTTATCATAAAAGGAAGGTTATTGATTAAGAGGATTGTTTGTGAAATTTGCAGATAGTAAGGTGTGGCCCACTGCCCATGAACAAGGCTATGGTTGTTTACCTTGATGCCCTTGGATATGACCCTGATATGCTGCTCTCCCCGACAAATTTCTGATTTCCAGTTTTTTTTTTATTTATTTAAAGAAAGGGACTTTTAAGACCAGATGTTTTTTCACATCCGGTCTTAAAAGTCCCTTCTTTTTTTTTTGATAGAAAGGGGCTTTTAAGAACGGATGTGTTTTCACAACGAGTCTTAAAAGTCCTTTTTTGTGTGTGATAAAAATGGACTTTTAAGACCTAATATTTTAAAAGTCAAATCTTAAAAGTCCAACATTTAAGATCACATATTTTAAAGGTCCGGTCTAAAAAGTATTTTTTTTTAAGACTGGTTGCACATCTGGTCTTTCCTGTATCGAGACCGGTCCTAGATCCGGTCTTACGAGGCGTTTTTTGTCCGGTCTTAAAAGTTTTTTTGTACTAGTGATTTTCCTATTTTTATGTTCTTAATGATTGCTTTTTGGGCCTAAAGGTAGGGGTGGATATATCAGACAATTCCATATCCCCATTATCAGTCAATGGAGTGTTGTCTCTCTTTTTTCCTCTTTGAAGGAGTGGTTGAAGATCAAGACGATTGAACTACTAGAAGGTCATCATTGTTTTGAACTTTTTCTGTAGACATCAATGCCATCAAGGAACTTGAGGCATGTGTTCTACTCCGGAGGGTTGGAAAAAAAGAACTAAGGAATAAATGAAATGGAAAATAGATGAATAAATAATCAAGTACTCAATCACAATATGTGCTAGTATCAACTAAACCATTTTCTCACCGTTAATTCTAAGTATGTGAACCGTTACAAAATCTCTTCCTTCTAAAAAAATTGCAAGCCCATACTATTAGATAGGTATTTAATGTTGCTACGTTTGACTCTAAGCCCAAATTTAATCAATTCTATGGCCTTGCATGAAGAATACGACAGTCATAACACAGAAAGCATAGAAAACCCAAAACTCAAAAATCAAGTAGGCATGGATCACAAAGCTCCTCATCGACCAAAATTATGCCGACTTTCCATACATCAAGAGGTGATGCCTTCTTAGTCATCCTTCAGTTCCTGATAACTCGAACAATGACAGTCCAGGTATCCTTGCAGTCGTCAATATCTCGAATGAGTTCATAAGGGCGACATGTTATGATATGGGGGTGAAGAATTGAGATCACGTACAATAGAGAATGGAGAGCACAAAATAGGATACATTAATGACATAAATATATAAGCATTACTATAATCATTGGGTCAACTATATTTCTTATAAATTAAGCTTTTTGCAGATTTAATTTTTAATTATGATTGTGATAACTCTTTGATTTGCGAGCTAAATTATTATTATGATATCTCCTTAAATCATGGGGGCCAACTAATAATTTATGGATATAAAATATTAATATTGAATTATAAAAGAGAGAGAGAGATAAATAATTTTGGTAGCCAAAAGATAGTTATAAATATGGATATTGCTATTTATTGGGGTCAAAGTAAATGAAATACACTAGTGGTGTCGGTATAAAAATAACTATTTTCTCCAAAAACAACGATTACGCACAAAATAATTTTTAATCGCGTTATTATAAGTATTATAGAAGATCAAAAGATATAGATGTCACCAACAAAATAAACTAATTTGAACATCCATTTTATTATCTTTGATCCTAAATATAAGATATAGTTTATAATACAATTTGCATTACAAACTACATCATATATTTAAAGGATAAAGTGCCTTAAATACCTTGTGGAAGTTTTTCGGGAAGCTTTTGGTAAGACGGAAGTTTTTTTTTTGGACAAAAAAATGCGAAGTTTTATTTGAGGAGCGATTTTGCGCGAAAGTTTTCATTAAGGAGCGATGTTGCCCCGAGAAGTTTTCACTAAGGAGTAATTTTGCCCTTACGTCCCCAAATATTAAATTTGCCTATTAAATCGATCAAATCCACACACGTGTTATCTTGAAAAGGTCAAACTTGGAGCCCGAGAAAGAGATCATTGAGATGTTGAGCTTAAAGTGCCGTAGAATTTATGAAACCGAAGCTGATCGAAAAGGATTTGAAAAGGTCGATTGTCACAAAACCCAAAGGCATCACTTATGATCTAAGCGAATGATCGTCTATACAAACGTAAAAATTATCACTATTGATTTGTTTTACTAAACCAATTTTGGAACAATTCATTTCTCGTTTGGCATTTCATTTGCGTTTTGTGATGACCTTTCGGTCCTTTGATGAGTTCGACTTCACAAATTCGTCTTGAGTTCAACATCGAAGGATCTCCTTCTCGACTCTAAGTTCGATTTTTCAAGCGTACATGTGTGGTCTTTGATCGATTTAATAGTCAAATTTAATATTTGGAGACGAAGGGAAAAATTGCTACGTTTTGTAAAAAAGGGGCAAAATTGCTCTTAAAGTAAAACTTACAGGGCAAAATTGATACTTCTGTGAACTTCCGTGGCATTTTTTGTCAAAAAAAACTTCCGCCTTACCGTCTTTCCGATCAAAAACTTTTATGGCATTTAAGACCCTTAACCCTATATTTAAAACTGGAGAAGTATCATACCATAATATATTTTTAGGGGTTTAAACTTCTCATGTTGCATGAGAAGAAGAAGATTCCTACATACACATAAAATAGTGGGACCCACATATATATAATGCTAATTATATATATATGTGGGTCTCACCATTTCATATGTGTGTGACATGAGAATACACTTCTCTTACAACATGAGGAGTATTTTTCCCATATTTTTAACCCAAAATATGATTTTGTTACAAGTGAGCTCAAAATTTTTTCTACACAACAACGTAACATACTTGAAGTAACATACTAGAGGGCTCTTGATTTCATGCCTCTCATTTGAACCATTACCGTCATCATGGTAATCATCCTATTTTGTATTTTTTTTAATGAGCGGATAATTGCACGTATAAGTTGTCTACATTCGACAGAAAATTATAATTAATAATTAATTAATAAAAAAAGAACCACAGGTTGTGATAATATACACAAGTACATGTGTGTGTTTGTGAGAGATCAAAACTGGGGGAGAGGGACAGTGTGACATTGAACATTGAAGTGATGGTGGAATTGGGAGGAAAGGGCCAAAGAGAAGCCTTTATCGTCCCACCATTTATGAGCTTGAAGAGACACTGTGTAAGTAAAGCAGATACAGAGAATATGAGCTAGAGAGGGATGACTGTTGTTTGAGGTTGTGGAGAGAGTGTGGTTGCAAGCTGTAGGGTCTCTCTGAATTGAAGAAGCTTTGTCTCTCTTTCTCCTCCAATTGATGGGACATTAAATGCAGAGCCACCTTCCAATTAATGACCCTCTACATATTGGCAGGCCCTCTCATTAATCCCCTCCATTAATTCCCATTCCTCTCTCTCCTCCCCTCCTGACCCCACTCTCTCTCCTCCCTCCGCCACCCTCACCGTCTCCGATTATCTTTCCACCAATCATCTCTTTCCACGTATCCCCATTTTTTTTGGCCTCCTTATCTCCTGCTGTATCTCTCCGGTGACAGCAGTGCCTCCGGGTCGCCGCACCTCAGCCGGCTCGACGAGAAAGCTGCTGCTCCCACCGCCGCCATTGCCGCCGACGACCTCAGGAACATCGGGCTTGCTATTGACTTGCTTCTCCGAGACGAGCTCCTCCTCCTCCTCCTCCGTTGTATGACCTCATGCTTGACTCCGACAGAGGGAAGAACCCTCGTCTCCGGAAGAACGGCGACTTCATCCCTCTGTAGTATCTGAACGAGAACACTCTCGACTTTCCCAACGATCCAAACGGTGATGGTCTTTTGCTCCAGAAGCTGCTGCTGCTTCCCCTTCGGTGGTACCGCCACGGCGACGCCGTCGCCGGCTCCATAACCATTCTATCCGACGCCAAGCTACGTTCGAATCCGAACGAATAGGACCGCTTCAGGAGGAAATCACGACCACCGTTGAATCGATCTTCCTCCGGATTCGCGTGGTTCGTTCTTGGCGATTGCTCTTCGTTACACGGAGTGATCTCCGACACCAGAGAATGAGCCCCCGGCGGTGGAGCTTCGACCAGAGGGTCCATACTTAATCTATGCAAAACCGTGTCGTCGTCGAGGGTCGGCCGAATCCTCGCCGCCATCATTGGCGTGAACGGGGACTCCGTGCACAGAACTCCGGCGCGGCAGAGTGGGCAATTGGCGTGCGACCTGAGCCAAACGTCGATACAATCGAGGTGAAAAGTGTGAGAACAAAACGGCAGCGTTCGGACGTACTCATCATCTTCGAACTCCAACAAACAAACCGCGCAATCGCGTCGAGACTCTTCGAATTGATCCTTGGATTTGGCGGTGTAGAGGTAAAAAGGTATGGTCTTGATGATGGACTCGTCGAGGCCATAAGGGGAAAACATGTAAGGGCCATCTGTTGGCTCAAAAGGAGAATCATAAGGAAGTGAATCGAGGTCACCGGAGGAGGACGGGAGGTAGGAACGTCGCCTACGGCGGCGCCACCGTCGAGTGAGGCGGATTATCGGAGGTATGAGCCGGCGGGAGATTAGGCGGGAATAGGTGACGACAAGGAAGGCGGCGGCAACAACTACCACCATTGCGATCAGAGGTGGACTGAAGTCAACCGACAGCTTAGAGGGCAGGGGTGATTCTTTGCTGACAGTTACCGGAAGCAGAGTCGGGGCCGATGCCGGAGAAGGAGATGGGGCCAAATGGTGGAAGCGAAGAGGATGGGGTGGCTGAGAAGGAGCTGAAGAAGAAGACGACGACCACGACGGTGGAATCATCATCATCATGAGAATGATCATGAAGTTTCTGAGAGAGGTAAGAAATAGGGTTTTTGATTCTTTTAAGGGTAATAGAAACAGAGAGAGATAAAAGAGAGACACTGTAGAACTGGGTTCGTTGATTTAATGCAAAGGTTGACTGAAAGTGTTTATTTTGCTTGCTCTGTTTTTTTCCTTATTTTTTTCCCTTACGTCTTTGATTCTTCAGGTTGTACAGGGTGTGGAGAAGAGAGAGAGAGAGAGAGAAGAGAGAGAGAGAGAGAGGGAGAAGGCTATGTAGGACTGTGAAAGACACGTCAACTTTGGTGAATTTAAGGCGAGGAGCTTTTTTGCAGTGGGGAGATACCAATTTTCCAAGGAATTTAAGCCGAAGACACGTCATTGATGATGGTACAGTGCTAAATTATTTAGCACTGTATTAAATATTTATTTATTTAATTTCCCTCCCCTTGGTAGTATTAAATATTTATTTCCTTTGACCCTACATTAATGGCTGCTCCTGTCCACTAGTGCTTAAATCACCTCATTGGTCAGTCTTATTGGTACTCACCATTGCAAGCTTAGCAACACATTCAACGCCCCATTTAATGAAAATTAGCATTTTTAAAATATTATTAATATCTTCTTTAACCAGTGTGGTTTCTTATTTTCAATTCAATGCTAGTAACTGAAGTTTTGAAACTATTCTATCATATTAGTTAGCTTAGCTTAATGATTATAGAATGAATTATTAATTTTGTTCTCATTTATAAATAAGTATCTTTTAATTCTTTTTTTTTTCTCTATTTTCATTGGTACAAGTAATATGGATAAAATTATTATAATCTCATTTATTATCCTAAAACTAAACCTATAAACAAGACCAAATTTTTAGTGAAAAAGAACTTATAAATGTGACTAAAAATTTTAGTCAAAAGAGACTTATAAATAGGATGATAGTGATATAAATAAACTAAGTTTTAACAAAATTTATACTATACTAATTGGATGCCAGATGTAAACCGTAAGCACAATTAAAAAATTATATAGAAGGGAATTGAAAATGGGTCCATCAGAATTTGAGATCTGTCTTTCATTGGACATTGGATGGATTTGTTCGTTCACTTTTTAATATGGGGAGGGGGGGGCGCGAAAGGAAAAGTGACTGATCCAATAGCAATCCAAATCAAGTGAAGCAGAAGTTGCTCTGTGGCGGGAAATCAGCTTTCTAGGAAAAGCAAGGGGAAAACTGAGGTGGACAGAGCAAGCCAGGCTGAGAAAGCATGGAATCATCCATGCTAAATTTTAATCAAAATGCAAAATCAAGTAAATAAAAAAGGACATAATAAAGGCAATTTCATTCAAACTGTTCAAAATCTGGAATGGATCAAAAAGCAATGAATCATACATAGCTTTATTGCCAATTCCATCATCCAAACTCATCCACTAAAATACTCTCTGTTCTTTTTTTTTCCCCCATCTGGTATCCACTAATCTAATCAATCTCGCTAGGGCGCGCAAGATCTAGTTATGGTGGGTGAATTTTCAATGAGGAGGCTCGAACTCGAGCGCTTACTTAGCGTCTATGCCCGCTACCACTGTACCAATCCCGTTGGTTCCTCGATGTTATACATAAATATTTTAGGGTAATCATATCATGTTTATTATAATTAAGTATAATTTATCTCGTTTTCTTGTTCCACCCAAATTAGTTAAAGCAATACTTGTGTTAAGGACCAGATAAGCATCAAGAAGTCAAAACAGTCCCATTCCAGGCTTCCGTCCAGTTCCTTTTAAAGGTGTTGGTGTGAAGTAAGAACAAAACTCAATGATGGGAACACTGCCTTATAAATTGACCCACAGTCACATACTCCAAAAGCCTGATTTTGCTGTGCTTGTTTGTGGGTGTGATTGTGTGTTTCTTAATTAGAAAACAAAAAAACAAAAGACAAGAACAAATGGAAATCTCATTGTATTAGTATGTGGTGCTCCGACGAGACCTGATTGACACTTGGCCCCTTGGAAGCGTGATTACACAAGGCTGCCATGCTTCTGTGTCCACCATATCCTCACACTGTGGATTACTGCAGCCCCGAGAAAACAGATTCAATGCATAAGGTTAGGTTTCTTGTTTCTTCTTACAAGTGACATTAGGTGCTATGCTAATAGAAATTGTATTTTTTTAAACCCCAAATCGTCAATCTCTGTCTTTTGGGTAATGAGTTGCAGTTCTCTTAATTTAAGATCTTCTAATTCAATAACCTAATTGGATCTGTTGGGGTTAACGGTGACTTATTTTCTATATGACTTTTTTAAAAGTACAGTAAAAGAAAAGTCAGATTGTAAATATGATTTGCATTTGGATTGATGATGGTAGAAATGACAGACATTAAAAAACAAAGAGCTTTTTAGAAAAGGCTACCCATAAAGTTTTTTTTTAGCTGACTTTTAAGAGCCTTTTTTTAACTCCAAAAACTCTATTTTTGACTTTTTCCGATTGCTATTTTTTTTAAGCTTTAAGCTACTTAAAAGCTTTCTCTAAACAGGCCCATTGTATTATAGAGAAAGAAAGAAAGTAGAATTCTGCATTTGTGGTGGGCTGGTAGCGACCGACAGAGCTAGAAGCTCATTGTGGCATTAACATTATCTCGACAACTATGATTTCTACTGCAATGAAAGAAAGTAAGCGTGTTTATATAAGTTGTAATCTTCCCGGAATTCCTCATCCAACTTTCGCTAGAGACCCTGTTCTGTTTTACATTGCGCCAAAGTATGACTTCACTTTCATCGATCAACTTCCTTACTCTTTCTACCGAAAGAATGGCCGTATTCTCTCTGTTCCTCTTGTTCCTGGTTTTTTTCCCCCTTTTTCTCTTCAAGAAATAACTAGATTTTCATTTGTGGGTCAATGGGTTAAAAAAGCAAGATGCAGAGGAGTTGGATAATAATCAAACCAGAGTTGGAGAAACTGTAATGTGACCAGTTTCTTGGAGGAGCTACCCTGGGAGTGTGGTTTCTTGCAATTACCGGTGAACGGTGATTATCGGAGAAGGAAGGGGGAGAGAGGAAAGGAAGAGTTAATAATATAATATGGAGATGGAGTGAGGTGGGAAGGGATTGTGGATTTTGGATAATGAAGTGGCATGTGAGAATGCCATGTATACCCCTCGTGTTTTAAACTTGTGGGTAAAATTATGGCCGAAAATTTTCAGACGCGCAGATAATTTTTTGGTGAAAACTTTCAAGTTATTTTTGCCTTTTAACCCTATAATAATTCAGTCTTTTGTACAATCACTCTCTTTCTCCACAGCACATCCCATCTCTTATACAGTCATTTTTTTTTTTTTTTATGTCAAAAAGTTTTGGAGTGGTTGGCGTCAAGATCTCTCCAACTAAAGCGCAAGACAAGATTTTTCTTTGAGAAGCTTAATTTAACTTACGAGATCGCCTACCAAAGGAGTCCCAGCGATGACAGCGGGAATCGAACACACATCCCTTTGAGACTTGAACAAATCCCTTACCATCTATGCCAACTCTCTTTGGCCTTATACAGTCATCTTTATTACTATATTTTTACCATATTTATTTTCTTATTCTTTCTTTTTTACATTTTTCTTTATTATAATAATTTCATTATTTTTTTCTCTTATTCCCTATATCCTCATAAAGAAAGATATTTTAGTTTAAAATGATTATAATTTTTATAATTTATTGTTTTTAACCAATGTTTTGAACAACGAAATTTGGTAAAATGTTCCTTATAAAAAGAAGTGTAAAGAGTACATAGTAGAAATACACCCACAAGTTGTGTGTGTGTGTGTGTTTGATTTTATAAAATTAGAGAAGTGGGGTTAAAAGTTTTTAATTAATTTTTCTTATCCTTTTATCTTACATTTTCTCTCTATTAAAAATTTATAACTCCACTTTTTAAATTTTTTAAAATCCAACTCATAAATTTTTTACCTCCTCTTCCCTTTCCTTCAAATCCCTTGTACCACACAGCTTTAAAGTTAAAGTTTTTTTTTTTTTTTTTTTTTTTTTTTTTTTTTTTTGGGGTTCTGACAGTTCTTTTTAAAGTTAAAGTTAATATACTAGAGAAAATTGTGAAGTAATTTAACGCACAAACTTTTAAAATTAGTGTGATGTTACATTTTTCAGCAATAAATGTTAAACAACTATTAGTTGTAACTGGATATTTTTCTCACCAACGTTAAAAAAAGGGGCAATTATGGAACTAGTATTAAAAGTTTATATATTAAAGTGATACACTAGTTTCTTAGGTTGCTTGTTGTTTCGCAAATACTCTTTGGGGCAAGAAAATATATTAACCTGTATTTTTTGGGAAAATTACGTGCAGGTCCCAAGGAACGAAAAAAATTACAAAAAAATCTCTTGAAATTATAAAATTACACAGAAGTCCCAAGGGACTTTTTTAATATTATTTGTATGGAAATAAAATCTAGATTTTTAAATGTTGTTGTAAATACATGCATTTCCTATTGTAAATATGACTTTTTTTCATTGTAAATGGCCAAATTTTAAATTTTGTTGTAAATACAAAGACTTCCTGTTGTAAATCTAGGCTTTTTCTTTGTAAATGGCCTCTACGTTCAAAATCCAGGTATTTAAACGTTGTTATAAATATAGCCATTTCCTGTTGTAAATATGACTTTTTCTGTTGTAAATGTCCAGATTTTAATTTTTGTTGTAAATACAGCACTTCCTGTTGTAAATCTAGCCTTTTTCGGTTGTAAATGACCTCTCTACGTTCAAAACCCAGGTGTTTAAATGTTGTTGTAAATATGAGCATTTTCTATTGTAAATATGGTTTTTTTTGTTGTAAATGGTCAGATGTTTAAATGTTGTTGTTAATATATGCATTTCCTGTTGTTAATACAAATAATATTAAAAAAGTCTCTTGGGACTTATGTGTAATTTTGTGATTTCAAGAGACTTTTTTGTAATTTTTTTCGTTCTTTGGGACCTATGCGTAATTTCCCCCTTTTTTGGGATAAATATTACATTAAAAAGATGAAAGGAGTAGAATAATGTGAAAGACAACTAAAGTAGTACTCCCTTCCCTTCGATTCAAATTATGGGACAACATTTGAGAGTTAGCTTTGGTTCTAATTATAGGATAACATTCGAATTTTTGTCAATTCCTTCCTAAAATACCTTTGAATTTCTTCCTAAGATACAAATGAGGGATTATGTGAAATCAACAAGGTAATTGAAGTGTAAAATTTATATAAAGGGATTATAGGAAAATGAGTAAAATTATGTAATTTAATTCTTATCCTTAATTCCTCCAAAATTGGTTAAATATGTCCTATAATTAGGACCGATAAGATAGTATAAAAGATGAAAACAAACATAATAAAACTAAACAATCCGGTAGCACCTGCACCTGCAATATCAGTTGGCTAGCGAGCACCTTCCTAAAACAGATGAAATCCCAATGGCATATTGAGGAGGATCAGGGCTACGATGTTGCTGTTGGAGAAAAAGAAGCATTCCATTTTTTTTTTTCGGTTGCCCACCTGGTTCACCGGAGCTTCGCCCCGACTAATCATGATCTGCGTCGCGCACCTGGCTATGTTGGGAGAGTCTCCCAACGGGGGTTTTTTTTTGCATTCACAAGGCTCGAACCCAAAACCTTATTTAAAAGACAAGCCGCTTACCACTTGAGCCAACCCCATTTAAAAATGATCATTAGGCTGAGATGTAGAGGCGAGCTTGTAGTTGAAGAGAGGACTTGAGTTAGGCCCATACTACATGGGCTCTTGAGAGGGTGTAAAATTTAAAACACGGACCCTATTTGTTTTGTTTTGAAGGAGCCAGAATCTAAAATTCTCAATCAAGGGTTTAAGCATTATGCTTCTGCAGAGACGATTCCTGTTTCCAGGAATATTCAAGCAGCTCAAATCTCATGTCGCTCAGCTTGTAATTCGAGCTATCTCGTCGGCGACAAGAACGAGCTCAAGCTTGACTTCTAGATTCTGATTCCACCTTCCTTCCTTAGGTAATAAAGCAGATTTTATTTGACGCAGTTACTGTAAAATCTTCAAATTCTAATTATTCTCTCCTGACATTCATCGTGTGAAATACGAAGATAAATTATTTCTCTATATTTTTTTTTTCATGATTTGGTAATTCATCAATATGCGAACGGACTGGGTTGCTTCTTTCTTTAGTCTCTCTTATCCATGTTCTTCGTTTTTTATAATTAGATTAATTGAGGTCACTAGCATAATGCAAATCTTCGTTTGGACAGTCAGGGACTTCTTTCCGAACGAAATTACTCACCCCGATCCTTGCCCTCTCTGATAAACTCTTCAAGCAGGTTCACATCTTATGACTTATATTACCCCTTTCTTATACAAGGGGCATTTTTATTGACACTTGGTTTATTTTGTGTGTTGAGTTTACAATCACATTCCTGTCAATGGCGGCTCAACTCCTTAAGCGTTTTCCCTTCACATCCCAAGCTCGCAAATCCTCGTCCCTCTTCTGTTGCTCTTCATCAACACCTTCCTCCGGTGAGGCCTCCACGACTCTAAGTGTCGTGACCACCGCCGTTTCTATCCTCAACCACCATCGTTCCAAGTCTCGCTGGAGCTACCTCCGTTCTCTCTGCCCCGATGGCTTCGATCCTGATGATTTTTCTCAAATCACCCTCCACCTTAGGAACAGACCCCATCTCGCATTCCAGTTTTTCACCTTTAGCAGATCCCTCTGCAAACACAACGTCGCGTCTTATTCCACTATCATCCACATTCTTGCTCGTGGTCGTCTCAAATCGCATGCTCAGGACGTCATTCGGATGGCTATTCGAGCGTTGGAATTGCAGGAGGACGATGATGAAAATAATCCCAGGTCAGCACCATTAAAGGTATTCGAGAATCTTGTGAAGACTTATAAAGATTGTGGTTCTGCTCCATTTGTGTTTGATTTGTTGATCAAAGCTTGTTTGGGATCAAAAAGAATTGACCCTTCAATTGAAATCATGAGATTGTTACAGTCCCGTGGGATTAACCTGAATGTCAGTACCTTGAATTCTCTGATTTACTGTGTTTGCCAACGTCGAGGGATTGAAGCAGGATATGAAATTTACAGAGAGGCCTTTCGGTTAGATGAGGATAGCGAGAAAGATATGAAGAGGGATGTTAGAGTTATCCCAAACGTGCATACTTATAACACATTAATGTTATGCTGTTATCAAAGCGGTTTGATTGAGAAGGTGAAAAAGATTTGGGACGAAATGGTAGAATTGAACTGTGTTCCCAATCCTTATAGCTATAGTGTATTGATGATATTTTGTCTAGAAGGGAAAATGGAAGATGCTGAGAAGTTGTGGCAAGAAATGAGAACTAAAGACTTGGAGCCTGATGTAGTGAGTTATGAAACCATGATTGTTGGATTTTGCAAGGCTGGAAATGTTGAGAGGGCTGAAGAATTTTACAGAGAAATGGCAGTGAAAGGTATAGAAGGTACATGTGCAACTTATGAGCACATCATCAAAGGATACTGTGATATAGGAGACGTAGATTCTGCAATTCTCGTTTATAAGAATATGTGTAGGAAGGGTTTTAAGCCAGAGGCTTTAACCCTTGATTTGATGATTAGGTTGCTTTGTGATAATGGTAGGGTTGATGAAGCAGTGAAGTTTCTGAGGAATGCAATGGATAAACTTGATTTGTTTCCCAAGGGAACGAGTTATGAGGCCATGATAAAGAGGCTATGTTATGAGGGAAGGATGGAAGAAGCATTGAAGCTTCAGGCAGAGATGATAGGGAAAGGGTTTGAATTAAATTCAGAGATCTATGGTGCTTTCATTGATGGGTATATGAGACAGGGGAATGAGGAAATGGCTGGAGCTTTAAGGAAAGAGATGCTGCAAATTCAGATGCGTAACTAAGTGACTACTGATAATTATGGTTTGTCTTTGAAAGTGAAGATTGGTTGAAATGGAAGGCTGGTCGGTCTTGTGGCATGTTATGCTGAGCCATGAAAGTAAAAAAGTGGTTTCATGCCAAATATTCAGTATTTAGATTTTAGTGTTGGAATTAAAGAGGAGCTGAACTTATGTTTCCCTCTATAATTTATTCAGAAAAAATGCACACCAAAGAGAGTGGAACTCTTAAATATGTGAGACAATCACCAAAGAGAGTGGAACTCTTAATATGTGAGACAATCTAAAATGATTTAAGGATCAGAGGGTGGTAGCAGGTTAAGCAGGAAGGAATATCGAAAGAACCAAACGAATCTATGATTTTCTTTATAATTTTAACTAGCATTATAAATTTTGACTTAAAAAAACTACGTAGCATCCTTATTATTTGTTTTAAAAATATATAATTCTTAACAGACCAAACAATCCCAAATAAATAAAAGAAAGTGAATTAGTATTTTTGTAAGTCGTTTCTTCTCACACCACTCTCCAAATAGGATTAAAAATCAATCTTACTTCAAGACTATAAACTGTTGTCGCCTTATTAGGCTTCCAGTTCCTCAACTGAGGGTTTTGTACAAGCCACTGTTGTAGAGAATTTTAATATAATATTTGATTAACTGTTTAAGGATGTGCATCTCTGAAGAGGGAATTGAGAGAGGATGATGGAGAACACTCTTCAAATTTTTAAGCAATAAAAAATAATGTTCGATTTTGATTTCTGAGTGAAGGTCAATTTTTTTGACTTCTGAGTCACCCGTTAAATCGTTAGGAGCAAATGCCCTGAAATTCTGACAGCTTCAACATGCTCATCTAATGGCACAAAAACACAACTACCACTTGCTTAAGTTAAATGATGTTTTGTTTTTATAATTCTGAAAGTTGGGATTTGGTCTTTTATACATACAAAAGGCATCGTAATCATAAAAAAATTTAATTGAGATTCTTTATTATTATTAAGTATTGATGATTAATTTTAAGAGAGTTCTTATGAACAAATCGGTACACCCCGGATATCGCCATCTTATTAAAATGTTTCAGATCTTCTCTTGTCTGAAGTTTAAATTCCAAGCAGACGGCATACAGAATCAAGTCTCCTTTCTGAGTTTATTATGTTAACAAATTCTTTTTACAACTCCTTGGTAATTTCATACATTTGACCAGTATCACATGGTAAAAAATACTTTCTTTGATATTTGTTGGTATTCAGACTATTTCTTATAAATGCTTGTCTTTCTTTTACTTCTTCAGTAGGTTCTCTCATCATATACAACATGCAAACATTTCTTATTTAATGTGATTTTGTCTTGGACAAAAAATATCCTAATTACTTGATATAAGTCGATATATATATATATATATATATATATACACACACATTTATACACATGCAATTTTGCCCAAAGCATTTATTATCATTGAATTCATCAATTAGTCTGTTTTTGACCCCAAGTGCCTCCTCCTGCTACTGTTTTCAACACAGAACGAGTTAAAATATCAGATAAGAATAATTAGGTAATAATAGTTTGAGTTATTTGAAAACGTGCATGAGAAAAATCTTTTTCTCGGTTAAGTGTGTAATCTAGTCCTAAATAAAACGATGCCATCCTAGTAAAAGCAGAGTAGCAGACAGCTGATGTATGAAGAAGCTCTTCTTCACGATTTATCAGAGGAAAACCAGATTCACTAAATTTACTTGTCAAATAGCCACATCATGCAGCTGGCCACCTTAGTAAATGAAAATATACATAATTGAACTCAAAACATATGATGGCTTACTCCAAAAATTCCCTCCGCAACCCAAGTCCGCCCGTCTCCGCACGACCACTGAACCTATTGAAGCAGAATAATGTTGCATAAAACATTCCATGATTATCATTTCTCAGAAGCAACAAGTAACATTCCCAAATGTACTAATTCAGACGAATAAATTTGAGCGTTTAGATGCATTATCAATACATTCTTGAATACCCTAGCTAAAAAAAAAAAACCGAAATATCATACATCTGAAACTAATCAAGCCACAAATTGGCAAGACTAAGACGTGGGTACTGGCATACCAGAGTTGGATTGTCTCAAGTTGTGGAGGAAAACCAATCATTATGACCAAATTTCCTAAACTTATTTTGTCTATTTTCCATGTGATCTCAGAATTTATTCAAAATGACACATTCTCGTCCCTCCACAAATTGGGAACGACCAAACTCAGCTTACCACCCACTCCAAGCTCCCAAATGTACATATCATCTCTCCGACCTAAGTATGGACAAATTAAATGTGCAAGTCATCTATTCGCCTAATTCTAGATCGCATCAGCAGTTTTCAATACTATCCCTGCTGTTATTACTTACTCCCTCTGGTCCTTATTATAACGCACCAACTAACAAGTTTATTTGGCCCTTTTTATAAGGCACTTGCTTATTCCCAATGAGCATTAATTATATTTTTCTATGTCTGCCCATAATTAATAAGGGTAATGGGTGTAATATGATATTAGAGTTTAGTACAATTAGTAGAGGTAATATTAAAAATTACTTAGATTCTAGAACAACTTTATTGACTTTAACTGTTTTTATTGGTTTGTGAGAAAAGTTAGTTGGTGATGAATAAATGGTCCCGTGCTGTTAGGGTGTTCTAGTCAGCATGGAGTTTGTTAGAGAGGGCCAGGACTGAGGGGGGAAGGTTTGGTTGGAGAGCTCTAACAGTCTTGACAAAAACTAGAGTGTTTTTTATTCCTATTTTCTGGTTCAGTTTTCTTTCGAGCATGTAAACTGGAATCCGTTATATCATAAAATGACAGCAAAAAAAGGTGGATAAGTTACACTCTTCAACCAAGACTTACCATATGCATCAATTTGTTGTCAGTGATCCCAATTAATCTATAAATATCATATGCATCTAGAATTTAAGATCGAATGCAGGAGCTACCAGGTACATCACTCAAACAGAAGAACATGAATAAAAGAAAGCAAAGAAAGAAATTGGTCCGCGGAAAGCAGCATACCAATCCGTGAATTACGAAATCGTGAAAAACAATGCAGAAATGAAGAGATAATCTTCATCGGTTACACGGAGAATGTCAAAACAGAAAAAAACAGATTCATTAACTGAAAATTTTACAATGACTAGGACGAACAAAATTTGCTTCGTTACCTGGGAATCGGAATCTAGAGTTCAAGCTTGAGCTCGTCCTTCTCACCGACGAGATAGTGGAGGACGTAAGGGGTGACTCGAACTACAACGACCCAAGCACCGAACATGGCGACATGCGATTTCAGCTTCTTCAGCGCTGCAGCCTTGTCTGGCTTACGCATAAACATTCCTGGAAACATGGTTTCTTCGACGAAAATGTATCGTTTTCTCGCAGTAGCAGAATGCTTAAACCCTAGATTGGGATTCTAGTGTTCTTCTAACCTGTGAATGCTCCTTTTCAGACCCAACACATTGGGCCCGTTATTCATACCAAGCTACGAGCCCATCAAATATAGGCCCAATCATCGAGACACGAGCCCGACATGAGATTTTGCCAACGAAGGGCCTGAAAAGGGCACAAAAGCATTCTAGAATCATTTTGTATAATTTAAATAAAAAGAAAATTTGTATCAAAAAAAGAAAAAGAAAAAGAAAAAGTAATGAGGTTAGAACTTAGAACAGATTACTGGGAGGCACAAAAGCATTCTAGAACTAGAAGCATAGGCAACATATGATTGCTTAATGATTACAATGATCGGATTACTTAGTTTGTTTAACTGTCCAATCATTGTGTGAAGTTTCCGCCACAGCTAGAACACTATTCCTTAAATAGTTTATCAATAAAAATTGGTGAAATTGACCTTATGTTTAATTTATGATATGTTAAATTTCAGCAATTTTAAAAAAAACTTCCTAAACTGATGTGTAAGTATTACATTTCGTTCTTAATATAAAACATATTAAACTGAATGATCTCAATTTTAAATATAAGATACAATTTTCATATTGGTGAATTTTTTCTTTATTTACCTTTATTAATGCTCTCTCAATAATAATCACTGAGAGTAGGGAATGAGGGAATTAACAAAGATAACCGGGGTGTTCTATAAAATATATATTATATAACTAATCTATTAAATCTTATCAAATTAGATAAATATGTCTTATATCAAGGATATAGAGTAATTTTTATCATCTTTAAAACTTTACAATAAACTTTCATAATCTATGCAAATAGTTTAAACCTATCAACATTATACCCCCGGAATTGAATCCACATTACATGCTTATAATTATAAGCTTATTAGGTGCTTATACCTCTAGTTAGAGGTATAATCATATTTTTTTTAATATTTTTTTATTTATTTTATTTTTAAATTATATCTTTGATTTCGAGATTTTTTTTTTTGCACCAGTTTCTCAAATTAATTAATTTTCGATTCTGCATTTTATGTAACACCAAGTATTATGAAAATTAATTAATTTGAAACTGAAAAAAAAAAAAAAATCTCAAAAAGGAGCATATAATTTAAATCTAAATAAATACAATATATAAAAAAATTAAAAAATATATGCTTATGCCTCTAATTAGAGGTATAAACACCTAATAAGCTTATAATTATAAGCATGTAATGTGAACCCCCGGAATTCTATTGTAGTATGCATATAAGGTCCTCAAATTTTCATTTATATGCAGATAAACCCCTTATAATAAAACATTTTCATATAAATAATGAAAGTGAAGTATATTTTTAATCATTTTTTTATCTTTAACTTTATAAAATATACTTTTGATTCTATAATTCTAATATCGTTAATGTTACTATTAGAAAATGTTGACGTAGCAAATCAAATGATGATTGTATAGTTAAATGCTCTTAATTTAAATTTTAAAATATGTTCAAATTGAAAAATATCTAAAAACCTAATGAAGCTGTGAATATCAAAACCTCAATTGTATTAAAAGATTATTTTAATAATATAAATATATTAGTTTATTAATCTAAATATCAAAACCTGATTTCATTTCAGTGATTTGTTTGTTTAGTTTATCTTAATAATTTAAATATATTATGTCAAAACTATTAAAACCTAGATATACTTTTTAAATTTTGTATAATCATCACTTAAGTTTGTTGATCAATATTTTTTGTTAGCAACATTAACTGTGTTAGAAATATAGAACTAAAAATATATTTTATAAAGTTAAGGATTTAAAAGATATCTTATAAAACTTAAAAAACTAAAAGTATATTTTAGCAAATAATAAATCAAACTAACAGTATGAAAGCATAGATACAGAAGTTTAGGGAAGTTTATTGTAAAGTTTCAAAAATTAGGGTTTATATACGATAAAGATCAAGGAGGAATTTTTGTATAATTCAGCCAAAAAAAAAAAGTATTTTATCTTCCTTTTTCTCCTCTTCACTTTTTTTCCCTGTTCCAGAATAATCTGGATGAAGCACTACCAAGGAGATTCCTATTTCACTCCAGTACTACATGTTTATGCTTTTTAGCTTTAAGAAATTCCTATATGCGAATTACAAGATAAAAAAAATGTTCCTTCTTATCCAATCCCCAGCCTCCATACTAAGAGAAAGAGACGCAGTAAATTCTATAGCTGAAAATTGATGTAGTTTTCTACATTATATTATGGTTTAAGAAAATTTTCCATCAGTTCCCTGATTACTCCTCCCTCTTCCAAATCTTGTGCATGGAAAACTGAAATAATTGATGTTGGACTGCAGCTGTAGGAGATAAATGGAAGGCTAAAAAGAAGTGAGAAGAAAATAATTTCATTTAGTTTTGAAAAGGATAGATCAGAGAACAGCTTTTCACCTCAATCTCTTGAACATGCAAGTACAAGTTCTGCAGAAGATGACTTGGAAGAAAATACCCACACCCAAGATGACTTGTATGAACAGGAAGATTCCTGATGTTTCTGTTTCTGTACCAAAAGAAACAAAACGCAAAACAGTCAAAAAAAGAAAAAAATTCAAAGTTCAGAAGAGAATAAAGAAAAGAAGATGGGAAAAAAAGTAGTACCTGGACCTTAATTATAGGTTCCTTTGGGTTGCTCACTTGCTTGATTCTCCTGATCTTCAGTTATTCAAACAGGAGATGCTGATGAGCACTGACACAAAGCCACAAGGGTATTGATTCTCCTCAATCATTCAATCGTTCACCTCACCCATTATGTATCATCCATTCCCTTTTATTAAACCTTGTAGCCATTATGCACCCTGTTTTTCTGCTCTATGTCATGCTCAGATGGTGGTTGAATCAACTTGTTCATACATACATCTTCACTAATCTGTTAGTTTTTGGTTTAAAGTTCCGTTATTCAAGTGATTATCAATGGATCGTTACAATTTGACCCCAAAAGATTTGGATAGCTAGAATTAATAGTGTGATGCTTCACTTTGAAGGTTCCCAGATCCTACACTGTTCAGTCCAACTTATTATGCTATGAATATTAGAAGATATTTAATTCATGCAAGAATCATCTCCTAACATATACTTATGGGTAATAGGCATATCCTAGATGAAGATGCAAATGGAAGTGATCACAAAGAAGACAAGAATTTCTATCCCAAAGACTAAAGTTTGGAGAACCCCTGTTTAGAAAAGGGATTTATTCCTTTATTTTCTTTTCCTTTCAAAACTTTAATTTAGTTACAGTGACTCTGCCTACGTGTTATTGCTGCCAATCAACTTCAACTTTGAATTGCTTCTTCAAAAATGAAGAAACTATCCCTTGAATGATCTGCATACTAATCATTTCTTAATGGCAATGCAAATCAAAAACTTGCGCAACAGGTTGCAGGTTAACAAATATTCAGAAGACCATGTAAAGTAAAAATTGGTATATATTCTTCCGTGGGACAAGGCCTAATATACCTTATGCTTTGCTTAGTCGGCTTCTTGATTAACGCAGGGATTCCCAATCCCATGAACTCTATTTAGAATTCACCTGCCTTCCAGTTGCTTCAATCATAAGCCAATGTTCCCAATTTCAAACCACTACCTTCAAAAGCAGCCCTAATTACCCATCGAGCAACAAAAATCCACATCAAACCCTTCATATCATCCGTTAGTTTCAAAATGTATTCCTCAAAGGAACCTCATAAATACATAAACACGACCATGAAGAACAGTGAGATATCCCATTTCGGTCATCCTCAACACAAGCTGAGTTTCGAATACTCACAATTCCCATTCAAATGCGATGGCTGCAAGGAAGTAGGGATTGGCTCGCGCTACAAATGCTCCATTTGCGATTACGATCTTCACATGCACTGTGCGTTACCTTCACCTTCGATCTACCACCCATTCTACCCAAAATGTTCGTTCCAATTCCTCTCTCGGCCACCAGGAGACATACCGCGATTCTGCAACGCGTGCGAGAAGGGAATTTCAGGGTTCGTCTATCACTGCCCATCGTGCGGATTCGATCTCCATCCATGCTGCGCGAAGCTTCCAATGGTGCTGGACGATGGCGAATTGAAGCTGTATCTGTATCAGAAGGTGAGCTCGGCGTGTCACCGATGTGGGAAGAAGGGACGAAGCTGGAGTTACAGAACAAAATGCAAGAGCTACAATCTACATGTGGCTTGTGTGAGGGAGATGGTGGTGGAGAGCTGGCCTGAGATTTATACGGAAACAAAGAAAGGGAGCTACAGATTGGAGAATGAGGTTTCCAACTTGAAGAACACGTTTCAGAGCAGCCACAGTAGTAGCAGAAGCAAAGGGAAGGTGAGAAAGTGTTGTGAGATGGCGGGGATGGCTGTTCAGTTTGTTGTATCGGCAGTGCTGGGAGATCCAACGGTCCTCATTGGTGGAATCGTGGGGTCCTTGATATCACGTGCTTGATTGA
Organism: Acacia melanoxylon; assembly: GCA_019022615.1. NCBI lineage: Eukaryota > Viridiplantae > Streptophyta > Magnoliopsida > Fabales > Fabaceae > Acacia > Acacia melanoxylon. Next base: position 5,478,771 of record JAFJYJ010000007.1, read on the forward strand.
GTTACAGGCATCCCGTGGGTCTCCCGGTACTGTGGAGACACTTGCATAAACGTAACGGTACAAATATATCTTTATATAAATACCTCGCCTCTGTTGCTCAATGTGGTTTTAACTTGGAACTTTACAGAATTATGACGGATAGCACTATCTGTGTTCGGTATGAATTTCAAGGTCTTCATAAATGTAATTCCAGTGTTACTTGTTAGTATTATATATTGATCTTACAACTTTTCAAGTCTCCTTGTTAATATCAATTTAGGAGAAGTTTTGGAGTCTGGACCTTACCGCGCTTAGATTTATTTATTCATATAGACTAAAAGTTAGTTGATTACTTGGTTAAAATTGACGGACCACGAAGTCATAGGAGACTGATGACCCGTTTGGTATAAGGAACTCACAAGAGTTCCTGGGAATATAACACAGTTCCCGTTAGCAATACACGTTTGGTTGCGCCACTTCCCGTCAAACCAAGATCCCACCTTGCTCCATCTTCCCACAAACGTGGGAAATTAAAATCCCTCCAAAACTGGTGGGATTTGAAAATCTGCGGGAGACTGAATTAATGGGACAAAAAACCCACTCTGAAGGTGGTCTCTCGTAGCTTCTTCGAGCTCGGTTCTTCATCCCCAAATTGCTCTCCGATCCCTCCAAAGACGCAGTCACGACCCGAGCTCTCTGGTCTTCTCATTCCCAACGATGACAGTGAGACGACAACGTGAGCTTTAATCGAAGGAGTAGGCAAGCAAGATCGAATCGAGGTAAGTGAATGATTTTTTTTTTCATTGTGGGCTGTGCGTGTTAAAAACTTTCCTGAAGTATTGCTTCTTCTTGGAAAATGCAAACAGGAACCAATTGACCAGCAACTCAATCTATAAGTCAGACTCAATTGACTGAATGTAAAACAGTAAATAAGTACAAATAAAAGCAATCATCATGGATCAAGAAAGATAAGAAAAGACCTAAAATTTAATTTAAAAACTCCATAATTCAGTTACATGCAGAGACAAGTAACGTGCTAAATTCAAATTCTAGAACCTGGAAAATGCAAGTAGCTGCCAATTGACCAACAACTCAGCCTGCACAATATGACACGTAATATACTAAATTCAAATTCTAGAACATGGAAAATAGAACATCCCAGCGCTTTGATCATAAAAATTTAATTTGCAATCTAAACTTAAAAAACAATCGTAAAATCATACCACAGATCTCACAGGAATGTGTAATATAAACTTCAAAATTAAAACAGAATCATAAACAGATAATCTCACATGAAAAGATTAAAATCAAACTTCAAATCAATACCAAACAGCAAATCAAGAAGAGAAGACGAAGATAAGGATGTAGAGTGTCGAACCTTAACTGGAGAAGAACTAGGAGTAAGAGAAACAAATAGTTTAGGGAAAAAGCTAAAGAGGCAGAAAAAATTGCAGAGAGTAAAACCTGAAGCAGTGCGGAGATCGGTACTCTGATACCAATTGTAACATCAGCGCCTATTTCGACCCGAGCCTGGTTCTGATACCAATTACAACATCCCAGCGCGTGGCGCAGATACCAATTGTATCATCGAGGCGCTATTACCAATTGTATCATCAATGCCTGTTTTGACGTGAGCTTGGCTTTGATACCAATTGCAACATCCCAGCGCTTGGCTCTTATACCAATTGTAACATCCTTGTGCGTGGCTCTGATACCAATTGTATCATCCAAGTGCTGATACCAATTGTAACATCAGCGCCTGTTTCGATCCGAACCTGACTCTGATACCAATTGTGATACAAAATTCATATTCTAGAGCCTTAGAAAACGCAAGCAGGAGCCAATTGACCAACAACTCAATCTATAGGTCAGCCTCAATTGACAATATGAATGTAAAACAGTAAATAAGTATAAACAAAAGCAATCATCATGGATCAAGAAAGATAAGAAAAGACCTAAAATTTAATTTAAAAACTCCAGAATTCAGTTACATGCAGAGACAAGTAACGTGCTAAATTCAAATTCTAGAACCTGGAAAATGCAAGCAGCTTCCAATTGACCAACAACTCAGCCTGCACAATATGACACGTAATATACTAAATTCAAATTCTAGAACATCCCAGCGCTTTGATCAGAAAAATTTAATGTGCAATGTAAACTTCAAAAACAATCGTAAAATCATACCACATCTCTCACAAGAATGTGTAATATAAACTTCAAAATTAAAACAGAATCATAAATAGATAATCTCACATGAAAAGATTAAAATCAAACTTCAAATCAGTACCAAACAGCGAATCAAGAAGAGAAGACGAAGATAAGGATGTAGAGTGTCAAACCTTAACTGGAGAAGAACTAGGAGTAAGAGAAACAACTAGTTTAGGGAAAAGGCTAAAGAGGCAGAAAAAATGGTAGAGAAAAAGCTAAAGAGGCATAAAAAATGGTAGAGAAAAAGATAAAGAGACGAGAAAAAATGATAGAGAAAAATGTAAAGAGGCAAAAAAAATGGTAGAGAAAAAGGTAAAGAGGCCGGTCGAGAAAAAATGTAAATAGGCAGAAAAAATGGCAGAGAAAAATGTAAAGAGGCGGAAAAAATGGTAGAGAAAAAGCTAAAGAGGCAGGTAGAGAAAAAATGTAAAGAGGCAGAAAAAATGGTAGAGAAACAGAAAAAGAGGCCGATAGAGAAAAAATGTAAACAGGCAGAAAAAATGGTAGAGAAAAAATGTAAACATGCAGAAAAAATGGTAGAGAAAAATGTAAAGAGGCGGAAAAAATGGTAGAGAAACAGAAAAAGAGGCCGGTAGAGAAAAAATGTAAACAAGCAGAAAAAATGGTAGAGAAAAAATGTAAACAGGCAGAAAAAATGGTAGAGAAAAAATGTAAAGAGGCGGAAAAAATGGTAGAGAAAAAGCTAAAGACGCAGTAGAGAAAAAAAATGTAAAGAGGCGAGAAAAAAATGGTAGAGAAAAAAAAAGAGGTCGGTAGAGAAAAAATGTAAACAGGCAGAAAAAATGGTAGAGAAAAAATGTAAAGAGGCAGAAAAAATGGTAGAGAAAAAATGTAAAGAGGCAGAAAAAATGGTAGAGTAAAAGCTAAAGAGGCTGGTAGAGAAAAAATGTAAAGAGGCAGAAAAAATGGTAGAGTAAAGGAAAAAAAAAAAAAAAGAAAAAAACCTAAAGAGGCAAAAAAAAAAAAAAGAAAAAAACCTAAAGAGGCAGAAAAAAGAAAAAAAAGAAAAAAACCTAAAGAGGCAGAAAAAAGAAAAAAAAGAAAAAAACCTAAAGAGGCAGAAAAAAGATCAGTACTCTGATACCAAGGATACTAATTGGAACATCCCAGAGCTTGACTCTTATATCGATTGTGTCATCCAAGCACCTCACTCTCGATATTGTCTATTTTGGGGACCTCTCACGATTCACGACTTTCAAGAGGGGAGGTATATAGGCCCTTATAAGGCATCTTTCATTCCTCTCCGCAACCGATGTGGGACATAATACATAACACTCCAGCACCTTTGTGCCAGCGTCCTTGCTGGCACGTCAACTTACACCGACATGAGCCTGGATCTGATACAAATTGTTTCCACCTGAGCCTTGCTCTGATACCAATTGTACATCCCAGCACCTCGCTCTTGATATTGTCTGCTTTATGGACCCATCACCCAAGGAAAGATAATAGGATATTAGCCACTATCAAAATCCAATTAATATATTCATTGTTCTTATCCGAATATATGAAAATGTAGTAAATCTAGTAACTATCAAACAAAATAATGTATTTCACATAGGAACCTAAGCAATTAAATAGTTTCTTGGATGAAGTATTATTTGTTTCTTTAAGTTTTCTTATTCTTCAAATATTTAAACAAAATATTTTCATTCTCAAAAACACGTCAAATTTCAGTCATAAAAAATGAGCAGATAATTCTAACCGTCATGAAACAAAAATCTATAACCGCATGAATAAGCCTTTTATATATGACCATACCAATATTTTGGTTTAGATCGACGCATACCTAGTGAAGAAATCGGTTAGCAGAAGGACGTTTAAACGATAACTCAATAGTAAAAACCAATTTAATCATCAAATGTCTCCTCTTCCAAAAATCAATTCTACATTCTACCTGTCTCATTGTGATTCGGTCAAAGAGAGAAGTATGATTTATTAATTACCCTCTCATTGTGATTCGGTCAAAGAGAGAAGTATGATTTATTAATTACCCTTACTGTACTTTGATCATGGTGAAGAAATATGACTCTTTCTCCTTGATCGAAGAATCTGTTGTTGCCAACAGAGCCTTCCCCTTCAACCCGAGCCTTACTATACATCTATGGTATTTTAATCTTTTTTACAAAAATACAGACTCATTAATTACAGTTCTCTCTTTTGCAACAATTTTCCTTTTCCAAAAAGCTCTCCCTCCCCTCTCAGAGAACATTTATAATATGAACAAAACTAAAGTTGAGTCTATATAAATAAAGAGAACGTTGGTGTATAAAAAAATAAAGAGTATTTTTTTAATACATTCCTTCAACTCTGGATATAAGTTCAGGTAAAAAAAAAATGCTCGGGATATAAGCGAAAAAGAGGCGATGTAGTGAGTGCCAGAAATATTGAACGAAATTGATTCTTTCAATATGAGGGTATTTAGAAGTGACCAAGTTGAGAGTAATCCCAAGACCTCCACCTCCGTCTAGTGATGTTCTCAAAACCTTTGTAGGATTTAAGAACCTTAGTCACAACCAAAGTGGTCTGATTCACCATTGCCTTGTTGAAAACATCATTAAACCTTGAATCTACTCCTGCATACTTTTTTTTTCCTCAAAAGATACTTGCATTAATAACTTCACAAAATGTTGCAAATACAAAGAGGAAACTAACAGAATGAGGAAACGAACCTAAATAACATGATAGAAAGCAACAAATACAAACTGAATCAACAAATCTCTACATTAAAAAAGTAGAATAAAACAAACTAGCCACCACCCATTGAGGGCCTAGTAGGCGAAGAATCATCAGCATCAACACTAGTCTCCTGAGCCTCCAAAGTTAGAAGTGACAACAAAACAGGTGTTGGTTGGAAAACCCACGTCCCAATAGGGCACACCCCTTCATAAGCATCAACTGCAAGAAGATCCGCAACACGGTTGCCCCGTCTTGGGGTAAAGGAAACATAGAACCCAACCTTAGAAGACAGAAGACAAATGATATCCTGGACAATACCTCTACTTTTCTAGTCAAACAAATCTGGTGACTTTGCATCAACACAGGTACATAAATGGAGGCAATCAATTTTAAAAACTACTTTATCATGTCCTAGATCCACAGCTAGTAGCATAACCCTTTTTCATAGTCAAGGCTTCGGTCATGAAGGCAAAAATTGATTTAACTTTGTCCACATATCCCCATTTAAGGAAACCAAAATGATCACAATAGATTATCGCAATAGCAGCATCACTCTCAATATGCAAAAAAGCCCCATCACAGTTAATTTTAAGCCTATCTAATGCAGGAGAGAACCATTTAATGCTAGGAATATTATAGCCCCTTAGAAAAACAGAACCCCTGTGCACCATGTCATAATTAGCCCAAAATTCAAAGTTGTTTTCCCTAACCAATTCAACAACATCAACAGGATTCTAATGTATATGGTCAAAAACCATTTCATTTCTAATTTCTCATATAAACCACAAAATCCAGCAAATTAGAGACAGATCATGTTTACTTAGAGAGGGCGTACCTATCATCAAAATCCACCAAATATTAAAATTTGAGATTGTAGAGGCATCAAATCTAGCACTCAGCGAGCAACCAAACCAGATGCATCATGTCCAAGGGCACTGGAAAAATAAGTGTTCAATAGTCTCCTCCTCTCCTAAACATACTGGACATTGGCTATCTGGATACATTCTTCTCCGAAACAGGGCTGAGTTAGTAGCAATTGCATTACTCGAGTCGCCAAATAAAATGATGTACTCCTGGATACTCAAATGCATGCGATGTGAACTCACAATTATTTTTTAACGATAAATTGAACCATAAATTTACTAAATTTGGGTAAAACTGTTAAACCTAACTAACTTCAATCTATTACAAAGGGGAAAATTAATCTTTTGGCCAAATTAAAATTTTGACTCATTTATAATTCAGTCCCAGAAGTTTAACTCGGTACAACTGTTAACTTTTAAAAATTGATAATATTTCAGCACATTTTCTTTTCTTTTTAACCATTTTTGCATTCAAATTGTGCATAGAAAGAGTTTATAGAAGAAAATGTGCAAGTCAAAGTTAAAGAAATTCTTGCATATAAATCATATGATTTGTGCCTCATTAAAAGAAATGAAGAACTTATAAATTCTCTTTCTCTAGTAGGAGGATGTAGAGGCAGTACTTAGCTAGAAAAGGACCATTGGAGTTAAGGAGATGATCAAGAAAGATGGTAGAAGTTGCGAGATGCATCACTTATGTGCTCGATCTAATGTGCAAGTCGAAGGAGATGATCGATCTAGAGCGGAAGGTGCTTCAGAGTTCTTGCTAGGAAGTTGTGACATATTCTCTGCAGTCTGTGAAAGATGTCGAAGACACCAGCTCAGCCACCGTTTGCACCGCCATGGACATGATGATAGAAGTTGCGAGCTGCATCATTTATGTGCTCTACGAAACTATAATGATTCTACAAAGGGATATTTCCTAACCTTTTCCATCAGCAAGCATCACTTATGTACTCTATGAAATTGGAGTGAAATTTTTGCGGCTTCAACATAGCAATGCTCTTGAAGAATGTTGTTATTATGATGACTACAATCCCACTTGAAGAATAAATCTAAAGCAGCAGAACCAAAATCCAAAACCTCACAAATCTGCAAATGAAAAGCAACGTTAGCTTTAATAAAGAGAGAGAGGTGTGGAGGGGGAGGGGGAAGAGGGAGAACTTTTGGAAAATGAAAATTGTTGTAGAAGGGGAGAGTGTAATTAATAAATATTTATTTTTATAAAAAATAGATATGAATATTCAACTCAAAGAGAAGGGGCATTTTTTTTAAAAAAACTTTTTCATTGTGGGTGTTTATATTGTAATCTCCCTCCTTAAATACACACACACCCACTTTGAAATTAATTTTGTCGCCTACTGACCTCAGCAAATGGCATGTGTATATATATAAAATTTATATTCTCAGTTAAACTTTAATGGAAACATCTCAATCAGGTCCCAAAAAAAAAAAAATAGAAATATCTACACAAGTATAACTAGACACAATAGTGATTTTTATAGATTAGTCTTAAGGCTTTAGAGTGATTTTAGAGTAGTCCTACAGAAACTCCAGAATAGCTTTCCCTAAAATATTAATAGATATTATATTTGTATTTTTGTAGATTCTCATTGAGAGCTTTGGAGTGACTTTTGTGATTACTGTGAGTTAGCAAGTAGCTAGTAACTTTGAATATTCTTCCATATACTTTTGAATTGTGTATGATCATGAATGACTATATTTTATATATATATATATAAAAATGAACTGAATTATATGTATATATCTATGTATTGTAAATTCTCAAGTAAGTAATATTACAAGCAAATTTCTATATAACTCACTTTATTCACATAGTTAATAATTTAATTATAAGTAATGTTTGTTGTATTATTGTTTCCTTTTTGACATGTTTGAATATGTGATGATATTTGATATGAATGGAAGCATGATTCATTGTATCTTGTCTTTTAATGATATTATATTTATTGGTGATTGAATATTACTATCATGACGATTGCATTTGTGATAAGTTGGAGTAAGGAGGAATTTGTATAGTGAGATCTTTTACCACGTGGTATACCATCACTTAGTGCACAGTGAATGATACTTGTCAGGACCAATTCTTCCATGTTTTCCTTTGACCGAGATTTCATTGGAGTTGTAGGATACATGACACCTCCTTAGTTGTATTCTTTAAAGGAGGGGAGTCCTAGTTCAAACTTAAGCTCTAAATCATGGGATGAGTGTATCTTAAGAACTAGTGAGCTTGGGACAATCCAGTCAAATAAATAAATTTCTGTTAGACTATGTGTTAGCCTATGACTTCAACTAGCGAAATAAGAATGAACGTTGATTTAAGGGAGGTTATATTTTGCATATTGCATAATTGTATATTACCTGTTGTAATTAAAATATAGATTGGTATAATGATGATTAGATTTGCAATTGTTTTGTATGAGGATCATGGTACATGCAAATATATATGTAATTAGCTCTTTATTTTAATCATATGTAGTTTGCTTGTGTTTGGTAGAAACTTTCGGTAGTTACTTAAATATGTAATCTCATCCCTATATATTAACATTTTTCAGGTGATTGTTCTAGTTGGAAGTAAGGGAAAACGCAATGAGCCTTGAAGGCTTTCTTGTGCTCCTGGAGCACATTTTATGTCATTTTATTTTCCAAGAGCCTAATAAGACTTTCGCATTTTATTTTATTTAGTAAAATATTTTGAGGATTTAATTTGACACTATGATGTGAGTTTTATTTGAAATGATTTTGTAATTTAATGATTTGAATGTTGAATATCATATTGACGACTTTTGAAATACTTTAGTTAAGTATTTAGTTGTGTGGCTTAAGGTGTTACAAGTCACACCAAATGCCATGTATCAACAACACATTGACTCGTCTTTTATCTCTGTCAACCCCCCGCTCTCTCTTTCTCTTAACTTAAGGCCTGATCCAGACCATCGAGTAGCATCACAGCTCACATCCAATGAGATAGTATCATCTCAGCTCCTTATCTATTACTGTGGCAAATTTTGCCTTCCCCCTCAAGTCCTTAAATTTTGTCTTTTAACTTTAATTAGGTTAGCCAAACCCTTATCTAGGTTTATCTATCTCGTAATTACTTCAACTGACATATTCATGATTGGCAAAATAATATTTGAACATGCAAAAAAAAAGCATTTTATTCATTTATGTTTTATTTTGATTCCCTGCTTGAAAAAATAACAACTCACAATAACATAATTCTTGTAAACCTTTAAGGTCAATCAGAGTTTCTAAGAGGATCATCCCCAAGTTAGCTCTTAAAAAACCTAGGACATTTAAAAATCACACTATGCATCTTTAATATCCAAAACGAGGGTAGTTAGTTGTGAAGGGCAAAAAAAGAAGCAGCAGCAAAGCTTAGCTTTATTTATTTAGTTATGCGACAAGCCAAAAACTGGAAAGATCTGGAAACCAAATGACGTGGTGATGATGCCGAATGATAGGATTGAAAAATAAAAGGAAATATGAGTCATACCAGTTATAAGCTCATGCAGTTAACCTTACAAGTTACAACTTTTTTTTTTTTTTTTTTAATATAAATGAAAGTTTAGGTGGGGTAGACATCAGTACCCACTAGGGCCAGAGCACGCCTCTAGACTCAAAGGCGATCATTTACAACTTGATTGCTTACAAATAAACCCTCTCTCCTTTTTGGGAAACCTAGAGGAGGGACCATGGTTATGGTACGCCCCTAATTTTGAACTTTGATGTTGCTTAATAGTCTGGATCAACTAAAGTAGGTCTTGAGTTGGGGGAGGGGTTAACATAAATAAGAGACGAGAGAATTCAATACGTTGTTGACACATGGCACTTGTGGGTCCCACAACCTAAAAAGTCTAAAAAGTCACCGTGTTTTATACAAATTAACGGAGATAATATTTTTATCCCATTTTTCAAAGTTAATGAGTAGCTTTCTTCGTAAAAAAATTTTATGGTACCAGATATACTTTTGAGAAAAGTTTAAGGGTATTTTTGCCCCTTAATCTTTAAAAAATATATGATCTGTGTGTGTTTTTTTATTTGGTTCAAAACATTTAAGAGATATACAGGAGCCAAGTCATTTATTTGGGAATTTTCTAGTTAAGACGGTTTTTATTGTGAAAGGTTAAAAATGAGTATTTTAAGAAAATGAATACGTGTTTAGCTAATGTTTAACTAATATAACTATTTTTCTTAATTTTTATAAACTAGTTATATATCTCTTACATGATTCTTGCTCACTTGCTTTTGATCTAACTTCGTGTCTCTGCCTCATTTGTTTCAAAGCTAGCAGCTTAAAGCTCTAGAATTTGGTTTATTTAGTTAACATCCGCTAAACATGTACTCATTTTCTTAAAATACTCATTTTTAACCTTTCACAATTAAAACCGTCTTAACTTGAATACTCTCAAATAAGTGATTGAGTTTCATCAACAATAATCAAGGAGGGAAGCGGATGAGAGAATTAAGAAAAAATGATTATAATGTTTTATAAAATATCATTCAGGTCCTATTTATATGTTTATTTTAACGAAAAAAAATTATCCTTATTGTAAGTCTAATTTCAAGGTAATAACCAATATTGTTCCAATTTTGTCCAAGATAGAGAGAGAAGAAATAGTTAGATATATTCATTTATAAATGAGGGCAAAAAAAAAATTTAGCTCATAATTAATGAATTAACTAACTCTCTTTATTACATGAGAGTTAGTTAATTTAGACTTATAAATAAGACTAAAATGATTCATATTATATAAACTAACTTAAATAATTTTTGTAATCTAATTAAACTAAACAAATATACCTTATGCTAAAAATCGAATGGAGTATACATTAAGTGAAAAGGAGATGCCTAGGCCTGCAAAATCTTTACATGAACATTCAACCCTCTCCTCCGATTTGTTTCTTTATACAATACACTTCTTCGATATAATCTTTAGAGGAAACCCTCTAGATTTTGTTAAATGGCTTTACGCAGACATGACTGCTTCTGGGATTAAACCAGAAACTTGTGCATTTCATCTCCTAATTCTGCTCGAGAGCTGTTTGATAAGTACATTTTTACTCTGAAAGTTTTTACAAAAAAGTATTTGGCACCCGAAAGTTTTTTTGGTGCATAAGTATCAAAATCGTAGTAATTTTATCTTAATCACAACTTAGGCCCCGTTTGGATCAAAGAAAAGGTGGGAATGGAAAGTAATGGAAATGAAAAGAATGAAATGGAATGAAAAATATTTTGCCTCGACGCGTTTGGTTGGAACTGGAAAAGAAAATGAGTTGATAGGAAAAAATTTGTTTGGTTGGAAGAAAATAAGGTAGGAAAATGAGGCAAAATACCATTTTACCCTTACAGATAAAATATTTTTTTTATACCACACAAAACCAACCACGCAATGCACAGTACATACTCGAGAATATCTTACCAATTCTTGAGAATTGGTGAGATATTCTTGAGAATTGGTGAGGATTCTCGAGAATGCCTACCAATTCTCGAGAATGCCTTATTCTCGAGAATTGGTGAGGGATTCTCGAGAATGCCTACCAATTCTCGAGAATTGTCACCAATTAGAATTGGTGGAGAATGCCTACCAATTTCTGAAGGAAGCTTGGTTATGCCTACCAAGCTTTGAAAACACATGAATCCTTGAATTAGTAAACAAAAAAAAAGGCGATCACTAGCTAATTCAAACACATGAATTTTTGAATTGGAGGAGGTATTGATGCTTATTGGTTACCGGAAGGGAGAAGCTTGAGAGAGGCATTATGCGTCGTGCGTCAAAAAGGGATGCATAACTGCTATCACCGCCGTGGATTGTTGAATAAATTGCTATCGCCGCCGTAAATAAACGTTGGGGGTGACAAATTTGATTCTCTCTCTAAATCATCCTTTGAAAAGATTACTTTTTTTTTTGCCATGACAGAGAATGATGCAGATCAGGGAACATCATCAAGAAAGGCCATGGTGCGAGAAAGGGCAAAGTCGACTTCGCCATTTTCTTAGCGGAAAATGGGTTCCCACCGTTTTTTTTGTGAACCCATTTTCATTTAAACGTGGGAGAATGGACACCCGCGGGAAAATATTTTCATCCGGAAAAATCGAACCAAACGGCCGCCGCCAGTTGAAAATCTACATTTTGTTAACTCAATTGTGTTGAGGTGGATGTGCCACATGCGATATTATGCCAGGTATAAACCCCCCTATCATGCCGCGTCACCAAAATAAAAACAAAAAACAAAAACCTGAGCTCTAAATCTAATAATCTAATCAATGCCCCAAAACAACCACATGCAATCAAAAAATCTCAAAACTCTGACAACTTCCCCTGCGGTTGATAATCACAGACATGGACATGAGGAAGAACAAAAATATGAGAATCCTGAAGAACGGCAGTGAAGCTGAGGATGATACAATGGCCGTCGGAGGAGATCGAACGAGGTTGGGGGGTTAAGTTCCCAAATGTTTTTCACATTGAAGCGTCGACTTTCCTCTCATATTTGCAACCAGACTGAGCCGAGCCTGTCCTTCGTCGTCCTCGACGCTTCCTAAAAAGATATCAGAGAAAGGGCAAGAAAATTGACCGATAATCCCACTGAAACCGGAGACCTACGAACCAACGACATAGAGAAGATGGAAGTGTCCGTAACTTATACGGCCTCAACGTTCGATAACCAATCTTGAAAAAGAAACCCAATGTAGAAGAAAAATTAACAATTAACAATTCGTTAAAGCCAGATCAACAAAAAAAGAACTAAATCAATATCCTCAACAAACAAAAAGGAAAAGGTAAGAGTCGATCGACAAAGAAGGGGAAAATTTCTGCAAATATTTTCAGAGCATAACCACAAACAAAATTCATAGAAGAAGAGGAAAAATTCGTCGCTGTTGTGCATGCCAGTAATCCACTATTATTAAAATCCAAGCAAACCTCATAACTCTATTCTATAAAGGTTCAGATAAAGGGTCGGAGTTTTCCAGGTTTGGGGTGAGGGAGGAAATTACAACTTATATCTATAACCTATATTTGGATGAAGAAAAAAACCAGGGGAGGATAGATCATACAAGAAATACTAGGTTAGAAGAATCTGGTAGCTCTGCTCCTAGTTTTGAATCCGCCTCTTCTATAATAAATATATCATTTTATTGAACAGGAAGAAAAAAAAACTCAACCATTGAATGTACGTATTATGTGAGCCTTTTGCAAAGCAGCAGCAGCACCAAAGTAACCAACATCCGTCAGCACTTGATCGTATGGTCTACCCCACAATAGAAAGTTGACCTAGTTTTAGATCGTCTTCTTTCTTGAGCTTCTCATGGATTCTTCTTCCGTTTCATCTTGCTTTTCAAATGATTGAATCCTTTACCACTTTTGGTCATTTTAACATGCTGTTCATCTCCATCACTACCATCCAGCACTTCTTCCTGCAAGAGCTTCTTTAGCCTTGGATCTTCCAAACATCCGTTTAATATCATCTCCTTGTAAAATTCTTGAGCCTTAACTAGCCACCCACAGGTCGCAAGACCTTCTACCATTCTTCTGTAATGCATACAGCTGGGTGGTACTTTAAAAGTCTTCATTTCCTGCCAAATTTTCAATGCATTTACAGGTTGCTCCAGCTTGAAGAATTTTTCAAGAATTATAAGAAAGGAGTCCCCATTAGGTCCTAAACTAGCACTTTTCATCCTACCCAGGAATTCCAGTGTTCCCTGATAATCGGTTCCCTCAAGAAATGCATGGAAGGTTCCGATGGTTGGTCTAAGATTCTCCTCTACCATTGTATTTAATAACATTCTTGCATGTGCTAGTTTTCTTGCTTTACAAAGAGGGAGTATCATTGAGTTAAAGGTTGCAGAATCTGGCTGCAAGCCACCTTCTTTCATTGCATCCGTCATCTTCAGGGCTTCCTTCAAGCAATTTTCGTGCGTCAAAACATAAACTAGAGAATTGTAAACCTTCTTCCCAGGGATCCAACCCCTTTTCTTCATCCCATCATAAAGTCTAAGCGAGTCAAAGAGATTTCCTGTCCTTGAAAAGCATGAAATCATGTGGCTATATGAGGTAGCATCTGGTGTTATACAATAGTTTGACATTTCTCTCCAAACTCTTTTCATTTCAAATAGATCTACTGATATGTTACACCACCCATTCAGAATAATGTTAAAACTCTTAGTCTCAAGAGGGAAGAGCTTCTTATTCCGAAGCATAAACTCTTCAGCCTCCTCAATGTGCCCATGCTTACAAAGTGCATGCAAAAAAGCATGGAATGCTTCATGATCAGGGGTCATTCTGAACTTTTCCATGAAGTTGAATGTTTGGATAGCCTTGGCTGAGTCATTTCTGAATGCATATCTAAGTGAAGCAAAGTGCCCCAAGAGGAACAAAAGAAAAAAAGTTATTGACGAAATTGAGATGCCACTAACAAGAGTTCATATATTTACTTACACAATATCACCAGGAACATATAAAAATAGACAGACAGATAAGGTTGATTAATCGGATGCAAGCACATGCACAACAAAAATCTAATATTCAAATGATAAGGAAGATCACAACAAAAGAGTCCTACATTACTAGTTAACTAAATGATTCCAAAAGCAAAGACAAGGAATGACTTCTTAACCCTAAATATGATTTGATAATTGGTGTAATGCCCATCTAAAAATGAAAGTAAACAAGCAAAATAATAGTCAGTCAAAGGAGGTCAAACTAAAATCAATCTGATGCTTCTTATCATGGGTTACTTATTAACATAATAATAGTTTCATCCCACATTTTCGATAAGCTTACATGAGATATATTATTAAAAAGAACTACTGGGACTAAAAGTTTTTCACAGAACCAGAATATTTGGAAGTTGTAGTCATATTCTCACTGAATGCAGCCCAGGAAATCTCTAACAAGGCTGGTAATTTTGCAAAATTCCATTTATGAAACTGAAAATGTATCGTTTGACATAGGTGCAAGAGAAAATTTACAATTGACTCTCCATTTTAACCATGTTAATGGCATCAACAAAACCTTGTATGAGCCAGAAAGAGTTTCAAGAGCAAAGGCCATTTCACCTATCAATCATAATAAGCATTGCCTGCCGTGTACACAGAGAAGAGCGATGCATGTCTTGAATCAAAGACCATGCAGTGGAAAACTTTTGATGATGGCCCAAAATCCATATCATCAATTGATAAACATTTTCATCATTGCAATCCCACTTCTTGCCCCACTTAAATGCAAAAAAAGCAGCTTTACACTCTTCCCTTAGTTCCCAAATCGTCGAACCAATTAAATCTCTATTAGCTTCAATACCTAATTCATCGAGAAAGGCCATGGCCTCTGCCTCAGATGCATTACAAGCAACCTTTCTAAGCAATTCAAGAACCGGGTTACATGGCTCCCCATGGAAATGGAAATCATCAGCAATGAAGTTGATAGGGTCCTTGATAGCTTGAGAAAGAGAGGAGAAAGAAGGTTTAAGGGAGTGAGACGGTAGCAAAACTGTCCAACGAAGAGCCTGAGAGAGATGGTGAGGTGTGGCTGTGAGATTTGATGGGTGAAGTGCGCGAGGAAGAAGAAGTTGAGTGTGCCTTAGAGAAAACCTTCTTGTAAAAGAAAACCATACAGCCATATGCTCAGTTGAAACCTTTGCTCATAAAGTCTTTGGTCTCACTGCAGATAAAGGAATGGAAACAGGATTACCATTACAAGTGTGTTTAGTTGCTTGCTTGGTTGGACTTGAATTCCATTTGAACGGGGAGCAAAACTCTGCCAATTGAAGGAACGACCAATCCATCTCATCAACAACAAAGGAATCAGAAGCATACCAGGAAAGGCTTTGGCAAATCCCTGAACTTGCCTTACTCCAAAAACTCCCTCCGCAACCCAAGTCTGACCACTGAACCTATTGAAACATAAAACATTCCAAGGATTATCATTTCTCAGAAGCAACAAGTAACATCCTCAAATGTACTAATTCAGACTAATAAATTTGAGCGTTTAGATGCATTCTCAATACATTCTTGAATACCCTAGCCAAAAAAAAAAAAAAAAAATCTGAAATATCATACTTCTGAAACTAATCAAGCCACAAATTGGTAAGACTAAGACGTGGGTACTGGTATACCAGAGTTGGATTGTCTCTAAGTTGTGGAGGAAACCCAATCATTATGACCAAATTTCCTAAACTTATTTTGTCTATATTCCATGTGATCTCAGAATTTATTCAAAATGACACATTCTCGTCCCTCCACAAATTGGGACAGACCAAACTCAGCTTACCACCCACTCCAAGCGGGTGTACATATCATCTCTACGACCTAAGTATGGACAAATTAATTGTGCAAGTCATTGATTCGCCTAATTCTAGATCGCGTCAGCCGTTTTCATTACTATCCCTGCTGTTATTACTGAACGGCAATAATAATAATAATAATGGGACAATTATTATCAGATGAATAAATGGTACCGTGCTGTTAGGGTGTTTTTATCAGCATGGAGTTTGTTAGAAAGGGCCAGGACTGAGGTGGGAAGGTTTGGTTGGAGAGCTCTAACAGTCTTAACAAAAACTAGAGTCTCTATTTTTGTTTTTGATTCCTATTTTCTGGTTCAGTTTTCTTTCGAGCATGTAAACAGGAATCCATTATGTCATAAAATGACAACTAAAAAAGGTGGATAAGTTACACTCTTCAACTAAGATTTACCATATGCATCAATTTGTTGTCAGTGATCCCAATTAATCTATAAATATCATATGAATCTAGAATTTAAGATCCAATGCAGGAGCTATAAGGGACATCACTCAAACAGAAGAACATGAATACAGGAAAGCAAAGAAAGAAATTGGTCCGCGGAAAGCAGCATAACAATCCGTAAATTACGAAATCGTGAAAAACAACGCAGAAATGAACAGATAATCTTCATCGGTTGCACGAAGAATGTCAAAACTCAAAAACAGATTCATTTACTGAAAATTTTACAATCACTAGGACGAACAAAATTTGCTTCGTTACCTGGGAATCGGAATCTAGAGTTCAAGCTTGAGCTCGTCCTTCTCACCGACGAGATAGAGGAGGACATAAGGGGTGACTCGCACTACAACGACCCAAGCACCGAACATGGCGGCATGAGATTTCAGCTTCTTCAGCGCTGCAGCCTTGTCTGGCTTACGCATAAACATTCCTGGAAACATGGTTTCTTCGACGAAAAAGTATCGGTTTCTCGCAGTAGCAGAATGCTTCAACCCTAGATTGGGATTCTAGTGTTCTTTTTTTGTTTTGATATAAGCGATGGCTTAAAAAGCCAGCATTACAAAGCTCAAACTAAACAGTAGGGGATAAGAATCCTAGACATTCCTGATCTATCCAGGATCTTAATAAAACAGGACAGTTCTCAAAAATAGCCGTATTGGACCGGCCCAATCTAGCCAAAGCATCAGCCACTCTGTTCTTGTCCCTCGGAACGTAGCGGAAATCAGTTTGCCAAATCCTCGACTTCAGCTCCTCGATCTGTACGGAAACCAGACTGCCAGTAGAAGGACTGCCGTCTATAATGCTTTGAATAAGGCCCTAGCATCTTATTCTAAGATGATCTTTCGGACTGGGGAATGCTCCTTTTCAGACCCAACACATTGGGCCCATCATTCATACCAAGCTAAGAGCCCATAAAATACAGGCCCAATCATTGAGGCATGAGCCCAACATGAGATTTGCCAATGAAAGGCCTGAAAAGGGCATAAAAGCATTCCAGAAGCATTTTGTATAATTAAAAAAAATACAGAGGAATGAGGTTACGACATATTACGGGGAGGTACACAAGCATTCTAGAACTAGAAGCCTAGGCAACATATGATTGCTTAATGACGCTTAGGTTTATATATAGAGGTTTGCTGATTACTTCGTTAATTGATAGACAACGAAGTCAGAGGATTCATGGACCCGCGTTTGACATCAATCTGATACCAAACATTATGAACAAAGCGCTAATTAACTACCTGCCAACTCTTAGTTTAAGAAATTTTGTCACACTTTTACTATTAGTTTAAGCTTTTAGCACGATGATACATTGCTAAGGTTTGATATCAAAACCAGCACAAGTTTGGTATCAAACACGGGTCTGACATTGTGAGTGATCAGGATGAACCGTCTCTTTGAAATAATAAAACATCCATATATGAAAATATTTACCAAATCATGTTGCTACTCGATTTTGGTTACCCTTTCCCATAATTTTTCATGCATGGTGAAATTGGGGTTTCCTTTAACCTATATGGCTTTCAGGGTGGCCTATCCAATCATCACCGACTACCGTTATCAAATGCTACATTATCTGACACTATTAACTATTTCTATTTTGGGAGAATCGACTCACTCGCCTCGAAAATGTTGGTCCATAAACCTCTAATGTTCTAATTAAATAGATGATGAGAGCAATTGCTTTAGGCATATTTCAAGGGTATATCCATATTAGACTCACGTCTGATACCAATATAATACCAAACATTATGAACAAAATGTTAACTATCATGTCAAATCTTAGATTAAGAAATTGTGTCACACCTTTACTGCAGGCTTTAAGCTTTTGGCACGATAGTTAGTGATTCATTACTAAGGTTTGGTACCAAAGCCAACACAGGTTTGGTATCATACATGTGTACATCGATCTCCTATGACATTGTGGGTGATCAAGATGAACTTTCTCTTTGAAATAATAAATCATCCATATATGCTAATAACATGCATAGGTCATAACCTTCTGTTTCGTTTAGGATACCCTCCTCACATATATTACACATTTCATAGAAGAAGACGAGACAGTTTAATTATTGTCCTTGTTCCTCTTCCCTTTCTGCACCTCTTCCTCTTCTTCTCCTGAGCCTTCAACTTTTATGCAGGAGGTTGTGCTTCCAACTTTCCTGGATCTATTTCACCACCCATTTCTTCTTCCTCTTCGTAAGCACAATTATAGGTTGTGCCTCCACCTTCCCCTTATATGTTTCATCACCCCTCTTCTTCTTCTTATCCTTAGCCTTCTCAACCACATGAGGCTCAAAAATTGTAACTTCATCCATAAGATAATCAGACAGCTGAGGATTTATAGTTGCAATGGTGAGATTAGGCATTCTCCTATTCACTAAAGAGGTGAAGCATTCTTTAACACTTTTGCCACCTTTGTGGTTACGGCTACAAAAAAAAAACACATTCGGTTGTGAGATCTTATCAAATTCAATATCTGTAAGTCATATTCTTTTTACATAAATGGTGTCAGATCAAAGAGTAGAGATTCAGCTTTTTTACTGAAATCCCAAACCAATTTATCATGCACACAACTGTAAAAATAAACAAGTTAAAGAAAATAATTTCACAAATAAAAACAAACATAATAGCGAACTTACTTTGTAATCATAGGTACACCAGGGCAACTGAACATGTCACTAAAAAAATTGCCATTTCAGATTCAGAATGAGATTCAGTAATTGAAGGATGCACTATTTGAAACATAAGAATGCTTTGAAACATCAAAATACTCAGATTTCTAACTCATTAAAATTCACACAATAAGTTACCAATATTGGACTCGTGGTCGATACCAATATGATACCAAATATTATGAATAAAATGCTAACTACTATGCCAAATCTTGGATTAAGAAATGTTGTCACACATCTACATTTAGTTTAAGCTTTTGGCACGATAGTTAGTGATTCGTTGCTAATGCTTGGTATCAGCGCCAACACAAGTTAGGTATCAAATACAGGTCCATCGATCTCCTATGACATTGTGGGTGATCAAGATGAACTTTCTCTTTGAAATAATAAATCATCCATATATGCTAATAACATGCATAGGTCATAACCTTCTGTTTCATTCAGGATACCCTCCTCACATATATCACACATTTCATAGAAGAAGACGAGACAGTTTAATCATTCTCCTTGTTCCTCTTCCCTTTCTGCACCTCTTCCTCTTCTTCTTCTGAGCCTTCAACTTTTATGTAGGAGGTTGTGCTTCCAACTTTCCTGGATCTATTTCACCACCCATTTCTTCTTCCTCTTCGTAAGCACAATCATAGGTTGTGCCTCCACCTTCCCCTTATATGTTTCATCACCCCTCTTCCCCTTCTTATCCTTAGCCTTCTCAACCACATGAGGCTCAAAATTTTTAACTTCATCCATAAGATAATCAGACAGCTGAGGATTTACAGTTGCAATGGTGAGATTAGGCATTCTCCTATTCACTAAAGAGGTGAAGCATTCTTCAACACTTTTGCCACCTTTGTGGTTACGGCTACAAAAAAAACACATTCAGTTGTGAGATCTTATCAAATTCAATATCTGTAAGTCATATTCTTTTTACATAAATGGTGTCAGATCAAAGAGTAGAGATTCAGCTTCTTTACTGAAATCCCAAACCAATTTATCATGCACACAACTGTAAAAATAAACAAGTTAAAAAAATAATTTTACAAATAAAAACAAAAATAATAACGAACTTACTTTGTAATCATAGGTACACCAGGGCAATTGAACATGTCACTAAAAAAATTGCCATTTCAGATTCAGAATGAGATTCAGTAATTGAAGGATGCACTATTTGAAACATAAGAATGCTTTGAAACATCAAAATACTCAGATTTCTAACTCATTAAAATTCACACAATAAGATACCAATATTGGACTCGTGTATGATACCAATATGATACCAAATATTATGAATAAAATGCTAACTACTATGCCAAATCTTGGATTAAGAAATGTTGTCACACATCTACGGTTAGTTTAAGCTTTTGGCACGATAGTTAGTGATTTGTTGCTAATGCTTGGTATCAACGCCAACACAAGTTTGGTATCAAATACAGGTCCATCGATCTCCTATGATATTGTGGGTGATCAAGATGAACTTTCTCTTTGAAATAATAAAGCATCCATATATGCTAATAATATGCATAGGTCATAATCTTTTGTTTCTTTTAGCATATCCTCCTGAGATATATCACACATTTCATAGTAGAAGACAAGACAATTTAATCATTCCCCTGGTTCCTCTTCCCTTTCTGCACTTTTTCCTCTTCTTCTCATGAGCCTTCAACTTTTATGCAGGGGTTGTGCTTCCAACTTGCCCTGATCTATTTCACCACCCATTTCCCCTTCCTCTTCTTAAGCACAACTACAGTTTGTGACTCCACCTTCCCCTTATATATTTCATAACCCCTCTTCCTCTTCTTATCCTTAGCCTTCTCAACCACATGATTTATAAAATAAATTTTAATTGGTGGCCGATGCAGTAGTCTAGTTTGGTGTATCCTTCACTACGGGTTTCAGAGTTTATACTATGCTCCAAAGGTAACTGGAATTTTCGCTTCATTTCCTCCCACTCCAGCAATTTGCAAGATATCTAGTATTGTTGTCGTGTTCCCGTGATCTTATTAGATGGGTTGGTAATGATTCTAGAACATATTCTATTTGGGATGAATATTGTCTGCTTCAATCTACAGTTGCGGCAATCTACTACTGAAGCCTATGATTTGATTTGGAAAGCCTTCTTGCCGCCACGAATTACGCTGCTAATGTGGAAGATTATTCGACAAATCCTACCGACAACCCATTTGCTCTGAAGTAGGCATCTAATTGCTTATGAGGTATGCTATTTTTGTGGTAGTTCTCAGGAATCTCTTGAACACTTGTTCCTTTACTGTCTTTCAGAACATGCTGGTGGTTTAATTTGGTATTATTAATAGTTTTAGAATTGATTGTTCCCCTAACAAATCTCTGGAATAAAAAGATAGTTACATCGCTGCTTGACCACAAACAGGGGCGGACCTAGGAATTTTACTGACACGGGCGAAAATAAAAAACATTATATCATAAATAAAAATACTTGAAATACGATATAAACTTAATATACAAAAAATTGAAAAACAAAAATCTATTACAGAATTGAAGATTACTTCACTTGAATCTTACTCTACGTGTTTTCATATTGTTAAACTTATCTATAATTGAATATGTACTAAACTCAAACATTTTTTTTTCAATGTATGTAATCAAAGAATCATCAAAAAATTGGTCTTCTATTCTTTTTCGAAGCATGTTCTTGATTATCTTCATGGCAGAAAAAGATCTTTTAGTAGTTGCTGTAAAAACTGGAAGAGTGAGTACAAGTCTAATCATTCTATCAATAAAAGAGTAAATGATAGACTTTCCAGATTTCTTGCTAGTCGTTGACATAATTCAAATGTATTTGATAAATTGATGAAATTTGGATGCTTAGAAATATCAAGCTCAAAATGTTGTAACTCCATATTCAAATGCAATTTTTCCTGTTTTGTGAAATTTCTAGAATAAAATTTATTAACAAGTTTCCACGTAAATTCAACATTAGGAGTATATGAGGGCAAAGACTCACTATTCTTTCTCTTAAAATAAATATCAGTAGTAGCATTCTTCCCCATAATAATCACCTACAAATAGTATGAATTATTTCATGACCAATATAATTTTAAAAATATTACTAATAACAAAAGTAGACCGATTAAAATTAACTATTAGTCATTATCTATATCTCATGGTTATACTTTAACAAAACTCAACTTGCCCAAAATCCTAACCCTAAAATACTCTCTAATCAATATAAAAGTAGTATCATTAGAAAGATAAAATCATGTATAATAAATTTCATGAAGAAAATTTAATGAAAAGAAGTGATTTTAAGTACCTTATTAATTCTTGAAATTTATCATAATTAAGCTGTTGGAAAAAGAATGGCGTACGAGCCGTGAGCAAGAGGAAGAAGAGAAGAAGGCGATTTCGGAAAAGTGCAAACAAGTGGGGTTGGACGTATATTAATGGTTGTGGGCTCTACCTTTTTATTATTACATCCTATTTTGTTTTAATTTAATATATGAAAGCAAACGAACGAAAGGTCGGAATAGCCAAGTTGGGACTAATGGGGCCCAAGTTCAAGTAGGGATCCATCTTATAGAATATAATGGGCCTATTTGTTGACTTGAAGATTTGTGATGTGTGGATTTAGAAAGGAAGGGGTGAAGGGGCAGAATGATGAAAAGTGACATAATAAAACAAAAGGAGTTGAAATTTGATGTTTATATTTTTTTTTTTTAAAAAAAAAATTAGGGGGCGGGGGCCACCCCTAGCCTCTTGTGGGTCCACCCCTGACCACAAAGATCCTGGTAATTTTATGATGTTTTTGCCTTTTTCAATTATTAGAATCTTTATGGTTTGCACGCAATAGAATTTATCATGCATGAATACAAATTACTCCATAGCAAGTGTAAGGTCTGCACAAGCAAGGGAAAATGCTACTGTATCTTCACTACATCAGCAGTCCCAGGTCCATACTATCTCAGGTCTGCGATCTTCAGCTGAACAGGGATGGCCAAATTTGCAGTGGTGTCCTTCCCGTTGGGATATAATCTTCACTCTTATACATTCAAAGAGACGACAACGTCAAATGCATATAAAAATTTTCTTTAACCAGATTGAGTTTCATGCATGAACTATGGTTCCTCAAATCAGAACTAGACCCCTCCGATTATAGTTAATGCTGCTTCTAGAGGCAATGGCTTTCATTCTACGGCAAGAACGAGTGGAACAGCCTAGGAGTTTCCCTATCCAATGTCACATTATTAGAAAATCACATATTAAAATCATTACTCAAACAAAAAATGTCCAGTGGATTTTGTCCAAGGGCGGACCTAGAAAAATAGTTAAGGGTGGGCATCAGTAGTGAGAGGGATTCCCCAAATTTTTTTTTAAAGAAAGTTTTAAATGCATTAAAAAAACAAAAGAATATAAACAAGAAAAGAAAACATTATCAAAAAAATATTCATGAAATCAAGTGAATACTAATAATGTAATAAAAGAGACAGTTATTTTACAAACATCTATTTAGAAAAACAAGGCTAAGTCTTAGTTAGAAATGTAAGCAACATAAATTATAATAAAGGGTAGACACTCAATAATTTCAAGTACATATATTTTAATAACAAAAGTATATTATAATAAAAATAATTATAATGTCATCTTTCTAAGCCTTATTTTTGAAATTACATCATAATTGTCTTATTATCAAAGACTAGACATTTGAATAAGTTAAGACATATGTATTTTAATTGCCTTATTATCAAAGATGAGCACTAATTAATTGCTCACATCAAAGACTAGGCACTTATAATCAAGGGTGGACACTAATTATTGGGATTAGTTTCCCCTCTCTAATTTTCTTTTCTTTATGTTAATTTCTTTTGTATAATATATATATATATATATATATATATATATATATATATATATATATGCTCTCATCAAAATTCAAGGGGGCACTTGTCCTACTTCCCTTCTCATGTGAGTGGGTCTGCCCATGCTCCCATCTACTTGGTGATGTATGTATTTTGTTACGATACTTT
Organism: Acacia melanoxylon; assembly: GCA_019022615.1. Lineage (NCBI taxonomy): Eukaryota > Viridiplantae > Streptophyta > Magnoliopsida > Fabales > Fabaceae > Acacia > Acacia melanoxylon. The sequence goes on from JAFJYJ010000007.1 coordinate 5,502,952, forward strand.
GTAGCTTATGCTTTCTCTTTATAAATGCAAAATTATATTCCATTAAAAAAAATGCATTTGCGTGCAAGAGATACCAATAAAAAAAAATGGAGACAACAGACGACCCCTTTTTTTTTTTATTTTTTTTAAGAGTAGGTAATATGTATCCACGTTTCGACAGAAGGCCAGGAGCACACAGTTTCCAATCCACCTTTTCTACACCTACTCCATTATTTTATTAAATATTCTCTTTCTCACTATTTTCTTATCATCTCATCTCCACCTTTAATTTATAAAATAATTTTTTTTTTTGGGTTAAAATTATTAATGGTATAGATAAAATTTTTAAGAGTTTAAATTTATTTATTTATGTTTATAGACATAATCTTATAAAAGATTAAATATAAATCATATATTGTTTTAGCCTAAAAATGAATATAGGATTATGAGAAGAAAATGAGAAAGATAACAATGAGAAATCCAACCCTACTCGAACAAGCCAGAAAAAAAAAAGACGAAATAAACTGCATTTAAACATTTAATTAATTATTAATTTTTTTACTTGTCGCCACGTTTCTTCTCCGCAAGCAGCAACGTTAGTGTCCAAGGCATCTCATATGTCGTTCCTGAACTTCTGGCTAATTGAGGAAATTGATGTTAAAAAAAATTACAATGTAAATGACTATTATTATGAATATATTTATTACGTGGATGTCCATTGCATAATAACCCTTGAAGGTCTATAAATAGCGGTCTTCTATAAACATTTAGAACACTTTTGAAATGAGAATTCCTTCATCTATCTAGAATTGCTCTCTGACTTCTCTTTACATTTTCTTCAATTTTATAACACGTTATCAGCACGAGGCTCTAATCAACTGAGCCTCCTTCATGCTTTGTTTATCATCACCATGGTTCATCTTTCATAGCGGAAGGAGTTTTCTCAAATCGCTCAAAAGGAGGTATTTTTAGTTGAAAGATTGATTTTGGATCGGTGAAAATGATTTCTTTTCACTTAGACGCCATATATAATAGCCAGAAACCTTGTTTATCCTGAAGATAAACAGTTGGAAGCCATTTTGATTTAATTTCTCTTTGAAGAGAAAAATGGCATTGAGATATATGACAAAAGTTTATCAGAAAGCCAAGAGAAGCCAAGGGAAGGCATAAATTGGCCAGATGCCAAGAGAAGGCATATATTGACGAGAAGCCAAGAGGAGACACAATATGGCCTGAAGTCAAATGATATTTGGTTTGATATCAAGAGACAAATTTGCTTGAAATCATGAGAGAAGGCCTGATCCATGAATTTTGTATACCATCAATTTCATAAAAGTCTCAAAATTCAATATTTGTAATTAAAAGATTCTTTTGTTCTTTAGAACAAATTAGTGGGATTGTATGACCACCAGAAGATGACTGTTTTTCTAAAAGTTTATTATAAATGAGAATATTCAATTTGCTCCTGTAATAGCAAATATTGTGAAGAAATCAAGAAATATTTTGAATTAATTTCATGTTTTTATATGATCAAACAAAACAGTGAGTTTTTGTTTTAAGGATTATAAATTTCCTCCAACAGAATCAACTACATTCCCAGAAGTGAATGTAGTAATGAATGAATTTAATTGTTGTTATGGACATGTGTGTAAATATGTTTACATATGGACATGGTTTTATTTATGGTGGTTCAAATTCTCACTTAAAGTGAAGAAAGATTATTGATAAGAACCACAAAAGGGAAATTAGTGGGTATAATAAACATGATAAAAATTCATGTTATTGTTATGGTAGCAAGGGTCATTGGTTTTGTACCTATCGTATGCCATGATATATTTGTTAAAGCTCAAATATTAATATAAACTATCTGATAAGATAAGTATTATTTGTAAATCAGCCTCAAAATCAATTTCAATAGTTGGAGGCGGCGATTTTCGGAAAATGGAGCCAATTTGGAGTTTTAACATTTTAGGGTATTATTTTGTAATTTTACGTGGTACTAAAATGTTATTTATTTTGGGGTCAAGTTATGTAATTTTCCCCAAACAAATTTTTCAAACCTTCCACGTGAAGGCAGAGCAAAAATTTGGCCGCGGGTCCCACGTGTTTATATTATTTTATTATTACTATTTGCATAGTCATTACTATTAAAAATTTGAAAAAAAAATTGGTTGATATTTTAATTATATTGAATGGTGGTAGTCATAATATTATGATTTTATAGCAAGCATTTTTATCATTTTTATTATTATTGCCATAAATATATTATTTGATATTAAGAAGTTTATCAATTTTACAATTTTTCTTTTGTACAAGAACAATATTGGTTTAAAGAAATGGCATAATAAGAAAATTTTATAAATTATTAAGACCCTGAAGGTATAGGTTTTTTGACCAATTTGCCCCTTATTAAATAACTATTTACTAAAATGCCTCTGTCTGGAAACTATTTCCCCATATGCCCCTGTTTAGTTGACTAAACCCTCATTTAGTCGACTAAAACGCGGGGCCAATTTTTTTTTTTTAAAATGATCCCGTGATTTAGTCGACTAAACTAGAGGGCTTAGTCGACTAAATCATGATAGAGGGGTTTTTTAAAAACCCCTTTCGCGCATTTGCTAACCCTAATCGACTAAGCACCCCTTTCCCCTTCCAATACTCTCTCTTTTCTCAGTTTTAGTGCGGCCCATCAAGGTTTAATACCATCCCACCTTGCTGAAGGTATAATTGTTGTGTAATCTTTGTAGTTTCACTTTGTTAAGCTTTTGTTTTTATTTGTAACTTTGAAACCCTTCCTTTTGCGGCTCCCAAATTTCGGTGTGAAGGATGAGTTCAAGTCCAAACCCCACGTTTTCGTAATCTACCATAGTGGGAGGCATTTTGTAGGGCCTGATGGTGTTCAATTTGAAGGAAAAACGAAAATGATGAAAATCAAACGGGGCACTACGTACAACGAGCTCAAAGAAAGAATTTATCAAAAATTAGGGCTACATAAAAGCCAATGCATTCATCGGTTAATTGCCAAAGTCGAGACTATAGTGGGTAAGGATAGTGTATACTACATTAGTAACGATGTATGTGATGATGAAGATGTAGAGTGTGTCATAGATATATGTTGAGCTTGAATCTGGTGAGTCATCATCTGTACCCATGCATACAAGATCTTCACAGTATTTTGGTCAAAAAGAAAGAATTGTCGGTTTATCTGCACCTTCATAAGTCTTAAGTCAGATAACCTTGACGGAGGATGAGAAGGATGATGAAGATGAGGAGAGCGAATCTGAGAGGTTTGTTCCACTAGGTGACACCTCAGATACTGATGTGGACGGTGATTTTGATGCTCGCACGAACCCAACAAACCCGAGGACCACAACAATGTCACCGCTCCAAGTTGACCCAGTTAGCAATGGTAAGTTAGTAAACTTGTATTTGTATTTGTGATGTTTATTTTGTGGTTCTGAAAAAAAAAGTTTTGACAGATGTAGGGCCTGAGATTGAGCCATTTTGGAATGAAAGCCTGCACTATTCCTTCATTAATTGGGTGCACTGTGATGATGACATGGAAATGTTGTATGGTGATGATGACGGGCAAGATGGTTGGTATTTAGGTGATCCATTATATCTGTATCAGCAATTTTTTTCTAAGTCTGAAATGCAACATGCCGTGAAATTATATTGCATGAAGTCTCATCGTACAGCCAAAGTTGAAAAGAGCGATGAGCATAGGTTTGTGATGAGGTGTCGAAACCATGCTGACGGTTGTCCCTGGTATATGAGGGCAATTCTCCCCAAGAATGGAAATAGTTGGGTGGTGCGTAAGTGGGGTAAAGATCACACCTGCCTGAACTAGAGTCTCGCCCGGGATCATAGACAGCTAGATTCAGATGTTATATGTGCATCCATTATCAGTAGGTTTTCCATTTTGACATTAGTTACATTCGGTTTGTTTATTGACAGTACATTTAGAATTTGCTTTGTTTTCACTAGGTATGTCAAGAGAAGATCCAGCTTTAAAACTAGTGCTGATACAAGAGAGGATACAACGTCTGTATGGATATAATGTAACATACAGGAAGGCTTGAAAGGCGAAAATGAAGGCCATTGTGAAGTTATTTGGTGATTGAGAGGAATCATATGCATTCTTGCCCAATTGGTTGACATACATGACGCAGCGTAACGTGGGTTCTGTTTTCAGACTTGATACAGATGAATGTTTTGACATGCATCATTTTTATAGCGACAAACGCGTCTTTCGTAGGGTTTTTTGGAAATTTAACCAAATCATTGAAGCCTTCAAATACTGTAAGCCCATACTGCAAATTGATGGCACCCACTTGTACGGAAAATACAAAGGTACTCTTTTGATTGCGACTTCACAGGATGGGGATGGGAAGGTCCTGCCAATTTCCTTTGTTGTTGTTCCTCCTGGAGAGAAGTATGATGATTGGTGGTGGTTTCTTTGTCTCCTACGTGATCATGTGACGCAGAGGCGGGGTATTTGTTTGATATCTGATCGTCACTCCAGTATCATAAAGGCGATTAAAGATCATCGTAATTGGCAGCCTCCATACGCCTATCATGTGTATTGTCTTCGTCATGTCGGGAACAACTTTAATACTAAGTTTAGGGATATACAATTGAAGAAAACAGTTATGAAACTAGGTATTGAAACTTCACCCATTTTATTTACTTCTTGCACATATTTGTAATCATTTATTTGTTTCCATTGTTATGAGTTTACATTCGCTGTTCTATGCACGGTACATGAGTTCAAAGATCCTGTTTGACATGCGGTTTCAAGAGTTTATTGATGCAAACCCTTAGGTCGCCTCCTGGTTTGATCGGCTTCCAAAGGAGAAATGGTGCAGGTCCTATGATGAAGACGGATGGAGGTTTGGTCACATGACCACTAACCTAGCCGAGTGTGTCAACAAGGTCCTTAGGGGTGCCCGTAATCTGCCGATAACGGCATTGGTGAAGATAACTTGTAGTAGACTTGTCGAATATTTCGTCACGAGGCATGTTGAGATTAACAAACATGTGGTTGCAGGTAGGATAGTCTCAAAAAAGGTTGAAGAAGCGATACACAAAATGGATCAGTTGACAATCACGTACCGCATGTGACTCTATGACAGAGATTTACAGTTATTTGAGGTTGAGGACGCATACAACTAATCTACACATGACGCCGGTGACATAATGAGGGTTGACTTGATCAATCGCAAATGTCAATGTGGGAGGTTCACAGTAAGAAGGTATCTCTGCAGCCACGTATTAGCAGTATGCAAGATGGAAAATTTGAACCATTATGATTATGTTGACCCGGTATTCACTATGTCATATATTAGTCAGGTATATGCTGCACACTGGTATCCTATAGGCAATGAATTGTTGATTCAACAAGGAGATGGCCCAACTGTTATCCCGAACGCAACTTTGTCACGCACACAGGGAAGACCAAAGTCTACAAGGATACAAAATGAGATAGATTGGGTGGAGCCTCAACCCTCGGGCAGTCAGCAAAGATGTAGGAGTTGTAACCAAGTCGGTTATAATATGCGAACATGTCCAATGAGGATTAGACAAGCTTGAATTATATGTAACGTGTTTTGTATTGAGTTCATGATGATTTGTTTTGGTAATGGCTTCAAACTTTGAACTTTGTTTTGTTGTAACATTAAAGCGGTCCAAACATATGCAACACCAACGAATGAGTGTTAAAATATCTTCCCTGAGTCACATTGATATGTAAAAGGGGTATACAAATGGTTTTGTGCAAGCTAGAAATCGAATTGGACATGTGAGGGGTGCCTCTGGACTGGTTTAGTCGACTAAACCAGTCCAGAGGCGTCACTCACATCAGTAAAACAGGTTTAGTCGACTAAACCGGTCCAGAGGCACCCCTCACATCAGCAAAATAACATCAACCCAAAAGTAACATTGGTGGCTTTACCAAAATGGATAAATTCATACCACATAAACCAAAAGCAGCAACATTAAATAAAACAATGACATCAATGTCATTACAACTGGACAAAGTCTAACCACACAAATAACAAAGCAACATCAAGTGAAATGGAATTTCAAGTCTAAAAACAACAATGACAATACAAATAATTCTAAACTTCCTCCTCAGAAGTGTCATCATCCTCCTCAGATGGAGCTCCCTGGTCATCGTCACCGGCTACCTCCTGCTCTCGTCCAAGCTGCAACTGACCAAGCCTATCCTCTAACCCCTTCATCCGACCCTGCATCCACCTCCACCTTTCATTCTCCTTATCGACGTGGATCTTTGATGAGCACAAATTATACCATGTTTTCTTGTACTTCATGACCAAATTGAAGGGTGAATAAAAGCTTAAACTGCAAACAATCCAAGCAAAAAGGCATATATTCATGATATAGGGAACGGAAGGATGAAAACCATTTACATCCTAAACATGTGCTAAGAAGAGCAAATTACATTGTTTTAAAGAACGTATAGCAAAGCTGATACGATGCTATAGCATTCTGACCGCAACTCGAAAGGTAATAAAAAGCATCACGAAAGCTATAGCAAAGTAAAGGACGCAATGCTATGCGACATACTTTTCTGACCCTTTTATCTAGCTGATTTCAGGAATAGAAATAAAAGATCGAGATCAACAAGTAGATTCTTTGACATAATGAAATAGAAGATGCGGAGGATCAAAACGGAAAGATTTGAAGAATCCCGTAGGATCCGCAGAATCAATCTACAAACAGAAGATGCGATAGATCTCGACAGATTTGGAAAGTCCAGCTAGCTTAACTTGCGTCACACGAAAGTCCGAATATAAAAGGAAACAGCAGGACAACCGTGAAGGAGAGTCGCAGAGAGCCAACACAAGATTACACATTCGGCCGACTCAACAGAAGAGTGAGAGACTTCACTAGCACGAGAATTCCAGGATAACCCAGCATCCTTCCTCGCAGTAAGACAGAGGGAAGAAGACGTGGAGTGGTGACGTGACAGGGCTTTGTCCACGCCGTCAAGCTTTCTATTTTTATTTGTTTAATTTCAGTAGTTAGATCATGGGTCATTCTGTTACCATCTGTTTTGTGTTTTCTTCGTCAGTCATGAACTAACTTTCTGATGGCTGAACGAGGATGAATTCTTAAGCGTGTATGAACCCAGTTACAAGTTCTTAATTTAATAGATTCGGTTTGCTTATCAGTAAATTAACTACTAGTCGATTAGAGGAATCTAAGGGCTAGACCTGTGGTCTCGGCTTGGGCAAGGAGTCGAGGCTAGACCTCGAGAAACAATGTTTGCTAGGCGGCCGGTGCAAGGCTTGACCTATTTATTGTAGGCTTCGGGAATGGGTCTACCTCTCATAACTTGATGACACCCGAGTATAATACAGATAAAAACTAGAAAGTTGTCATAGGAATATGGAAGGAGTATAGTTAATATCATATGTATCGGATGCGGAAGCTTCGATAGATCATAGCGGTGGGTTAATCGAATAGTTTTGTAGTTAGTAGCTATGTTGTAGCAATTGCGGAAGCTGTGTAGTATAGATGCTATAGCAATGGGTAGAGCAACTGGGGGAATTATGCACTTAAGGAGGAGTCCGAGTTCAGCCTAACTTCTTGCGATATCTTCTTAAATTTACTTTGTTTACTTCATTATTAGCGTAATCATCAAAAACCTCTCAAACCAATTACATTTACTTTTTGATTGCAACTATCATAGCAATTGAGCGTCTCTCTTTGGTATCTCAGTCTCTGTGGGACGATACTCTACTTTCACTTTATTACTTGTTGACTGGTTCACTTGCCATCAAGGAAATCGACCAACAATCTTCCACCTCTTTGTCATTTTCACTTCCATCCTGGACAGCTGCTTCATGACATCAAGATTAGAGAATCCACCCTCCGGCTCAACTATGTCCTTCATATGAACATCAATGTCATCATCACCATCATGGACCTCAGGAGGAACAATGGGTGGAACCAGGACAGCATCAGGTACCTCCTCTTTGACATTAGTGTATTGTCAGACACCATTTGGGCCCTTGGAGATCTTGCACTGCTCTAATAGACGCTGTCCAAAGATAGCATTCCACGTTTTCTGACTCACCATTTGCTCAGTGTCCATAGGAACACCAAAATACTCCAATATCCCCTGAACTAGATAGGCATATGGGAGTGCAGCGTTATCCTTCTGTTTGGCCTTGGACATCATCCAGCAAATGTAGTGCCTCCAATTGACATTAATGTCATGACAACAGCCCACATAACAGGAATGTCACCCTCCAACACCCTCGAATGATTGTAAGCCCGAGGGAACAATATGTGGGTCATGACGTAGAAGAGGATACGGGCATTAACAGTCAGTTGGCCCACAGAAATTATAGCTCTATGAGCTCCTGGCCTCCTGCACAGCCTCCTCCCGATGAAATCCCACTAAGGGTACAGTGTCATCCCCATCATACGGAACTGTCACCACTGCATCAAAATCATATCCCAGTAACGAGGTCCAGATGGGAGCCGTCACCAATATGTCAACCCCGCAGACGCGAGACTGTAGATCACCATTTATGTAGCTCATGTTATGGTAGAAAGCTCTCACCATAACCTCTAAATAGCGACAAGTCTTCTCCGCCAAGCCTGTCAGATGGAAAAGATCCAAGGTCAGCACTATCTCAAATCCCTCATTCGCAAAGAATGCGATATCTAATGACTTGGACTTGATGACGGGTCTGGTGGCAAAATTCGTCATGAATCGTTCATGCTCTTCTAGATTATTTTCAAATAAATAACCGAAAGGGAGATCCACAATGGGTTCAGGCTGCTGTGGCTGTTGTGGCATAGAGGAAGATGCCCCGCGGTTCGCACGTTGCTTAATCCGCCTCTCGCGCTCATTGCCGGTGTTAGAAGGAGCTTGTCTACGACGCATGATGACAACAACAACCTACAAAGGGATATTATAAACCATCAACAAACAAGAAGCATTCATCATTTTCACAAACAAACACAATCAACATACTCAAATCAACAACTAAAAATCTTTCCATAAATCAAATACTCAAATCAATAACTAAAAATCAACAACAAACACAATCAAATATACATTTACATTCATTTTCAACCGATATAAATCTTTCCATAACTAACAATACTCAAATCAACAACAAACAAATCAAAATGATATACTCAAATCAACAACAAACATTCATTTTCATCAATAACTATGAATGAAATACTCAAATCAACAACAAACATTCATTTTATCCATAGCTACGAATGAAATACTCAAATCAATCAAATATATACAAAACACAATCAACAACAACAAAATTGATGAAAACCGAAGTGAAATTCGTCCAAAAATAAAAAAAAATCTCAACCGATGTAAATTTTTCCACTTTCACATGTACATTCGTCATTTTCATCCATAAATACGAATGAAATACTCAAATCAATCAAATATACACAAAACACAATCAATAACAAAAAAAATTGATGAAAACCGAAGTGAAATTCGTCCAAAAATAAAAAAATTCTCAACCGATGTAAATTTTTCCATTTTCACATGTACATTCGTCATTTTCATCCATAAATATGAATGAAATACTCAAATCAATCAAAGATACACAACAAAATCACCCAATGAAAGCAAAAACGCAAATGGGGGTTCACATAAATGCAAGAACAACGGCGAAAATTCGAAATGGAGATGAGAACATACCTAAATCGATGCCAATGACACTAGAATGAAGTTTCCTTCGCTACCCACCAACGGATTTGGCAAGGATTTAGTGAAAAAATGAGAGGGGGAGAGGTTTGGGGGGGGGGCTTAGTAGATTAGGGTTAGCAAATGCAGCGAAAAGGGTTTTTAAAAAACCCCTCTGTCGTGATTTAGTTGACTAAGCCCTTTGGTTTAGTCGACTAAATCACGGGATCATTTAAAAAAAAAATTGGCCCCGCGTTTTAGTCGACTAAATGAGGGTTTAGTCGCCTAAACAGGGGCATATGGGGAAATAGTTTCCAGACAGGGGCATTTTGGTAAATAGTTATTTAATAAGGGGCAAATTGGTCAAAAGCCTAAAGGTATATGTATCAAATATTGAATGATACAAAGAGTATTTAATTATTGTTTTGAAAACAAATAACTTGTATAGATATCATGTCACACATGAGTAATACTTCTAAAGGCTAATAGTCGTGGAGACTAATTAGCATTGTTTGCCCACTAAATTTGAAAGAACAATGTTCAGACTATATTTGGTCGTATAAATTTGATTTAAGGCTCTGGAAAAGCTAATATTTTGTTACCTGAAGGGACAAAATTATGCATTTTAATTCTACCAAATATGAAATAAACTTATTGAGTTTCAAAGATATATGCAAAAATGGATATCATATAGAAAAGTATTGAACCACATGCTATTGTAAACCAGAAGTTTACAATTAATAATGCATGGTTTGTAAATGTAAACCAGAAATTTACAGTATGACTAGTTAGGTCATATGTGGTCAATAAAGATATGAAAAATGATTGAGAATTCATATCTTGATATGTAAACAAATATTACAATTCCATGATCAAGAAAAATAGAAAGTAAGTCTTCATTTTTCTAGAGCAAATTTGAGGGGGGAGATATTTGAGATATTTTCCATTGGGTGTGCAGAAGTGCCTGTAGCATAATTATAATGCACTAATTTAGTCCTCAAAGGAGAATGAGAATATATGATGGGTGTAAATTTCCTTCAATAATAAATTCAAGGATTTGAAAGTGATAACCCACATTTGGATTGAAATCTATGAATGTATGAGAAGTATTTTTAAAAGGACTCACACTTGAGGGGGAGATTGCTATAATACAAGTGTGAGTGGATTTTTAGAAAGTTATATACTTCATACATTAAGCCTCTTTTATGAAGAACAAAATCCTTGAATTTTAAGGGAAAGTTCGTCTCACACTTGAGGGGAGATTGCTAGAATACAAGTGTGAGCTAATTTTTGAAGTGTCATACTTATATACTTCCCACACAATGACAAATATGATCTCCTAAAAATTGATGTCAAATTATGATTTAAATCATAATGTTACAGTAAACGAGAAGTTTACTGATCAAAACAAATTTATTGTTGGCATGACTTGTTTGATCATCCAAGTCATATATATAATACAAATAAGATTATGTATTGACATCCATTGAAGAATTAGAAAATTCTTCATGATAGCTGCTTGTTCTCAAATATAAATGACTATGAGAATATCATAGGTCATAATTGGTAAAGGATCTCTGGAAATATATCAAACAGATTTATATGGGCCCATTGAAGTAGCATGTAAACCATACAATGATATGAGAAATTTAAAAGATGCATCTATAAGATGGTTACATGTGAGATTATTTGCTTGCAACATAAAGTTTGCAGAAATGATTGCAACGCGAAATTTGCAATAATGTTTGATGTTTGAATAAATTAAGCGCGCAATTTCCAGATTATATGATCCATGAATCATAATTAAAGCCTCCATCAATAATCTAGATGAATGCTTATGAGAACAAAATTTTATGTTGGTATATTTGATCTTATATAGCAGCATTTATATAAGCCGACAATATTCTCCCGGTAAAATTGGGTTTTGGTCAGAGGTCTGACAAATTCCATCTTAAAATTTTTGAATGTGGAATACTTATAAATCCACCACAATGCACATAGATGGATATAGAAAGAAATTTGAGATAAATGTTGTATAAGTACCTTCTTTTTCTTGTTTGTCTCTATATGAAACAGAAAGATGTTTCTAAAGGAAACAAATAGATTTAGGAGACTTATACTGGATGATTAGTCAATTGTCGTTTGACATTGTTTTCTTACCATAAGGGGGAGAAATTGAAAAGCTGGAAAAGTGAATACATGGAATGCATTATTATAGCAAGTATATATCCTCGAATAAAGAAGGATGAACTAGAAGTTCATCAGGTTATGCATTCATGATATATTTGCCAAATAGAATTACTGACCTAAATGAGATTTATTAAATCTCATACTCCAGCTAAAAATGCTACAATCAGTATAAATATGAATATGATATGCCCGAAGCATGAGAAACTATTCGGTTCCAAATATAAATGTTATGGATAAATTGGAACAATAATTAAGATGATCATATTAAGGAGGTAGATATTCCAGAAGAGTATTGAGACATAACTAATTGTAAAAACCTCAAGAGAGGTTGAGGTACCTGAATTATATTGATATTGATAAGTTATGTTGAATTGGAAAAATGGAACCGAAAAGATGAAATTGTGGACAACAATTTTGAAAATGATATCACGTGATCAAATGAGGATATTATATAAAGATATGTCACAAGAAGTTGACATAAAGATGATTGGCCAAGAGGATAAGTGAAATTGAAAATGACGCTAATATATTCATATTATGATAGTTATGGACTTGAAGTCCAAATTGGGATATATGAATGTTTATGTGAAAATAAAGATTTTCACAAAGTTTAATATGATTACGATATGATATATGTTTTTATGGTGGATACAATAATTTTGTATATATTGTTAATCTGGCAGTTTATGAAAGAAAGAAAAATTATGCGTCTATTAAATATTGTTATAAAGCCTATGTATATAGCTCACTAAATTATGAAGATTGCAAAAGAATCTTCAAATGATCCATAAGTGCCAGGAGCATATGTCCAGAAGGACTTAAGGACGTGCGTGAACCATATGTCCCCGAAGGACTTAAGGTGCCTGAAGCACCAAAGGATTTATTGTGCCTGAAACACGAGTCCCTGAAAGAGCTCAGGATGTTAAATACATCTAATTCAAGATGTTGAGAATAATAATCAATTAAAGGGGAAGAAGTCTATGTATGACTTGAAACAATCAGGGCACAGTGGTATAATGTTCTCAAGAAATATGTTGAAAGAAGGGTATAAAGAAAGTGAATCAATATGCCCATATATACTTATGAAAAGATCTAGATGTGGATGCTATAATTGCAGTTTATGTTGATAATATCAACATCATTGAAACACTGAAGAGCTTCAAAACAACAATTAATTGTTTAAGGAAAAAGTTTGAAATAAAGGACTTGAGAAGAATATATTTCTGTATTGAATTACAGATTTAGTACATAAAGAAGAAGAATATATTTCTGTATTGAATTATAGATTTAGTACATAAAAGAATAAGATCTTTTGTTTATACAAAGAAGGTCTTAGATCGATTTTATATGGATAAGTCATATCCATTATGTACTAAAATTATTATAAAGTATTTGCAGGTGGATAAAGAACAATTTCGATCTCAAGCAAAGAAGTTGAAGAAGGGCACTAATGTATCATGCTTATTAGCATGAGATAATTCTTCACCAACACAAAGACAGTGGAAGTAATGTAGTCATCAAGGGGAGTAAATCTGATGTAATTTAGAAAGGCAAGTTGATGTACGTTGTACTCTTTTTCTCTTATCTAGGTTTTGTTCCACTGGGTTTTCCTAGAAAGGTTTTTAATGAGGCAGCATTAGAAAATCTGATGTAATTAAGAGGGGGAGTTGATACACGTTGTACTCTTTTTCCCTTATCTAGGTTTTGTCCAATTGAGTTTTCCTAGAAAGGTTTTTAACGAGGCAACATAAGAAAGTGTATCGATGGATGATGTACTCTTTTCTTTAGCTAGGTTTTATCCCACTGGGTTTTCCTAGTTAAAGTTTTTAATGAGGCACATTCATAATAAACATCCAAGGGGGAGTGTTATGAATATATTTATTATGTGGATGTCCATTGTATAGTAACCCTTGAAGGTCTATAAGTAGAGGTCTTCTGTAAACATTCAGAACACTTTTGAAATGAGAATTCTTTCATCTCTCTAGAATTTCTCTCTGACTTCTCTCTACTTTTCTTTACATTTTCTTCAGTTTTATGACATAAAATAATTTTTCAAGATCATAAAATATTTTTTCGGTACCAGCCAGTATCCTCAATTAGTATCCTGAAGTATTTTTTAGTATCAGTCAGTATCCTGAAATATTGTTTCAACATTTTAAAATAATTTTTCAAAATCATGAATTATTTTTTCAATACTGATTAGTATCTTTTTAATATCTACAGTAGCCTAAAATATGTGTATTAAAAAAAAAGGAGCAGCAGTGTCAATTTTGCGCCAAAACGGTGCTGTTTTTAGGAAGTGATGCGCAGAGGACGGTAACCCGCAGTGGACTGAAGCCGCGTCCTTATATGAGTGGCTTGATCTATTTTCCTATCTCTAGACCCCAGTTTGGTACGAAACTTTGGGAGGTAGGGTTTGAGATTGGGTAATTGTATTGTTTGGTATGAGAGACTGATGATGATCTGAGGTTGGAAGTAGTATAAAAGTGGGGTTGTTTGGGATTGCTACAAAGCCACCACCTCACCCTGGTATATTACGTTTTCAATCCTGGGATTGCAATTGCAAAGACAAAAATATCCTTGATTATTATTATTATTATTTTGACAAAAATAACCCTCTCATTAATTTTAACGTAGGACTCACAATATTTCTCCATTTCCGCAACATACTATCATTTCCACTGCAACAGACGATATGGTGGTGGGCTGGTGGCAAGCAATTATCGATGTTTATTGTTATTCTATGTAAGATATCTAAATCTTTTCATTTATAAGGTTTAAGTACTAGTTTTACGAAATAATTTCTTAATTCAGACGATGTTGGTAAAAAAAAGTCATCTGATGTAATTTGTAAAAGATTAAGATAATTTTACAAGTACCTCTTATATCAAGACTGGAGGAGTATTACATTTGATATTTAATATAAAATGAGTCTTATAAGAATGAGAATGAGAACTTTTTTACTTTTTAGATGTCCAACCCTTATAATATGAGTGGCCTGATCTATTTTCCTATCTCTAGACCCCAGTTTGGTACGAAACCTTGGGAGGTAGGGTTTGAGATTGGGTAATTGTATTGTTTGGTATGAGAGACTGATAATGATCTGAGGTTGGAAGTACTATAAAAGTGGGGTTGTTTGGGATGGCTACAAAGCCACCACCTCACCCTGGTATATTACGTTTTCAATCCTGGGATTGCAAATTGCAAAGACAGAAATATCCTTGATTATTATTATTATTATTTTGACAAAAATAACCCTCTCATTTTAACGTAGGACTCACAATATTCCTCCATTTCCGCAACATACTATCATTCCCACTGTAAACGATTTTTTATACTTTTCACGCAGCCTTTCTCAAAACAGGATGATAGGGAAAATAGTTGGATAATTCATTTTTATACTGACTATTTTTTTTGTCTTGGATTTGTATACCCTACTTTTAATACAGGGAAGAAGACAATTAAATGAAATTGATTATTCAATTTTCTTCCTATCCCTAATCCCTAATTTAATCGTTCAGCTCTTCAATTTTTATACGGACTGCACAGTTTCTACATCTTCATCATTTTGTCTTTCCCCTGATTTCGTTTTGTTCATTTTCCCCTGATTTTGTTACCTCTACGATCCAGATTTCATCTGTTATTGCTTCTGACTCAAAATTCTAAGCCGTGCAAATTTGCATTGACAGTTTATGGCATAATTGTATTATCCTTATTTGATTTTGATTTTGCTACGATTTCAGCTGTTATATCTGTATCCCTAACTAAATTAGGAATCTGAAAGAAGACAAAATAAATTTTGTTATATTTTTTTTAGGAAAAATCTACAATTGAATTACCTAAATTCTAATTTAGATTACTAAACTTAACAAATTATTAATTAGATTATGTGAGATAATTAGGGATTTAGGATTTGAGCCAAATTACCTCTATATCCCTTAATTATTAAAAAAATAATAAAATTGGGGACAAAACAATTCAACAGATATTGCTCCAGCTCCGCCATGGATGACCGTGACCTACTAGTGGCAAACACCGTACACTTGTTGGCAGTGAATGCGCGTGCCAGCGTGTGTCCAATCCCTCCTTGAGAACAGCCAGTGACGAGAACCACCGGTTGCTCTTGGAGCTCCAATTCTTTATGATTTTGGAGCTCTAACTAGGAACGTATGTCCTCGAATCAGAAAAACAAGAAGAGAAACTGTAGTATGCAGAGCCACACACTTCATTGCAAATCAATCAATTCTGGCTTGAAATTTCTGCATTTTTTTCCTTTTCAAGTACGGATGAAAATTTATTTACTGGGAAGGAATTGAACCAGTGGCATTGACCACCAAGTGGGAACAAGGGATGTCTCTCACCCCCTTGTCCTCTTGTCCTCTTTAACATATGGAAAAATCAGTGTGAATAGTTCATTGCCAAGTGCCAACAATGACTGTAAATAAAATGAAATCCTGCTGTTGATAGTTGGGAAAATCCCTTCAAAGACCACAAAAAATTGGAGAAGAAATTCATACCCAACTTTTTGGCACATAAAGGGTTCCTCACGGCGAAAGCTTCTAATGGAGGCGAAAGTGGCGGCTTCTCATGACAACGACAATGGTGACTTCTCATGGCGTCATTCATGCTCCATCCATAAGGCACACGAGAGAGAGAGAGAGAGAGCGACGATGGTAATCAGTGCGATAGACATCCGACTTTTTGCTTTTTCTTTCCTTATTTTCTTTGGACAATGGTTAGGGGTATTATTGGAAAATAACCAACATTTAAATATTCTAGATTGAGTCATTGACCCAATTTAAGATTTGTTGAGTTCACCAACCTTATATAGAATTTTTCTATTTCAAGAGTCTTTATATAAGATTTTCCCTTTTTTTAATTTATCCTTAGAGGTATTATAGTTTGTCTTTCTATAGTTTATGAATAATTATAACATAAATTTAATTTAAACAGGCCTCACAATTAGGGGTAAGTATGGGTAGGACTGGATAGGGCGAGACCCTTGTCCGATGCCAAGCATTAAAATGTAGCCTGGTGCCTGGCCCTACCTGATAGAAGCTCTAACATTTTTGGGCTGGACAATAATGGGTTGGGCAAGACGAGCTTCTCTGCCCAAATAGTGATACCCTGTCACACTCTATATGAAAAAAAAACAGCTTCAATCATACCTGATAAACAATGTTGCAAACTTCAAATGTAATCCATAATTATACACTTTAGAATATTCCAAAATAAATCTACAACTTAAGTCTTGAAATTAAAAAGAATGATGAGTGGATTTTTGTCTTTAGCCTTAGGGTCCACAATCAAAAATAAACCAAGGATTGCGTATAGTCAACCCTAGGATCGTTCTCTCTCTCGAGGAGCCTTTTATTGAATCCTAAGTAATCTAAATATCAAGCAAATGCAATTAAACAAGGGGAAAATTATGTTTTGGATTTTTAAATTGATAAACTAAAATAAAGAGAAATGCAATTAAATTAAATGCTAAACTATTACTTTTGGTATTTTTAATAAAATGGTGAAAGGGTGAATGGAGTGGACTTTGTGGTTTGTTGAATTTGTTAATTTGTATTTCCCTATTGATTTAGGTAAATTGTGTTTTCTACGTGGTATTGTTAGATAGCATGATTTAATTGGATTAATTGAGTGGCGTGGTATCGCATTCATATCAAGAGGAACCAAGTTGCATTAATTTAATCCTAATCACACACTAAGTGGTTTTTAACAATAGCTCATGAGGTAGTAGTTAGCTACGGTAGTAGGAGCTACTATTGATTGAGAATATTGGACTCAAGTGGTATCTTGGGGTTCTTAATCTAGACTTAGTGAAAATTTACTTCTACATTTAATTGAACTAGGATAGTCACTATTCCATCTCCAAGAGCATCCATATTCATTTTCATACTCCATTCCATTTTATTAAAAATATCAAAAACAATAGTTTAACTTTTAATTTATTTGCATTCTTATTTTAGCTAATTAATTTGAAAAGCAAAAACCTATTTTCCCCTTGTTTTAATTGTATTTGCATGGCATTTAGATTACTTAGGATTCAATAAAAGGCTCCTCGAGAGAGAGAACGATCCTAGGTTTGCCTTTACGCAATCCTTGGTTTATTTTTGATTGTGGACCCCAAGGCTAAAGAAGACAAAAATCCACTCATCAAATGGCACCGTTGCCGGGGAGCTAAGTAATTGGCTCCTAGGTAATCTAATTGTCAAATTCATTTTTGACAAGGGGTTTCTCGTGTGAAGCTTGTTAGTTTTGCATTTTTGATTTTTTAGTGCATATATTTTTGGATTTTTGCATTTAGGTAATTTGCATAACATTCATTGCATTATTGCATTGTTTTTAACTTGGTAGCTTCTGTGTGGTGTGTTTGCATTAAATTTGACATAATGTTGAGCTTAATTGTTTAAATTCACCATGTCTCCAAGTTAATTCATAGATACTTGCATTTTTATTTTTATTTTTTATTTTATTTTTTTAAACAAAAAAAAATCTTTTTCTTTTGCATTTGCATTTGTAATTTTTTTTAGATTACTTATCTTACTTTGTTTGTTTGTTTATAGTTAGATAGTGATCTTGTTTTTCATTGGGAATTTATTGTGTCGAATTTTAATGGCTTGATTTAATGGTAATCAGGATTCACTCTCTCAATCCTACTCTTTTGTAGGAGATTCGACTAGAAGGGAAGAGTCCATCTCTCAAAGCATTGATTCCATTCTATAAACAATACGGGGTATTCAAGCTAACTTGGGAATTCAAGATAAGAGTCCAATTGGTCAAGAATGTCATGGTCCATTCCACCACCCATATCATGAACCTTACCACCAACCTCCATTTCAACCAAATCACTCACCACACCTACCCTATAGATCATACCATGAGCCTTCTCCACCACCATACAACCCATATTATGAGCCTTCTCATAATCCTCCACCATACAACCGCATGCCATACCATGAACCTCCTCCTTCATTCCATCCCACTTCTCAACCATTTCATCCATCTCATGAATCCCTATACCCATTTGAGCCACCTTCTGGACCTCATTCTCAACCATGTGTGCCAAACAGAAAACCTACCATTCTGAAGTCCTTAGAAAATTGTCTGCACATAAGTCGTCAAATGCCACTTCACAAGTGGAAGTTCCCAAACCTACCATTCGTGAAGTCCTTAGAAAATTGCAAAATCAAGAGACTCAAACTGTAGACGAGGAGCGGTCATACAAGACCAACTTTGACCATCAAATGGACTCTACAATGAGACGAATGGAACATCAAGAGGAAGAGAATGGAAAAGAAAATTGAGCGTCTCACTCAGCAATCACAAGTTTTGAAGACAAATTTTCAAGAAAATCCTCTAACTATGTTCACACATACACAAGAGGTGAAGCAAGTACAAAAGAGCATTGAAGAGTCTTCTCTACCATTTGGTAATGATCCTATCCTAATAGAAGTAGACTCTCCTACTATTTTAACTAGTGAAGCAATTAATTATTTGAATGATGATGAGGTGGATGAGGAAATTATTGTTGAATCCCCTCAAATGTTTGAAAATGTAATTGCTTAACCCATTAGTTCTAGTAGTAGCAATTCGATTGTACTTGTTGATGAATTTGCTCCTACTTCTTTGTGTGATGCTTCAACTATTGAAAATGCCTCTCTTCATTGTACTAGGGATGATTGTGATAAATTGAATGAAATGTTTTCATGTTCTTGTCCGGAATTTCAAATATGTGTAGACTGTTATCATGAAAAAAGCCACTTACTTGTTGCGTTTCGAAAGAAAGCATTAAGTAAAGTGGTTGATTCTACCATTGATCATAATGCACCCTCTTGTACTATTGATGATAGCAAGCATGACAATTGTGAACATGTTGAATCTTGCATGGATGATAATGTGGTTGATACAAGTGAAAAAGACCATAGCCTAGAATCTCAAATGCACAATATTCCCATTGGATTACTTCCTTGTAGTCTTGTTGGTAACAAAGATTCTGAAATTTTAATTGATAAAATTTTGCATGTTGGTGAATCTTTCCAACAAGTACTTTCTTGTGATTTGCCACCCGATTTAGAAAAGAAAAATGATTGCTTTGAAATTTTGGAACCCTCGGGTGATGTCAATTCGAAAAATTCTCTTTCTTCTTCCACTCTTTTGCCTTCCACCTCTTGTGATTGTAATGATGATGTGGTGTGCCCCAACACTAAGTTGGACTCCGCACCTTCCATTTTGCAAACACAAGAGAATTTTCAAAATACAACTCTTTGTGTGACTCCTACTGATGGGAGTAGCATTGATTTTCTTGGATGTGATAGTTACTTGGAGAGTTTGATTCCTAAAATATCTTTAATTCACTTGAAATCTCTCCATGTTTCTATTTTTGGATGGGATATTGCTGGTTGCTTGTCTTCTTTACAGGCACATTCTTGGAAAGGTCCTCGATGGAACCAACATCCACCATACATTCTTGGACCTCTTCCAATTGATCCTGAACCACCTCCACCAAGGAAAATCAATGAGGGAGAAGATATTTTTAAAGACAAATACATGATTCTCATCAGGGATGAGAACTTCTCCTTCAAGCGATTCAAGATTCTCTAACACAGGTTGTCTCTTTCCTCGCTTATTTTTTTCCTAATTCCTATGATTATTTGGGCTTAATTGTTGTGTGAGGAAGATAAGTGTGGGGGAGGGACACAACCCAGTAGAAAAGGTAGAAATAATTTAGTTTAGTAAGCAGAATAAGAACCCCCTATGTATGCTTTGCATTTTGTTGGCCACTACCCTACTTAATTACCATTGTGCCTTGAATTTTAACTTCTCTATCATTCTCTTTAGAGTGATTTTTCACATTGAGGACAATGTGTTGATTAAGTGTGGGGGAGGGGAATACATTTTGAGTCCCAATTAATTGGTTGTTTTTAAATGAGAAAATGCCTTAAACTAGAAAAATTTTCAATTTTTTTTTTCAAGAATGACTTGCTCTAATGCCCTTCTTTGAGCTTTCATGAGAACTAGTGTTTTGGCATCTTTTTAAAACCATGTTTTGCTTTTTAAGTGAATGGGAAGAGAAATGAACCCACATTTGAATTTTTGCTTGCTCCTTGTTTTGAGAAAGAGAGTTTCTACTTCATTAGTGCTTTTATGACTTGAGCATGATTGCAAATTGATTGTAATGTTTTGGTTGATTGTGTTTGTAAGGTTAGCACTTGAAATAGTTAGGTAGATGTTTTGTGGTTAGCTTGCTATGCAATTCATTGTGTTAGAGTGAGCATTAGAGAAAAACCTTATTGGAAGGATATTTGACCCTTAAATTCTTTTCATGTGTGCATGTTCACTTAGTTTTTCACCTTCTAGAACTTGTTTCAACTCTTGTTCGAAATAGTGTTTGCATTAGTGTTATGAAAATGAAAGAGGCATTCAATTCTAAACCATTTTCATCCAAACACAAACCTACATTCATCTACCATTTGCTACCCTTTTTGAGCCATTTGATGAGTGGATTTTTGTCTTCTTTAGCCTTGGGGTCCACAATCAAAAATAAACCAAGGATTGCGTAAAGGCAAACCTAGGATCGTTCTCTCTCTCGAGGAGCCTTTTATTGAATCCTAAGTAATCTAAATGCCACGCAAATACAATTAAAACAAGGGGAAAATAGGTTTTTGCTTTTCAAATTAATTAGCTAAAATAAGAATGCAAATAAATTAAAAGCTAAACTATTGTTTTTGATATTTTTAATAAAATGGAATGGAGTATGAAAATGAATATGGATGCTCTTGGAGATGGAATAGTGACTATCCTAGTTCAATTTAGGAGTAAATTTTCACTAAGTCTAGATTAAGAACCCCAAGATACCACTTGAGTCCAATATTCTCAATCAATAGTAGCTCATACTACCGTAGCTAACTACTACCTCATGAGATATTGTTAAAAACCACTTAGTGTGTGATTAGGATTAAATTAATGCAACTTGGTTCCTCTTGATATGAATGCGATACCACGCCACTCAATTAATCCAATTAAATCATGCTATCTAACAATACCACGTAGAAAACACAATTTACCTGAATCAATAGGGAAATACAAATTAACAAATTCAACAAACCACAAAATCCAATCCAATCACATAGGTTCAATCCACAAAGTTTTCCAAACGGATAAACTAAGTCTCAAAAATACAAAACAATATTCCTAAAACTAGGAAATTAAATTGTAATTAGAGAAAATAAATTGAGCAAATAAACTCCCCTGATTTTGAGCTTTGAACTCAAGCCACATAATCCATCCCAAGAACCAAAAGATTCAGCCTCTCATGAAGCACCTTTCTTTCACCAAGTAACGAAAAACACAACTACATTCAAGTGGTCGTTTGTGGTTTTGTTTTGACAGGTGGTGGTTGTTGGTGAGGTTGAGAGGAGGGAAGATGAATGGATGAAGGTTGAAGGTGGTGGTCGAAGATTGAAGGTCCAGGTCCACAGTCGAAGCCCCCAGCTCTCCCCTTCTCTTCAAGTCGTGGGTCTGGTTCTGAATCTCCCCAACTCTCGCCCTCTGCCTCTCAGCTTGCGTCGTCGGAAATAATGGAGGAATGAAGGTTGGTGATGATGAAGCTCGCCGGCGACTGAAGGAGGTAGTGGTGTCGCCGGCGAGATAGGAGGAAGAAGGGAGGTCGAATGGAGGGGAAGTCAAGGCGTGAAGGCGGAGTCCCAGGATTTTCAGCGTTCCAGTCGATGGTCTGCGTGGTGTCAGCGGCGCTGGTTTTATTCGATCTCCCTAAGCTCTTTTTGTATTTAATTTGTCCCCCCAATTCTGAATGTGCGGCGCAATCCATGATTCAATCCCTTCCCCCAGCTCTTGCGTTCTGACCTAATTAATTCCCTTGGTCAAAACGCAAGTTTTGGCCACGGGACTTAAAGGAAAAGAAAAAAAGTTCTGCTTGAGGGACTAAATTGCAACTTTTAAAACTTGAATTAAAACTTTCATTTTCAAATTTGATTTAATCTTTTCAACCATCCATAGTCAAAATAATTAATCTAGCATCAAATATTCTCAGAAAAATCAATGATTAAGAGTAATTACATTTTTTTTGACAATTTTGCCCTTTTTAGCCATAATTAAATATATTTACTCTTAATCTCAATTTATCATAAGAGAAGCATTTTAAGCTCAATAACAATGATAAAATGCATTATGAATCCCAATTTAATGATGAAAAATCATATAAAAATATGGTTCGATCAAAGACTATCATATATCTTAACAAATAGTCAAATACTTATACGTGAAGAATTAAATAACATCCATAGCCCATTAAATACAAGCATCATTAGTAATATAATGGACTAATGGTCAAATACTCAATGGATATATTAGAGTATTAGTAAATATATAATATAAGTATTATATAAAAAAATATTTATGTCAAGTATAGTAATATATATACTTACTGGGTAGCGTCAAATGGATAGGGCGGCATACCCTGTCTGATACCCGGCTCTGCCAGCAAAAATGTCTAACCCGATTGTGTCTATTTTTTTTGGCCAGGGTAGGGCGATTTTTCGTCGGGCTCAGGCGGGTGCATCGATAGGCATGCAAATAGGCCAGGCCAAGCCAGACTTTGACTAAATAGGCCTAAGCTTGAATGCAGGTTTTTTTTTTAGGCTCAGGCTTGAGCCTTCATAAGTGCTGATTGATCCTGAAGCCTTTTTAAAAGCCTACTTACAATATAGACATTTTAAAAAGGCCTCATATTGCAGGACTTGTTGGTCATAAGTAGACTTTGTTCACTTTGAAATTAAAATATAAGAATAAAAAAATATTGTGTTATTTATATAATATAAATATAATTATATTTATTTAATGTGTAAACAAGCCAGGCCTGAAAGCTTACAGTCAGGCCTTAACAAAATAGGCCTAACGTATTTACACATTTAGGCCTTTAAATAGACCTTGGCCTAGCCTTTTTAACAAACAGGCTAGGTCAGACCAGACCTTAAACAGGCCAGGCTGCAGGCTATCTGATAGGGACCTGGACTATTCCCACCCTTACAGACTGAGCTCATAGGCTTCATGTATACCCCTACTCAAAATATTACTTCATACCAAACATAATTTGGCTTGTTTGGGAAGGTCGTTAGGAGAGCGTTGCGGCAAAAAAAGCTCAAGGATCGGTGGAAAAAAAGCCAAAGGATCAGGCCCTGTTTGGATCAAAGAAAAGGTGAGAATGGAAATGAAAAGAATGGAACGGAAAATATTTTGCCTCAATGCGTTTGGTTTGCACTGAAAAAAATGGGTTGATAGGGAAATTTTTGTTTGGTTGAAAGAAAATAAGGTAGGAAAATGAGGTAAAATACTATTTTACCCATAAAATATTATTTAAAACCACCACTCATAGCACTGTTGCACTCGAGTGTGCACTGTGCACACTGGGGTGTGTACTCAGTGCACAAATGTGCATATTCCGGTGTGCATTGTGCACACACTCAAGTAAAGCTGGGAATCAGAGCCGGCCCCTCCAGGACCCGAGGTAAGAAAAATATCTGTTTTTCAAAGCCCCGCTCGAGAGCATCAAGGCCAGGGCCGGCCCTACAAGGCCCGAAAATTACTATTCCAAATTTTAATTATTTTTCCTCCGCTTTTTAAAAAAAAATATAATTAGTAAATTACAACACGAATCATCCAATAAATAAGCACAGTCACTAATTCATAATAAAAAACAAACCATGTTCACAAATAACTCACATAAAACATAAAAAACATATCACTAAGCGACATAGTACGATGACTATTATTGCCGTAATCTTCGTCACTATCATCAATTTCAACGACATTTGATTGTTCTTCACTTTGAGTAGTAGCCTTTGGCTTATGAGTAAAAATATCATGAATTTCTTCTCCCGCATCATGAACACATCCATAATCTTTATTTGCAATAAATAACAAACCAAATCATAAAAGTAGAGTATAGTTATTATGTATTTGTAGTTAAATGGATAAATAACTCTATAACAAATACAATATATATATATATATATATATTAATAAATTTAAAAAGGAAAAAAAGAAAAAGCTACAGTGAAAAGGGCCTGCAGGGCCGGCCCGTTTAAGCCCAAGGCCCTTCAGGAGGGCCAGCCCTCCAGGGTCAATTTCAAATATCTTGTCCATTTTTCAAGCCTGGCCCTTGACGAGCCAGGGCTTAAACATCGAGCCGGCCCGATTTCCCGACTTTACACTCAAGTGTGAATTGTGCACACTCGAGTGTGCACGATTCACACTCAAGTGTGCACATTTGTGCACAATGTGCACACTCAATTTGATTGTACATTCTTCGTCTCCTTCATCGTTTCTTCTCTGTTCTTTAGTCCGCCATATTTTAGACAATTAGTGACCTAAGAAAAAAGACCAGAGTTGGAGTCGCAAGACAGGGGAGACTAGATTGAAAGGAGAGTGAAAACAAGAGCTGGAGAGCACCATCGACCTCCCTCTTCTTCCTTCGATGAGTTTAAGAGCTGGAATTTAGCAAGAGTTGTGTCGCGGATTGAAGACGCACCAGAAGCTCGCAAGGGTAAGTTCGTCTTCTTTGATTTTCTTGCTTCGTTGGAAAATGGTTCCCACCAAAATTGGTGGCAACCCATTTTCCCATGTATAAGGGAAAATCACCCCGCCGCCGAAAAACATTTTTCCAGGAAAATGTGAACCAAATAGTCGCGCGTGACGAAAAATACCCATTTTTCTTTTCCTTCCCCCAAATTTCTTCGACCCAGGCCTCAGTGTTTGGGTAGGCTTATTCTCCATCAAGCTTGGAAAAAAGCTCCCTTTTCACCTAGCTCTAGTGAAGCTGATTCAGGGAGCATTGACCTCTTTTATCTGGGGCCTCTGTTATCTGGCGTTGGATAATAGACTGCCCGTTGTCCTTTCGCTTCTTCCCCTGTCTTGTCCACTCACAACACAATGAACCTCCATTCTTTAAACTGTTTATACTCTCATCATCCATGGCCTCTTCTTCTCCGTCTTCCTCTAAATCACAGCCTGGCCGTTGCAGAAGCCATGGAGGATCTGAACATGCTTGGGGCTGATTGCGTCGTCATCTGCTGCTGCTGTCAGTGCCTAATCTTGCAGATCCTGGTCTCCGCTCTGCTCAGGCTTCCCGCCAAATTGGCCAAGAGAAAGCTTAATCGAAGGCGAAGATCGGGGGAGATCGAAAGCGTGGTCGAGGTGAGACAAAGTGTATAGAGGAAGTAGAGAAGGTGATGATAGAGTTATATGAGAAGGGAGAATTTGGATTTGGGAGCTTCTGGGGAAGAGGAAGGGAAAGGGAAGAGTCTGGTTGTTTTGTTTCTGCCATTAATTTGAGTACTCTCAGTCAAATTGAGGATAAAGATGATCATTTTGTAAAATATCAAGGGAAAATCTGTACACAGGCCCATTTAAGCAAAAAAAAGACAAAAAGGGCCCAAGCATTCTGAAATTCCCAAAACAGGCCCTAGGGCCCTGATTGGGATTGAAGTTACTAAAGGAAATGACAAGTAATACCCTTTGACTCGAAAAAGCAAAAAAGAACTCGGATATTATAAAGTAAACGAGATGACATTGCAAACGTAACTCTGTTTTGGCGCCTTCAGGAAGAACAGAAGAGACGTTCACAACGCAAGAGAACACAGGTTTTTTCTGAAGCTTTATATTTGCTCAGCACAGCGAGGGAGAGAATGTTTATATTCCCAATCATCTACTGCATTATAGGCTAAACTCAGAAATATTCACACTTTGCTGCTCCTGAACGTTTTTTCATTTAGAAGGTTGGGTGGCTGAAAGGTTGGAGCTTGGCCAATTTTATGTTATTAACGAGATAGGAAATAGGTAAGAGATACTAAGATTTTGCTCAAGATATCATTATCACCATTCAAGTTGGTCTTTAATCATTGGAGGGTTGGGTGGGAAAGATGTTGCTGTTTTTTGGCATGAAAACGAGAGGGGAAGGTGTGTTTTTAAGTGGGAATGGGTGAATGGGATGAAGCCACATTTGGTTCAAAAACGTTGAAATGGGTAGTTGTTAATACATATTGTTTTAGTTGTTAATAGGACTGTTTTAGTTGTAAATATGACTGTTATAGTTGCTAATACGAGCTGAATGTTAAAACATTGTAGGTTGCTCTGTTTTTGGGCATGGAAACGAGAGAGAGGTTTGTTTGTTAGGGGGAATGATTTGAATGTGAAAATGATGAAATGAGATTGTTGTTAATGTGATTTGTTGAAGTTGTTAATTTGTTGAAGTTGTTAAATGAGATTGTTGTTAATGTGATTTGTGGAAGTTGTTAATTTTGATTGATCTTGTAAATACTAACTTTATGTTGCAGATAATTAAAGATGGCTAGTACTTCAGGGAAGAACATATTATGTTTCTTCCATGTGGGGGGTTTCTTTGAACATGGGGGAGGACAACAAAGTGATTATCTTGGTGGAATGATAAGAACAAGAGATATCAAGGAAGGAACTACATACGAGGAGATGCAAAGAATCATAGCATCTTTAATTGGGGAAGAAAATACTGAAATTTGTGTTAAGTTCAAACTTAGCATGGATACATCTACATTCGTTGATCTTGTAGATGATGAAGGGGTTGAACATTTAATAAGGTATAATGAAACATATTGTCATGTGTACGTTGAAGAAAATGGGAATAATGACAATAGTCCACAACGAATGAATGCTCAAATGGAAGAACAAGAAGTGTAAGTGTTGTTGTGTTAAGAAATGTAATTTGTTCCTATATAAATTTTCATTACTTGGTTCTCATTACTTACACTAATAATTGTTGTTTGTCGCGGGAGGGATGAAGTCTATCAAGGCGCAGGTGGGTTGTCAATTTCTCCCCTCAAGTGTTGAATGAAACGCAAGCCTTGCAATCATTGCCGTGTTCTTCGCAAAGTGTACCATTAAGCATGCCAGAAATGAATCATTCAAAATGGAAGGATTTGATAATGGGAGAAGGACAAATTTTTGCGAATGTTGTGACCCTCGGTGAAACGTTGTACAAATTCAGCATTGCACAAAAGTTTTCATACAAATTTGTGAAGAACAAGGCAAAGAAGATAATAGTTAAGTGCAAGGTTGACGGTTGTCCCTGGTACATGGGTGCATATTCAGCGGGAGAACGTCAAGATACGAGTTCCTAACCATCAAAACATACGAGAGGAGCACACAAACACCATGCACGGGATTGCCTTATTGTATCTCATCCACCCAAGTGTAGGTTGACATCATCCCTTGTAATTGATGGTTTGAGAAATAATATTGAGAAGACAGCGAATGAAATCCGAACCGACATACGTATACGGTGAGTTTGGGGTACGCCCTGAACTACAAACGGTCATATAGGGCGAAAGAAAGAGCGGTGACGCTACTACATGGACGAGTAGAGGACTATTACAAGGTCATTCCTTGGATGTGTCAAAGACTCATAGAGAGTGATCCCAACATAGTGGCAAAATGGGAAGGGTCAGCTGATAATAGATTTGTCCGACTATTTATTGCATATGGTTGCTCCATTAAAGGTTTTGTAGATGCTTGTCGACCAATCCTTTATATAGATGGATGTCATCTGAGTGGCCCTTATAGGGGTACAATGTTGTCAGCTTGTGCGTATGATGCGGACAACCAAATGTTTCCGTAGCATATGGCATTGTTGGCGGTGAGACCTATGATGATTGGGCTTGGTTTCTAAACAATGTAAAACAGTTACAGGATCAATGATGATAACAATTGTGTCGATCGAAACAATTCCATTATTGGGCTGTAAGAGATATATTTGGCACCGAGAGACATGCATTTTGTTACGGGCATGTGAAGGAAAATTATAGTGCGAGTTCCTCAAAATCATGAAAGGGATGCCACGTACCTGGGAATAGCAAGGATATTGCATTGCACCTCCTCGATGGAATTGCGTACGCAAGGATGGTTGGGGAATTCACTATTGCGATGGGAAAATTAAAATTGTTCAATCCACCATTGGCACAATGGGTTGAGACTCATGGGGACGTTGATCGATGGGCTATGAGTAAGTTTCCTTTCAAAAGGTGGGATAACATAACCACTAACATTGCTGAATCATTCAACGCATGGATGGTGAAAGAGAGGAAGCACACGGTGTCAATGTTAATACATGAGCATAGGGAGAAGTTGGTGCCAAGTTGCTTGCAAGCAAGATGGCTTTGGTGAATTGGAAAAATGGTGTAGGACCTAACATTGAAAAAAAATTGTTGCAACATGTGAACTATGCGGAAAATATGCATGCCACATATTATGGGGAGAACCGGTGTATGGTTGAAACTAGACGCGGTGATGCCTTAAGTTATGTTGTTGTTGATATGGTTGCAAAAGAGTGCTCTTGTTTAGCATGGCAAATGAGTGGACTACCTTGCCCGCATGCATGTGCATCAATTAAGTTACTTAATGGTAATGTGTACACATTTGTGGATGATTGCTTTACACTTTCAGCACAAGAGAAAATATATGCACAAAGCATGCGGCCAGTTGCAACACATGATTGTCCACTTGTTGATGCGCCCACGGTGACACAAATGCTAACAGAGACGTTCTTGGAGCCCCCAATTACTACAAGGGCGCCAGGTAGACCGCCAAAAAAAAGACGAGAATCTCGGTTCCAAAACAAGCAAATTTATCATTGTGGTAGATGCCACGAGCCGGGACACTCCGTCAAGACTTGCAAGAATCCAAATCCAAGTTGATCATCGATGGTCCCTTGGGTGTTTCTTTTTGGGCATTGCGTCTCACACTCTTTTTGTTATATATGGCTTTATGGCTTTAGATAGAAATCCACACCATATTATTTTTGGAAATGGTGTGTGATGTTGACATTATGAATTTGTAGATGCATTTGGTGTTGTAAATGAAGGTTGGATATTGTTGTCACAATTGTATCCAAGTGTCATTTATGTACACATATTCATATTTTGTTCCAAATGTAAATGACGTTGAAAAATATATGCGGTTTGGATTTTGTTGTAATTAGGTGGTGTTGTTGTTGTAATTAGGTCTTGATATTGTTGTTATTAGTTGTTGTTATTGTTGTCATTATGTGTTGATATTGTTGTTATTAGTTCTTTGATATTGTTGTCATTATGTCTTTGATATTGTTGTAATTATGATATTGTTGTCATTATGTCTTGATATTGTTGTAATTATGTCTTGATATTGTTGTAATTATGTCTTTGATATTGTTGTAATTATGTCTTGATATTGTTGTCATTATGTGCTGATATTGTTGTCATTATGTGCTGATATTGTTGTAAGTGGCCCCTGTTATTATTGTAAATGACCCATGTTATTGTTGTAAATGACCACTGTTATTGTTGTAAATGACCCCTGATATTGTTGTAAATGACCCCTGATATTGTTGTAAATGACCCCTGTTATTGTTGTAAATGACCCCTGATATTGTTGTAAGTAACCCCTGTTGAAGTTGTAAGTAACCCCTGATATTGTTGTAAGTGACCCCTGATATTGTGGTAATCGCCCCCTGTTATTGTTGTAAATGACCCCTGATATTGTTGTAAATGACCCGTGTTATTGTTGTAAATGACCCCTGATATTGTTGTAAATGACCCCTGTTATTGTTGTAAGTGACCCACGATATTGTTGTAAGTGACCCACGATATTGTGGTAATCGACCATTTGTTATTGTTGTAAATGACCCTGTTCTTGTTGTAAATGACCCATGTTATTGTTGTAAATGACCCCTGTTATTGTTGTAAATGACCCCTGATATTGTTGTAAATGACCCGTGTTATTGTTGTAAATGACCCCTGATATTGTTGTAAATGACCCCTGTTATTGTTGTAAGTGACCCCTGATATTGTTGTAAGTGACCCCTGATATTGTGGTAATCGACCCCTGTTATTGTTGTAAATGACCATGTTCTTGTTGTAAATGACCCATGTTATTGTTGTAAATGACCCCTGTTATTGTTGTAAATGACCCCTGTTATTGTTGTAAATGACCCCTGTTGAAGTTGTTAATCTTGTCCATTATTTCTGCAATTCTCATTCCATGACCACATCAAAACAGAATCAAAACATTCTTGTTATCATTCCATGACAACATCATAATGAGAATCAAAACATTCTTCTTCTCATCCATGACCACATCAAAACAGAATCAAAACATTCTTGTTATCATTCCATGACAACATCAAAACAGAATCAAAACATTCTTCTTCTCATCCATGACTACATCAAAACATTTCTGTTGTCATTGAATAAAGGTTATCAAGTTAGCATCAGTAGACAATTTACAAAATAACAAGGTGTAATGTCATCCAAATGAATACAAATGAGTCATAAATACATATGTGTCCTAACAACTATGCTCCCTAATGTCTCTTCAATTTCTTGTGGTAGTCCTCCATTAGCCCCAACACTTTTTCCCGATGGTTGTTGCGAGGATGGGTGACGAGCCACCATAATAAGCCCACCTTCAATTCACGAAGTTCTTCCTCGTGAAGTGTGGCATTGTATACCCATCCCCCCATTCTCCGAGCCATCCCATTGTTGTAGCCAAGATATGACATGAAGCCCACATGAGTGCCTGAAATAAAATAGAAATGAGTTCTAGTAAAATCAGATATCAAACTTAACAAGACACCACAAAAAAATAAACCATCTAAGAAACATACGTGTCCCTTTGGACATGGACTTTAGCCCATGTAACATCCTTGGGGATTTTGGCCTCATCTTCTAACAACTCTGGCTTGATTGTTCGGAGTATTTCCAACAAACGATGGCGCTGAAAACAAAGTTCACACATTTAGAAATGTTGTTTACAAGTTTACAAACTAAACGAGACATTGAATTTCGGTTGCACTTACCACTTTATTTGCCATCATTTCTGTTCTTTTTGGACTTGTTTCTTTGTTGGCTTTTTCTTGGTTGGCTGTATGTTTGAATGTTCCTTTTCATATTTCATCCGATAATATGTATTTATGTCAACCAAGGAGTTAAGGGCATAGAAAGTCATTGTAGACGTATCGAGAACATAACAAAACCAGTGATTTACATAAAGACATGGGCCAAAAATGAAACGACGAGTCACCAATGTTGTAACCTAAATGTTGAGGAGCAATTTGCGGAAGAATGGATTGACTGTCCATTTCAGGCTAGGACTAATCATTTTATCCATTAATTCAACCGAGAAAATGTATCTTTGGACTACACCATCATTCTCTAATTGATCGGCAACCAAAGTCCTTGCCACCATAGTCATCGGCCTACATTTGAGATAAATAAGCCAACAAAAAAATATTGTCATGTGCATGCAAACATATGGTCGTTGATGCAAATATGGATGGAAAGGAAAGTCACATTGCATCCATCAGTCAGAAATAACAATGATATAGGTTGATTACTAAACGTCACGTACCCGATCACCTAACCAAGATCGTGCATCAAGACATTGAAGGTCTCTCCTTGTGAGAAAATAGCGATGCATGTCCACAAATTCCCTAAATTACAGCATATGAAGATCTTAATCAGAATGTGCATTTTGTGTACAGACAAGTGATTCAATGGGAAACGGTAAATGAAACTTACTCCTCAGCCTCATCTTCACTGACGGTCTTTGTGCACAAGTCATAAAGAGTGTCCTTCTCGTCGTATGTCCTCTTCCCCTTGGACTTCCGCTTTGGATCGATCCACGGGGATTTTAACACGCTACTAGGGTTTACGACCCGTTGAGATCTCCTCAATTCAACCCCTTGTCCATCACCTCTTCTTGTACATGTTCCTTCACATGTTTTGGAACGACAACGTGTTCAAATATTTCCACCGCACGACCAGCGTCCACATTGGGTGTCTCCTCTCCATGTCCGGGGATATCATCGACATCAATAATATTTTCAGGTTCATCTTCCTCGTCACGTCATATCCTTCCCTCCGTGTCATGTCCATTGTCATCGTCGAGTCCCCGGATGTAGATGGTTTTTTGCTTGGTGCATCACCTTCATGCCTTGGCCTTCTTCAACCAACGTATTTTGAAGCGCCAACATTTCTTGTTGCAAGTTCAATAGCAACCGTGCATATGTCGTGCGCACTACCTGGAAAAAAATATATCAGTTACTACAACATTTATTACATCATCAATTTGTACTGAAACAGCCGCCTGGATCTAAACCCTGGATTAATTTGTCACACATTACCGGGTGTGTAAGCATCGTATCAGGATCAAACGATGTTGACGAACTGACTGATGGATGTGGCGAGGATATGGGCGATGAGGCTTGACGCGATGCAAGAGGCCTTTTTTGCTTCGTTTCTCAATTGACACTCGCTTCTTCACCTTTTCGTCGGTCCAAAAAGCCATGGCCGACTCATGTTGACAACCTATCGTCACCGATCGGGAAATTTTGGAAACAAAACAAATTTGCTCATAAAACAAAATCAAACAATTATTAACAACAGTTGACCATTAATGAGTCAGCATCACATGCAAACATAAGTAAAGACAACTTACCATGAGGAAGTATAGGCATCCGTCTACGGTTTTGCTCTTTTTTTGTTGGACTTTTGGGAATCCTTCTTGAACTCATGTATCTCTTCACGAGTTCTTGAAGGACGAAGGATGACCAATCGGAATCAACAAGTGCATCCTTAGTCACCGTCATCACCTTCAAAAGACGGTCACGACAAGAATTGATGCACCGGGCGCCAATAGGGTACCCAAGGCGAATAAGACGAATAAAAACTCGAAATTTTCATCTAATTCTTCTCCCAACATATCTCCAATTTTTTTTTGTAAGGAACGTCCTTGTATACTTTCCTATAGTCGTTGAGAGTGGTGTCTTGGTCGTTGATATTAACTTTTATGGCCTTCCTCCCAACGGGAAGACCCATCAATTGATTGACGTGTTTTGCCCCTATCACTTGGGTTTCCCCTAATGCACACTTCCTTTGTAGGGGGATCAAAATAGGTCATATATTGAGCACATAAAGAACGGTTGATCTGTCGGCAACTTATACTAACCAACCTATCAAACCCGATCTCCTTTAGCCTTCTCATCGCCTCGGGTCTTTCCTTCAAGTTTTTGCAAACTTGGATGAATGTCTTTGGCGCACATCTAGTTTGGAAGGGAACCATATACTTCTTCAGTTTCGCCAGGGGCTCTCAATTTGTTTAGCCCTCTTTGTGTATTCAGCTTTTTCATTAGAAGTTAGCCTTTTCCAGGCTTCTGTCATTTCTATACTCAATCCGCCTCTTAACTTGCCCTTGCCCTTGCCCTTGTGGCGTTCCTCATATTTCTTGTAGAATTCCTCTGTGAATAGGTTGTATCCAGAAAACCTTGGATCCCTTTGTGAGGATTTAGACATGATGTTTCTTCTTGTATTATAGACAAATGCTAGTGTACCTACAACAATTGTAAATGAAGTTCATTTAAAATTACCCTTGATCATAATTCTCATAGCTCAATTCATCATAAAAATCAACACTAATAGAAACGGGAAAAAAATTAGAGCGAAAAAAAATGTTGAACAATATAAATTTTGGTTTTTCATACAACATAATGAAGTTAAGCAATCCTAAATACTACTATTTCTTTGGAACAATGTTTTTTAAACTTTCTTGAAGAGGTTAAACTTTCCAAAATACTACTTGTTGGTGGCTTTAATTTCGGCACCACTGTACAAGTTTTGGATCAGCAGGAAAACCGCATTCATGTCGATTAACTAGCTAGCGATTGCAAGCTTTTGATTAAACCAAAATGAGTAGTGTATGCAGCATGATCCTTGATTAGAATGGAGCTATGTGTAATTCTGTTATGGACATAAGTTGGAATAAATTATTATGACTCAGAGCGGGTGGCTTGTTCAAATGCATTAGGCAATTTTGGAACACTTGGAAGCCATGTATTTTCGAGAGGAGGGTTACCCGGTTGTTTATGAGAGGCAAGTGTTGTGATGCGTAGGGCAATTTTAAGAAAAGTGCAAAATCTCTCAATAATTCCTCCCTAAAGTTTGTAAGGGCATGTGATGACAAAACTCTTTCAAATATGTAGAAATTCATGCAGAAATGAGTTTAGACCAAAATGCACTTGGCAACCAGCAAGACCACAGTTGAACATAGCAGCTTATGAAATCCAGAGATGAAGTTCCAAAATGCAGCAGCAAAATTTTCAGAGTATAATGCGAAAATTCGCCAATTTAATGTTTTCAAGTAATGCACAATTAAGGAGCATTGACAGCAACAAAGTAGAGTTTTAAAATTCAGCAGCAAGTGACCAACAACTTCTGAACTTTAGTTTCTAAACTTTTGTAATAACGATGGTTACAACAATGACGAATTCCAACCTCCAAAGCCACATTGTCAACACTTCAATGATAGCATATGACATGAACCATATCATTCAAAGTTCAATACAACACAAGATAGTAACTCTCCTAAAATTAATTCAATTTTTCAATA
Organism: Acacia melanoxylon; assembly: GCA_019022615.1. NCBI lineage: Eukaryota > Viridiplantae > Streptophyta > Magnoliopsida > Fabales > Fabaceae > Acacia > Acacia melanoxylon. Next base: position 5,538,299 of record JAFJYJ010000007.1, read on the forward strand.
TCACATTTAAGCAGAATTTGGCTGAAATTACGCACAATGTCAAAAACAAATTATTACTTAAACCGACCAAAAACAAAGATCACACCGCTGACAAAACTCTAAATGATTCATATGATTTGCGGGGCTATTAACAAATATGAGTTATCAAATCTTCGTAACCAAGAGCATCAAAGGGTAATGCGAGAGATGCACAACATAATTGGCTCTTTAATTCCAAAGCAAGAATTACTCAACTTCCAAGGTTTTCAAATCAATTCATTTCAGAATTTAACACTCTCTCGATGTCACTAAGCCTACCTTTTTAGGTATTAATGATTGGACCCCTTTGTGATAATGCACGCAAGAAATAATGCACAATTAAACAAGAATTTCAAGAACAAGATGTCCAAGATGCCACGAGTTGAGTAAGCGAGAGACTCGGTAATAGTGAAAAGCATCCTAAAATAGCATGTTCCACCAAGACCTATTAAAGCAAACAAAACAAATCACACAAATTCACATAGCTTTACTCGCTAGACATCTACACAAATCTCTAAAAGCTTGAAAACATGATAATTTACCTCTAAAAGAAGAAAACGAACTTGTACTCGCGGGACCCAAAGCAACAAACGAACTTGTTCTTCAACCGAAACTCGTAACACCCAAGTAACTTGTACTCGCGGGATCGATGCTTGGCTTTGATAGGCGAAAGATAGTGGGAGACGTATGAATGCATACAAAAATTAAACAAAGTTCATAAAAAATAAACCGGCATATTATACATTTCTTAAAAAAAATGAAAAACCCTAATCCCCAAAATTTTACCTACAGCGAACCACGACGGCGACGGCAACACACAGGAGTTTCAGAAGGTCGACGGAGCACAGAGAAGACCGTGAGTGAGCTTCAGAAGGTCGACGAGCACAGCCAAGAGTCGAGCGAGCGAGGAGTTCGATTACGGACGATTTCAACCGGTGCCGGCGACGCTATCCGCTTTAGAGGGTCGACAGTGGCTGACGGGGACGAGATCGACGGTCCTGACGAAGACGAGAGCGAGGGACGAGAGTGAGAGTGAACGTGAGTGTGAGAGTGAGCGTGAGTGTGAGGAGGTTCAGAGTGCCAATTCGAGAGGGAGAGAACTGATTTCAATTCTTTTTCCTTCTAGGCTTTTTGGTCATTTCACACAACAATTGAATTCCAGAAAAGGCCCTAGGGCCTTTTCTGGTAATTGCAGAATGATAGGGCCCTGTTTGTCTTTTTTTTGCTTAAATGGGCCTCTACAGTGATTTTCCCAAATATCAAATAATCCAAATGGCAGTTGGTTCATTTCGCAAGTCTGGTTGGTTTGGTTCCTTATAATTATTTTGAATTTTCTTTATCTCAACATTACATGAAATTAAAAATAACTATGATTTATTGAATACATGAATGAATATAACATCTTATTTACAAATTTGATTTAACCATTTCACACAAGTTAAGAAAGTTAAAACAAGTTGGTTCAAAAAAAATATTGGTATGTATTCTAATTTATATACAAGTTTATCTATTAAATATATTTAATTAAGGACTTCATTATTATTATTTTTAATAACTATTAACTTTTTTTCCAATTGTAAATATAAATATAAATTTGTATCTTCAATTATCACAATGTATACAACTAGTATTAATATATGTAGTATTTAATAAGATTTATGCATTTTTCAGTCATTTTCATCTCAATTGACTTTTCAAATATTAATCCAAACACTCATCAGTTTAAAAAAAAAAACCACTTCTGCAAAGCCAAACGGGTAATCCAAACACAAATCACATTTACAACTTAACTTTTTTCCTATCGGGTTTCTATAAAATTCAGATAGAAAATAAGTCACCACTAACCCAAACAAGCCCAAATATCAAGCCTCAATCTCAGTTCCAATTTCAATCGCTCAAAATTCAGTGTTACATATCAAACATGGCCTTAAAGTTTAATAACTAATTTTTTTTTTTTTTAAAAAAAAGTTTATTACTTGTTTATGAAAAAAATGTGTTAAGCCTCACAGTATTCTTTTTAATATATACTATTGATAGAAAAGGTTCTGGGGAGAATATATAAATTTAAGTGATAAAGTGAATTCAAATATTATATTTTGAATCAAAATACATTTTTCATATAAGAAGATTCCCCCCAATTCAACCCAATGATACTTGAATCTTCTCACTCGATCAAATAGTAACATGAAAAAAAAAACCCCTCCTACGAATAAGGGTAGAAATAGGTTAGGCCGATTTTATAATAAAGTGACCTGAGTCTGACATGTGGCTTTATTTTTTGCCTAAACCTAGCCTACACAAAGGTCAGGCTTGAGGCCTGTTAATATCACGCACTGAATATCAGCGAAAATCCGGTATATTAAGATCAAGCTTGTTAAGATATTTTTTTAATACAATTATATTTTTCATATAGAATAATTACTTTTTTTTAGATAGGATAATCACTTTTTTCATATTAAGTAATTAACTTTTTTTTTGTTAGTATAGAGTAATTAATAAGCTCAGGCCAGCTTGACAAGTCTAATAGACTTCTTAGTAAGCCTCGGCTTAACCTGTTTAACCAAAACAGATTTTTAAATAAGCTTTCATCTAACCTTCTTTATTAATAGGCTAGACTTGATCAGGTTAGGCCACAGGCCCCACCACCTGACCTATTTCCTATATTTATAATAGGACTATAGGAGGTAGTACAATCTTGGCATGCAAGCAAATGGCCTGATGTTCATCAAATAAAAATAGACAAAACACGAATTTATGAATTCATCGCTTGCACAATCGAGAGTCAATGACTGTGTGAAGGTCAGAGACAAACGGTCCCAAAAATCCACTTTTTCTGCAACAAATCTATTATTTTTTTGACTATTAAATATAATACTCCATAGGCAAAAAAAGCAATAAAAAATCTGACTATTATTTATTATCATCTCTACTGGAAAGCAAGCGTCCCACGAATGCACCTGATATAGAATGAATATCCCGTTCCTGAGTTTTTGGCATGTTCTGATTTGATTGAGCGCCCACCACGAAGCGTCACAGTCCAATTTGAGGAGAAATGGCTTGCCATTGTCCTCAAGGGACACTTTCTTCTTCCTTAAATCTCACCGCAACACCACCCACTTAGCCACAAAGCCTTCAATTTCTCAAGATCGTCGATTATTCCCATTGCGAAATCCTTCGATTACTAAGAAGATGAGCAATCCGGAGGCAATATGTTTCACCCAAGAGCAAGAAGACCTCGTGGTTAAGTCGTGGGAAGTAATGAAGAAGAATTCTGCGGATCTGGCTCTTAAATTTTTCTTAAAGTAGGGATCTATCTCCTTTACTGAATCCTCTTGTTTGTTTTTACTTCAACTTTCCTTAACAACTGTTCATGCGTTTTTTTGTTGAACTTAGAATATTTGAGATTACCCCGTCGGCTCAGAACTTATTCTCCTTCTTGAGAGATTCCAAAGTCCCTTCGGAGCAAAACCCGAAGCTCAAGCCTCATGCTGTTAATGTCTTCGTCACGGTAAGCTTACTCTGGTTTTTTTACCCCATGTACTAAATGAATGAAACTCCTATGATATTAAATTATCTATACGTAAACCATCATTGCTTTAGCGCCATTCATGTTTTATGCCTAGTAATTTTTCTTTTCGGGATGTTTAATTGCAGACATGTGAGTCAGCAGTTCAGCTGCGGAAGGCAGGTAAGGTCACTGTAAGAGAATCAAACTTGAAAAGACTAGACTCTGTTCATTTCAAAAGCGGTGTGGTGGATGAACATTTTGAGGTACTTGACTTGATCATTTGCTGAATAAATGAAACCTTTCTAGGATTACCAGTAGATGTATCTTTGGGATTCCATTTTGCTTTCAATTTTAAAGTGCATTTGATGGTGAGCACCCTCGAATTAGTAAAGAAATTTACAGATAGATCTAATTTTACCAAAAATTGATAAACTAACTAAATCATTTATAGACATGAACATACAAAACTCACTTCTAACATGCTTGCAACTCTATTGATGAAGGAAGTAGACTATATTTACCTAAGAGTAGACTTAGGTGTAAAAACATGTATGATTAATTAGTGAGTTCTTTTTTTGCAAGATCGATGTATAATCTAGTTTTCCCTTTTCGTGAAGGTCGTGAAGTTTGCACTTTTGGAAACCATAAAAGAAGCAGTGCCACAAACATGGCCACCAGAAATGAAGAATGCGTGGGGAGTAGCTTATGATCAGCTAGCTGCTGCCATCAAAGCTGAAATGAAAGCTTCCTCTTAGACTATCTCTACAAGACTACAACTCGCATAGTCATTTCCTCTTGAGTTCATTAAGTTTGATAGAGTGCCACCTTAATCAGTCCAGGGTTTCAGCATTTATGTCGGTAAGCTACCTTTTTTGGTGATTGTGTTAAAAATGTTATGTTGTATGAATAATATTTGTATTTTCACCCGGGTGGTTGAAGATAATAAAGATTTACTTTCTGTTAGTGATGGCTTTCTTTATATTTACTGTTCTATTGATAATCCTTACAAACTTTAACACAAAAATAGTTTGGTTCCAAATCCCAATTCTAAAGGCAAAATTTGTCCCAGAAAACAATTCCAAGGCAAAAATAGTTTTGTTGATTGAGCTGACCCTTGTTTTTATGAGCAGATAAAATTAGGTCCACTCATCTTCTTGAGGGACATTAAAACTCTGTTGTCCTACTCTTCAACATGTCCCTCCTTGGAAACTTAATGAGTATTTTGGACACAAGCTTGAAAGGCTTGGATGGGTAAAGGAGATTTGATGGTCAGTGCACACAAGTCATGTAAAGAAAGTGGTGAGGAGATTTCATGTGCAGTGGCAGAGTCTATGAGCCTAACACTGGTATGGGAGGGTAATGCATGTGTAGGTCTAACAGGTTCAAAACTTTAAAAGATGTGAAACCACCATATAAAAACTATTATATGCTTGCAAATTTACTCCCTCCAGACTCCAGTCTTTTGTAAGATCTCAATTTATTTTGTCTCTTTTATGTATAATTTTTTCAAGGTATCCCTGTTCTAGTATATAAAACTTGAAAAATGCAAAAAGTCGTTTGTGTTCCAAAATAGAATGTGCCCTACTTTGATGGGTTACTTGAACTGGTGTAGCTTTCCATCCAAGTGGTGTGCACTGGTTTCCTCCTTTCTCAAGAACTGAGAAGACGCGCAAGTACCCATATGCTCATTGTGGGTCAGTGATAGAATGGACAAGAAGGTGGCCTAGTGAAACAGAAGAGCACGAGACTTCTTAGTGGAAAAAAAAAGTCTATCCTCCCCCAAGTATTTAATATAAGGCATGTTTGGGGCATTTATTTTGATCTTAAATATAAGATATAGTTTTAATATTCCTCAATCTTATCTAACGATGCTCCCTCAACAATAATCAAGAAGGAGAGAAAATAGGAAAATTAAGAAAGATGACTAGGGTATTTTAAAAAATATATGTCATATTAACTAACTTTTTTAATCTAATTAAATTATATAAATATGTCATATATTAAGGAATATGTGAAGTATTATCCATATTATTCACATCCCATGTCATGAGATATTTGAATGATTTTTCTGAAAAGACTCACTCATCCAAAAAATTATCTTAGAAGGAATAATATTGTAACAATGAAGAATCAATTTAGTTGTCAAAATCACTTGTCGACAATTGTGTTGTGGAATGCCTCACCAGTGCCTCCCTATTGACCGGTCGTCATCAATTCCAGAATAATTTTTCGAAAGTCATAAACATTTACATGCGGAGCATTATACCACTTTAAGAAAGGTTTTGATGATGTAAGTCAAACTTACGTAAAACATTAGAATGGTGTTAAACTCTAGCTATACTAATAATGGAAAGGCTTGGAAATGGCCCTACCAATATGGATATACAGTTCGAAAGGCGGAGCTAGAAATTGAAAATGGGGATACAGAAAAAAAAAAAAAAAAAAAAAAAAAAAAAAAAACCAGAGTTTCATGGAATCACATTTGAACCTAAACAAATTTTAAAATTTTCGTTTTAGTCCCTAAATGAAACCTTTAGTAAGGACTGAAGTAAAAAATATTTGAACTTTGTAAGGCTGAATTATAATTTTCTAAAATTTTGGGTTGTTTTCTGTAATTTTTTTGGGGGCCACCCCTAGCCCCCTAAATCCGCCCTTGGCTCTGCTCTCATCCTCTAGTTGATTAGAATATTAGAGGTTTATGGACTAATATTTCAAGACTAGTGACCATTCTCCAACAATAGGAACAGTTAATAGTAACAAATAAAGTGGAATTGATAATGGTAGTCGGTGATGATTGGATAGGCCACCTGAAAGCCATATAGGTGAAAGAAAACCCTCAATTCCACCAAGCTTTTCATATATGGATGCTTTATTATTTCAAATAGATAATTCATCTTCCACAATGTCATAGAAGACGTTTGATACCAAACTTGTGTTGGCTCTAACCAAACCTTAGAACGATTCACTAACCATCGTGCCAAAAGCTTAAATTAATAGTAAAGGTGTGACAACATTTCTTAATCTAAGATTTAACATAATAGTTAGGCACTTTGTTCATAATATTTGTTATCATATCGATATCAGACGTGAGTTCAATATTGATATATGCCTCGAAATATGGCTAAAGCACTTGCTTTTATTCTCTAGAAGTTTCTGGACGAATATTTAAAGACAAGTGAGCCAATTCTCCCACAATAGAAATAGCTAATAGTGCAAAACAAAGTGAAATTTAATAATGGTAATTGATGATGATTGGATAGGCCACCTGAAAGCCATATAAAAGAAAACCTCAATTTATTTTATTAGTACACATTGTGTAGTTTGTACTAATAATATTTAACAGAGATTTGAATGGGTACCACATGAAACCCACACATTGTCTAGTGTGTACTAATAACATTTACCAGATCATGCTCGATTGTTGTGCTCCTTGCCCTTAATTCTTCAAGCATGGATTAGTAGCGGTGAACAGACCCTTTTTCACTAAACAACAACTAACCATATTAATTTCATAAAACACGATAGGTAATTATGGAAAACCATTTTTCTTTTCAAGACAGCACACTTTGGGGTCTAGGGTATAAATTCTTCCCACAAACCCACTACAGGAAACCATAACTCAAGGCACAATTATCAAACAGAAGTTTATATAGCCCACAAGTCTTACAACATTAACCCTTACAATAAAAGGGTCTACACAAGACAATTTTCACACAAAATATAATTGTGGATCCACTATAATATGTTAGTGTATAAAATAAGGACTTCGGGAAATAAACAATTATCCAAAAATAGTCGATGCAGTATTTCAGAAATATGAGGGCCCTAGCATGGCAATATAAAAATCAATATTGCACTAATACCAAAAAGAGGCCTACAAATTTTAGGATTTCTATGCCTCTGGCTGCTTCCCTTGTCCTCTAGTAAGGTTAGAGGTCTCGCCTGAAAAAAAAATTAATAATAACGGGGTGAGACATAAAGTTCCCGTAACCGAAATTAATTTATCAAATATGCAGGAAATGATTGTAAGTCAGAGAAGCAGGTTTATTAACATGAATAAAATATCTATAATAATTAAATAATAATTAATAATTAACAATATTTAAAATCATCCACACTCATCCATCCTGCTCCTCCTTATATCTTTTGGACGTGGTACAGCCTATCAGTGCTAGTATCCCTGGCCAAGGTTAGCTAGTCACTTCAAGAATACTGTTCCCTCCCATGTCACCACCAATATACCGTAACAGGGAGGTGTCCGCCCAAAACACTCAACTCAAATTCCGAGCCAGGAATGAGAGAGCCGATGGGCACAAGTTCATCCTCAATCTCTTCCACACAACCCAACATATCCCACAACAGAAGAAGTAATATAATACTAAAATTTTCAATAACAATTTATTAAATTATTATTCCATGTACATCATCTCACAACAAACATTATAACCATCACAACAATAACAACCCTATTAAAAATATTCATTTAAAACATAGATTGGAAAAATACACTGCTTCACTGAAATAATTTCATATTCAAACATACACATAATTTTTCAAAATACATACAAGTAGTATATATGAAAGTAAGACTTAGAAAAAATACCTTACAGCCCAAAACAAGCATATAAAATAAATTAACCCTGGTTACCTCAATTCCAAGATTAACCTTAGCTTGAGGAGACCACCCCACACAGCGATTCTAGGCCACAAGAAGACTCTACATTATCACAATTATAACTTATAATTTCCTATAGTTTAAAATAAAAATTCTAATGATAATTTATATTATTATAACAAAAACTGAAAATGACATTTTGGTCCCAAAAATTCCAGAAATGACATTTTAGTCTCAAAATTTCAGAAATTACAATTTTGCCCAATAATTCCAGAAATTACAGTTTTACCCCCAAAATTCTAGAAATTACAGTTTTGCCCCAACATTCCAGAAATTACAGTTTTTCCCCCAACATTCCCAGAATTACAGTTTTAACACAAAACTTCCAGAAATTACAGTTTTGCCACAAAAATTCCAGAAATGACAGTTTTTCCCCAAAATTCAGAAATTGCATTTTTGCCCCAAAATTTCAGAAATTACATTTTTGTCCTTCATATATAAAACTAAATTGAGTAAATTCCAATAATATCTCCCTAACCCCAAATAAATCATTTTCATAACATTTAATCGGTAAAAACATTTTATAGGACATAAAACCTAAACTTCATAAATAGAAAAATTCTTTTTAAATTTCTAGAACAACCAAACAATAAGTCTAAACCGATTAAAATTTATTATTAATTATCCATTACATATATATAGTATTCTATTGTCAAAACTCAAAACTTCCCAAAATCTTAACCTCAAAATTTTCACTAATCAACATAATAATAAACTCATTAGAAAGAGAAAAATATTTAGAATAACTTTCATGAAGAAAGTTTATTGAAAATAAGCTAATTTAACTATCTAAATAATCTTATAAGATGAAAAACATACCTTAAAAAAACTCCAGACTCTTATTTCTTCCTCCTCTTTTTCCCAACTCCCGTTCTCTCGCTCTCCCTCTACTCACCGTGTGTGTGCGTGTGTTATGTGTGTGTGTGTGTGGGGAGAGGGTATTTATACTAACTCCCCCACACACACTCACATTTTTTTTTAATATAAGATTAGGTAGTGGGAGGCATGGCCTCCCACTGTCCTATGCAGTGGGAGGCCACGCCTCCCACTGTCAGTGCGAGTGGGAGGCCATGGCTCCCACTTTTTTTTAAAATATATAAAATATATATATATATATATATATAACAATTATATAATAAATACATTTTATCATATGTAATTCTTTCATAATCATACTTAAATCCTACAATTAAAAATTAGGACGTTACATGTAGGATTCATGTGGTGCCTGTTCAAATCTTGTCTACTTTTAATGGAGTTATTGATATGCTGAAAGAAACATATGGGATTTGATCTATACACTTACTTAAAGAGGTAGGAGGGAATGAAGAAACGCAAATGCACATTTTAAAGTGTGGAATTTCTTTTGGCTGAAAATTGGACTAATTTAGACTAGAACATTCACATAGAATGTGAAAATTTAATAATCATATATACTATATATATTTGGGTAAAAGGTAAATTATGAATTTTGTAATAACAAATTTACAAAAAAAATAAGGTCTTGAAATTATATGTTGGCAAAGAAAAAATAAGGAAAACAGCTTAACCCGAGAGGAAATATTAACCATACCAAGTATCGAACCTGAACCCCATAGAATGTTGATAAAGAACGTTCCACAAAGCTACCGTCACGTGTGTTTGCTATCAATACGGTCTAATCCCAGGCGTGTATCTTTAAAGCTAGGTGTCACGGCCTAGCTGTGATGAATCCCACATCGGGCAAGATGAAGGGGTTTCTTGAGCATATATAATATTTGGTGCGTCTCTACTATCAGCTTGAGCTTTTGGTATGATAGTTAGCGTCTAACAAGGTTAAGAGTCAGCTAGGTGCTGGGCATCACCTGAAGATTGTCATAGCCCTGAGCCTCACAAGGTTAAGTGTGTTCGCTCAGGGCCATCACTTGGATGAATGACTTTGGGCGTGACAAGTGGTATCAGAGTCAACCCCTCATCATCCCCTAAGCAAGGTGGTATCAGAGTCTCCCCTCGTCCCTTAAGCGAGGTGATGTGGCATCACCTAGAGATTGTCATGGCCTGGCACCTCACAAGGTTAAGTGTGCTCGCTCAAGGGGCATTACCTGAATAGGTGGCTTCAGACGTGACAAGTGGTATCAGAGTCAACCTCTCATCATCCCCTGAGCGAGGTGGTATCAAAGTCTCCCTTCATCCCCTGAGTGAGGTGATGGGGTATCACCAGGAGATTGTTACAGCCTGGCGCCTCACAAGGTTAAGTGTGCTTGCTCAGGGGCATCACCTAGATAGGTGGCTTCAAGCGTGACAAGTGGTATCAAAGTCAACCTCTCCTCATCCCCGAGCAAGGTGGTATCAGAGTCTCCCCTTGTCCCTTGAGCGAGGTGATGGGGCATAACCTGGAGAGCTCAAGGTGATGGGGCATAACCTGGAGATTGTCACGGCCTGGCACCTCACAAGGTTAAGCGTGCTTGCTCACCTCTTTATTCCTCTCTCTCTGATCTTGCTTTTTCTTATTTTTCTTTTCTTTGGTTCTTTATTTCAACTCGCATGCGGTTGCACCATATTCTATGATCCTAAGAAAATGTACAGATTGTGCAGAGAAATATTGTTATTGAAAGGACGGAGAAGTGCACACCAAACTGATCATCCTCCAAACCTATTCTCACAACATCATGTTCTCTGTTTTGTTAGTAACAATGGAAGAATAGATTCTTAGCGATTTAAATATGGGTAATGAGGAAGAACATATTTTGGCAGCGCGATTATCACAAGAACTCAGAAACCTCACCGTGGACCCTATGAAACTCCAAAAAGTTGTCCGTATGAGGGAAAGACCTACTTTATTGAGAGATAATTTTATGGATTTCAAAGCTAGCTTGTTCATTTAAAAGTTTATCGGGCATAAAGCAGAGATATTCACTAGCCATGGAGCAAAATTTGAAGTTCCATTCACTGCAGTGAAGAGGAGTAGCTGTCGTCTTCACGTCTGCCAAGAATTCTGGTTATCTGAACGTCTTGCATCGAAATCAACATTTTCCATATGGTTCTTGCAACCATATGGGAATGCTGTCAAAAATGCTAGGTTCATTCTTGCCATTGATTTTGCTGGGAACCAGTAGAGGAAGAGCAAGAGGGAGCCCAATAATCATTTTTTTGGTTGAAAACTAGAATAACTTAGACTAGAACATTCACATAGAATATGAAAATTTGACAATAATATATACTATATATTTGGGTAAAAGGTAAATTATGAATTTTGTAATAACAAATTTATAAAAAATTAGCGCTTGAAATTAAATGTTGGCAAAGAAAAAAAAAGAAAAATGGCTTCACCAGAGAGGAAATATTAACCATACCAAGTATCGAACCTGAACCCCATAGAATGTCGATAGAGAACGTTCCATAAAGCTACCATCACGTGAGTTTGCTATCAATGCGGGTCTGATCCCAGGCGTGGATCTGTAAAGCTAGGTGTTACGGCCTAGTTATGATGAATCCCACATCGAGCAGGATGAAAGAGTTTCTGGGGCATATATAATATTTCGTGTGCCTCTGCTATCAACTTGAGCGAGCTTTTGGTATGATGGTTAGCGCTTAACAAGGTTAAGCGTGCTCAGACGGGGAAATCTCAGGATCAGTGATCTCCTAAGGAAGTTGACAAATGGTATCAGGGTCAACCTCTCCTCATCCCCTGAGCGAGGTGGTATCAGAATCCTCTCTTTATCGCCTGAGCGAGGTGGTATCAGAGTCTCCCCTCGTCCCCTCAGCGAGGTGATGGGCATCACCAGGAGATTGTCACAGCCCGGCGCCTCACAAGGTTAAGTGTGCTTGCTCAGGGCCATCACTTGGATGGATGGCTTCGGGTGTGAAGTGGTATAAAAGGCCACCTCTCATCGTCTCTTAAGCGAGGTGGTATCAGAGTCTCCCCTCGTCCCTTGAGCAGGTGATGGGCATCACCTGGAGATTGTCACGGCCTGGCACCTCACAAGGTTAAGCGTGCTTGCTTAAGGGACATCACCTGGATGGGTGGCTTCGGGTGTGACAAGTGGTATCAAAGTCAACCTCTCCTCATCTCCTGAGTGATGTAGAGACAACCTCTCATCATCCCCTAAGCGAGGTGGTATTAGAGTCTCCCCTTGCCTTTGAGCAAGGTGATTGGGCATCACCGATAGATTGTCACGGCTTGGCACCTCACAAGGTTAAGCGTGCTCACTCAAAGGGTATCACCTGGATGGGTGACTTCGAGCGTGACAAGGGGTATCAGAGTCAACCTCTCCTTGTCCCTTAAGCGATGTGGTATCAGAGTCTCCCCTTTTCCTCTGATCAAGGTGATGAGGCATCACCTAGAGATTATCACGGCCTGGGGCTTCGAGCGTGACATAGGGCTATAAAATTTCTAACATTCTAGAGCCATGGCTAAAGAGAGAGGTGAAGGAGGAGGATTATGGGGAGGGTCAAATCCAAGACAGTATCTATGGATTGCAAAAAGGGTTTGCGACACTGACTCTGAAATTTTAGAGCCATGGCTATGGGGAAGGTGAAGGGGAGGATTATGCGGCGGGTTTGCTATGGCTAAAGGGGAGGATTGAACCCTAGGGAGAGGGTCAATTTAGTTTGGTCAAGTTCCTTTTTGTCTCAGGCTAGTTTTTTTAGACAGAACCAGACCAAGTTTCTTAGGTCATACCGGAACAATAAGTTTTTTCACACCGTAGTTATATATGATTCAAATAATATTATATTATATCAATATTGTTGCAGTTTAAAAATAATATGATGGTCATAGAAGCAAATTTTAGCAAAAAAATTGTCATGCAAAATTCAAATTCTAGAGCGTGGAAAACGCAAGCAGCAGCCAATTGACCAACAACTCAGTCTATAAGTCAGCCTCAATGGACAATATGAATGTAAAACAGTAAATAAGTACAAATAAAGGCAATCATCATGGATCAAGAATAGATAAGAAGAGACCTAAAATTTAATTTAAAAACTAGGATTCTGTTACATGTAGAGACAAGTAACGTGCTAAATTCAAATTCTAGAACCTGGAAAATGCAAGCAGCAGCCAATTGACCAACAACTCGGCTTGCACAATATAAATGAAAAATAGTTAATAATAAGTACAAGTCAAGGCAATCGTCATGGACAAGAACATATAAGAATAGACCTAAAATTTAATTGAAAATTTTTTATCCAGAATTCAGTTACTTGCAAAGACACATAACATACTAAATTCAAATTCTAGAACGTGGAAAATGCAACATCCCAGCGCCTTGCTTTGATACTAATTGAACATCCAGACGTTGATACCAATTGTAACATCAGCGCTTGTTTCGACTCGAGCCTGGCTTTGATACTAATTGAACATCCAAGCGTTGATACCAATTGTAACATCAGTGCTTGTTTCGACCTGAGCCTGGCTCTGATATCAATTGCAACATCCCAATGTCTAGAGTATCATCCTAGTGCCTGGCTTTGATACTAATGGTAACATCCTAGCACTGACTCTGATATCAATTGTAAAATCGAGCCTGGATTTGATACCAATTGTTTTGACCCGAGCCTCGCTCTAATACAAATTATACATTATCTTTACTTTATTAATTTAATATTCATTAAATCCTCATTAAAATAATAGGAGATCAACAAAATCCATGGTGAGATAATAGGATATTGGCAACTATCAAAATCAAATTAATATATTCATTGTTCTTATTCGAATATATAAAAATGTAGTAATTCTAGTAACTATCAAACAAAATAATGTATTTCAAATACGAACATAAGCAATTAAATAGTTTTTTGGATGAAGTATTATTTGTTCCGTTAAGTTTTCTTATTCCTCACGTATTAAAACAAAATATCTTCATTCTAAAAAACACGTCAAATTTCAGTAATAAAAAATGAGCAGATCTAACCGTCATGGAACCCAAAATCTGTAACCACATGAATAAGCCTTTTATATATGATCATACCAATATTTTGGTTTAAATCGGCGCGTCCCTGATGGAGAAATTGGTTAGTAGAAGGACGTCTAAGCGGTAACTCAATAATCAAAACCAATTTGAGCGTCAAATGTCTCCTCTTCCAAAAATCAGTTCTACACTTCTACCTATCTCATTGTGATTTGGTCAAAGTGAGAAGTATGATTTATTAACTACCTGTACTGCAATTTGATCACGGTGAAAAAATATGACTTTTTCTTTTTGATTGAAGAATTTGTTGCTGCCAAAAGAGCCTTCCCCTTCGACCCGAGTCTGGCTTTGATACCAATTGCAATATCATAGCGCCTGACTTTGATACCAATTGTAACATCAGTGCTTATTTCTACTCCAGCATGGCTCGATACCAATTGCAACATGACGTGGTGGCTATCCAAAATGAGGGTAGTTAGTGTTGAAAGACCAAAAAGAAGCAAAGCTTTTTTATTTATTTATTTATGTGACAAGCCAAAACTGGAAAGATGGGGAAACCAAATGACGTGGTGGTGATGCCAAATGATCGACTTATGAATGAAAAATAAAAGGAAATATGAGTCATACCAGTTATAAGCTCATGTAGTTAACCTTACAAGTCAACTGCGATCATTTACAACTTGATTGCTTACAAATAGACCCTCTCTCCTTTTTGGGAAACCCAGAGGATGGACCATGGCTGCGCAGCTACGCCCCTAAGAGACGAGGGAACCCAATACGTTGTTGACACATGGCACTTGTGGGTCCCACAACTCAAAAAGTAACGGTTGTTTATACAAGTTAACGGAGATGATATTTTTGTCCCATTTTACAAACTTTATAGGTAGCTTTGTACCTAAAAAAAGGCTTATGGTGCCAGGTGTACTCTTAAAAAAAGTTTATGCGTATTTGTGCCCCTTAATCCATAAAAAATATATGATTTGTGTGTCTTTTTATTTTGATCAAAACATTTAAGAGATATACACGAGCCAAGTCATTTATTTGGGAATATTCTAGTTAAGACGGTTTTTATTATGAACCGTTAAAAATGAGAATTTTAAGATGAATACATGTTTAGCTAATGTTTAACTAATGCATGTAACTATTTTTCGTAAATTTTTATAAACTAGTTATATGTCTCTTGCATGATTCTTGCTCGCTTGCTTTTGATCTAACTTCGTGTATCTGCCTCGTTTGTTTCAAAGCTAGCTCCCCCCCCCCAAAAAAAAGTTTCAGCTTAAAGCTCTAGAATTTGGTCTATTTAGTTAAACATTAGCTAAACATGTTTTCATTTTCTTAAAATGCTCATTTTTAACCTTTCATAATTAAAATCGTCTTAAACCTGAATACTCTCAAATAAGTGATTGAGCTTTCTTAACAATAATCAAGAAGAAGAGGAATTGAGAGGATTAAGAAAGATGATTAAGGTGTTTTAGAAAATATCACTCAGAACCTATTTATAAGTCTATTTTAACAACAACAAAAAATTGATCCTTATTGTAAGTCTAATTTCAAGGTAATAACTGATATTGTTCCCATTTTGTCCAAGATAGAGAGAGAGAGAAGAAATAGTTAAGAAATATTCATTCATAAATAGGGATAAAATTAAAAATTTAGCTCATAATTAATGAGTTAACTAACTTTCCTTAGTACGTTAGATTTAGTTAATTTAAAGTTATAAATAAGACTAGAGTGATTCATATTATATAAACTAACTTAACAAATTTTTTCGAATGTAGTATACATTAAGTGAAAAGGAGAGGCCTAGGCCTGCAACCTCTTTACATGAACATTCAGTCCTCTCCTTCGATTTGTTTCTTTAGACAATATACTTCTTCGATATAGTCTTAGGGGAAACCCTCTAGATTTTGTTAAATGGCTATACGCAGACATGATTGCTTCTGGGATTAAACCAGAAACTTGTGCACTTTATCTCCTAATTCTACTTGAGAAATGAGAACTGTTTGATAAAAGGGTTAATGTACACTTTAGCCCTGATAGTTTTTACAAAAAAATATTTGGCACCCAGAAGTTTTTTACCAAAATTGTAGCAATTTCATCTTAACCTAAATAACTTAAGCAGTCAACATTTTGTTAACCCAATTATGTTTAAGTGGATGTGCCAAATGCGATATTATGCCAAGTATAAACCCCAAATATCGGAATCAGAACTATTCTTTATCTGATGATCGTTCTCCCCGTAAGTCACTTCACTCTCCCTAGGGTAAATAAGATTGATTTATCGGAGCGAATACTTCTGCTAATCTGTCTGACGCCTCTTGAGTCTCCTTCTTATCCCTTCCTTCTTCGCTGATCATTTCAGAGCCATTATCCACTTCTTCCTCCTAAATTTCAACAACGGGAGGGGGCTCTTCTTCCTCAGTTCTTATCTTCACCTTCTTCGTCGATCCATTGTTCTCAGGATGTGGCGGAGGTTCTTCTTTCTCACAAAGCTCAACGGCGACAGTGCACTCCATTTTCAGAGATAGACCTGTCTTGAAACGGCTTTTACAATCCTACACTTGCCTTATCTTACCCTTGACTCTCTCTCTCGATAGAGACTGAAAACTGTACCAATAAGAGCGAATCGTTGCTGTAGTCGATTGCTCGAGCTCTAAATCTAATCATCTAATCAATGCCCCAAAACACCCACATGCAATAAATAAAAAAGGGTTAAGGTGCATTTTTGCCAACAAACAATTACAGAAAGAGCATCCAGCATAAATATTAATTAAGGGTATCTTAAATACCAACAAACAATTAAAAACGTGCGAGATTGGTAAACGAACTTTTAAAAAGGTACAGTTAAGCACAATTTGTTAGAAAAAAAAAAGATAATGTCATTATCTAAGGTGCGCATATTAGCCAACAAACTTTTATTTCGGGAGCACCCATCAAAAAAAGTTTTACTCGGGAGCTCCCAATACAAAATTCTTAATTTCACTAAATTAAATAATTTTTTTTTTCTCAATTGTCATTATTCAAAACTACTTATATAGATATCTATGGACAAAAATTACTCATTTGCTAAAATAAACAAAATTTTTAATTAAAAATATAATTATATGATTTAAATAAAACTCAAGGTGTTTTATAATTTATTATATATGTTAAACAACAAAAAATTATATGATTTATTTTTATTTTAGAAGAAATTTATGTGAGTTAAAAAATTCATTTAATGTTAACAAAATTTAAAAAATCTATTATATCCCGGAAAGAAATGAAATGAATTTAATTTTTGTTTTTATAAAAAAGAGTTTAATGAATATTAACGTTGACACTTAATAATATAAATCCAAGAATCTTGATGATATTTTTTTGATTAAAATATCTATTGATTATATCAATATGGGACTTGTTGGAAAAAAAATTGTCATTAATTAAGTATCTTGGAATAGCCTCAGCAAATTATTTAATTTAGTGAAATGAAGAATTTTGTGCTGGGAGCTCCTGAGTAAAAAAAAATTGCTGGGTGTTCCTGGAGTAAAAGTTCGTTGGCCAATCTACACCTTAGATAACAGACGTTATCTTTTTTCTAACGGCGTTGTGATAATTTCACCTTTTTAAAAGTTCGTTGGCCCGTAACTAGCATTTTTAATTGTTTGTTGGTATTTAAGGTACTCTTAATTAATATTTGTGTTGGATGCTCTTTTTGTAATAGTTTGTTGGCAAAAATACACCTTAACCCATAAAAAAAATCTCAAAACCCGACAACTTACCCTGCGGTTGATAATCACAGACATGGACATGGGGAAGAACAAAAATATGAGAATCCTGAAGAACGGCAGTGAAGCTGAGGATGATAAGATGGCCGCCCCTTTTGATGAAAAAATGAAAATACTATCTTATTCATTTATGGCAATGTCATTTTTTTTTTTTGGTCTCAAGTTCTCAACCAGGAAAGATCCATCCGAGCATTCATTTTACTTTTTGGGCTATTAAGGAGATCGAACGAGGTTGGGAGTTAAGTTCCCAAATTTTTTGCACATTGAAGCGTTGACGTTTCCTCTCATATTTGCAACCAGACGGAGCCAAGCCTGTCCATCGTCGTCCTCGACGCTTCCTAAAAAGATATCAGAGAAAGGGCAAGAAAAGTGTCTGATAATCCCACTGAAACCGGAGACCTACGAACCAACGACACAGAGAAGATGGAAGTGTCCGTAACTTATACCTCAACGTTCGATAACCAATCTTGAAAAAGAAACCCCATCTACAAGAAAAATTAACAATTAACAATTCGTCAAAGCCAGATCAACAAGAAAAGAACTAAATCAATATCCTCAACAAACAAAAAGGAAAAGGTAAGAGTCGATCGAAAAAGAAGGGGAAGATTTCCGCAAGAAATTTCAGAGCAAGAATAAGAGGAAAATTTCAGAGCATAACCACAAACAAAATTCATCTAAGAAGAAGAAGAAAAATTCGTCGCTGTTGTGCATGCCAGTAATCCACTATTATTAAAATCCAAGCAAATCTCACAACTCTATTCTATAAAGGTTCAGATAAAGGATCGGAGTTTTCCAGGTTTGGGGTGAAGGAGGAAATTACAACTTTAATCTATAACCTATATTTGGATGGAGAGAAAAACCAGAGGAAGATAGAAGAAATACTTTTTTTTTGATACACCAAGTAGGGGAGGGGGGCAGGGTTCGAACTCTGGACATGGGGAGTGGAGCCAAGCTCCAATGCCACTGCGCTACTAAGGTGTTGGCAGATAGAAGAAATACTAGGTTAGAAGAATCTGGTAGCTCTGCTCCTAGTTTTGGATCCGCCTCTTCTATAATAAATATATCATTTTATTGAATAGAAAAAAAAAAAGAAAAAAAAGAGAGAATTGTAAACCTCCTTCCCAGGGATCCAACCCCTTTTCTTCATCCCATCATGAAGTCTAAGCGAGTCAAAGAGATTTCCTGTCCTTGAAAAGCATGAAATCATGTGGCTATATGAGGTAGCATCTGGTGTTATACAATAGTTTGACATTTCTCTCCGAACTCTTTTCATTTCAAATAGATCTACTGATATGTTACACCACCCATTCAGAATAATGTTAAAACTCTTAGTCTCAAGAGGGAAGAGCTTCTTATTCCGAAGCATAAACTCTTCAGCCTCCTCAACGTGCCCATGCTTACAAAGTGCATGCAAAAAAGCATGGAATGCTTCATGATCAGGGGTCATTCTGAACTTTTCCATGAAGTTGAATGTTTGGATAGCCTTGGTTGAGTCATTTCTGAATGCATATCTAAGTGAAGCAAAGTGCCACAAGAAGAACAAAAGAAAAAAAGTTATTGACAAAATTGAGATGCCACTAACAAGAGTTCATATATTTACTAACACAATATCACCAAGAACATATAAAAATAGACAGACAGATAAGGTTGATAAATCGGATGCAAGCACATGCACAACAAAAATCTAATATTCAAATGATAAGGAAGATCACAACAAAAGAGTCCTACAGTACTAGTTAACTCAAATTATTCCAACAGCAAAGACAAGGAATGACTTCTTAACCCTAAATATGATTTGATAATTGGTGTAATGCCCATCTAAAAATGAAAGTAAACAAGCAAAATAATAGTCAGTCAAAGGAGGTCAAACTAAAATCAATCTGATGCTTCTTATCATGGGTTACTTATTGACATAATAATAGTTTCATGCCACATTTTTTATAAGCTTACATGAGATATATTATTAAAAAGAACTACTGGGACTAAAAGTTTTTCACAGAACCAGAATATTTGGAAGTTGTGGTCATATTCTCACTGAATGCAGCCCAGGAAATATCTAACAAGGCTGGTAATTTCGCAAAATTTCATTTATGAAACTGAAAATGTAATGTTTGGCATAGGTGCAAGAGGAAATTTACAATTGACTCTCCATTTTAACCATGTTAATGGCATCAACAAAACCTTGTATGAGCCAGAAAGAGTTTCAAGAGCAAAGGCCATTTCACCTATCAATCATAATAAGCATTGCCTGCCGTGTACACAGAGAAGAGCGATGCATGTCTTGAATCAAACCCCATGCAGTGGAAAACTTTTGATGATGGCCCAAAATCCATATCATCAATTGATAAACATTTTCATCATTGCAATCCCACTTCTTGCCCCACTTAAATGCAAAAAAAAGCAGCTTTACACTCTTCCCTCAGTTCCCAAATCATCGAACCAATTAAATCTCTATTAGCTTCGATACCTAATTCATCGAGAAAGGCCATGGCCTCTGCCTCTGATGAATTACAAGCAACCTTTCTAAGCAATTCAAGAACCGGGTTACATGGGTCCCCATGGAAATGGAACTCATCGGCAATGAAGTCGATAGGTTCCTTGATAGCTTGAGAAAGAGAGGAGAAAGAAGGTTTAAGGGAGTGAGATGGTAGTGAAACCGTCCAACGAAAAGCCCGAGAGAGATGGTGAGGTGTGGCTGTGAGATTTGACGGGTGAAGTGTGCGAGGAAGAAGAAGTTGAATGTGCCTTAGAGAAAACCTTATTGTAAAAGAAGACCATACAGCCATATGCTCAGTTGAAACCTTTGCCCATAAAGTCTTTGGTTTCCTGTTCGGTCGATGTCCAAGAAAACACACTGCAGATAAAGGAATGAAAACAGGATTACCATTACAAGTGTGTTTAGTTGCTTGCTTGGACTTAAATTCCATTCGAACGGAGAACAAAACTCTGCCAATTGAAGGAATGACCAATCCATCTCATCGACAACAAAGGAATCAGAGGCATACCGGGAAAGGCTTTGGCAAGTCCCTGAACTTGCCTTACTCCGAAAATTCCCTCCGCAACCCAAGTCCGACCACTGAACCTATTGAAACATAAAACATTCCAATGATTATCATTTCTCAGAAGCAACAAGTAACATCCTCAAATGTACTAATTCAGACCAATAAATTTGAGCGTTTAGATGCATTCTCAATACATTCTTGAATACCCTAGCAAAAAAAAAATCTGAAATATCATACTTCTGAAACTAATCAAGCCACAAATTGGTAAGACTAAGAAGTGGGTACAGGCATACCAGAGTTGGATTGTCTCAAGTTGTGGAGGAAAACCAATCATTATGACCAAATTTCCTAAACTTATTTTGTCTATACTCCATGTGATCTCAGAATTTATTCAAAATGACACATTCTCGTCCCTCCACAAATTGGGACAGACCAAACTCAGCTTACCACCCACTCCAAGCTCCCAAATGTACATATCATCTCTCCGACCTAAGTATGGACAAATTAACTGTGCAGGTCATAGATTTGCCTAATTCTAGATCGCATCAGCAGTTTTCAATACTATCCCTGCTGTTATTACTTAATACTGAACAGAAAATAATAATAATAATAATGGGACAATTATTATCAGATGAATAAATGGTACCGTGCTGTTAGGGTGTTTTTATCAGCATGGAGTTTGTTAGAGGGCCAGGACTGAGGTGGGAAGGTGTGGTGGGAGAGCTCTAACAGTCTTGACAAAACTAGAGTCTCTAATTTGGTTTTTGATTCCTATTTTCTGGTTCAGTTTTCTTTCGAGCTTGTAAACTGGAATCCATTATATCATAAAATGACAGCAAAAAAAGGTGGATAAGTTACACTATTCAACTAAGATTTACCAGCATCAATTTGTTGTCGGTGATCCCAATTAATCTATAAATATAATATGAATCTAGAATTTAAGATCCAATGCAGGAGCTACCAGGTAGGGGCGGACCCAGAAAAATATTGAAGGGCTACAATTGGTGGGGGGATTTGGGCTACCCCAAATTTTTTTTATTTTTTTTTTAAGAAAGTTTAAAATGCTTTAGAAAACAAAAAAAATATCAAAAAAATATTTATGAAATTAAGTGAATATTGAGGATGTAATAAGAGATGCAATTATTTTACAAACCTATCATTTAGAAAAGTAAGGTTAAGTAAATTACAATGAAGGGTGGGCACTCAATAAGTTCAAGTACATATATTTTAATAGCAATACAATAAAAATAATTACAACGTCATTCTTCTGTGACTTATTTTTGAAATTACATCATAATTACCTTCTTATCAATCTTTATCAAATACATATTTTTCAATATAAGACACTAAACAATCATTCAACCATTCGATTCCGATTACGAAGTACATTCTAGTAAACAGTTAAATGGTGGGCAATCATTGTTAATAATATATATATATATATATATATATATATATATATATATATATTTTTTAACATCCCAAATTTTGGGGGCCAACATCCCAAATTTTGGGGGCACTGGCCCCTTACCAGGGACATCACTCAAACAGAAGAACATGAATAAAAGAAAGCAAAGAAAGAAATTGGTCCGCTAAAGCAGCATACCAATCCGTGAATTACGAAATCGTGAAAAACAATGCAGAAATGAAGAGATAATCTTCATCGGTTACACGAAGAATGTCAAAACTCAAAAACAGATTCATTTACTGAAAATTTTACATTCACTAGGACGAACAAAATTTGCTTCGTTACCTGGGAATCGGAATCTAGAGTCCAAGCTTGAGCTCGTCCTTCTCACCGACGAGATAGCAGAGGACGTAAGGGGTGACTCGAACTACAACGACCCAAGCACCGAACATGGCGGCATGAGATTTCAGCTTCTTCAGCGCTGCAGCCTTGTCTGGCTTACGCATAAACATTCCTGGAAACATGGTTTCTTCGACGAAAATGTATCGGTTTCTCGCAGTAGCAGAATGCTTCAGCCCGATATTGGGATTCTAGTGTTTTTGTTGTTGTTGTTGTTGATATAAGCGATGGCTTAAAAAGCCAGGATTACAATCTCAAACTAAACAGTAGGGTATAAGAATCCAAACATTCCTGATCTATCCAGGATCTTAAGAAAACAAGACAGTTCTCAAAAATAGCCGTATTGGACAGGCCCAACTTAGCCAAACATTAGCCACTCTGTTCTTGTCCCTCGGAATGTAGCGGAAATCAGTCAAATCCTAAAAAAAAAAAAAAAAAAACCACTCTGTTCTTGTCCCTTTGAATGAGGCCCCTCGCATCTGATTCTAAGATGATCTTTCGGACTGGTTAATGCTCCTTCTTAGACCTAACACATTGGGCCCGTCATTCATACCAAGCTAAAAGCCCATAAAATACAGGCCTAATCATCAAGGCATGAGCCCGACATGAGATTTTGCCAATGAAGGGCCTGAAGAGGGCACAAAAGCATTTTAGAAGCATTTTCTATAATTAAAAAAAAAAGAAAAAAAAGAATGAGGTTACAACAGATGACAGGAGGCACACAATCATTCTAGAACTGAAAGCATAGGCAATATATGATTGCTTAATGACGCTTAGGTTTATATATAGAGGTGAGCCGATTACTTAGTTAAAATTGATAGAGCATGAAGTCATAGAAGATTGATGGACCTGCGTTTGACACCAATCTTATACCAAACATTATGAACAAAGTTCTAACTACCTGTCAAATATTAGATTAAGAAATTTTATCACACTTTTACTACTAATTTAAGCTTTTAGTATAATGGTTCGTGATTCATTGCTAAGGTTTGATATCAGGGTCAACACATGTTTGGTATCAGACATGGGTCCATCAGTCTCCTATCACATTGTGGGTGATCAGGATGAACTTTCTCTTTGAAATAATAAAGCATCCATACATGCTAATAACATGCCAAGGTCATAACCTTTTGTTTCTTTCATAATATCCTCCTCACATATATCACACATTTTATACAGAAGACGAGACAGTTTAATTATTCTCCTTATTCCTCTTCTTCTCCTGAGCTTTCAACTTTTACTTAGGAAGTTGTGCTTCCAACTTTCCCTGATCTATTTCACCACCCATTTCCCCTTCCTCTTCTTAAGCACAACCATAGGTTGTGCGTTTACCTTCCCCTTATATATGTTTCATCTCCCCCTCTTCCTTTTCTTATCCTTAGCCTTCTCAACCTCATGAGGCTCAAAAATTTTAACTTCAGCCATAAGATAATCAGACAGCTAAGAATTTGCAATTGCCACGGTGAGATTAGGCATTCTCCTATTCACTAAAGAAGTGAAACATTCTTCAGCACTTTCACCACCTTCGTGGTTACAGCTAAAAAAACACATTCTGTTGTGGGATCTTATCACATTCAATATCTATAAGTCATATTCTTTTTACGTAAATGGTGTCAGATCAAAGAGTAGAGATTTAGTTTCTTCACTGAAATCCCAAACCAATTTATCATACACATACCAGTAAAAATAAACAAGTTAAAGAAAATATTTTCACAAATAAAATAATAATAATAGTGAACTTAATTTGTAATCATAGGTACATAGGCTAACTCAACACCTCACTAAAAAAACTGTCATTTCAGATTTAGTAATGCAACGATGCACTATTTCAAAACCAGCAAGCTACTCAATTGAATTCAATTACAACACGATCAATTAGGCTAGTGCACTCAAGAATGCTTTGAAACATCAAAATGCTCAGATTTCTAACTCATTAAAATTCACACAATAAGATACCAATATTGGACTCACGTTTGATACCAATATGATACCAAACATTATGAACAAAATGCTAAATATATTGCCAAATCTTGGATTAAGAAATTTTGTCACACATTTACGGCTACTTTAAACTTTTGGCACAATGGTTAGTGATTCGTTGCTAATGTTTGGTATCAGAGCCAACACAAGTTTGATATTAAACACAGGTCCATTGATCTCTTATGACATTGTGGGTGATCAAGATGAACTTTCTCTTTGAAATAATAAAGCATCCATATATACTAATAACATGCCTAGGTCATAACATTTTGATTCTTTTAACATACCCTCTTCAGATATATCACACATTTCATAGCAGAAGACGAGACAATTTAATCATTCCCCTTGTTCCTTTTCCCTTTTGGCACCTCTCCCTCTTCTTCTCATGAGCCTTCAACTTTTAGGCAAGAGGTTGTGCTTCCAACTTTCCCTAATCTGTTTCACACTCATTTCCTCTTCCTCTTCCTCTTCCTAAGCACAACCACAGGTTGTGACTCCACCTTCCTTTCCCTTTGTATATTTCATCACCCCTTTTCTTCTTCTTCTTCTTCTTCTTCTTATCTTTAGCTTTCTCAACTACATGATGCTGAAATTTTTTTGCTTCAACCATAAAATAATCAGATAGCGGAGGATTTGCAGTCGCAACGACGAGATTAGACATTCTCCTGTTTACTAAAGAGGTGAAGCATTCTTCAGCACTTTTGACACCTTCGTGGCTACTGCTACATAAAAACACATTTTGTTGTGGGATTTTATCACATTCAATATCTATAAGTTATATTCTTTTTACGTAAATGGTGTCAGATCAAAGAGTAAAGATTCGGCTTCTTCACTGAAATCCCAAACCAATTTATCATGCACACAGCTGTAAAAACAAACCAGTTAAAGAAAATAATTTCACGAATAAAAACAAAAATAATAGTGAACTTACTTTGTAATCATAAGTACATAGGGGCAAATCAACATCTCACTCGAAAAACTATCATTTCAAATTTAGAATGAGATTCAGTAATACAACGATATACTATTTTAGAATCAGTAAGCTACTCAATTGAATTCAATTACAAAGCTAGGCTAGTGCACTCAAGAATGATTTGAAACAACAAAATACTCAGATTTCTAACTCATTCAAATTCACATATGATACCAATATTGTACTCCGTCTGATACCAATATGATACCAAACATTATGAACAAAACGCTAACTACTATGCCGAATCTTGGATTAAGAAATTCACTGCTAGTTTAAGCTTTTCACACGATGGTTAGTCATTCGTTGTTAATGTTTGGTATCAGAGCCAACACAGGTTTGGGATCAAACACAGGTCCATCAATTTCCTTTGACATTGTGGGTGATCAAGATGAACTTTCTCTTTAAAATAATAAAGCATCCATATATGCTAATAACATGCCTAGGTTATAACCTTTTATTTCTTTCAGCATACCCTCCTCAAATATATCACACATTTCATAGCAGAAGACGAGACAATTTAATCATTCTCCTTGTTCCTCTACCCTTTCTGGACCTCTTCCTCTTCTTCTTATGAGCCTCCAACTTTTATGCAGGGTTGTGCCTCCAACTTGCCCTGATCTTTTTCACCACCCATTTCCCCTTCCTCTTCTTAAGTACAACTACAAGTCATGACTTCACTTTCCCTTGGTATGTTTCATCACCCCTCTTCCTCTTCTTATCCTTAGCCTTCTCAACCACATGAAATTTTTTTAAAAAAAAAAAAATTGGTGGCCGATGCAGCAGTCTAGTTTGACGTATCCTTCACTACGGGCATCAGAGTTTATACGATACTCCAAAGGTAATTGCAATTTTCGCTTCATTTCCTACCACTCCAGCAATTTGCGAGTATTGTTGTCGTGTCCTATGATCTTATTAGATAAGCTGATAATAATTCTGGAACATATTCTGTTCGGGATGAATATTGTCTGCTTCAATCAACATCGAGTAAGTTGCGGCAATATCTACTACTGAAGCCTGTGAATTGATTTGGAAATCCTTCTTGCCAATTGCCGCCACGACTTAAGCTGCTAATGTGGAAGATTATTCGACAAGTCCTACTGACAACCCCTTTGCTCTGAAGTAGGCATCTAATTGCTTATGAGGTATGCTATTTTTGTGATAGTTCTCAGGAATCTCTTGAACACTTGTTCCTTTACTGTCCTTTTTTGAGAGCATGCAGGTGGTTTGGTATTATTACTAGTTTTAGAATTGATTGTTCCCCTAACAAATCTCTCGAACAAATAGATAGTTACATGGTTGCTTGACCATAAACAGTAGTAGACAGGGGCGGACCCAGAAAAATAGTTAAGGGTGGGCACTAGTGGTGGGGATCCGGGGGTGCCCCCGAATTTTTTTTTAAGGAAAATTTTAAATGTATTAAAAATATCAAAAAAATATTTATAAAATCAAGTGAATACTAATGATGTAATAAAAAAGGAAGTTATTTTATAAACATGTAATTTAGATAAGTAAGGCTAAATGCTGTTAAAAATGCAACTACATAAATTACAATGAAGGGTGGACACTCAATAAATTCAAGTATATATATTTTAATAACAAAAGTATATTACAATAAAAATGATTATAATGTTATCCTTCTAAGCTTTATTTTTTGGAATTCCATTATAATTGCCTTATTACCAAAGACTAGACACTCAATAAGTTTAAGTACATATGTATTTTAATTGCCTTATTATCAAGGGTGGGCACTAATTACTGGAATTACTTTTCCGTTGTAATTTTATTTTCTTTATATTAATTTCTTTTGTATGTATATATATATATAATATATATATATATTTTTTAAAAATAAAAATAAAACTCATATCGGAATTCAAGGGGGCACTTGCCCCCTTCTCATATGACTAGGTCCGCCCTTGGTAGTAGACCCAAGAATTTTCTTGATTGGGGCGAAAATAAAAAATGATATATCATAAATAAAAGTGTTTAAAATACAATACAGACCTAATATACAAAAAAATTGAAAAACAAATCTATTATAGAAATGAAGATTACTTCATTTAACTCTTACTCTACGTATTTTGATATTATTAAACTCATCTATAATTGAATACGTGCTAAAACTCAAAGCAATTTCTTTTTCAATGTATGTAATCAAAGAATCATCAAGAAATTGGTCTTCCATTCTATTTCGAGACATGTTCTTGATTATCTTCATGGCAGAAGAAGATCTTTCAATAGTTGCTGTAGAAACTAGAAGAGTCCGTACAAGTCTAATAATTCTATCAATAAGAGGATAAATGATGAACTTTCCAGTTCTGGCTAGTCGTTGACATAATTCAGATGTATTTGATAAATTGATGAAATCCGGATGCTTAGGAATGTCAAGCTCAAAATGTTGTAACTCTATGTTCAAATGCAATTTTTCATGTTTTGTCAAATCTCTAGAATAAAATTTTTCAACAAGTTTTTACAGTAAATTCAACATTAGAAGTAGACGAAGGTGAAGACTCACTATTTTTTCTTTTAAAATAAGTATCAATAGTTGCACTCTTCCCCATAATAATCACCTACAAATAACATGAATTATTTCATGACCAATATGATTTTAAAAATATTATTAATAACACAAGTATACCGATTAAAATTAACTATTAGTCATCATTTATATTCTCATGGTCATCTTTTAACAAAATTCAAAACTTGTCCAAAATCCTAACCCTAAAATACTCTCTAATTAGTATAAAAGTAATATCATTAGAAAGATAAAATCATGTATAATAAATTTCATGAAGGAAATTTAATTAAAAGAAGTGATTTTGAGTATCTTATTAATTCTCAAAATTTATCATAAGTGTTAGAAAAAAAAATGGCATACAAGCTGTGAGTGAGAGGAAGAAAAGCGAGAAGGCGATTTCCGAAGTGTGCAAACAAGTGGGGTTGGACATATAGTAAAGGTTGTGGGCCCACCTTTTTATAATTTTATTTTATTTTTTTTAATTTAATATATATATATATATTTATTTATTTTTTGATATAAAAAAGTTTTGGAGTGGTTCGACATCGTCGCAAAGCCCGGGGCACGGCCGGGCTCTATGAGCACTTACTAGGGACTTACGAGATCGCTTACAAAGAGAGTCCCGATGGCGGAGGGGATCGAACCCGGCCAAGCGCTAATCCTGGATCCCTTACCATCTACTCTGGCTAATTTAATATATGAAAGCAAATGAACAAAGGGTTGGAATAGCCAAGTTGGGACTGATGGGGCCCTAGTTCAAGCAGGGATCCATCTTATAGAATATAATGGGCCTTTTTGTTGACTTGAAGATTTGTGATGTGTGGATTTAGAAAGGAAGGGGTGAAGGGGTAGAATGATGAAGAGTGGCGTAATAAAACAAAAGGAGTTGAAATTTGATGTTTATATATTTTTTAAAAAAAAAAAATTAGGAATGCGAGGGCCACCCCTAACCCCTGTGGGTCCACCCCTGACCACAAAGATCCTGGCAATTTTATGATGTTTTTGCCTTTTCAATTATTAGAATCTTTATGGTTTTCACGCAATAGAATTTATCATGCAGGAATACAAATTACTCCATAGCAAGTGTAAGGTCTGCACAAGCAAGGGCAAATGCTACTGTATCTTCACTACATCAGCAGTCCCAGGTCCATACTATCTCAGGTCTGCGATCTTCAGCTGAACAGGGATGGCCAAATTTGCAGTGGTGTCCTTCCCGTTGGGATATAATCTTCACTCTTATACATTCAAAGAGACGACAACGTCAAATGCATATAAAAATTTTCTTTAACCAGATTGAGTTTCATGCATGAACTATATGGTTCCTCAAATCAGAACTAGACCCCTCCGATTATAGTTAATGCTGCTTCTAGAGGCAATGGCTTTCATTCTACGGCAAGGTGGAACAGCCTAGGAGTTTTCCTATCCAATGTCACCTTATTAGAAAATCATATATTAAAATCATTACTCAAACAAAAAATATCCAGTGGAGTTTGTCCTATCGAGTTCGTGATGTATCTATTCTGTTACGATACTTTTGTAGCTTATGCTTTATCTTTGTAAATGCAAAATTATATTCCATAAAAAAAAAAAAAAAACATTTGCAAGAGATACCACCCAAAAAAAAATTGGAGACATACAACAGACGACCCCTTACCTTTTTTTTTTTTTTTTTTAAAAAAGTTGGTAATATGTATCCCCTTTTGACAGAAGGCCAGTAGGACATAGTTTCCAATCCACCTTTTATACGGGTTGAGTTTCTCTCCTCATCCTTTTCTCATTATCCCTCATAATCTTTAGATCACATACGTCCAATCAACATAGTACTACTTTCACTTTTCTCTCATTTTTTCAATCAATGACCAAGATGTAGCCAATGAGAGACAATGAGAAAAAAGATAATGAGAGTATCTCCTTCCCCTTTTGTACACCTACTCCATTATTTTATTAAATATTCTCTTTCTCACTATTTTCTTATCATTTCATCTCCACCCTTAAATTATAAAATAAATTATTTAGATATGATATTTTATAAAATTATTATTATAAAATAAATTATTTCTCACTATTTTATTTTATGGATTATAATTATTAATGGTATAGATAAAATTTTAAGAGTTTAAATTTATTTATGTTATAGACATAATTTTATAAAAGATTAAATATAAACCGTATATATGAGATTATGAGAAGAAAATAAGAAAGAGAAAAATGAGAAATCCAAACCTACTCGAACAAGCCAGAAAAAAAAAACAAAATAAAACAAAATAAACGGTATTCAAACATTTATTTTTATTTTATTTTTTACTTGTCGCCACGTCTCTTCTCCGCAATCAGCAACGTTAGTGTCCAAGGCATCTCATATGCCGTTCCTGAACTTCTGGCTAATTGAGGAAATTGGTGTTTAAAAAAATTACAATGTAAATGACTATAACCTAATTTGGTTTGGCAATTTATTTTACACTTGTTAAATTAAACTAGAGCAAGGTTATAAATACAAAAATGCCCCTAAATTGATGGCTTCGATGGAAGGCAATGGTTGATGTCACAAAAGATGTTGGTATTCAGATTTAGTGGGCGGTAGCTAACAATGGAGGATGAATATATGGATGGTAGGCTGGTAGCTAGCAGCAGAAAGCAGTGGCTAACAACAGACGATATGGTGGTGGGCTGGTGGCAAGCAATTATCGATGTTTATTGTTATTCTACGTAAGATATCTAAATCTTTTCATTTATAATTTTTAAGTACTAGTTTTACTAAATAATGTCTTGATTCAGGCGATGTTGGTAAAAACAAGTCATCTGATGTAATTTGTAAAAGATTAAAACAATTTTAAATAAATACTAACTAAAAATAAGCACACCCTTAACAGGCTGGGGTTGAAAAACTAGCATACCCTAAAATACTACTTCCTTTAATCCTTAATATACGTTATATTTACCTAATTTGATTAGATTAGGAAAGTTAGTTGAGTTAGTTAATATAACTTGTGTTTTCTAAAACACTTTAGTCATCTTCTTTAATTCTCTCATTCCCTCTCCTACTTAAATTATTGTTGAGAGAGCATCACTAGAGGTAAATTAGAAAAATAATGACAAATATAAAAAACTATGTTTTATATTTATGATCAAGATCAATTCCAAAAGTATTTCTTATATCAAGACCGGAGGAGTATTACATTTGGTATTAATATAAAAGGAGTCTCATTTTGAGGATGTGAATGATAACCTTTTTCCTTTTTAGGTGCCCAACCCTTATTAAGAGTAGCTTGATCCGTTCTCCTATCTCTATATGTGACAGTACTCTCCTTAGTCTTAAGGCCCTGTTTGGTATGAAGCACGGGAAGGTAGAGTCTGAAATTGGGTTAGGGATTTGGACAAATTATTACTCCCTCCGGTCCTAATTATAGGAGCAAATTTTAACTTTTGTCAATTTTTCCTTATAATACCCCTATTTATACTTTCTCAATAATAATTAAAGACAATAATAATTTAATAATACACCTATATATTTTATAAAGTAAATAATGTTTGCAACTCATTAATGTCATATACACCTAAATTATACCTTTTTATATAAAATAATGTTGAACAATTTTTGCCATATTTTTCCCATTTCACCCCTACTAATAAGGAAAACTCAAATAAACAGTAAAATAGAAAGAGATTGAAACAATAATAAACATTAGGGATCAAATTTTGGTTTCATATTTTTTGATTATTTTCTCCTCATCAAGTGGGTGCAAGATTGCTCTCGAGTCCGATGCTTTGGATCAAATAATTGTTGTTGCTGCTGTTCCTTCTACCACATAATTTTCTTTTTGGTAATAAATTTTAGGTAAGGGTATTTTAGGAAGATGCATATAATTAACTAATTTAACTTCCCTCCTTAATCCCTCCAAATTCTAGTAAATAGCTCCTATAATTAGGACCGGAAGGAATATTTAGTATGAGGGATTGATGATGACCTGAGATTGGTAGTACCACGAAAGTGCGATTGCCACAAAGCCAAATGCTTTGGATTGATGATGCTCCTATAATTTTCTTAGGATTGTGGTTCCAATCCTGGGATTGCAAATTGCAAAGACAAAAATATCCTTGATTATAATTTTTTTTTTTTTTGAAAAAATAACCCTCTCATTTTAACTTGGGACTCTTCCCTTTCACACCATCTTTCTCCATTGCCGCAACATACTAGTGAGTCTGGTTGGAGTGAGCTTTTGGATAGCTTT
The DNA here is from genome assembly GCA_019022615.1 of Acacia melanoxylon. Classification (NCBI taxonomy): domain Eukaryota; kingdom Viridiplantae; phylum Streptophyta; class Magnoliopsida; order Fabales; family Fabaceae; genus Acacia; species Acacia melanoxylon. The sequence continues at coordinate 5,570,664 of JAFJYJ010000007.1, forward strand.
TAGAGGAAAAGAGCCCACTGGCGTTATCAATACAAAAAAAGCCGACACAGAAGTGTTTGGGGTAGTTTTTTTTGCTACTGGGCTAAGCGTCTGCGCAACATTGGCTAATTGGGTGAAGTGTGGGCCCCACCACCAAGTAATTTTTTTTTCCTTTTTATAACAATTTCTATATTAATATATATTTATTCTCTCTCTTTCTTCTAAAAACATAATTTGGATTATACCTCCAAAACTTAAATCCTTTCATGTAAATTCTTTATACTGAATTAATATATGTAAATATAAATTTAAATATATTTTTAAATAAGAAATAAAATTTTATCCATTAAATATAATTAATTAAGGACTTTATTGTTTATTAATTTTTTCAATAATCATTTAATTTTTTTTCCAAATCAAAATTAAAATTACAATTTTTATCTTCAATTATCTCAATATATACAATTAATATGTATATGTAGTATTCAATAAAATTCATACATTTTTCAGTTATTTCTCATCTCAACCCACTTTTCAAATAATAATCTAAACACACTTCAATTTTTTTAAAAATCATTTCTACCACCATCAATCTAAACACAAATCACATTTACAATCTGACTTTTTTTTTTTCCTATTGGACTTCTACAAAAATCAGGTAGAAAATAACCCACTGCCAACCTAAACAGGCCCAATTCTACTGCAAATTTTTTTTAATACTTTTCACGCAGCCTTTCTCAAACACAGGATGATTGGGAAAATATTTGGATAATTCATTTTTATACTGATTATTTTTTGTCTTCGATTTGATACCCTACTTTTATACAGGGAAGAAGACAAATGAAATTGATTATTCAATTTTCTTCCTATCCCTAATTTAATCGTTCAGCTCTTCAATTTCTATACGGCCTGCACAGTTTCTACATCTTGATCATTTTGTCTTTCTCCTGATTTCGTTTTGTTCATTTCCCCCTGATTTTGTTACCTATACGATCCAGATTTCATCTGTTATTGCTTCTGACTCGAAATTCTAAGCCGTGCAAATTTGCATTGACGGTTTATGGCGTAATTGCACTATCCTTTTTTGATTTTGCTACGATTTCAGCAGTTATATCTGTATCCCTAACTAACTTAAGAATCTGAAAGAAGACAAAATAAATTTTGTTATAATATCTTTTTACTTTATCCTTAGGGGTATTATAGTATGTATTTCTAGCGTTTATGAATAATTATGACATAAATTTAATTTAAACCATCCCTCACAATATTACTTCATACCAAACATAATTATCAAGCCTCAATCCCAGTTCCAATTTCAATGTCTCAAAATTCAGTGTTACGTACCAAATATGACCTTAAAGTTTAACATATTAGTTGTTTATCAAAAAATGTGTTAAGCCTCACCGTATCCTTTTTAATATATATTATTAAAAGAAAAGGTTTAGAGGATAATATATAAATTTCAGTGATAAAGTGAATTGAGATATTATATGAAGAAGACCTCGTGGTTAAGTCGTGGGAAGTAATGAAGAAGAATTATGTGGATCTGGCTCCTAAATTTTTCTTGAAGTAGGGATCTATCTCCTTTACTGAATCATCTTTTTTGTTTTTACTTCAACTTTCCTTAACAACTGTTCATGCGTTTTTTTGTTGAACTTAGAATATTTGAGATTGCCCCGTCGGCTCAGAACTTATTCTCCTTCTTGAGAGATTCCAAAGTCCCTTTGGAGCAAAACCCGAAGCTCAAGCCTCATGTTGTTAATGTCTTCGTCATGGTAAGCTTACTCTGGTTTTTTACCTCCATGTACTAAATGAATGAAACTCCTATGATATTAAATTATCAATACGTAAACCATCATTGCTTTAGCGCCATTCATGTTTTATGCCTAGTAATTTTTCTTTTCGGGATGTTTAATTGCAGACATGTGAGTCAGTTCAGTGCGGAAGGCGAGTAAGGTCACGTAAGAGAATCAAACTTGAAAAGACTAGACTCTGTTCATTTCAAAAGCAGTGTGGTGGATGAACATTTTGAGGTACTTGACTTGATCATTTGCTGATTAGAAAAGTTGACATCTTCAGAGATGAATTTTTTTTTGGTTTTACAAGACATGTATCAAAGGCTAAAAAATGCACCCTCCAGAAAAAATGGTAATTCTCATATCCGGATATGTAATTGTCATATGTGGATTTGTGAAAGTCGACTTTTTTTTTTTTGGTTTTACAAGACATGTATCAAAGGCTAAAAAATGCACCCTCCAGAAAAAATGGTAATTCTCATATCCGGATTTGTAATTGTCATATGTGGATTTGTGAAAGTCGACTTTTTTTTTTTTTGGTTTTACAAGACATGTATCAAAGGCTAAAAGATGCACCCTCCAGAAAAAATGGTAATTCTCATATCCATTTGTAATTGTCATATGTGGATTTGTGAAAGTCGACTTTTTGTTTTGTTTTACAAGACATGTATCAAAGGCTAAAAAATGCACCCTCCAGAAAAAATGGTAATTGTCATATCCGGATTTGTAATTGTCATATGTGGATTTGTAATTGTCATATGGTAATTGTCAAAATATGCCCACATTTTAAAATTATATAGATGAGATTTTTTCATTTCGTTGGAGTTGAACACAATGAGATTGTTTCTTAACCGCTTAAAATTATGTAGCATGGGTACCAGGCACTCCTTACCCGACTTTTGGATCGCCCCCTGTTCAAATAATTTAGTGAATAAAGGTGATGAGCCTCGACATGCTATTTCAATAAACTTCAAATATAGAATCAGTAAGTAAAATAATACATGGCAATACAAAGTTTGTTATGAATAATACAGCTCATCAAAATTGCCTGGGGATTTACACAAGCGGTTTTCTTCTTTTTACCGGGCTCATTATGGCTCATGGCGACGGTTGTCTTCATTGAATCCAGGACATAAAAGTTCTTCGTGGCTGGATCAATGGCAGTGCAAAACCAGTGCTGCGCAACCAATACTGGTCCCATTATCAATTCACAATCACCAAAGGCTAAAAAATGCACCCTCCAGTAAAAATGGTAATTCTCATATCTGGATTTGTAATTGTCATATGTGGATTTGTGAAAGTCGACTTTTTTTTTGGTTTTACGAGACATGTATCAAAGGCTAAAAAATGCACCCTCCAGAAAAATGGTAATTCTCATATCCGGATTTGTAATTGTCATATGTGGATTTGTGAAAGTCGACTTTTTTGTTTTGTTTTACAAGACATGTATCAAAGGCTAAAAAATGCACCCTCCAGAAAAAATGGTAATTCTCGTATCCGGATTTGTAATTGTCATATGTGAATTTGTAATTATCATATGTGGATTTGTGAAAGTCAACTTTTTTTTTGGTTTTACAAGACATGTATCAAAGGCTAAAAAATGCACCCTCCAGAAAAAATGGTAATTCTCATATCAGGATTTGTAATTGTCATATGTGGATTTGTGAAAGTCGACTCTTATTTTGGTTTTACAAGACATGTATCAAAGGCTAAAAAATGCACCCTCCAGAAAAAATGGTAATTCTCATATCCGGATTTGTAATTGTCATATGTGGATTTGTGAAAGTCGACTTTTTTTTTTTGGGTTTTATAAGACATGTATCAAAGGCTAAAAAATGCACCCTCCAGAAACAATGGTAATTCTCATATCCGGATTTGTAATTGTCATATGTGGATTTGTAATTGTCATATGTGGATTTGTGAAAGTCGACTTTTTTTTTTGGTTTTACAAGACATGTATCAAAGGCTAAAAAATGCACCCTCGGAAAAAATGGTAATTCTCATATCCGGATTTGTAATTGTCATATGTGGATTTGTGAAAGTCGACTTTTTGTTTTGTTTTACAAGACATGTATCAAAGGCTAAAAAATGCACCCTCCAGAAAAAATGGTAATTCTCATATCCGGATATGTAATTGTCATATGTGGATTTGTGAAAGTCGACTTTTTTTTTTTGGTTTTACAAGACATGTATCAAAGGCTAAAAAATGCACCCTCCGGAAAAAATGGGTAATTCTCATATCCGGATTTGTAATTGTCATATGTGGATTTGTGAAAGTCGACTTTTTTTTTTTTTGGTTTTACAAGACATGTATCAAAGGCTAAAAGATGCACCCTCCAGAAAAAATGGTAATTCTCATATCCAGATTTGTAATTGTCATATGTGGATTTGTGAAAGTCGACTTTTTGTTTTGTTTTACAAGACATGTATCAAAGGCTAAAAAATGCACCCTCCAGAAAAAATGGTAATTGTCATATCCGGATTTGTAATTGTCATATGTGGATTTGTAATTGTCATATGGTAATTGTCAAAATATGCCCACATTTTAAAATTATATAGATGAGATTTTTTCATTTCGTTGGAGTTGAACACAATGAGATTGTTTCTTAACTGCTTAAAATTATGTAGCATGGGTACCAGGCACTCCTTACCTGACTTTTGGATCGCCCCTGTTCAAATAATTTAGTGAATAAAGGTGATGAGCCTCGACATGCTATTTCAATAAACTTCAAATATAGAATCAGTAAGTAAAATAATACATGGCAATACAAAGTTTGTTATGAATAATACAGCTCATCAAAATTGCCGGGGATTTACACAAGCGGTTTTCTTCTTCTTTTTAGGGCTCATTATGGCTCATGGCGACGGTTGTCTTCATTGAATCCAGGACATAAAAGTTCTTCGTGGCTGGATCAATGGCGAGTGCAAAACCAGTGCTGCGCAACCAATACTGGTCCCATTATCAATTCACAATCACCAATATGGTAATTACAAATTCTTCAATGGTAATTACAAGTTGAAAAATGACATTTACCAAACATCGTACCAGTCAATGACAACTATAATAAATATGTTGTAAAGAAGGGAAGGATAATTGTGTTTGCATATTTCATTTCAGACAACATGTATAGAATTCATATACACCTACAAAGATATTATACTCCTACAGTATAATCTTAAACGGCAATATTGCAAGTCTAAATGAGTTAATTGTTAAAGTAAAGCTAATGGTCATCTTTGTGTGGGGATAATGCTCAATGCTAGTTAATTGTTAAACTAAAGCATTAGGAGACAAAGAAGTTATGCAGGCAGTATGTATCATTCTAGATATTAGGAATCCTTAGGAACTATTGTTATTATCATTGGACAATGATTATTATCAAATCCCAAGTCATGCAGCAATTATGCAGCAACTAGGAGACAAAAAAGTTATGCAACAATCATTAAAAAGGGATGAATAATTATTTATATATACAGTACAACACTAATTTAGCATGATGAAACAGAAATCAAATGGAGTACTAATTATGCAGGAACTAGGAGACAATAATGCAGCAATTATGCAGCAACTAGGAGACAATAATGATGCAGCACTAATTATTTATATCTACCAATTATGCAGTACAACACTAATTATGCAGCAATTATTATGCAGTACTAATTATGCAGCAACTAGGAGACAATAATGATTTATATCTACCAAATGCAAGAGGTACTTTCACAACAGATTGAAGCCTTCAAAGCTCACATGGAATGCCATGTACAGCAAGCAACACAAGAAGGTATTGCTATTATCTAAATTACCATTAGTTTTAGTCAACCTTAGCCGATATTATCCATTACAAGGCCTGAATTGGATTCAATTTGTATGTAAATTAACTTTGGTTTTGACATAGGTGATTACTTACTTGTGCTAAATGTTTGCTGCAATGAAAATTCAAAATTAAGCACATATGCACTATTCATTTTTATGTATGCATGTATCTACTGTGCAGTGAAACTGTTTGAAATGCCTTTGATCTCTCATTGTTCATATGCACTAGGTTATGAGCCAAGACTTTAAATGAATCACAATACGGGTCCACTCTATTCTTATCATAAAACGCATCACAGCTTAACTCATGAAAGTAATTATGCAGCAAGGCGTATGTATGTATATACGGCAACAAATGGTCAAGGAAACCACCGAGAAGAAAACAGGTTACAACAAATATTAGCCAAACAAAAGTACAATATGAGCTTAAATCTAGAAAAGCTAGACTGAGAGTGAGCAACTATAGACTTAATGCCTGCTAAAATTCCTTCAACAGTGAGAAAGCATTTAACTCTGTCACAAAGAAAGGGATTCATCTGCATTCAGTTCACAGTGAGCGAATCTTGCCTCTTATTTGTGCTTTAACGGCGGCGACCACGGCAGAGCTTCGGCTTCAACGGCTGCGGGTGGGTGCTCCCGGCGGCGCGTCCAGACGATGCAGAAGTCCTCCGGCAGTGGGGGTCGATTCCTGTTCGTGCGATCAGATATTGGCCAGAAAAAATGATTTTGCAAAACCTCCTGGACTTTCATATTAAAGCAAGGGTAGTATGGTCTTTTCCCACGAAATTGCATAACCCACAAAAGTCCTAATCACCTCTGAGTCTTTTTACAAATTCGGAGGACTTCTGGGGGTTTTACAAATTCATGTGGTATTTAAATGGAATTTTCCCTTTTTGTTTTTACTTCAACTTTCCTTAACAACTGTTCATACGTTTTTTTGTTGAACTTAGAATATTTGAGATTGCCCCGTCGGCTCAGAACTTATTCTCCTTCTTGAGAGATTCCAAAGTCCCTTTGGAGCAAAACCCGAAGCTCAAGCCTCATGTTGTTAATGTCTTCGTCATGGTAAGCTTACTCACGGTTTTTTACCTCCATGTACTAAATGAATGAAACTCCTATGATATTAAATTATCAATACGTAAACCATCATTGCTTTAGCGCCATTCATGTTTTATGCCTAGTAATTTTTCTTTTCGGGATGTTTAATTGCGAGACATGTGAGTCGCGAGTTCAGTGCGGAAGCGCGGTAAGGTCTTGTAAGAGAATCAAACTTGAAAAGACTAGACTCTGTTCATTTCAAAAGCGGTGTGGTGGATGAACATTTTGAGGTACTTGACTTGATCATTTGCTGATTAGAAAAGTTGACATCTTCAAAGATGAATTTTTTTTAGGTGATTGCTATCTTGTCAAATACTTTGAGGTATTTGACTTGATCATTTGCTGAATAAATGATACCTTCCTACAATTATCAGTAGATGTATCTTTGGGATTCCATTTTGCTTTCAATTTTAAAGTGCATTTGATGGTGAGCACCCTCGAATTAGTAAAGAAATTTACAGATAGATCTAATTTTACCAAAAATTGATAAACTAACTAAATCATTTATAGACATGGATATACAAAACTCACTTCTAACATGCTTGCAACTCTATTGATGAAGGAAGTAGACTATATTTACCTAAGAGTAGACTTAGGTGTAAAAACATGTATGATTAATTAGTGAGTTCTTTTTTGCAAGATCGATGTATAATCTAGTTTTCCCTTTTCGTGAAGGTCGTGAAGTTTGCACTTTTGGAAACCATAAAAGAAGCAGTGCCACAAACATGGTCACCAGAAATGAAGAATGCGTGGGGAGTAGCTTATGATAAGCTAGCTGCTGCCATCAAAGCTGAAATGAAAGCTTCCTCTTAGACTATCTCTACAAGACTACAACTTGCATAGTCGTTTCCTCTTGAGTTCATAAAGTTTGATAGAGTGCCACCTTAATCAGTCCAGGGTTTCAGCATTTATGTCAGTGAGCTACCTTTTTCGTTGATTGTGTTAAAAATGTTATGTTGTATGAATAATATTTGTATTTCCCGGCTGGTTGAAGATAATAAAGATTTACTTTCTGTTTGTGATGGCTTTCTTTATATTTATTGTTCTATCGATAATCCTTACAAACTTTAACACAAGAATAGTTTGGTTCCAAATCCCAATTCTAAGGCAAAATTTGTCCCAAAAAACAATTCCAAGGCAAAAATAGTTTTGTTGATTGAGCTGACCCTTGTTTATATAAACAGATAAAATTAGGTCCACTCATCTTCTTGAGGGACATTAAAACTCTGTTGTCCAACTCTTCAACATGTCCCTCCTTGGAAACTTAATGAGTATTTTGGACACAAGCTTGAAAGGCTTGGATGGGTAAACGAGATTTGATGGTCAGTGCACACAAGTCATGTAAAGAAAGCGGTGAGGAGATTTCATGTGCAGTGGCAGAGTCTATGAGCCTAACGCTAGTATGGGAGGGTAGTGCATGTGTAGGTCTAATATGTTCAAAACTTTAAAAGATGTGAAACCACCATATAAAAACTATTATATGCTTTCAAATTTACTCCCTCCAGTCTTATCTAAGATCTCAATTTATTTTGTCTCTTATATTTATAATTTTTTCAAGGTATCCTTGTTCTAGTATATAAAACTTGAAAAAAATGCAAGAAGCCGTTTGTGTTCCGAAATAGAATGTGCCCTACTTTGATGGGTTACTTGAACTGGTGTAGCTTTCCATCCAAGTAGTGTGCACTGTGGTTTCCTCCTTTCTCAAGAACTGAGAAGACGGGCAAGTACCCATATGCTCATTGTGGGTCAGTGATAGAATGGACAAGAAGGTGGCCTAGTGAAACAGAGGAGCATGAGACTTCTTAGTGAGGGAAAAAAAACTATCCTCCCCCTAGTATTTAATATAAGACATGTTTAGGACGTTCATTTTGATCCTAAAAATAAGACATAATTTTAATGTTTCTCATTCTTATCTATTGATGCTCCCTCAACAATAATCAAGGATGAGAGGAAATAGGAGAATTAAGGAAGATAACTATGAAGTTTTAGAAAATATATGTCATATTAACTAACTTTCTTAATCTAATTAAATTAGATAAATATGTTATATATTAAGGAATAGTGAAGTATTATCAATATTATTCACATCCCATGTCACGAGATATTTGAATGATTTTTCTTAAAAGACTCACTAATCCAAAAATTATCTTAGAAGGAATAATATTTGTAACAATGGGGAATCGATTTAGTTATCAAGATCACTTGTCAACAATTGTATTTTGGAATGCCTCACCAGTGCCTCCCTATTGACTGGTCGTCATTAATTCCAGAATGATTACTCGAAAGTCATAAACATTTTCATGCGGAGCATTATACCACTTTAAGAAAGGTTTTGATGATGTAAGTCAAACTTACGTAAAACATCAAAATGATTTGAACTCTAACTATACTTATAATGGAAGGGCTTGGAAAAGGCCATATCAATATGGATATACAGTTTGAAATATGCCTAAAGCATTTGCTATCATCCTCTAATCGATTAGAATATTAGAGGTCTATGGAACAATATTTCAAGATGAGTGAATCGATTCTCCAACAATAGGAATAGTCAATAGTGACAGATAAGGTGAAATTTGATAATGGCAGTTGGTGATGATTGGATAGGCCACTCTGAAAGCCATATAGGTGAAAGAAAACTCCCAATTTCACCATGCTTTTCATATATGGATGCTTTATTATTTCAAATAGATAGTTCATCTTCCACAATGTCATAGAAGACCAATGTACCCGTGTTTGATACCAAACTTAGGTTGGCTCTGATATCAAACCTTAGAACGAATCACAAACGATCGTGCCAAAAGCTTAAATTAATAGTAAAGGTGTGACAAAATTTCTTAATCCAAGATTTAGCATAATAGTTAGCGCTTTGTTCATAATGTTTGTTATCATATCGATATCAGACATGAGTTCAATATTGATATACACCTCGAAATATGGCTAAAGCACTTGCTTTTATCCTCTAGAAGCTTCTGGACGTATATTTAAAGATGAGTGGTCGATTCCCCACAATAGAAATAACTAATAGTGCCAAACAAAGTGAAATTTAATAACGGTAATCGATGATGATTGGACAGGCCACCTTGAAAGCCATATAAAAGAAAACCCCAATTTAACCATGCTTGAAGAATTATGGGCAAGGAGCACAACAATCGAGCATAATCTGGTAAATGTTATTAGTACACACTAGACAATGTGTGGGATTCATGTGCCCGTTAAAATCTCTGTTAAATATTATTAGTACACACTAGACAATGTGTAGAATTCATGTGGTGCTTGTACAAATCTTTGTACCTTTTCATTTACTGTAGTTATTCATATGCTGAAAGAAACAAAAGTATTATGATCTATGCATGTTATTAGTACATGTTAGACAATGTGTGGGATTCATGTGGTGCCTGTTCAAATCTTGTCTACTTTTAATGGAGTTATTGATATGCTGAAAGAAACCTATGGGATTTGATCTATACACTCACTTAAACAAGGAGGGAATGAAGAAACACAAACGTGCATTTTAAAGTGTGGATTTTTTTTGTCTAAAAACTGGAATAATTTAGACTAGAACATTCACATCGAATGTGAAAATTTAATAATAATATATACTATATATTTAGGTAAAAGGTAAATTATGAATTTTGTAATAACAAATTTATAAAAAATTAGCGCTTGAAATTAAATGTTGGCAAAGAAAAAATAAGGAAAAGAGCTTAACCCGAGAGGAAATATTAACCATACCATCGAACCTGAACCCCATAGAATGTCGATAGAGAATTTTCCACAAAGCTGCCGTCAGTGAGTTTGCTATCAGTACGAGTCTGATCCCAGCCGTGGATCTGTAAAGCTAGGTGTCACAGTTTGGCTGTGATGAATTACACATCGGGTAGGATGAAGGGGTTTCTAAGGCATATATAATATTTGGTGCGCCTCTGCTATCAGCTCGAGCTTTTGGTATGATGGTTAGCTCTTAACAAGGTTAAGCGCGCTTAGACAAGGAAATCTCAGGATGAGTGACCTCCTGGGAAGTTTACAAATAGTATCAGGGTCAACCTCTCCTCGTCCCTTAAGCGAGGTGGTATCAGAGTCTCCCCTCATCCCTGAGCGAGGTGATGGGCATCACCTGGAGATTGTCACAGCTCGGCACCTCACAAGGTTAAGTGTGCTTGCTCAGGGCCATCACCTGGATGGTTGGTTTCGGGTGTGACAAGTGGTATTAGAGTCAACCTCTCATTGTCCCCTAAGCGAGGTGGTATCAGAGTCTCCCCTCATCCCCTGAGCGAGGTGATGGGGCATTACTGGGAGATTGTCACGTCTTGGTACCTCACAAGGTTAAGCGTGCTTGCTTAGGGGCATTATCTAGATGGCTTCGAGCGTGACAAGTGGTATCAGAGTCAACCTCTCCTCATCCCCTAAGCAAGGTAATAACAAGGTAGTATCAGAGTCTCCCCTTGTCCCTTGAGCGAGGTGATAGGGCATCACCTAGAAATTGTCACGGCCTGGAGGCTCCCAAAGGTTAAGCGTGCTTGTTCACCCCTTTATTCTTCTCTCTCCGATCTTGCTTCTTACTTTTCTTTTTTTTTGTTCTTTATTTCAACTTGCATGCGGCTGCACCATATTCTATGATCCTAAGAGAATGTAGGATTGTGCAGAGAAATATTGTTATTGAGAGGACGAAGAAGTGCACACCAAATTGATCCTCCTCCGAACCTATCCTCACAACATCCAGTTCTCATTTAAATATGGGTAATTGGGAAGAACATATTTTGGCAGTGCGGTTATCACAAGAACTCAGAAACCTCACTGTGAACACTATGAAACTCCAAAAAGTTTTCCGTATGAGGAAAAGACCTAATCTATTGAAAGATAATTAAGTGGATTTCAAAGCTAGCTTGTTCGTTCAAAACTTTATCGGGCATAAAGCAGAGATATTCACCAGCCATGGAGCAAAATTTGAAGTTCCATTCACTGCAGTGAAGAGGGATAGCTGTCGTCTTCACCTCAGCCAAGAATTCTGGTTATCTGAACGTCTTGCACCAAAATCAACATTTTTCATATGGTTCTTGCAACCATCTGGGAATGCAATCAGAAATGCTAGGTTCATTCTAGCCATTGATTTTGCTGGGAACCAATAGAGGAAGAGAAAGAGGGAGCCCAATAATCATTTTTGTCTAAGGTAACTTTCATATGTGATTTTACCCAAATTCATGCTCATTGCTGCCACCATTGAACTTGATGAAGTTTCTATTTCTGATGACATAATTGTTCTTCCTTCAAAAGGGAAGCATAAGGTTTCTTCCAAGAAAGCTGAGGTGGTATCAGAGTCTCCCCTCATCCCCTGAGTGAGGTGATAGGTGGCTTGACTGGCTTTGGGCGTGACAAGTGGTATCAAAGTCAATCTCTACTCATCTTCTAAGGTAGGTGGTATCAGAGTCTCCCTTTGTACCCTGAGCAAGGTGATGGGGCATCACCTGGAGATTGTCACGGCCTGGCTCTTCAAAAGGTTAATCGTGCTCTGACGGTGCTTCAGTCGTGACATAGGGCTATAAAATTTCTAACATTCTAAAGCCATGGCTAAAGAGAAAGGTGAAGGAGGAGGATTATGGGGAAAGTCAAATCCGAGACAGTATCTATGGATTGCAAAAAGGGTTTGCGACACTGACTCTGAAATTTTAGAGCCATGGCTATGGGAAGGTGAAGGGGAGGATTATGAGGCGGGTTTGCTATGGCTAAAGGGGAGGATTGAACGCGAGGGGAGGGTCAATTTGGTTCGGTCAGGTCCTTTTTGTTTCGAGCCCCTTTTTTTTTAGACATAACCAAACCATTTCTTCTGGTTAGATGGGTCATACCAGACCACTAAGTTTTTTCACATCCGTAGTTATATATGATTCAAATAATATTATATTATATCAATATTGTTGCAGTTAAAAAATAATATGATGGTCAAAATATGAAATTAAAAAAAAAAAACTTCAATATGCACAAACATATCAGGAGGAGATCCCACTTTTAAACCAAAACATCGGCGTCAAGATTGCATCCAGAAAAAAATAGTTTGACTTTAGACTGCTTATTCCTATTAAAAAATTACTTCAAGACTAAAATTGCTCTAAAAATTATTTTAATGTGTTGAGTCTACTGTTAAAAATAATTTAAGTGCAAAATTACAGCTGAATCATTTATAATTTCTTTTTACCTCGAGACCGTTAATTTATTATTTGAATCTATCTGCTTTGATTTTATCATATTTATTTAAACAATAAACATTGATATATCCTTATAAATTCTAATACGAGATTTTAAAATTAGATGTCTGGCGTGATCTTAGATATTAATATCTTAATTGACCTTTATCTTTGATTCCAAAATATATAGGCATTTCTTAATATAAAATCACTTAAGATACTCCATATCTAGGATTGCAACACTGAATTAAGGTCCGGCTTTATTTAGATATTAATACAAAATCCCATTCTATATCATTATTGAAAATGGGTATTTTATATTTTCCAAAATCTTTTTGTGGGGTTTTCCCTTTGATTAAGTGAAGATAAGATTTGAGCCATTAGATTTTTCATTCAGCCCTAACTGTGCCCTATCCCTGCCCATGCATTCTTTTTTTGAGAACTTGTTATTTTTCTTTAATAATTTATTATTTCAAATAGATAGTTCATCCTCCCGATCGAATGTCATAGAAGACCAATGTAGCCATGTTTGATACTAAAATTGTGTTGGTTTTGATACTAAACTTAGAATGAATCACTAACTATCGTCCTAAAAACTTAAATTAATAGTAAATTTTGAGACTTTGTTATTTTTCTTTTAATAATTTATTATTTCAAATAGATAGTTCATCATCCACAATGTCATAGAAGACCAATGTAGCCGTGTTTGATACCAAAATTGTGTTGGTTCTGATACCAAATTTTAGAACGAATTACTAATCATCATGCTAAATACTTAAATTAATAGTGAATGTGTGACAAAATTTCTTAATCCAAGATTTAGTATAATAGTTAGTGCTTTGTTCATAATGTTTGGTATATATCGGTATGAGACGCGAGTTCAATATTTTCCTAATTTTATCACCCTATTTTTTAAAAAATCTCCCTTCTCTCCACTCTCCTCCAAACCTCTTTCACCAAACACCCACAAGTCTAGGCCTTACACATTACAAACCACATGCCTATGTTTAGGTTTGCGGTCTGCTCTGCAAGCTCAAGCTCATAAATATTAATTTAGCATTGTTTTTAATTATATTTACACTTATACCCATATGTTGAGGTATAGGTACATTTGAATTATCTTTTAGAAAATAAGTTTTAGGAAAAAAGTGAAAAAATGATTTCAGAAAATATATTTTAAAAAATAGTTTCTAAAAAGGTTTTTTTAAAAAAAAAAGATCATCAAGAAAATATAGATTTCAAACACGTGGTAACTAGTGCATCTGCTGTTACTTGTGTATCTGCCTAATATGCTTAATAACATACACACGGTTGAAATATGAGAGGGAAAATCATATGAGTATTAAATTAGGGGGAGATTGACACACTGGCAGTAAGATGGTATCAAAAAAATGTTTTAAAGTGCTCATTATTGCTGAGAAATTACTTTGAAGACCTAATCAATCAGAAAAGTATTGTGTTGAGTGGTACTAAAATATAATTTAAAGGCAAAATTACATCTGAACCCTTTATAATTTTTACCTCAAGATAATTAACTTATTATTTGAATTTATCTGTTTTGATTTTATGATATTTATTTAAATAATAAAAACTAGTATATTCTTATAATACTAGATTTCAAAATTAGATTTATCGCGTGATCTTTGATGTTAATATCTGAATTGACCTTTATCTTTGATTCCAAAATATATATAGGCATATCTTAATATAAAATCACTTAAGATACTCCATATCTAGGATTGCAACACTTAATTAAGGTCTGTATAGTAATACTACCCATAACGTGATAACTTGGGTATGTTTAGATGATAATACACACAGACACATTACTTAATATAAATTGTATAGGAATATATTAATATAAAGTTACTTAATATACCACATAGTTGACTAATTTAGAAAAATTAAAGAAATTAAAGAAATTATTTTAAAATATTTTTATTTATTATTTTCTTCAAACTAACTTATATAATCTAATGAGTTTACAGCATAGATCATCAATGTGAAGGGGTGAAAGTTAAATATAGGGCTACTAGAAGTATGGTGGAAATAAATATATCAGGTTTAGGTTTAGGTTCAGGTTCAGGTTCATACCTATTGTCGGGCCTATTTAAATAAACATAACAATTCATAAGACCTATCTCTACAAGCCTATAGGCCTAACATATTTAACTTTTTTAAATTTATACTATTATATGTGTATATATAATATCATCTAAATAATTTTATAAATTTATCAACTTAACCTTAATTCTAAGTTTTACATCTCTTCGTCATTAACTTTAACCCTTGCTTTTCCTTCAATCATTCACCCCTACCTCTATTCTCTTTGATCACATGAGATGTCAACACTAACTCCTTCTCATTTAATTTGTGTTGTCCACTAAAGCATAATAATTGATATGAGTATTTTATTGCCAAATGAAACATTATAATCTTAGTAGGAGGAATTTGTCTCAATTTACGTGGGAAAGGTAAAAGAAGTAAAATCAAATTTTACTTGTTGCTTCTTATTCTTAGTCCATTTTAAAAAATATATCTCATTAGTCAACAAACAGTTAGTTTTTTCTTTCTATTTGCTTTGACAACTGTTGTCACTAGATGTTCTTTTATTTTCTTTATAATGTCCTTATATTACGATGAGAACGGATTGACGACTTTTTTTTTTTTTGGATAAATGGATGTAAGACTTTTAAGATATATTGTAAGATTGTAAATAGGCATGAAAGAGGGTTATACATGAACTTGGAAGCATAAGCTTTAAGGGCTATTTAAAGGTCTACATTTTAAGTAGGTCTTTAAGCCGATTTTAGGCCTTGTTAAGCCTTTTGAATGTTCATTCTAAAACCTAAAAAAACCTACATACAGCTCATGCTTTAAATCTCAATTACATGCACATGTATATTTAAGTAAAACCTAGTCTAGACTAACCTATTACTACCCTTACTTAGAAATTGTAGGACAAGTGTGTGGGAGGTTCTATTTTTGTAAATCTTGGCCATGTGAAATGAAATTATTTTATCTGGCAAAAAAATGAAATTATTTTCACAAAAAGAAAAGAAAAAGAAATTATTTATAACTGATGAGACTGCGCCCCTTTTTAGAGATTGAAAGGTTAACAAGTGATGACCTAACACGGCATGGGCGCGTGCTGAGGCTGCCGGCAGGGTCTCTACACTCCAGTGAGGTAGATTTGAGCTTTTTAATAAGGTTTAAAGGGTAATATAATAATGATCTGAAGTTTTCACTGAAGAGCTATTGACACCAGAAAATTTTTGAGTGGGTAATTTTGTCCCAAAAATTTTAAAAACATTGCAAGGTTGCCGCCACCATTACCGTTAGAAATGTTAATGTTGACTAATTTGTACAAGTGGCACTTGATGCCCACCACCTCATCATCCTACATCAACAATTCTGGTCAACTCAGACTTCCACGTAAGAATTTTTTTTAAAAAAAATTGTGCTTCTTCACCATCGATCATCACCCTGGAAAAAAAACAAACCTCTGACACTTCATCATCATCATCGATCAGGACCCATCACCAAAAAAAACCAGAACCAGACAACGATAAATCATACTGAGAGTGGTGGCAAGCTGGCCAGCGAAGGGAACTACAGCTTTCGACTCCTGCTGTATGTTTTTGAACCAATCTTGCAGCTGAGGAGAAAAGAGAGAGAGGATTAAAAACATGTTATGAACAAAACCCAAAAGATCTTTGATAAAACTCCGAGACACAGATTTTTCTCCCATGTCCTTATATATATTCTCCAATTGGACCATCTATATACAAATGAAAGAAAGTACAAGGCATTCTGATATACATGAGGTATTTGAGGGATTAAAGCTTTTAATTAACAAAATAGGAAAATCCGAGCCAGGGGAAAATTTTGGGTCGATGGGTAACTATAGGCACTAAAAAAATCTAAGATCTCAACCAAAGTAACAAGGCTTGCAAGAAGAAGCAGCATACAAACCAAATTCATTGAGGCTTTGTTTGGGAGTTTTGAAGGAAGGGGAAGGAAAGGAATGCAAAGAGAATGGAGGGGAAGGGATGGAAGGGAAATGTATTTCCTCCCCTTGTTTGAGAGTTAAAAAAATAGTAAGGGAGGAATATGGAGGATTAATGAGTTATTTTTACCATTTTGTCCTTTTCTTTAATAATTAATATAATTATTATACTTTACGAATAAATTTAAATTATTATGGTGGTGGTGGTGAACGAGGGTAAAAAAGTAATTAAGCTATTTCCCCTCATATTGGGGGAACTTTATGTTTTAGAAGAAGAAGGGTTTTGGAGGATTTGTAAAAATCATGGTTATTAGACCTGGACCGGACCGGCCGGTTTAGACCGGAAACCGGCGAACCGGCCGTGAATCCGGTTCGGAAAATGGTAGAAACCGGGGTCATCAGCCAATATTTTTTTTAAAAATTTAACAGTGGAATAGAGGAGAAGCGAGAAACACAACGGCGGACAGCAACCTCTACACCTTCGACTCTCCACTCCACCTTCGTTGTCTTCTTCCTTCCTCTCCGGCGACCTTTGCTTCGCCGTCACCAAAAATCTTTGTCGACGGCGAGCTCCACAGGAACGAAAAAACAGAGTTCTGGTCTTGTCGCCTCCTCCAGCGTTCTCATCCAGGATGGCTCAACAATGAATGCGCATGGGTTGTTTCTAGAGAAGCCGTGGGTTGTTTCTGGAGAAGCTGCGGTTGTATGGTATGATGGGTGAAAGTGAAAGTAACCAGGTTTTCAATCTTTCTTTTGGGCATAACGAAGTTCAAGCTACTTAGCTAGGTGTGAGTTGTTGACGTGACAACACTACTCATAAATCAGAAGATCACATGCCTTTCACGCTTCTCAAAAACTATTTTAATATAAAATGGATTTTTATATTTTTATAATTCCATATTAATAATTGAAATATTTAATTTATTACCGGTTTAGCTCCGGTTTAACTCCGGTCTGACCCATTAACCCTTGACCCAGTAATCAGACCGGTTCAGTGACCAGTCCGATTTTAATAACCTTGGTAAAAATCCATGATTCCCTCCCTCCTATTTTTAAAACTTGCAAACAAGGGAAGAGACTATCAAAACCCTTCATTCCCTTTCATTTCTCTTCAAAATAGAACTTCCAAATGATAGAAATCGCTTACTACCCCCTGACCCTCATCGCCGGAATTTCTGCCCCTATTCTTCTTCTAGCGATTCAGTCCCTCTATGCTGCCCTCTTCGCTTCAAATCTCCAGATTCAGATCAAGATTATATTTCGACCCCTCGGGCTGCTTTGATCATTCTGAATACTTTTCCTCCGTCATAAGCTTTCTTCCATCAGAGCCATGGTGCAACATCTGAAAATGACAACATCTGAAAGTAATTTCCCTTCACATTCACATCGGAAATGGAAGAGAAAGGGGAAGTAAGGGTGACGACTGACGAGGGAGATGAGTGAGAGTTGGCCAGGATTGTTTAAGTGTCATGTGTCCGTACCAGTCAAAGTTAACATCTATAACTGCGGGGTGTTTTTGAAACTTTCCAGGGAAATTGCCTTCTTAAAAATTTCCATATACCTATAAATCTTTAAGGAAAACTTCTGGAACATTTTTGTCGCAATAATAATAACGTAGGATTTCAACTGGCAGTTACCTAAAAATGTATGACTCCAAAACAATTTTATTAAACCCGGTCCTATCGGTTGGTAAACTAATCCGTTCCAGTCATCAACTCGGTTCATTTTATTTTAACAAAAAATTTGATTTTTTTTTAAAAATTTTCTTTAGAATTTCATGTTAATAACTTGAAATCTTCACTTTTTCACTGATTTGGCCCCAGTTTAACTCCAATATGATGCATTAGTCATTGACCCAAGAACTTGACCGGTTCGGTGATCGATCCGGGTTTAATAGCCTTGTTCTAAAGTCTAAATAGGACTTTAATAGGCCAAGCTTTTAACCAGAGTAGGGCTGTTTGGTAGGGGAGGGAATCTTTTTTGGTTGAATTTAAGAAAAATAGAGAAGTATATTTAAAAGTTTTTAATTATTTTTTCTTATTTTTTTTTTAAATTTTACATCCCCTTCATTAAAAATTTAAAGGAAAAATGACAAAAAAAAAAACTTTGAAATTACAAAATCCTAAATAAGGTCTTTTCATAAAATGAGTTGTGAATTGCTTATTAAATCTTATATTTACTTTATTAATTCTTTATAACAAACCTTATTTGCAAATTGTAATTTTACAATTTTAAAGGTTTTATTTATTTATTTATCATTTTCCCAATTTTATCACCCTACTTTTCCTATTATTTAAAATCCCCCCTCCCTCCAAATCTCTTTCACCAAACAACCCACAAATCTAAAGAATATGAGATATATACGTGAGATGAGTGTTATCTCAATTTATGTGTATAAGAATTTATAAGCTTCTCAATCCCTCAACCAAATATGCTACACAATACAAACCTCTACCTTGCAAATTCAAGCATATAAATAACAATTTAGCTTTGTTTTTAATAATATTTACACTCGTACCCAGATGTTGAGATTAAGGCTGTGCATGACAACCATTCTGTTGCTCAGCACTGTTTCTGAGATGAAACAATTTTTTCTGATTCTGTGCTTTGGAAGAGTTTTGAGAATCAGAATTACGTTTGTTAACCCTTTTTATTTTTACTCCGAGAATTAGAATTACGTTTGGTAACACTTTTTTTTTTTTCATTCCGGGAATCAGAATTAAGTTTAACACATTTTATTTTTATTTCGAGAATTATAATTACCTAATACAATACAAATCTATTTCTTTTTTTTTTGTTTACAAATTTCATCAACGATAAATAAAAAAAAAAACCAAAATGCCAACATTTCATATTTAACAAAAAATATAATTCATATTTTAACCAAAATGTCCTTTTCTTTAATAATTAATATAATTATTATACTTTACAAATAAATTTAAATTTCCTAAAAAATTATTTATGTAATTTTTATATTCAAAAAATTATTTATGTGGCGGCGATGGTGGTGGTGGTGGGGTTGTGGTGGCGGTGGTGGCGCGCGGTGGCGGGGGCGGAGGTGGAGGTGGTGGTGGCGGCGGTGGTGGCGGTGGCGGTGGCGGCGGGCGGTGGTGGTGGGGCGGTGGCGGTGGTGGTGGGGCGGTGGTGGTGGTGGGGGCGGCGGTGTGGTGGCGGCGGTGGAGGTGGTGGTGGCGGGGGCGTTGCGCGCGGCGGTGGCGCGGTGGCGGGCGGTGGTGGCGGCGGTGGCGGTGGGGTGGTGGTGGTGGTGGTGGTGGGGTGGTGGTGGTGGTGATGGTGAATGAGGGCAAATTTTTGCTTCGATGAGGAAAGAGTCTTTTTTTTTTGGAGAAAAATGATTCTGATTTTGTGCCCTGGAACAGAGAAGCTGAATATTTTAGTTTCTTTTTTTTACTCCCCAGCATAAAAAAAAACTGGTTCATCCCGGGAGTAAAAAAAAAAAAAACCGGATTTACCAAACACAATTCCCATCTATTTTTGTTCTTGGGCACAAAAATTAAGAAAAAAATCATTTTGGGAGGGTTACCATGCACACCCTAAGATATCAAACAGGCGGTAACTCGAGCATCTGCCGTTAAATGTGTATCTGCTTAACATGCACACACAGTAAGATCAGTGGGAAAGTTATGAGTATTAATTTAGGGGGGGATTGACCCACTTTTAAAACGAAACACTTGGACTAGGATTGTACCAAAAATCAATTTTACAGTGCTCATTACTTTAAAGACAAAATTAATCAGAAAAGTATTTTAATGTGTTGAGTGCCACTAAAAAATAATTTGAGATCAAATTACAGCTGGACCCTTTATAATTCTTACCTCAAGATCATTAACTTATTATTTGAATTTATATTTTTGATTTTATGATATTTATTTAAAGTAAACAGTAAATATAACTTAGTATTTGAATTTATCTGTTTTGATTTTATGATATTTATTTAAACAATAAAAATTAATATATTCTTATAATACTAGATTTCAAAATTAGATGTATCACGTGATCTCTAATGTTAATATCTTAATTGACCTTTCTCTTTGATTCTAAAATACATATCCTAAAGCCAAATCCCTAATAATTTATTTTTGGATAAAGCCAAATCCCAAATAATCTTCAAATCTGAAGAAGATATTTCGCAGCCTCTCCGTCCTCATGACTCACACTCTCATTCTCACATTGATCATTCTCGCTCATCTCAGACTTTAGAGAATAAGATTGGAGACTCAGACTCTTCTCACGCACGCTCTCGGACCTCGGCATCTCTCTATTCAGGTTCATCTAATCCCCATACGTGTTAGATTATGGAATTTTCATTCTCTTTGATTTCTGGTGTTTATATGACTTCGATTTAGGGGCTTTTTTTAAATAAATAAATAAAAACCCACTGATTTTGATTCTTCCCCAATAGTAATCAATAAAGTAAAAGTAAGTTAGAGAGAATTAAGGAATGATGACCAGGTGTTTTATAAAGTAATGATGAGTAGATGTTTTATAAAAGTAAGTTACATGTTTTTCCTATTTATTATTTTTTATCAATTACTAAAGTTAGTTATTTGGAGCCTATATTTTGAACAGTATTTAAGGGTAATAAAAATTACTTTAAGAACAATTTACTCCAAAAATCATATTAATGTGTTGAGTGCTACTGAAAAACAATTTAATGGAAAAATTACAGCCGAACCCTTTAATATCTTTTCTTTTTGTCAGAAGATATTAATATCTTAATTGACCTTTATCAAGGATTCCAAGATATATAGACATATCTTAATATTAAATCACTCAAGAGTTAATAAGATACTCCACATCTAGGATTGCAACACCTAATTAAGGTCCGGCTTTATTTAGATATTAATACACACAAATATATAATATATTGCTGCTAATAGAAAGATTAAGAAGACCAAAATATTAAATACATTCCTTGTTTGAGATCTTGTGATTTTTCTTTTAATAATTTAATATTTCTTATTTGTGGAACCAACGGCTTAGATCTGGGTAGTTGGGAGTAGAGACGCAGCACAGCTTTGTAGGCATTCATCAGGTCCCTATGCCCTTCCTTGTAAGCTAGGTCGAGAAGTTAAACTTGTAGAAGAAATAAATTTCAGATGATTGAAGTTATGCATTCGACTGCCTTCACAACTACTTTTTTTTTTTTTTAAAAAAAAAAGACATCAGTTTAGGCTTTTCGAGAATTTAGATAATAAGACAGATAATCAACTATGAACTTACTGTTAGTTGGTAAATTCTTTAGGTTGTCTACCAAATTATGAAATTTATTTGATTAGCGCCTTTTATGTAATAAATATTTTTTTTCATGTATGTAGACATCAAACTCATTTTTCATATCTACAATCGCAATGGAGGCAAAAGACAAAGATTTATTGAGCGATTTACCAGATGAGATGCTTCACCACATCTTGTCTTTCCTTGGAGACAACCCCATCGTAAGACTTCAAGCCGTGTCTAGAAGGTTCCAGACCCTTTGCCTCACCAGCCCTTCTCTCTACTTACGTCATCGTCCTCCTGGTTCCTGTTCTAATCGTTATTCTTCTCGCAACTGCTCATGCAAGCATGTCTCCAATTTCATGAACTCTCTTCTCCAACATCGTCCTCGTGCTTTGAAAATAAACAAACTTTCTTACTCATCATTCTGCAAGAGATCCAGACACCGTAAGCTTCACACACATTGGATCCTTAATTTGCACGAGGCTTTCCTTGTGGATGAACTCTTTGTTGAATACCAACTACCTTGCATTTTCAAAATCCTCCCCAGACTTGAGTCCTTGAAAGTTCTGAAACTAGATATGATTCGTTGCTTCTCAGTGAAGCTTCATAAGATGAAACTTACTTCTCTTGAGACCCTTTATGTGAAAGGTATTGTACCAAATGATCCAATTGACGAGTGGGTTTCTCAGAGTTTCCCATCCTTGAAACATTTATCCCTCATTAATGTCTTCGTGAAGAAGAAGGATGTCATGAAGACAAAACAACGAGGCCTCACAATACGAAGCTCATGCTTGGAGGATTTAGTCATTCACTGTTGTTGCTGTTACAAGACTTTTAGGGTTATCACAGAGAACCTACGAGCCTTGAGTTACGCTACATGTGCACCTTATTGTTGCTATGATGGGTTTGATAACGATGAGCTCTCGCTTGAGATCTCTGCGCCTCTTCTACAAAGCTTAAGCTTAGAAAGTTTTCCGGAACAGCTTCATTATGAAGGAACCTTCAAAAATTTGAATATGGCCGCTCTCACTCAACAGTATAAGCTCTCTTCAACACAGCTGAATACCTACATACAATTAAGTAAAGCTTTACGATGGGGCAGAATAATGCTTACAGATATGCGTGTGCTTGAGGTCGGTTCACAAATTTATTTGATCTCTCTTTTATTTATGATTTACACTCTCTTCTATGCTATAAAAGTTAATTTAAAATAAATATGAATAAATATCACTTCCTCTATTTATCATCATTAGGCATTTTTAATTACTTCCCAATTGGGTTTTTTTAAAAGATTAATTAAGAGATTTAAATAAATTACTTTAAAGTATTTATATTTATCATTTTTTTTCCCAAACTAATTTGTCTTACTTACAAACGTATATATAATCTAATGATATACAACATATATCATAATTAAGTAATTTCTTTCTAAAAAAATCAAGTCGGTATTATATTAAGAATCAAATGATAAATATAACATCAAATTAATCATCTCAAACTAATTTATCATGTAGACCAGAAAAACTGTTTCGGCGAGTTAATGTCCTAAATTTTTTTCCTTGTTTATTCATGAATCATCTCAAGAGAGAGTTCCAATAATGCATGGGAAACAAGAGTGTTTTAATATTTTCTTAATGCCAGTTTAGGTAAAAAAAAATTAATTACTTTTAGCATTCCACAAAATGTGATATATATATATATATATATATATATATATATATATATATATATATATATATCCCTTGTAATAGTGAAGGGAGGGTGGTAATATAAACTAGACTATGAAGAAGGAGTACATTATGCCTTACAACAAGTAAGCAATATCGGGTTATTGAAATTTCTTGCACAGAAACTTGTCATTATATAATACAAGATTTTTTTTGTTATTACATTCCTTTTTATTTTTTTGGGTTCAGGAATATGCTAGTAACGGTAGGACTTACCATAATAACACAACATTGGAATATTTGTGGAGTTTCAACCCAGTATATATGTATATGAAAAATTAAACAAACTTGTTTATTGTTTTTTTTTTTTTTGCTTTGCAGGGTTTATATAAAATTAGGGAGACACCCATTTCATTTGAAAACATTAGGCACGTCCAAATACATATCTCAAGTTGGGGGTTTTATGGTTATGATATGGGTGATATTGTAAGTAATTTCTTGGAAAGATCACTACCAAATTTAGAAACTCTGACCCTCATGAATGCCTCGTCAATAGAGATCGATGAGGAGGAGGTATGTATGTGTGTATATAAGTTGATTTGGCCGTTATACATTATATATATGTTTTGATGTGAATCTTAATCAGTTTAAGTTTTTTCAGGTTATAATACATAGATATGATGAGGAAATAGTAAGAGAGTGTGGGGTAGCTGAGAGAAGGGAAATAAAGAGATTGAGGAAAGTGGAGTTCATAATAAAAGAAATGAATGAGAGGATGGCTTTTCTAATGGGTGTGCTCAAGGAATGGTGCGTCGACTTGGAAGAGATGATCCTCAATTATCCACCTCGTTATCACCACTCCATAACTCGTTATTTACAGAGTTTTGATATGGCTTCTAATTATGCACCCCTTTCAATTAATTTCCTTCCAGATCATTAATTAGGATACAACAAGATGAGATATCCTTTTTTTTTTTTCCAGATTATCAAATTTTTTGCTTTATTATTATTTAAAATTGTGCTAAAATACCTATGCCAGTAATTGTTTATCATCCCAACGAGTCACGGCCAACATTTCCACTCGCCATTCCCTATGCAGCACCTGTTGCATGCGCTTCCGTCCAAGATCATGCAATTCAAATTGAGTCGACTCGCTCAAGCTAATCGCGCTACAAAAAAACTTCTGATTACCGAATTTCCGGTGGAATTTTTTCCGTGGCTAATTCCGTCGGTAATCAGAAGTTTTTTTGTAGTAGAGTCACCGAATAATGCAATAATATTACGGAAACCACTGTCCCAACTCCCAAGAACTACGAAACCCCATTTCAAGAAAATATCACTTAAATTTTTAAATCTTAAATAAACGATTTCCTAACAAAATGAGTTTTTAATGACTTTACTGTTCTTATTAATCCTATTACCGTTATTGTCAGTAGAATTTTGAAGTTCAAGTGGTATTTTCTATTATTTTCCTTCATTCATTTTTATATAACAGTAACATTTTTAATGTTTCCTCCAATGACTTCAGTATTTTTCTCTATATAGGAGGGTTCATAAAAAAACAAGGATTTTTTATTTACAATTTACTTCAAAATACTTATAGGAAAAAAAGTTAAGATTACTATAAGAAAGCAAAATTACGGTCATGTTTATTAAATAAAAACGAGTGATCACAGTTAGCTAGATCCTAATTAAAATATCAATTAGTTTCTTTCGTTTACTTTTCGTTTGCTTAATTTCCGTTTGACCATTTTTCCTTGTATAAAAAAAAAAAATCAATTTAATGACGGTTAAGTTTCCAATCAAATATTTACGAGGCTAGAAAACAGTCTCCTGCTGAGACAATCTGGCTTACCGAAGAAATCATCCACAACCCATCCGTTAATAAGGTCTAACATATTTTAACACTATTAATATTCTTGAATCTTGTAATTTGTACCTTGGTTCTTGGTAACGGCCGTGCCCCTAGACTACACGCGAACAAACCCACACGCAAGATAAACTTATGATGTATAACTTGCTTATCTTTTAATCTCAGTATATAGTAGTTTCACATAATCTTAGATTGTGTTTGGTCCTTAACTTTTAAGTTTGAAATTGTTATACGTTAACAAAATATAAAGAGATATCTACATGTATATACAAGTTTAATAAGCTAAGTTTGTTTGATTCTATTGTATTTCATCATTTATATTTTAAAAATCTAGTTAATACTCCTCCGATCCCAAATATAAGATATATTTACCTAATTTAGATAGATTAAGGAAGTTGGTTGAGCAAGTTAATTTGATATGTATTTTCTAAAACACCTTAATCATAATCTTTCCTAATTTCTTAATTCACTATCTTCCTTGATTATTGTTAACGGATATGAAAACTATGTCTTATATTTATGACAAAAATCATCAACTCCCTAAATATGTCTTATATTATGGATCGAAGGGAGTAATTTGTTGGAATATACACCGTCCATTCTTAGAGAATTAGGGCCGCCCAAGCCCAATACAAGTGGGGTTATTATGTAATAGATTTCTTTTAATTTTTATATATATTAAGTCTGTATTATATTTCAAATCTTTTATTTATGATATAATATTTTTTATTTTCACCCGTCTAAAATTCCTGGTTCCACCACTATTGATTGGTAGTAACACGCAGTCATTTTTTAGCTTTGTAATTAAATATGGAGGGAATTAGCTAGACAATTGATTTATATTTAAGCTTAGCTTTTCTGTAATTGAAATGTAAGATCCTGTTTTCTAATTAAGCTTAGAATCTTAATCTTCCCCTTGCTTTGCTTTCTCTTCATCCTTTCTCTTCTCTAATAAAATACATTACGTGTCTAGTCTAATCAGCAAGATGAGCTGGTATGAAGGTGGTTAACGTGAAGTTGTTGGACCAACTTCATACTAAATTATCTTTTTCAAATGAAAATCATTCTTTGAATCTTATCATAGTATCTTGACCTTTTTCTTGGGTTAAAAACATTACACTTGACAAATCAATTTGATTAAAAGCAGGTGAAACCTTATAAAAATGGCCTTGGGGTTTATCCATTAGTTCCAGTATTTTTATTATGTTAGGCCAAAAAAACAACAGAACTCGAAGACAAAATGAATAATAGCCTTGTCGATATGGAAATGATGAGATTCTCTTTGATTCTCAAATTTATTATTTCGATCTTAAATATAGAATAAAGCTTATAGGTAACTTTGTCCTATATTTAGACGCCAAGGCTGGTAACACGCAAAAGAAGAAATTTGCAGAACCAACATAAGGGGTCAGATGGTTGAAGCCCCGACCAAGGACGTAATGGTAACTGAGGGTCCCAGAGTAGGCTTACCCAGCTTCACAGTAAAGGTGTCAAACCTCAAAAAGAAGTCCACCAAAAACACCCGTAGAATTAACTCTACCAGATTCTTCCCTGGACACTGTTTATTCCCGGCTGTCGGATTCTCGGTCTCCCGCCCATTCGACCAATACACGTACTTCAACAAGCTTTCTCCTTCTTCTCCGACAAACCTGTCTCCCACAAACTCTTTTGCATTCTTGAACACTCTCTCATCTTTCGTCGCAAATGGCTGAAACCCAAATATCATCTCTCCTTTCTTCACCACAAACGCCGCATCGTGGCTCCGAACCACCACGTCCTCCTTTGCCTTCCCGTACTGGTACTGAACTGGCGGCTCGATCCTCATCGCTTCCCACACCACTGACTTCACCAACTCCATTTTCTCCACCGCCGCATTACTCACCCCGCCTTCTTCTTTCACGGTGGTTCTCACCTCATCGGCGATCCTCTTGTGCAGGCTCTTTCCAGCCAGTCCCAACCACTTCATCAGCGTCGGCACCGCTATCTTGACGCCGCCGTAAGTGTTGAAGCCAAGAACAAAGAGTAGGTTGTTGCAGGCTTCTTCTCGGGATAGCCCATAAGTCGAAGCTAAATCGAGAGCTTCCGTGGCTGAAGAGTATAGGGCTTTGTATAGCTTTCTCTGATCCCATCTCAGTAACCACCCTGGAAACGGAAGCATATGGAGGAAGAAATCTTCCACCACGTTGATCGGGAAGAAGTACCATGGTAGCCCCAGTGATCCCAGAGGAGCAACCTGATCAGTGTTGCGGCCATGTTCAGAATTAAACAGTCTAAATAGTTAACAACACAGAGTTGGTCTAATAATATAATACTAATGAATCCCAGAAGATACATCTGTTGTGGTAGGAGGCAGCCACAAACCAAGCAATCTAAACAGTTATAATCATGAATGGACGAAGAGTAGTGTTGTTACCTGAGGGAGCAGCCAGAGCTCGAAGAGTTTGGAAGCGAAGGATTCGAGGTTGGTCTGAGCGGGGTCTTTACCTGAGTAGAGTCGGAAAACGAAGTTGAAGAGCTCGGAGTCACTGATGGAGTTGAGGGAAGCGTGGCCATGGTCATGAACTTGGTCATCAAGCTTGAGGAACAGATCGTTCAAGTAGCTTCGGAGGAGAGGGATGGTCTGGTCTTTGCGTGAAGTGAGAAGAGTGAAAAAGAAGTTCTTGATCTGTTGGTGCTTCTTTTTGGAGGGATCGAGGTAGGCACAGACGCGGTAGCCGCCGGTGAAGTCCTTGGAGGGCATGTAAGTTCCGGTGAGGACGTCACGCTTTTTGACCTTGGAGGTGTCGAAGAGGATGGGGAAGCTCACGGCGTCGAGGAAGGCGACGACTCGTGGGTTGGAGGCATTGAAGGGACCGGGTGGCATGTTGGTTCGGAACACCGTGGATTTGTACTTGTTGATTCGAGATTGGAAGAAGCCGTCACGGCCTTGATTATAGAAATAATCGAACCGATCAAAGATGGCTCCGAGGAAAGGGATGCCATAGCTGCCTGGTATGGGTCTCACCGGAAGTTCGGAGTTGGAAGACATTGTTTAGGTAAATATCACTGAGCTCAAGCAAAAAACTGGTTTTTGTTTGTCAGATTATATAGTGTTACTCACTCGTTTAATATTATTTTGGCTTGTGATCTGTGTGATCGTATGCAAGACTTAAAAGAAATACAATAGTGAAACTGAAATACGAGTAATAATTATAAAAAAGTGATCACATTTGGAAACGCTTGCATGGAGGTATCATGGGGCTGCGTAGAACAATATGGATATATAAATATGAAGCAGATCAATCAGGGAGACAGACAGAATTGTAGGCGTTGCGCTCCCGCAAAACGACACGCGTTTTTGCTGCTCCATTCTCGTCATTCCATCTAACCAAGGTGACACGTTAACGTACACATGGAATCTAGTGAGTATTCCAAATTTATTTATTTCTATAGCTATTGTTGCTCGTCACTCCGGATCACGCACAAAAGTTACAGACTTATGAATAATACAATAGTAAGATACTTAGCTACGAATACAAGACTAAGTTGTCTTTTATTTGGAGAGATATAAGAAAATTAATTAGATAATTTTAAGTGCTCGTTTGGTTCATAGAATTGGAGCTAATATATTGAAATATAATATAACGATAATTCGTGAATTTGTTTAGTCCATCATTAAAAATAGATTATGTATATACATAAAAACATTTGGTTGGATTACATCGAAGATGAAAATATATGAGAATAATATAATAAAAGACAAAATAACCCATATGCATATAAAGATGTATAATGTACACGTTGTGTTCAAAGTAAATTTTTTAATTTGTGTAGTATACATGTTGGATTCATAATAATATTTCAATATTTAATATTGGAAACATTATGCAGGTTGGGTTCATGGTAATTTTTTAATATTTAATGGCAGAAATATTATTTAATGAGATATTTTAATATTTGTAATGGTGAAATACAATTTTTAAAATTTTTTGTGGGGAATTTTTTTAATATTTTTATATAATTAATTATTTCTTAATATTTAATGGT
Source organism: Acacia melanoxylon (assembly GCA_019022615.1). Classification (NCBI taxonomy): domain Eukaryota; kingdom Viridiplantae; phylum Streptophyta; class Magnoliopsida; order Fabales; family Fabaceae; genus Acacia; species Acacia melanoxylon. The sequence continues at coordinate 5,600,343 of JAFJYJ010000007.1, forward strand.
GTAATTATTTAATATAACAACATCTATGGGTTGGCACTTTGATCAAACTAAGAAATAATAATGGCAATAATGTTTTTTTTTTACTTCATTACAGGATGCATGCATCCTCATTCATCATCTTATCAGTGTAATCTTGATAACATCAAATGATATAATCAGGGTTACAAAATGCAATCATCTTTACATTACGTAAGCCCAACCAAATGTTGTAATCAATCTGTTGCATCAGGATTACATGTAATCCTTTCTCATTGAATCGAAACAAACGGGTTATAAAACATTAAAATTTATCGTTTTTCTCTAAATTATTTTTTAAAAATATATACAACATATGATATAATAAAGTAATTTATTTAGTTTTCTTAATCTCTTTACAAAGTAAAACAAAAACATTTATATTTAGCATAGTAGGGAGTGGCCGGATTGTTATCTATTGGGACTTATATATTTACAACTAAAAATATAGCATTGGACTAATATAAGGCCAATATTCAGATAAAAAAATATAGGCTAACATGGGTCTCATGCGTTTATATTTAGAAATTAGATACTCCTTTCGGGTTTTCAATATCAAATTCATTTTGTAGTGTTTTTATTTCATTAAAATTAGTCTTATAAGGATTGGGGGAGTAGTAATTAATAGTACTCCGATCCGTAATAGGCTGTACTGCCCATGGGGACATAGCTGACGGAGGTAGAAAAACTTGGTTAGATAGGAAAAATGCATACATAATACAAGAACTAATAATGATTAGTAAAAGATTATTTTTTATAAACATGAAAAAATTAAACATCAATATTATACAAATAAAAAATATAATTTGCAACGAAAAAAATGGAACAAGTAAAATGAAAAGATAACACAAACGTTCAGATGGAGGAAGCGTTTTTGTTGAATGAAGAGATCGAGAGAATGAAATTTGGGAGCATTAATCATACCTTATAAGTCTATTAGCTTCAATTCGTGATGATGGGCGGAATTAGCTTCCTTGCGAGCTCGTACGTACGGACGAGTTCCTAGCCGTCTAGATCTAGATCTGAATGGCCCAGATTTTAGATTCTCTACCCATTAAAAAAAAAATTATGTAAAAGAAAAAAAAAATCTGATCTAGACGATCCAGAGCTCGTCCAAAAGACGAGCACAGTAACCGGTTCCGATGAAGGGCATAGATATCATTTTTTTGTTAGGACTTTTCTTCTAATATTCTATTGACTTCGTGAATATCCCACTCATTGTCTAGTCTTGAGCTTATTAGTAATATAATAATAAAATAATATGTATGTGCATTTATAAATTTAGAACCTTTAGTTCAAATTCCATATAAAGCGTGAAATTAACATTAATAACCACACACAGCGGCAGGGGGCGATGAGCCATAAAAAGTTTCCATTAATCTTGACATTTTGATCAGTTAATTAAAATGCTCTTGGTTAATTTATAATGCATTAATACAAAAAATTACTCATAAAATGTAACGTGCACACACGTAGATTATGAGATTTGTTCCGAGTTATCTATATTGAATACACAAAACCACAAAGACCATACCACTACCTCCGATTTTTAATATGATACATATCACTACTATATAAAAAAAAAAAAGTAAATTTAATGACACTAGTTAACGTCTGTTTTTTAAAAAAAAAAAAAAAAAAAAAAGAGACGATAGCATTTTAAAAATTTTGACTTAACTTTCAAAGACTAAACCGTCGTTGAAAGTTTAACTCTCAACTACAGTTTATGTAAACAATTGTTAAAAGTTACTTTCAACAACTATTATAAAAACAGTCATCGAAAGTTAAAACGAAATTTTAAAAATATGAATATTTGTGAGTTTCAATGACTATTCTTTTAAAACAGTCGATGAAAGTTAAGCAAAAAATAAATAAAAAATAATAATATTTGTGAGTTTCAATTGTTTTTAAAAAAGAGCCGTTAAAATTTAAGCTAAAAAGTAAAATAAAAAAATGAATATTGAGTTTAAACGTCTATTTTTTCAAAAATAATCGTTCGAAGTAGCTGAAAAATAAAAATATCAATATTGAGTTACAATGAGGCTTTTTTCAAAAATAGTCATTAAAAGGCTAAAGAAGAACTAGGCTTACTTATAACATAACAACTGTTTTTGAAAAACACTCGTTGTATGTTTTGTTATAAGTTGATTACAATGACAGTTTTACATAAAACTTATATATTCTTACTTACAACAACTGCTTTCTAAAAAAAGTTGTTGAAAATAATTTACAATGACAGTTTAAAAATAAACGTTTATTTTAAAACTTTCAACGACGCTTACATACAATACCCTTGAAAATAATTGTCTAATGGTCCTAAAAATGAAGGTCAAAAGTGCCTTCTGTAGTAGCATGTTTATCTATTTTGATTAGATTAAAAAAGTTAGTTAAGTTAGTTGATATAACATATATTTTCTAATTAAAACACCCTAATTATCTTCTTCAATTCCCTCATTTCTTTTTCTCTTTGACTATTGTTGAAGAAGTATATAAAGGTAAATTAAGAAAATATTAATAAATAAGAAATATGTGTTTTATATTTAAGATAAAAAAAACAACTCCCTAAATAAATTGGGGTTTAAACTTCTCATGTTGCATGAGAAGAAGAAGATTCATACACACATAAAATGGTGGGATCTATATATATATATATAATTAGCATTATATATATATATGTGGGTCCCACCATTTCATGTGTGTGTAACATGAGAAAACACTTCTCCTACAACATGAAAAGTGTTTTTCCCAAATAAATTATATATTAAGGCGGAAAGGAGTAGTGGTACAGGTATACATTCTGTCACGATTAAACTAGCTACAAATTGTTTCCTTTTTTAAAAAAAGATTATTTTTTCCGTTGAATAACAACTCAGTTTATTATGGAACTTTTCTGTTTGTCGCATATTAATTATAATGCATTTGGTGGTGGGATTTCTTTAATAAATAATATCCACAATTCCACGGGAGAATTTCAGTTAAGTCTTCAATAAAGGTTACTAACCTCCCGTCATTAATATAAGACTCAACCAATTTTCTTTTAAAAAAAATAAAGAAACTAAATAGATTACTTTAATGCTATTACACTTTTTTTTTCCTTCAAACTGATTTATCTGAATTATAAATTGATATATAAGATCTAATGATACACGTGCAACATATGTTATCATTAAGTAATTTATTTAATTTTTACCTAATCCCACTAAAAAAAGAGCACCTATTTTGCAATAATTCCCTTGGAACGCTCCATTGGTTCCGTGGCTTATTGTTTAGATTGGCAGTGGAGAAGCTCGTTCACTCAAGTTGAGATAAAACTTCTCTCACAAACTTACTTCGTATATCGTAAATCATGTAATAGAAATATCACCCTTTCACAACAAAAATTAATTTGATACAAGTCCCTTGAAACTAGGATTGCAACACTAAATCAAGTTCCGTACAGTAACACTTTCTGTGACAATATGGTCCGGCTTTATTTAGATATTAATACACACAAATATATAACATAATAATATATAGATTAAGAAGATGCAAAGAATTTTGAGGTACTATAAAGTAGGAACCTCATGTTTGTAGAGGTATGGTGCACTCCTGTTTCCCTATAAGCTAAGTAATAATTAAGAAACTAGTTTCCTAACATACAATTATTTATTTCTCTCTTAATTAACAACTTCATAATTAATGTTGATTTCTTTTTTATTTGATAGGATTCTCTATTTTTAATCAAATGGTCCAACCCGGCCATTAAAAGCCTTATTGGTTTTGTTTAGATGTTAGTACACACAAATATATATAATATAATACTACTAATAGATAGATTAAGAAGATGCAGAGAATGTTGAGTCTCCTCTTATCCCACTGGCATGGGTCCTCAAATTGGAATTTCTTCTCCCTGTGAAGATGACTTCCTTATTAGCAAAATCAGGAACATAAAATACTTGTTTAGCTGGAGAAGCTAAAATGAAAAGCTCTTTTTTATACCCTTGTTTGTTTAAATTCAATTGTATCAATCCTAACTCATCCACTTTCAAAGCATTATTATTGTCAACCCACTTGCACCCAAAAACCAGAATATGAAATACTACATAATCTAACTCCCAAATGTGTTCAACCACACCAAAGTATGACATATTGTCATAGATAGGATTATTATTTTTTGAACTTAATACATGACATGCATGGTGTTAGCAATAACAATAATTAACCCACTATTTCACATTTTGCTTTGGACATCCTACTCTTTAGTGTAGAAAGTGTATCCATTAATAACGTAGCTTGAGAAAGAAAACACATGTCTGTTCGAACCACATGTCAAGAACATTACTTTATTCATAACTAAATTATTATCAGCATTGTACTTGTCATCCATGTGTTACTTCAACCATGTTGTGGAATTATGTTTATTGTGTTCCTTGGCATACCAACTCTATACTCTATTAGAGTTTTTCCTCCCGAGCTCCTCCATATGAATACCCACATACTTGTCAATTTCTTTGAAGTTGTGAAGTATGTATTGGTGTGCTTGTTCTTAGTGTTGGTTTGAGATACCAATAACTTTCTTTCTGATAAACCCTTGTCCATATGTCCTTCCTTCATGTCGAGACATCAGAAGGCTAATATCACATGCATCTTTTAAGTAATTGGTACAGAATTCAACTGCTTCTTTAAAAATTTATCGTTCCACAATGCAACCCTCTGGCTGGCTCTAGTTTTTCACAAATCCTTTTAACTCCTTCATCTTGCGCTCGACTAGGTACATCCATCTCATATAAAACTGGGCCATACAATTGTACCTCTCTAACCAAGTGAACAATTAGGTGCACCAATATGTTAAAGAATGATGGAGGGAAAAATATCTCCAGCTCACACAAAGTAGTCACAATTTGGGTTTGTTGCCTTGGTAATTTCTTGTAATCAATCACCTCATTACACAGTGACTTGAAGAAGAAACAAAGCTTCGTGATAATAGCTCACGTCTTATCAGGTAAAATACCTCATATTGCTACCGAAATAGAGTTTTCCATCAACACATGGCAATCACGTGACTTCAGACCCTTCAGTTTCAAGTCCTTCATTGACACAATATCAGACTACTATTGTAGATCTTAGCGAGTAAGACTCATAGGCAACCAGAAATAGCATTACATACTAATATAACGTACTTGATTACAACTAGGAACTCTCATAGAATTATACAAGTTCTATACAAAATTCTTAAATAAACTCTAATACTCTAGAGCAAATAACCGATTCCAGCCTTTAGTTTAATCCGGGTTCACCATCTGTTGATATATGTCGCCTTGCCCTGGAAGTAGCGTCCATTGCGCTATTCAAATCACAGGTAGTAGCAAGGGCTGAGACCTTGAAGGTTCCCAAAATAACAATTGATCTCATAAACAAAATATAGATAGGATATGACAGATAACCATAAACATTATAGTCCATAATAGCGCGCTCGCGCTCGCGCGCACACACACACACACATATATAGTATTCAGAGATCACATGTAGCAACATTGACAGACATAGATCACATAACCACAATACTAGGAAAATAAATATACAGGGAACCGCCCAAGTCGTCTGAATGCAACTAGGTTCGTCACCTATGGACTAAAGTCCAATAGGCCCTAGCCACTGAGAAGCTGGTCTCATACAGGATGAGACATTCATATACATGGTTCAAACGTACATACACAGCCATGCAAAGTGTACGAGATTAGAGTTACTACCTGGACGCTTTACCAGTTCTCAAATAGGCTCCCAATCCATCAGTCGTCCCGGGCAAATATTGGGTTCTAAAAATATAAATTTGTGGACGGTGGGTTACTACTTATCCAAACTCTTCACAATCTTAAAATGATAAAGATTGGTTATCACATTATGTAACAACATAAAGCTAAAGGGCCTACACTAATTCCAAAGAGTCCACATAATCCTTTGAAGACCAAATTATTTACTTTGGGCCTTACATATCCATTTTCGCCCCTTGTGCCCAAATATGTCGGATTTTTTCACAAACTTTGAAAAATCATAACTAATTGTATAAATGTCCAAATAGGGTGGTTCCAAAGCCCATGTAATCATTGTTGAGCTATTTTAAAGATAAAATACTCCGACAAGTCATCTACATACACACAAATCCAGAATCAACAATAATTATATATTATCCAAAATTGGGTTTCAGAATCATAAGTTATTTTCAAAAATTCATATCACAACGTGTACTCCTCCAAATAAGGCATATGACCTATCAAATTAAAGCTTGATATGTCTAATTTAATTCTAAAAAATTTCATAGCAATTGAACACCATTTACCCATTCAAAAATGTGATACAATCTCACTGTCATGCAGAGAAACAAAGTTGGCAAATTTAGAGTTTTGTACAATTTTATTCCAAAATCACTTCCTAACTATTACCCTACACAATTTTTCATTTTAAACACATTGGAAGCATCAAAACTAGCAAAATCACACTCTTCCCTAGGGTTCTAGTTAAACCGAAAATCAAGGCATAACCACAACTTACGAAAACCTCAAGATATACGGTTCAAAACGTAGCTTATATGTATCTCTACTCGTTTTGGTAGTCAATTGTCCATTCCGGTAGTACCTCTATCTTGTAGATGACACCAAACACCTAATATCAAGATTCCAAAACCATAGAAATATTTCTCTTACTGAGAGGAACAACATTAGAGAAGGCTTCAAAAGCCAGAAACGCCGAATTAGGGCCGAAATCAGCTTCGGAGTGTTTCTCTTTCTTCTTGCCCTCTGCACCACCTCTCCTTCTCTCTCTACTTCATTTTTCAACTCTCTCCCCTCTCTTTTCCATGTGCTGGCCGAAAATATTATGGATAAGGAGGAGGAAATATGAAAAAGTCAATTGGCTTTTTCAAGAAGCCAAAGAAAAAGGAATGGCTTCTTGGATAAGCTATGGAGCAACTTGGCCACCAAGCAAAGGTGGCTTTTTGGACAAGCCTGAGGAGGTGGTGTCTTAGAGGACAAGTCAAGAGGAGGTGAGGTGGTGTCTTAGAGGACAAGTCAAAAGGGGGTGAGGTGGTTTCCTAAGTGGAGTCCACACCCTACTAATTTCATTTGACCAATTTACCCCTCTACTAGACTCATTTTTTTTACGAGAGTCATAACTAACAGAATTTTCAGCTAACTTTGAAAATTCATAGCTCATTGTACAAATATCCAATTATGATGATTCTAAAGGCTATGTGACCATTAATAAGTCTATTTTGAGGTAAAAATACCTCCAACCATCAATCACATGCCAACTATTTCATAATCAACATTTAATACACACTAGTCTAGAAAACGTTCTAGATTCAAGACCTAACTTCACAAATTATGTACATGTCTAATTGATCAATATGACATATCAAATTAAAGCTTATCATGTATACTTTGATTCTGGAAAGATTTATAGTCATTGGATATTATTTGCTTAGTTAAAGGCACATCACAAACTGACCGCCTTCTAGAAATTCAAATTTTCCAGTATTAAAGGAAATTCCCTTCATAATATTTGTCACATTTCCCAAACTGAGCTTAGTCATTTGCCTGAAACTGATTTATCCTCAAGTCTCTAGACCCAGAATTCAAGATATTACACACAAGGTTGCTAATATTTGACGAGTAACCCTCTGAAACTTTCACGGAAGCAAGAAACTCACAAAAACTTTTTTTTCCTTGTTTAGATAGTATGAAAGCCATTGGGTAAATGAATGTATGATATCTTCTCTCCTCTTGTGCCAATTCCTCCCTCGAAAAATCAAAGAAAATAGACATTTTCTTCCACCTGCTTGTCGCAAAATATTTCCCGAATGGCTTCCCAAATGTACAGTCTGTATGTTTGGTTTTTTTTTCAAAATCTTCCTCACCCGTCAAAGGTTCAGGTGCCATCCTTTCATCTTATTTCCCATTGAGGTATTTTCTCGTACGTCTATACGAATGACCCTTTTGCAACCATATGTGATGTCCCATATAAGGATTTTTTTATACCATGCTTCAACCTGATCAATTGTATACCCTCTTCACAAATCGGGCATTCAAGTTGGCATTTAATGTTGTATCTTGACAAATTACCTTACACAGGAAAGTCATTGATTGTTCCAAACAATACATCCTTCATATTGAATATTTCTTTCTGGTGAGCATCATATACACCCTCCCCTTTGTCCTACAACTTCTTCAAGTCTTCAATTAGTGGTAAAGGTAAACATCTATGTCACTCTCAGGTTGCATCGCCTCTAAGATTAAAATTGACAATATCATGCACTTTTGTTTCATCGAGAGCCATGAACGGAGGTTATATATAAACAACATAACCGGTCATGTACTGTGGATATTGCTCTGCATCCCAAATAAGTTCATCCCATCAGTAGCTAATAATTTCTCTAAAGAATCAACTCGGTCATACATTAAGAATTGGATGAAGTACCTCATGTAGACATAGAAAAATGGTTCCCGTTAGTTAATGCCCTAATTTTTTTCTCTTTCTGAGTTTACCCATAAATCATCTCCAGAGAGTTCCAATAATGCATGGGAAACAAGAGTGTTTTAATATTTTCTTAATGGCAATTTAGGTAAAAAAATCTGCAAAATGCCTTATAAAATAAGACATAAAAATTATATATATATATATGTGTGTGTGTGTGTGTGTGTGTGTGTGTGTGTGTTAATAGTGAAGGGAGGGAGTAATATAAACTAAACTATAAAGATAGAGTGCATTATGCTTTGCAACAAGTGAGTTGACCTATTGAAATTTCTTGTATGAAACTTGTCTCGGCATGGTATGAGATTTTGTGGTTATTACATTCATTTTTTAGGACTATATAGTGATTCTCCTTAATCTTTTAATCATGCACTTAGTGGATTCAAGAATATGTTAGTCACGGTAGGAAGTATCATAATAACACAACATTGGAATATTTTGGTCTAGAACAAGATATAAAAATGGGAGATGCTGTTATAGGTTTATTGTTCTCTTTTCAAAATATAATATAGGATCATGTCTTTTTTCTGTATTTTTTTATCATGAGATTTTGGTCTCTTTTTAAAGATTATAATTTTTTTTCCTTTGCACTTACACATTGTGCGGGTTCGAAACTAGTTTTATTAAAATTACTCTTGAAGCAAAAATCAACATATAAGAATATCTATTATATCTGACTATACAGATATACATCTTACGTTTTTTATTTCATAATAAGTACACAAAAAAATTTGATATGAAATTTAAGCTGAATATGTATTTAGGATAAAATGTATTTCAATGAAATAAGGAAAATTAGATTACATCTTTTAATTTCAAAATCAAATTTTCAAATAAAAATGATATATAAATTGAATACATCTACAAAATTTATAATTTGTTTTTTATATGAAGCTAAAAAAAAAAAAAATCTATGCAAACGAATTTGGTAAATTTCTGTTTGGATATTCAAGGGGTAATTTGACCGAATTGTAGTAAATGATGTTTGGGAAAAAGAACAATTTTTATTAAATAATTACTATGCAGGTGAAAGCCTAATAAACAGTGGTCCCATGGTCTAGCGGTTAGGACATTGGACTCTGAATCCAGTAACCCGAGTTCAAATCTCGGTGGGACCTTTTTTCTTCTGTTTAAAATCTTTCTTCCTTTTGCCAAGACTTCATTATCAGCCTTATCTTCTCTTTCTTCCATTCCAGCAACAAACATGTAGTAGTATCGATATGTTAGTGTAATTTGAAGTGTGGTTCAATCTCCATTTCAGTTTTCAGCCTTGCGATGTTCATAATAAATTCTCACCTTTCTGCTTCTCGCCTCCCTTCGCCAATTCAGAAATTTCCAAAGCTTTCTCACACTCCCACTTTGAATTCCATTCAATTCCCATCAAACATTTCTCCTTCCCACCATGAACTGCATCCCAATCTGGAAGAAACCCAGCAGATCCATGCTCACTTGATCAAAACCTGTTTCAATTTCAGTGATCAAATCCCTTTTACAGCACTTCGTAGTCACGTTAGTCATCTATCGCTTTGCAGTTTCCTAATAACCTCTTATATCAAGAACGGTTTCCCCATAGATGCTGTGAAAATCTATACCCATATGCGTAGAACTGACTCCGAAGTGGACAATTTCCTCATACCATCTGTACTCAAAGCTTGCTGCCTTATTTCTTCGATCTTACTAGGGAAAGAGATACACGGTTTTATGGTGAAAAATGGGTTGGATATGGATACTTTTGTTTGTAATGCCTTAATCCATATGTACAGTGAGTGTGGAAGCCTGAAACTTGCACGCCAGTTGTTTGACAAAATGCTGAACAGAGATGTTGTTTCTTGGAGTACTATGATTAGGAGTTATAGTCAAAGTGGTCTGTGTTATGAAGCATTGAGTCTTCTTAGAGAAATGCACGCTCAGGGAATTACGCCTAGTGAGGCTGCCATGATAAACATGACTGATGTCTTTGCAAAATGTGCAGATTCAAAATTGGGTAAAGCCATGCATGCTTATGTGGTGAGGAATCAGAACTATGACAAATCTAGAGTTCCTCTAACAACTGCTTTAATAGATATGTATGCCAAATGTAATTCTATAGCTTATGCAAAAATGCTTTTTGATGGGTTGTCTGAAGCTGGCATTGTTTCGTGGACTACTATAATTGCAGGATGCATTCACTGCAATGATTTGAATGAAGGGGTCAGGCTTTTTGCCAATATGCTCGAAGAGGGTATGTTTCCAAATGAGATTACAATGCTCAGTTTTTACAAAGAATGCGGATTCATTGGTTCTCTAGGACTTGGCAAGTTGTTGCATGCATTCACTTTAAGAAACGGATTTAACATTTCCTTGGTTTTGGTTACTGGGCTGATTGATATGTACGGAAAATGTGGTGATTCCAGAAGCGCGAGATCTGTTTTTGATAGCATTACTGACAAAGATTTAACAATGTGGAGTGCTTTGATTTCAGTTTATGCACAAACCAATTGTATAGACCAAGCTTTTGACACCTTTTTCCAGATGACTAGTTGTGGAATAAGACCAAATGAAGTGACCATGTCTAATCTCCTACTGCTATGTGCAAAAGCTGGAGCCCTTGAAATTGGCAAGTGGGTTCATGCTTACATAGACAAGCAAGAAATTAAAGTAGATATGATACTAGAAACTTCTTTGGTGGACATGTACGCTAAATGTGGGGACATAAATGCTGCTTATCAGCTGTTCACTAAAGCTACTGACAGAGACATACTGATGTGGAACGCCATGATATCTGGTTTTGCGATGCATGGTCATGGAAAGGAAGCATTAGAACTCTTTACAGAAATGGAAAGACTAGGAGTCATCCCTGATGAAACCACATTTATTGGAGTTCTTCATGCTTGTAGCCATGCTGGACTAGTGATGGAAGGGAAGAAACTCTTTCAGAAAATGGTCCATGAATACAATTTAGTTCCAAAGGTCCAGCACTATGGCTGTATGGTAGACCTTCTTGGTCGAGCCGGATTACTTGATGAAGCTAAGAAACTAATTTGCAGCATGCCCATGAGGCCAAACATGGTTGTGTTAGGATCTCTACTTGCTGCATGTAAAGTCCACAAAAATCTCACAATTGCAGAATGGGCTGCACAACAGTTTCTGTCATTAGAACCTAATAAGTTTGGTTATAATGTTCTGATGTCAAACATATATGCAGCAGAAAAAAGATGGGATGATGTTGCTGGTATGAGGAGAGCTATGAAGGATGTGGGAATTAGGAAAGAACCTGGTATCACATCCATTGAAGTGAATGGCTCAGTTCATGACTTTGTAATGGGAGATAAGTCACACCCAGAAGCTGAGAAAATTTATGAAATGGTTGGTGAGATGAGAGAAAAGCTAGAAGAAGCTGGATACACACCAGATACATCTTCTGTGCTGCAGAATATTATAGATGGGGAAGAGAAAGAAACGGCATTAAGCTATCACAGTGAGAAGTTGGCCATGGCATTTGGTCTTATAAGCACAGCTCCAGGTGTTCCAATTCAAATAGTGAAGAACCTTCGAATCTGTAATGATTGTCACACTGTGACTAAGTTGTTGTCCAAGATTTATGGGAGGGTGATAGTAGTAAGGGATCGCAATCGTTTTCATCACTTCAAAGAAGGATCTTGTTCGTGTAGGGATTATTGGTAGGAACTATAAAAATGAGACAAGGCACATCAGAAATTTTCATGTTTGTGTCTGCAGCACAAATTGTTTGAATCCATAATACACATAATGGCACAATTGTGTAACACTAACAGAACTTACAAGTTTATTATTATGTTTTATATAAAAAATTATAGCTTTTAAATATTTGTTATCTACTAATACTATTATTGACTTTATACACAATATATGATTAAAATTGTATGGAAAATGGTATTTTTTATTTTTATTTTTTTATGTATCTTTACAGTTTATAAATTGTAATTGAGTCTTATGATTCAAAAATATTTATTCATTTTTTATTATTAAAATTTAGCAAGAGTTTATTAAATTTTGTTTATATTATTAATTATATATAGTCCTGCTGTTATGATTATGCTTGTTTGTGTATACTTTACTACTAGTATATAAGAAAATAATAAAAGTATATGTAATAGAAGAAAATTAGCTCACATGCATGAAAAAAAGTTGGGAAAAATATAATAATAAGAAGGGAAAATGAAAAATAAATACCATATGAATTTGTAAAACCCTCAGAAGTCCCCTGAATTTGTAAAAAGACTGAAAAGTACTAAGGACCTGTGAGGGGATATGCAAATTAGGAGAAAAAGACCACACTACCCTTAATAAAATAGAAAACATGCGGGAGAGAAAAGGAGAGCGAGAACCAGAACCCCAAAAATGAAAATCCCATACCCCCTTTGTTCTTGAGCTTCATCATCGTCCTCCCATCATCCTCCGTCGTCTGGTGACTGCGTCGCTGTTCGTCCATTCACCGTCACCTTCCTCCTTTGCTCGAAGTTTGATTTGCTGCTTATTCTTGATCTGTTTGGCGATTTGGTCTTCTCTTCTCCTTGAGTCGGTGTCATCTGGTGGGTTAGGGGAGCAGTGATTTTCTTTCTTTCTTTCTTTTTGCTGGCGGCATTTGTGAGGTCTGATGGAAGTCTAGTTGCTGCAAGTGTGTTTGAGGAGTTTTTCTTCCTTCTCTGTCATTGCTGCAATTGTTGGGGTTGAGGGTGCCGCACAAACAAAGGATGGTGGGCTAGGCGGTGGACTGTAATTAAATTAATACAAGGCATTCATCTATGCTCGGTATTTCTTCATTGAAACTCCATGATGATTATCGCCACTAATGATTGATGGGAGGACGATGATGAAGCTCAAGAACAAAGGGGTATGGGATTTTCATTTTTGGGGTTCTGGTTCTCGCTTTCCTTTTCTCTCCAGCATGTTTTTTATTTTATTAAGGGTAGTGTGGTCTTTTTCCCCCAATTTGTATATCCTTAATATGTTTTTGATACCTCTCAGTCTTTTTACAAATTCAGGGGACTTCTGAGGGTTTTGCAAATTTATATGGTATTTATTTGTCATTTTCCCTAATAAGAAATGTATTTTAAAACAATTTAAACCAAAAGAACATAATTACATGTTTTAAACTAAAAAATTCAATTAATATTGAATAAAATTATGGAGATAACGGTATTTTTTTTTAAAAAAAACAATATTTTGATCATTTTAAGTATATTTACGATTACAATATATAATGCATAATTTCAATTGGATTTCTTAAATTTATTACAAGTCAAATTAATGTTTGACTTGTAAATTGAAATTGGTAGCGTGTATGTTTAAATTTGTCTAGCAAATCAGCAGATACAAGGATACCAGATAAATGCCGGTGTAAACGTCTCTTAAATTAGAAGACTTGTTTTGCTTGAAGCAAAATTAATGGAACAATCTAAAATAATAAAGAAACTTTGGGATAATGATCATGGACCTAAGCAGATTATGGTGGGAACAAGCTCCTTCACATCCCTATCCCAAAAGCTGGTTAATCATTTCGTAATAAAATGAAGATGTATAAATATGATGGATCAAATATCACAACCCTCTATTATCATTTCCATATGCCAGAATTTAACCTCATGATGCACCTTGGAGAACAATTAGATTCCCCTGCAGCTTAATATTCAAATCTCTATCCTCTAAAATCTAAACAAGTGAAGCAAAATAGTATGAATTAAGAGTCAGAAACGAGTTTGGTCTCCAGAGAACAAGAATTAAAACCAAAAATCACAATCCAAATCCTTAAATAAATATTTATACATAAGTACACCGTTGGCTGAAAAGAACGAGAAATTTCAGCTGACTCAACTAACAGAATGGATAAATTAATTCAGCGTGTGATTCTATTATTTCAGACCACGAAATCCTAGTGTCTGCAGATCGAAGATATGTTGACATCAAGGAATTAAGATAAGAATGCTTCCAATGAATTTTACTTCAGAAAAAAACAGAAGGTAGTTCATCTTTGCTGGTATTCATTGATGTAGAACGGGGATTTCAGAAAAATCAGTAGTCTTCAGTTATGAGGATGCCTTATGATTCTTTGCAGAACCACAGTCCTTGCCTTTCTAATATCGCGGCTGCAAGTATCAGCCTGGACTCCCAAGTCTTCAACATTCTTCATAAACACTCCCAGCCTCTTCTTGATCTCCTCTATAGCTTCCTCCACAGCTTCTACTTCAATGGCAAACTCTGCATTCTGAATTAAGGACTTAATCTCGATCTCCAACCGTTCGATCAGAAGCCGGATGTTATCCAGATCTTTTATGGCAACAACGGTACCAGCTTGCATTGAGCTTATCAATCCCTTCTGACCTTTCAACACATCTTCATAGTTCTTCCACAGTGAGTCTACCCACTTTCCCATTGACCCGATTGGGATGGAAGCCGCAGCAGCGAGAGCAGCTGCAACATGTGGAGAAGCAATGGCTGCTGCTACAACTGAGCAAATCAAAACAGCAGCAAATGTGGCCACAAATATTGTACCAGTGACCTTTCTCCATGTATGTACATTTCTGAGTTTCTTATCAAGCTTTTGGTTTCGGATATGCAACTTCTCAAGCATAAGTATCTGTTGCTTGTAAACAGACTGAAAGATTTGGTAGAACTCTTCAGTGAAAGGATCACCAGCTGCCTTGAAGGTCTTTAGCTCCTGCAATGTCCTCTCATAACCGTTCCCAGGCAACTTGGTCTCCTCCTCAAATTGTTGAAGGGCAACGTGAATAAGCAACTGGCTGTCACGAGCTCTCTGGAGGCACTTCTCTAATGCGGCACAGAAATCCAAAGTTTGCAAGCTATTCTCAAAGTACTCCTCAACAAGCTCAAAGAGTTCTTGGCTTTTCCATATATCTTTCTTGCAGTTCAATATCACTTTCACAACTTCCTGATTCATCTCCAAAAGGCATTCTGTGATCTGTTTAAGAGATTCAAAGGAAAGGGATCGGAGTTCGACTCCGACAGCAAGAGTGTTTATAACATGATTTGTTCTAGCATGCAGGGTAGTGTCAAATAACTGCAAATCAGCATCTTGCTTGCAGACAGCTTCGTAAGAGCTCAATTCAGTTGCGTATTGCATATGAGTACCGGGATCAATACCAGCAGACAACGATTCAGGAACCTTCTTGCTGATGTAGCTTCCCATTGCTTCGATAAATTCAAATCTAATTAAGGAAAGAGAAGAATCAGAATCAATTCAGATTTCAAAACCCCTTTACCAGATAAAGACCGTGAATTTCACCAAATTTTCTCTCGTCCGATTAGGAAAGCAAAAAACCCAAATTCTAAGTACAACTCTCGAGAATAATAATTCCGACAAATGGCGTCTTAAACCAGCAAGCACGAGGATAAGAACACCCAATTTAAACATACCAATTAATGCTATTACGACAATCAAATCATCAAACACGGACACAAGAAATTTCGATAATGAAATAAACCAACTGAAGCAATTAGATCCAGGGAGGGATACCTTAAAAGCGCGAACCTTTTGAAAGTGATTAACGAAGAGGATAGATATTAAACTCCGCGATGACGACAAAGAAAATCGTTGAAGTTGATCGATATGATTTCGGTTTCTGAAATAGGGAAAGTAATATAAAGCGAGACGAAGAGCTTAAGTTGCAAGAAATGTGGCGGGGTTTAGAATTGAGAGTCGCTTGCACGCTTCAGAAAACAAAACAAGGGTTTCGGGTATGAAAAGGGGGAAACGCGGGAAGGAATGTACCTTCTTCTATCTCCCTTTAAAAGTGTTTCAACGTTCAAAGCAACGATTTTCCCCAAAAGAAAGAAGCAAGCACACGATTGAGCTCAAGAAGCACTAGCTTCTTCAGCTCATCAGGACTGGAAATTACGCAGAAAAATGCATGACATTTCAATGCAGAAAGCAAGATTCTGATTCTGATCTAAAAGTAACCAACTTAAGAAATCTCGGACAGGCCAATGGCATTTACCTTTAATCTACGAGTTAAATGGAAAATTCCATACAGGCCATGGCATACAGAAAACAAGAAGAAGATTCTTACTTGGGTTGAGCAGCAAGGATTGAGATATAGGATACTGGGTGATCTTATTACAACGTGACAACCTTGAAGTTAGTGAGAAAGTGATAAGACGTACGAGAAAAGAGATCAACACAGAGTGGCGTCGACTCTGTGCCACAAATTTATGAATATGATCGGACTCACACATTTATGAATATGATCGGACTCCAGCTGAAAACTTAATGTGCAAGGAGTTAGTAGTTGCAAAATGGGAAAATCTCTCTAAAGGCCATTAGTGGAAATACATTTACACTTTAGCCCCGAACTAAGGAAATCGTTTTGAATGACCTTGATCCTTTCTCCTTTGTTCTTTTTAAAAAAAAAAACAAAAGAAAATACCTCTAAAAAACAAAATGGTACATGACTCCAAATTATCGACAATACATTTGCGAATTACAAAATTTCAGGATAAATTATTGACAATGAACTTGTAAATAAAAAAAAAAAATCAATAGTAAAATCATCAACAACTTAAATTTCACATATGATGTAATTGCCATTGTAATTATAAAAAATTAGTTATAAATCACGTGCAATTTATTTATAGATTAGGGAGGTGTAAAATATTTTCATTGAAAAAGTTAGAGTTTAGCTATAAATTATGTGTTCTTCACTAATAAAATATGGAAGGAAACTTACTAATAAAACATATTTAGGGAGTTGATATTTATCTTAAATATAAAACATAATTTTTATATTTGTCAATATCTTCCTAAGTTACTCATAATTGTGCTCTCTCAATAATAATCTTAGAGGAGAGGGAAAAAAATTAAGAAAGATGGTTAAGGTATTTTAGAAAATACATGTCATACTAAAAACTCAACTAACTTTCTTAATCTAATCAAACTAAATAAATATATCTTATATTAAAGAACGAGAAAGAGTAGAGAGTACGATGTAATCACATTTGTAAATTATGAAAATTTACAAACAAATCTTTTAAAGTCCAAATATATCATGTTTAATTTATTATTAAAATGTTATATTTTAGCAAGTATTGTGTTTATAGTTTAGAATATTGAATATACCTAAAAAAAATATTTCAAGGTGCTAAATATGCTTAAGCCCTAATCTATAATAAGTTTTTGTAATTTATAAATGCATTGTTTGCATTTATAGCTATTATTGTTTTATTTGCTCAAAAGATATTTTCGTCTAAACAATTCGTTTGTTCAATTAAGGACCCGTTTGGTACAAAGAATTAGTAGGGAGGGAAAGGAAAGGAAAGGAAGATTTGTAAGATGGGGGAAGATAGCTTGAGTTATTTGGTAGGAAGAAAATGAAGAGGTGGTAGTTGGTAAAGAATTAGGAAATGTTTATTTTACCCTCAAAAGAAATTAATTCAAAATAAAAAAGATTTTTTTTTGCTAAAATATATTCTTGTTAAGTTCGAACTCGTGAAAAAAAAAATCGCCAAATTTAAACTTTCCCGCCAAGTTTGAATTTCGGGGGTAAATCTGTCAAATTTAAATTTTCCTGGGAAGATTGCAGCTTTCCTTCCATTTTCGGATGGAAAGCATTTTCCCTCAAATAAGGGAAGATGATCTTCATTTGGAAGATCTTTAGACTTTCGAGTCTACCAAACACCCAAAATTCATGGGAAGATTGGAATCTTCTTTCCTTCTCTAATCTTCTTTCTACCAAACGGGTCCTAAGGGCTAAAGTATTTTGCGACTTGTTAAAGTTGGGGCACTTAAGTGCAATTATGTTTTTACAGAGGCCATCGTGTGTGATTTTCCCTTACAAGTATGAAACAAGATTAGCCCAGCCATATAATTTTTGAAGAGACAAATTAATTATGAATAAAATGTTATATATAATTAATCCCTCAATTAATTATCTGTTGAGCTGGCTCGTGAAATCTAGTCAAAGCGCGTATGTCAAATTGTCAACTAACTTTTAAATGTGTTACAATAATTAAGAAAACAAAATGCTTATCCAATCATAAATGCAGGAGAATCTAGTTTGCTGTGTAAATTCAATTAGGGAAAAGACTTTTAAAACTTATAAAAGTCCATTTACACAAGGATGAGGAGGAAATTGAGAGGGAATTTGAGTTTTTGATGTTTGTGACAATTGACCAAAATGCCAGTTAAATTAAAACTTCACCCTTTTTTTCCTTCTCTCTTCTTCCTCGGCTTTCTCTTCCTGCCATCTCCTTCCCCCTACTTCAGATCTCACCACTTCCCCCGCTCCAGCCTCCATAAACCTCTCCTTATCTTGTCGATAGTGCCCCCGGTTTTCACCATCGATCTCACCCTCACCATTAAGATTTGGGTATCTGAAAATAGACAATGCCGATGGCCTATTGAGCATGGTGGTTTCGACTATAGTGTTATACGACAACCCTCCAAGCTATGTTTGTTCGACACCACACTCCTGCCAAATTAGTGGGCATGCGTCCTTCGACTTATAATTGGGATCTCAATCTTCTCCTTATTCATCGTCTTTGAATGCATCATCCATGCCTTAGAAGTCAGTAATGGGCGGCCTTTCATGCTAGTTCTCTTCGCCGATGGTTAAGCATGCTCTATTATAGAGCTTATCTGGCGAAGGAAAAGAATTAGATACTTTGAGGCTAGGTTTTTGTTTGTGTTTTGGGTTTTTTTTTTTTGCTAGTTGTTATTGTGAATTTGTCATTGACTATATTCAAGTTGTGAACACTCCTATCAGGTGTAGTTGACAACTTAAGTATAGGCAATGACAACTTGAATATAACAATTAGCAACTACGCATTTTGCCTTGTTTGTTTGTGGCTAGGTTTTTGTTTGTGTTTTGCAAATTACTATTATGATTTTGTCATTGTCTATACTTAAGTTGTCAACACTCCTATCAGGTGTCATTGACAAGTTAAATATAGGCAATGAAAACTTAAGTATTTCAATTAGCAATAAGTTGAGTATAGGTAATGACAACTTCAGAATAATAATTAATAACTTAGGTATGCACATTGACAACTTAGGGAGCTCAAGTTATCAATCTTTATACCAAAGTAGTTAATTGTAATATTTAAGTTGTCACCGGAGCTTCGGCTATCGGCTCCGGAGTTTTGATGACAGGAAAGCTTATGTGTGGGACTGATGTCAAAGCTCTGTTAGCCGGCCAATAGTTGTGCTCCCCTGAGGTAGCCTTTTCTTTTTTAAAAAAATAATAAATAAATAAATAAAATGGAGAGGCATTATGGTAAAATCACTAACACTTTAAAACCCCAATTTGATCCCTTGTCACCTCTCTGTCATTTATAAATGTTAACAAACTTTTTGAAGTTTTAGTAATTGAAATGATATTTATATGTCTTTTTTCCATTCAAATATAATAATTAATAGGAATCACAAAAATAACTAATACTACATCTAGTCAATAATATAAAACCTATTTGACTTTTTTAGAGAGATTAAAGAAGCTAATTAACTTATTTTTGTTATAAAATAAAGGAAAATATGAGAAGAGAAAGGAAGAATGAACAGAAAGCAAGAAAGAGTAATTCTCATTTACTATATTTAGTGTTGTATCAAATACATAACATATGTTTTTTATTTATAAGCACAATTTTCTAATATACAATTAATGTAATTCCATAATCATAAAAATTAATGGGTGAGAGTAGGAAACTAAGGAGAATAGAAAATAATAGGAGATATGGACATCCACAAATGTTATATTCATAAAACTCCCATTTGGATGTCCATGACTAAACATGTGTCTCATTAAAAAAAAAAAAACTTCAACTAAGAAAAACCAGTGAGACAAAAACTTAGTAGAAGAAAAAGAGTATATTGTTCATTGATACACTTGGTAGAGTTGTCTCATTAAAAATTTTGCTAGGAAAATCTAGGGGAAAAACCATATACGAGGAAAAAAGAGTACATCATGTATCAACTCCCCCTCTTGACAAATCATTTGATATCTCTGAGCTTGCGAAGTCCGATGCCATGAACAAGTTTTTCAAAGATTGTACCGGGAAGTCACTTGGTAAATAAATTTGCTAGATTTTCACTGGAATATATTTGTTGGATATCAATTTCACCACCCTTTTGAAGGTTACAAATGAAGAAGAATTTGGTGAAATATGCTTCATTCTACCACCCTTGATGTACCATTCCTTTAGTTGGGCAATACATGCAAAGAATTGTTGGGAGCATCTTACTAGGAGATAAACCACAAGTGGTTCTTATGTGATGTATTGTTGATCTCAACCATATACATTCTCGACTTGTTTCATGTATTGTTAGAATTTCTATATGATTAGATGGTGTAACTGATATAGTTTGTTTCATAATCTCCACGAAATAATTGTGCCACCACTTGTGAATAAATACCATGTTTGTGATTTACCGTCATGTGGATCAAACAAAAACCTAATATCTGTATAACCAATCAATTCACGCTTGGATACTGTAATACCCGGATTTTAGCAAATCTGGAATTCTTGAGACAAGAGAAATTAATGAATATTTTGATGAAGCAAATTCATGGTTTAAAACTATTATATAAAATTTTTATAATTGTCGAGTAAATTGTCGAAAAAGTTACGAAAAATCAGATGAACAGAATGACTAAAAATGCAATAATGGTGATAAAAACGTCTAAAAACATTATGATAAATATTTGAAAGATCATGAAAGATTATGAGAAAATTATGGGAGTGTTATATTTAATTATAAGAATTTAATAAATTGTTTCAGAGGAAATAACATGAAGAAATATTTAAAAAGCATTCCGAACCATAAAGTAACTTTATGGTGTAAACATTTTTAATATTTTACATAGGATATAAAATGACAATGTCAAGTATAAAGTTTGTAAGATAATAATGTACTGTAAATTATAAAATTATCAACCATTGGTAAGAGAATGATTAGATAATTACTAGCTAATTGATTCAATAAAACAAGAGAAATATAGAAAGTTAAATTTATGGTAAAATCCTTAATTAAGATATTAAAGCGGTAATTAGCATAAAATATACTTACTAATTATGATAAAAATGATTAAGGAAAAAATTAGTAAAGATAAATGTATGAAGAAATCTAATCCTAAAAAGATCACTAAACGAAGAATTTAGGCACGATTAAGCCTTAACGGCGAGGGGTAAAACATGAATTTTTGGTAAAAAAATATTATATTTTTAAAAAATGGAAAAAATTATGAAAAAATAATTAAAACTGAATTTTAAAATGAAGGGGCCGAAATTCTTGGTATTTTTAATTAAAATGAATTGTTTAAATAATTAAAATGATAATTAGAATAAAATAATGATATAATGCGGTGAGTCAGCTTATAGGCATACCGAGGGGAAAAGTCAGAAATAAATTCTACAGGTAAACTAGAGGTAAACAGACTGATCAAATTAAGAACAAGTAAATTTTTACACGAAGAAAGAATTTACCAGACGTTGATTTCCGCAACCGAAAACCCTAATTCCTAATAAGACGGAAGGCGATCGGATAGAGTAGAGCCGGATAGGCAAAGTGAGAACCTATAGAAACAATTTCGTGTTTTCAAACACGGGATTAAGTTAGGCAACAACTGGACGTTTTACGATTGGCGAATTATTGTCGGAAGTTGGTTCTATCGGAAGCGATTTCCGTAACCGGACGCGTTTGTCCGAATATCTTCCGACGCACCGGAGAATGCCTGGATATGATCAAAAGAGGATCAAAATAGATAATATGAAAGAGGATGAAAAGATCTTCAAAGTTACATGCCCGGATTTTTGAGTTTCTACGAAATCGCGAAACGGACACCGTCGGGTAGCTTTATCGGGCGGAGGCCATAAAGCAAGAGTCATCATTGGATGACAACTCATTCTTTGACTTTTGGGACCCCTTGATGTCGGCCTTGACCTTGGATGGCCAAGATTCCTTCTCACAAAACCCTAGATCTAACGGTCCGAAACAAAGCGAGAAAATTCCGTTACGTCCCGAGTTTTCACTATAAATACCCCTCCCCTCTTCTTGAAAATTCACACCATTCTTCTCTCTTCCTTGGCCGAAATCTTAGAGTGAGAAGCTTTGCAAAAATTCAGCCTAGCTCCGAGTAAGTCCTTCTGTCCTTAGCTTTTAGTTTCCGTAGTTCTTTCGGTAGTTATAGTAGAACTGTTGTTTTGATCTAGGAAGTTTCAGAATATGTTCCTATACTTGTTTTTAAGCCTCATTGCATTGAAAGATGCCTGACGAGGTAAAAACCTAGTGGGGATAATTTTGAAATGGAATAAAGTCAAAGTAACGAAGTTTCGCGAAATTCCGCCAAATAGGGGTAGTAGGGGCAAAATGGTCTTTTTCACCTAAAATGCCTGTTATGCTGCCAAATATTCATAAGTGTGTTATTATTCTGATTAGAATACTTCTGACGTCGAACCGCTATTGAAATTTCATCGTTCCATTTGTTTGCATTTGTTTATTTTTTACGTACGGTAGTCAAAAGTACCGTTTTTAGCCGGAAGAGCCGGATATCGCAACTAAGGTACGGACGCGTCATCGTAACCCTAACTCTATGCTGCCTATATACTTTTGCGTTATAGATACGTTCATAGGCGAGGTTCGTTGAGAATCGTCAGAGATACTTACAGCTTTACCCACAGATTATAGTATTGGTAATGCCGTTTGAGTTATTCCTAGCGCTGAGGACACGTTAGTGGCGTGGCACCGGATATGTGCAGAACTAGTCGAGATAGACTTTACATATTGCTTTGTGCTTATGTTCATCGTCCATGTTATTGATCATCCATCTATTTGTTTGCTTTTGTGATGATATCTTTGTATTGAAATGAATATCGTTGTACGTATATTTGTTTTATTTGAGCATAAGGTTAACCGTTACCGAGATCCATATGTGGAATGGATCTCGCTGTAGCATCGTGGTGCGGAGGACCGATGTTTGGCGATCGAGGCAAGCATTTGGAGTAGGCCAAGACGTGTCTACATTATTTATCGTTTTCTTTAGTTTCTTTAAATTTTGAGAATTACGGATGACCGTAATCCGATACATTTACACTATGGTCCATATTTTGAATGTAATGTAAATTACTTACTCGCTCCAATGCTCTACTCTGATTACTCTGCTTGAAATATTTGGAAACGTTTTTTTTTTAAAAAAAAATTCCACCGTTTTCAAATGGGGTGTTACAGATACATTTAAGTAGAATAACCTCATGTCTACAGTGCCTCTGAGGTAAAGAAGAATGTGTGCTTCACTCTATTCCAATGTCTTCATTTGGTGAGAACTATATCTTGCTAATAAATCAATAGCCAATGATATCTTAGGACGTTTGTAGTTAGCATGATACATTAGTGCTCCAATAGCGCTAAGGTATGGTACTTATGTTCTTCATCTCCTTCTTCGCTAATTACTTAAGGTCTGAACGGGTCTTTATCCGCCTGCAAAGACCTTACAACTATTGGCGTACATAACATAATATATGTAACTTATCCATGTAAAAACGCTCTAAGACCTTCCTTGTGTAAGCTTCTTGATAAACAAATATTTCATTTTTCATCTACTCAATTTATGTAATCCAAGAAAGATTTTTGTTCTTCCCAAGTTCTTTATTTCAAATTCTTTCTTCAAACAACTAATTTCTTTTTGAATCTCTTCAGGAGTTCCAATGATGTTAATATCATCAACATAAACAACAATTATAGCAAACTCCCTTCCAGATCTTTTCATAAAGATGTATGGGCATATTGGATCATTTTTGTATTATTCTTTCAATAGATATTGACTGAGACAGTTATACCATACACGCCCTGATTGCTTCAAGTCATACAGAGACTTATTTAACTTAATTGAGTATTGTTCTCGAGAACTTGTAGTTGATGCTTCTGACCTCTTGAATCCTTCAGGGACTTGTGCTTCTGGCACCTTTCAATTTCTCTTTCGTATAAAGACTCATTTGTATCCAACATGTTTTACATCTTCAGGTGTGAGGACTACAAGTCTAGAAACTTTTCGTTTTGACAATGATTTTAATTTTGTATCAATGACATCTTTCCATAGGGGCCAATCCATTCTTTGTTGGCACTTACAAATGTATTTTGGCTCATGATCCTCATTATTATTCATTACATCGTATGTTATATTATAAGCAAAGATGTTGTCAACATTGACTTCATTTCGGTCCCATCGGATTCCATTCATAACACAATATGTTGATATCTCATTATTTTCACATATTTTAGGTACCTTATCTTCTATGACTATGACATTCTCTTATAGAATTGTATCTTTCAAAAATAATAACTCTTTAGAAGATGATTCTTCTGGAGTTAATAACTTTTCAGGAGATGAGTCTTTTGGATCTAATAACTCTCTAAGAGATTCTTCTTTTTTTCTTTATATTATCCTCTACTTGATCGTATGTATTCTTAGCTCATTTTCTATTTTGAGGAATTTTATCTTAGGAACCGATTGGCTTTCCACACTTTAGGCGTGTCTTAGATTCATTTGCAATAGATTGTCCTTCAAGGACATCAATTCTGATAGGAACATTAGCAGCTGAAACATGTGAATTTGTCACTTTCTTTAAGTTAGTAAATGTTTCTGGCATTTTATTAGCTAAATCTGCAAATAAACTATCTTTTGAACTTTTAGTTCATATTGTTTTGTTCGAGGATTAAAATGAGCCAATGATAATTCATTCCATCTAATTTCCTTACCCAACTGCTTATTTTCTCCCCTAATGTTGGTAAAAGTGATTCATCAAAATGACAATCAACAAAATGTGCAGTAAATATATATATGTAGATCCCATCATTTCATGTGTGTGTAACATGAGAATAAACTTCTCCTACAACATGAGAAGTGTTTTTTCCCCATATATATATATAACACATGATATAGATTCGTTTGGAAATTTAATTATAGATGGTAATATAAAACTTTGGTGTAATACTAGAGTAGATATAGAATCCTTTTGTGTAATATATTAATAGAAATTTATGTGTGTGATTTTGTAGACTCTTATTAAGAGTTTTGGAATAGCTCTTTTGTGATTATCTGTAAGTTTGGAGTAGAGATAACCCTGGTTATTCTTTTATATACTTGTTAACTATCTATGTATATATATTAAACTATTTTGAGAATTGTCGTGCCTGGGGATGACTTGATTTGGAGTTATATATTTGACTAAAGTTATATTGATGAGATAAGAAACTTTTCAAGCATGTTTGTTGTATATATAGAACTCATGGTTATGTACTTTTGAAACATTTTAAGCATGCTTATGTGTATGATGAAAATATTATTATTTTATTATGATGGTTTGTCATTGATGCATATGAAAGGTGGTACATTTGTGATAGGTTGGAGTAAGGAGGAATTTTTATGATAAAGTTTCTTTATGCCATCACTCGGTACACAGTGTATAATACTCCATCTGGTCCTTATTATAAGGCACCAACTAGTAAGTGTATTTGGTCCTTTTTATAAGGCACTTGCTTGTTCCCAAGAAGCATTAATTATCTTTTTCCATGTATACCCATAATTAATAAGGGCAGTGGGTGAGAGTAATAATTAATATAATATTAGAGTTTAGTGCAATTAGTAGGGGTAATATTGGAAATTACGTAATTCTAGGACAATTTTATTGACTTTAACTGTTTTTCTTGATTTGTGAGAATTGTTAGTTGGTGCTTTATAATAAAGATCAGAGGGAGTACTTGTCAGGGCCTCTTCTTCCATGTCTTCCTTTGGTCGAGATTGCATTGGAGCTGTGGAACATGTGAAAACTCCTTAGTTGTATTCAAGGAGGGGAGCCATAGTCCAGACTTAAGTTCTATACCTTTGGCCGGGTATATTTTAAGAACTAGTGAGATTGGGACAATCCGGTTAAATAAATGGGATTCTATCAGACTATGTGTTAGCCTATGGCTCCATCAGCGATATAAGGATAGACAGTGATATAAGGTAGGCATATTGAATAATTGTATCATATATTATGTGATATCTCCTGTGAAAGATGTTTGGAAAAATGAAATGATGTTCCATAGTTTTGGAACCATTTTGGGATGAGATTTTGGTAACCAAATCGATAACGAGTTTGTAAAAGATTTTTATATTGATAATATTAATTAATTATTATGAGTTGAACTTGATTTTGAAATTGTATATTCTCGATCTTAGATTACATATACATTTCTAAAAAATCAATTGTTACAGGGATCTTTAGATCTTACGGTTACTATATTTATTTTTTCAGGTGATTAGTTTAATAGGGAGCAAGGGAAGACATATATGGAGTGAGTCTTAAAGGTTCTTTTGTACTCTTAGAATTCTTGTTATGTTATTTTTTTTTGTCATGACCAAGAGACTTCCACATTTTATCAACTCTAAAATATTTTAAACATTTATTTTGACAATGAAATTGTTTTGCAAATATTTTTGGGAAATTAATTTGTCCCTGTAAAAATAGGTTTTTGTTGATTGACAATATTTCAAATACTTTGGTTAAGGTTTTTGTTGTTGAAAAGTGGGTGTTACAATAAGAGCCACAATTTCAAATTTTGTAAGGTTAACATAGTGTAGACTAATACAATAAAAGGAAATCCTTAAAAATATTATATAATAATACAAATGATAATAACAGAAAATTCGTAAATGCAAGAAATAATTTAGGGAAAATCACTGTCAAGTCACAAAGACCATAAACAATTACAAAAAAGTCTCACCTAATTCCTCTATCAAAAAACTCCCCAGGGACTTTTGTGTGATTAGTTATTAATATGAAATGACTAAGTTTCCCCCAAGGAATATTAAAGCAAAAGGCATAGGAGAACCCCCAACCTCCTCTGAAGTCCCTGATAGTGTACGAGGCTCAGTCAACTCGTCGCTCAATTGTCCCCTCGTCGCTCCTCTGAAGTCCCAGTCAATCTTTCGCTCCTCCAAACCTCAAACCTCCATTGATCCTTCAAACCACCAGCCTCCATCGCTCGTCTGAGGCCTCGCCTCCATCGCTCCTCCGAAGCTCTGCATTTGCGTGGAAGGTAATGCCATTAAGTATCAATTGATCTAGCGATGTTCCATCAGCGTCTAAACTCGAACAAGAAGAGTGCTCAGTAATACTGTTCTAGAAGTACGGTGATGTAGCTATAGCACTCACCCTCTAGTCAACACTACTTATTTGGCTCTTGTCTTGAAATATTCCCCTCTCTTGTTTCCCACACACTTACATTAGGTGTTGGGTGTTAGCAAATTCTGTTGCATTAATTTCGAGTGATTTTAATGTATCTCAATAATTCCAATTATTAGTTCAATTCAAGGCCATACTCTGTAGCAATTATTTGATTCATTGACATCATTTTCTTAATACATTTGTTTCTGGTGGTCTGACTTCGCTCTTATTGTTAGAAAAGAATGTGGCTTTTGAAATTGGGTATTTTTGATTCCATTATCTTCATTTTGTATCTTATAGACATTGTGCCTCTTTTGCAGAGTTTAAATTCGTACGACTTAATATTTGGATATCATATGATATTTGGATTTGATATGATATTTAGATGTCAAAGTAGCCTCATGAAGTTGTCAAAATGGCTGTTGATGTTGCCAAAATAGGCATAAGAAGTTGTTAAAATCAATAAGCTATTGATGTGAAATTTGAGACAATAAGGACTAAAGTTTCAAAAATTCTCCAGGTATGAAAATATTGTTGTCAAAATGGTTGTTTATGTTGTCAAAATATGCATGAGAAGTTGTTTAAATGCATATAAGCTACTGATATGAAATTTGGGACAATAAATACTAAAGTTCCAAAAATTCTCCATGTATGAAAATATCATTGTCAAAATGGTTGCTAATGTTGTCAAAATAGACATAAGATGTTGTTAAAATACGTATAAGCTATTGATGTGAAATTTGGGACAATAAATACTAAAGTTTCAAAAATTCTCCTAGTATGAAATATCGCTATCAAAATGG
Source organism: Acacia melanoxylon (assembly GCA_019022615.1). Classification (NCBI taxonomy): domain Eukaryota; kingdom Viridiplantae; phylum Streptophyta; class Magnoliopsida; order Fabales; family Fabaceae; genus Acacia; species Acacia melanoxylon. The sequence goes on from JAFJYJ010000007.1 coordinate 5,628,839, forward strand.
GTATAAGAGGTTGTTAAAATACGTGTAAGCTATTAATGTGAAATTTGGGACAAGAAGTATTGAAGTTCCAAAAATTCTCCAGATATGAAAATATCGTTGTCAAAATGGTTGTTGATGTTGTCAAAATAGTCATAAGAGATTGTTAAAATACGTATATCTACTGATGTTAAAATTTGAGACAATAAGTACTGAAGTTCTGAAAATTCTCCAGATATGAAAATATTGTTGTCAAAATGGTTGTTGACGTTGTCAAAATAGACATAAGAAGTTGTTAAAATACGTATAAGCTATTGATATGAAATTTAGAACAATAACTACTGAAGTTCCAAAAATTCTCCACATATGAAAATATCGTTGTCAAAATGGTTGTTGATGTTGTCAAAATAGGCATAAGAGGTTTTTAACTTACGTATAAGCTACTGATGTTAAAATTCTCCTATGCCTTTTGCTTTATAATTTTTTGAGGGCAACTTAGTCATTTCACATTAATAATTAATCACACAAAAGTCCTTGGAGACTTTTTTTTTTTTTTTTTTTTTATAGAGGAATTAGATGTGAGACTTTTTGTGTGATTGTTTATGGTCCTTGGGACCTGACAATGATTTTCCCAATAATTTATAAAGTAAAATAATATAACAAAATTAAAAACTTTATGGCTTTGGGCCATTTAATTCACATGTGGCTTTAGGTCAATTAATCTCAAGATGAGAAATTATAATCATGTGGCTTCCAGCCTTTTGTCTTTAGGATAAATAAGATTAATGACTTCTGAAATTTTTTCTTTAGGATAAATAAAATTTGTATATGGCTTCCGGCCATACAATAAGATAGAAGATGAAAATGTATATGACTTTTGGCCATATAATAAGAAATAAGGCAAAAAAGTATATGGCTTCTAACCATATAATATGGAATCAAATGAGTATGGCTTCTGGCCATATTATAGGATAGAAAAGGGTATGTGGCTTGTGGTCATATGATATCAAAATAAGAATAAAAAGAATATGGCTTCTGACCATATTATATCAAAATAAAAAATCAAAGTAATATGACTTATGATCATATTATCTCAAAATAGGCACAAAAGGAATATGTCTTTTGGCCATATAATAAAAAATCAAAGCAATATGACTTTTGGTTATCTTAGAATAGGAAATTAAAGTGATAAGACTTCTAAGCATATATAATTTTAGATTAGAAAATTAAAAGTAATATGGCTTCGAGCCATATAATTTCAAAATATGAAATTAGAGGTATATGGCTTATAGCCATACTAAAATAACAATATTAATAATATAAAAGAACTTGTAAAAGAGATTAAAAAAAGATAGAAAAACAATAACAATATCCAATCTAAGTCAAGAAACTCGATGTTTATAACAATCAGTAAAAACATTTCTTTAATTTCATATATTGGTTGATTATCCCCAGGATAGATCAAATAAAATACAATACAAGAAGGTGGAGGAAATCGTTAAAATAACTATGAAGAATTATACCTTCGTTAAAGCTTTCTAACGTGTTATAAAATGAAGGGAAAGATGAGAAGTGAAGGGAAGAATGAATAAAAAACAAAAAAGAGTAATTCTCATTTATTATATAGTGTTGTATCAAATATATAATATATATACCTTTTATTACAGGTACAAAGTGTACAACTCTCTAATATACAATTAATAAATTCCATAATCATATGAATTAATAGCACTTTATACCTTAACTGAATAAGAAAGATAAAAAAAAATACCCACACATCCAAATTAAAGGGATAAGCAGCTAACATATACATAAGGAAAAGGTATGGAATAACAACCTACGTAACTCAGAAACACCTAAAGAAAAGCATTAAATGAGGATTCCTATCACTTGGTAGAACTTATTTTTATTTTGGCGTGACAGCGAGGGGAGAGAGAGAGCAATCTCAAAATAGGTTTGCTTTCCGCGGGAGAGAACGAGGGGGAAACCTGAAAAGCTCTAGTGAACGCCTCATGGGCACGAGCGAGAGGACGAATCGCGCGCAGCCAGAGTCCTCATCTGCTCTTGCGTACCTAGATCCTCACTACTGGTAACAAAGTTCGCTTTCTTCTTAACTTTGATTTACGGATGAATTTAACGTAACTTCTGCTCCTTGGTACTATTGTGCGTGCGTTTAGGGACGAGAGATTCTCCAAGGAGGAGCAGTATGAGTGGTTCAAGGATTATTCCCACTTTCGACACCTCATTCAAGCCCACGTCACTTCCCATTCCTCTGTAATTCCTTTTCTCTTATGAGTTATTCCTTTTGCGCTGCTCCTTGCTTAATCGTTTGTGTTAAATTTAGTTATCTGAGCTTGTATGTTTCTGGTATTTGACGCAATACTCTTACCAAAATTATAAAAATTAAGAACACACTAAACAAATGAGAAACTAGATAATAACTTAAGAGAGCAGGAGTACATATGACTAAACATAAAGCTTCTTTTTTTACTAAACAAATAAACAAAGCACCTGTCTTTGGAAATGAAACTTTTGGCAGAGTTCAAACTACTCTTTCCATGAAAATTGTATCTTTAATTAAGAGCTTGTTTGGAAGAGCTTATGTGAGGAGCTTATAGAGCTTTTCAAATGAGCTTATGGATTTTTCCTCAAATTTTTTGTTTGGATGAAAACGGCTGGCAACCGAACTTATTTCTGAAACTGAGCTTATTTCATAAGCTCCAATTCCTGACTTATGATAAGCTCTTATTTGAAAAGCTCCTGCATGTGGCTTATATGTGTCGGTCTTCTCCTTTGCCCATTGTGCAAATATATGATTATGTTATTTGTTACTTATGTAATATTTATTTGATCAAATTATGTATTTTAGCATTGCCTAATTTTGTAATTTTGATCAAATTATTTGGTCTAGTATTTTTGGTAATTTTGATTTTAATTTTTTTTCTTATAATTATCTCAAAAGTCACTTAGCCATAAGTCTTTCCAAACAAGTTTTACCCGATCAGACTTTTCCATAAGCTACTTATGCAACCACCAATCCAAACATAAATCACGTTTCACAATCGGACTTTTACCCAATCAGACTTTTACCCAATCGGACTTTTCCATAAGTCCGATTGCCCACCGGTATCCCAAATATAAATGACATCTAGTTGGACTAATTTGTCGTAAAACAGGACATGATAGAAGAAAATAGTTAAAAGGATGAAAATGCTAGAGCTGCAGCATACAATAAATCATAATTTATATACTTCTAGTCTGCTAGAAGCTGTTGGTCTGTTTCTCCGTCATTATCAATATATGATAAATTCTTGATATACTTTCTGGTTTTAATAGAAACCATTCCTCTATACTGAAGATACCAAAATGACTATTTATCAGTGGAATTTCTGCTTAACACATTACAACCAATCATTTCACTCGCCACATCCACTTTAGTTCATCTAGATCTTACTGCTATAAAGCAAAGTGGCATGGGGATGGGGGGAGTTCAGGTATTCTTCAAATTCTTAACAGAGATGATTATTCAGATCAGATATATGAGGTAAATGTGAAACCATAAAATCAAGGAGAGAAAGAAATTAGATTGTGTCAGTAGTGTAAAGTTGTATAAAAAAGTTGGACAGGATTAACATCCATGATCCAACTTGAGGGAGAGTGTGAGAATATTATGCATTTATTATTATCTTATTATTATATTAGATATAGATATATTATATCATATCTTATGATTAGATATAGGTATATTATATTTTAGGATATTTCCTATTATATCTCAATCAGTCTGATTGATTTTGATTTGATTTGATTCTATGAGATTCTAGGGTTAGCTCTAGGTTTACCTATATAAAGACTTATATGTATTCTTTCTTGTTTAGAGATTAAGAATAATATTTTATTCTCAAGTTCTCAACAGATTGTAAATCAATGTGAACTAGGGGAAGAAAACTTTTTCCCCTCTGTTTGTTGTTCAATAGTTGACTTTTATTAAATTTATAAATGAGCCCAATCCCACTATTTGGGAATAATATCGCTTGTCCCCTTTTCCTCTTCTGATGGAATATGGCAATCATACAGGTCTTGGAGCTTGGATGTGGAAATTCACAAATGTGTGAAGAGTTGTACAAGGATGGGGTAACTGAGATAACATGCATAGACCTTTCATCTGTTGCAGTGGAGAAGATGCAAAAACGGTTATTTTACCGGGGATTAAAAGGTTGGTTTGCTATTGGCCCAGAACACTGCCTGGAATCCCACATGCATATGGGCTTCTATCAGAAGCCTTTGTTTTTTACTTGGGAATTGAGATACTGATAGATTGATAACTTTCAGGCTAGAATATCTCAAGGCCTCTGAGAAGAGAATGAAGACCAAAGAGAGTACAAGGGGCTGGCTAGAGGGAAGAAAAAGAGTGTTGGGTATAGACAGTGTCCCGTGGGATGTGAGTGCAGTGAGCGCTGTGAGTGGAACTTGCGATGCGAGTGTGCTGAGCTGGATGAGTGTGCCCCAGAGAGTCTGTGTGTGCGTGATTGGAGAGTTCTGTCTATTAAATGGGTATGGAGGCATATGAGGGGGGAGGGTAGATAGTGACTCTTTGAGGTGGGTGTCTGGTCTCTTGAATACCAGGGTTGGGGTGGGAAAGGTCATTTTCAGTATTGTTATTTTTCTGTTTTTAGTGAGTTTCTACTACTTTTGAGTTTTGTCTGTGAGAGGGTTCTTTTCTTTCTTTTTTTAGTGTCTTTTGTCTATTGCATGTGCTTTGAACTACCGTAATCACTCCTTCTTTAGGAGACTATTTTCATATTTAATATAATACCTGTGTTGAATTCCCATCAGATACATATCTAATTATCCCGGTAATTTTACTCATGCTTCTGTCTTAGTCTGGATAGTCTTGGATGAATTTTCTACCTAACAGGAGCTATGATAAGTGGGTAACTGACCTTGGTACAAGGTTTTTAGTTGGCTTTTGGTACTTTGTCACTCCTGGACAGACTATTATTCTTGAAAGATAATATCAATCTTCTTGGCAAAGGCCTAAGTGAGGCATATTTGATTGTTTTGTCTATCTCATGACAAAGTGTAATTTAATGGAGTTGAATTATTGATTTACTTCTAAGATTGTGTTGATCACATGAATCTGAAAGGAGTTGTTGCGTTAGATGGCATGGTCAAAGACAGCAGCTGAGAGAATGTCAAGGGTATTTGATATGGAATAATAATGTGAATAAGAAAGTTAGTTATTAGTTAGTTTAGCCTGTTAGATGCTAGCTGTTGGGAAATACCGTTATAGTTAGAAGCGGTGATTAAAAGGGGTTTAAGCCTATATATACGCTTAGTCACCTATTGTATTCAGATCATTGTTGTGTTGCCTAATGAGAATATGCACTATTCAGTCTCTCTCTACTTTCTGTTCTTAATTCCTCTCTGTTTCTCTCAATCTTCTGTTCTTCTCACTTTCTCTTCTTCTATCTTTTCTATTCTTCTTTCAATACCATAACAGTATTTGTTATGAAAAGTAAGTCCGTGAAATCTGGGAGTAGATGCTGTTCTTGAATATCTTAAGCATGGAATGTGGGCCTGTGACTTGCTGTGTCCAAGTCTTGTTCTGATTTAGTCTTCAAGTTGGTGTTATTGGCAACAAACTGAAATTTGATCGGGGAGTGCTGAAAGGCCTATGGATTATTGTAGGATTACTTCTTGCAAAGGAAGAAGTGTTAAAAGGATTATCTGTGTGTTTGATTCTATTTAGCTCTTGGGATTATAATCTATTATAATCTAGTTTTTTTTATCCAGAAGATAGAATTCAGATTCCTTTATAGTTTTATCTCTTGTATAATGTTTGGTTCAATGGAGGGAGGGAAGGAGAGGGAAAATTCATTGAAATCTTTCATCCCCCCTCCGTTTTGTTTTAACCAGATAAGGGGAGCACCTCCCCTTTATTGTTTTTAACGAAATGAGGGGAAGAGATCTTCCCAACAACCAAACCGACAGAAGTTTATCTTCTAGTTTTCTGTTTTTAGAGTATCATAATTATAAATGAAGGAAAGATGAATTGGGCTGGGATGTATTTTCCTTCAAGCGCTAAATTCTGCCAACCAAAAATTTCAGCAACATCAAATATCTTATTTCCTTTGCTTATTTGTTAATGGGGCTCAACACAATAACTATTGGAATTTAGTTCATTCTATCTTAAATTTGAGCATGTTTTATTGTTGTCATCTCTTTGATTAGACATAAAAGTGCTGCAAGCTGACATGCTGGAGCTGCCGTTTGGTGATGAATGTTTTGATGTAGTTATTGAGAAAGGAACTATGGTAAAACTAATTAAGTCAAAGTATTTTCCTTTGGCCTTCAGTAGAATTCTGATTTGATATTCTAGGTTGATAAATAAAATTTCTTTATAATTGAGTCTCTGCTTCAATAGTCAATATGTACATGTTATCTTTTTTGAAGGATGTATTGTTCGTGGACAGTGGTGACCCGTGGAATCCGAAGCCTGAAACTATATCAAAGGTTATGGCCATGCTGAAAGGCGTTCACAGGGTATTGAAATCAGACGGCATATTTATCTCGATAACTTTTGGCCAGGTTTCAAGTTTGAATTGCTATGTCTTGTGTCTTTTTAAGCGAGTTTCTGTGTGATTCTGATCTAACTTAAATGCTTGGCAGCCACATTTTAGGCGTCCTATATTCAATGCTCCAGATTTTAGCTGGTCTGTTGAGTGGGTCACCTTTGGTGAAACTTTTCATTATTTTGTCTACGTGTTGAAAAAGGTTAGTCTCTATAAGCTCCCTTGTGTATCCTCCTCATAATAGGAACATATGTAAATAGATTACCTTTCATTCTTCTTATAGTAAAAAAAAAAAAAAAAAAAAAAAAAAAGTAAGAAATGCATATGATAGCTTATTTTTGCAATTACATATCACTTCATTATTTTATGTTTTTTTAGGGACGGAGATCATCATATGAAGATGTTCCTGTCAAGATGCTTGAAACGCCATCTTTTAATCTATTTCATGAAGAGTTAGAAGGTGAAGATTATGTTTTCCGAATCGATGTTGACGAGTTGAACCGTTGAACTGTAGGGTCAGAATATATGTTATCAAATTTCAATCTTCCTGCTGCAGTTTTATTTAATTTATTTTAAATGAAGGAATGAAGTCTTTCTCCATTGGGACAAGACTTGTATTTGAAATTTTCCAAATAATCTATATATTGATTAGAACTAAAAAAAAGTTTAGGTGGGGTTAGACACCGGTACCCCACCAGGGCCAGGGCATGCCTCCAGCTATATTTTATTATAATCATAATCTCTCACACTGGGCACCTTAACATTCATTAAACTTTTTTGTAAAAAGAACATGTCCAATTGTGCTGTTTTAAAAATAATAAGGGCTTCCTGACTTCTAAGCATGATTCCAACCAACAGCTTTTATGATGGATTATGGTACTCGATTAGGGCCTTCTCCTTTTCTCTCGTATCATTTGAAAGGGCCTTTTCATTTTATCTTGTATAATTTGAAGGCGCAAAAGAAAGAAAGGTTGGTTTTTATAATGGGCTTTAAATGATATGTAGGCGTATGGGCCCAAGCCCTGATAGGTTGGGCTAATTAGGGGTTAGCTTTAAAGGGCCCAAGTCAGTCATTTTTCTCTTTTATTCAGTTAAATAAATTCATTTTGGAAAAAAAAAGAAGAAGAAGAAGAAGGAAGAAATAGGAGAAAAATCCCCACTGAAAATTTTATTAGGAAAATAATTAAAACAGAACATGGTTGCATTAGATGATCATAAAATTCAAAGTAATGTATATTAGCATAAATTAAGAGTTACAAGACTTAAATTATTGAAATTAAGTACTGATGTGATCAATTTGAAGGCTCATCATTAGGAACATGTTAGGGAAGTGAACAAATAGATCTCATTGAACATAACTTTTAAAGTACGATCTCGGTAGACCAAAAAAGGAAAACCTTTAACCTTTATGACAGTTTTGATTTCCTTTCACCTTTTATCATTACCAGTAAAAAAATCAGTGCGTTGCACGGTATAAATAGAAATGGTTAAGAAATAAGCTGCCATCTCACCTTTTAAGAAGAAAAACACAAGTTTAAATATCAATAAGCGCATTTATTTAAAGAGGAAAAAACCATTTGCACTCTAAGCATGGAAAGGGAAAACTTTTCATATTATAAAAAAATAACTTATTAATTCACAATAAACTCATACTACCTCTGATCCTAATTATAGGAACACTTTTATAGTATAATTTACACTACAAAAATGTTCCTATAATTAGGACCGGAGGGAGTAGTAAATACATTGATAGAAAAATATTCACTCAATCTTTTATTAATAGAAGTAAATAAATGAGTAATGTTTGAAGCAGAAAATAGTGAAAGGAGAACAAGTTTTGTTTTAAATGCCTATTTTATTTTGTTAAATGTTTAACAATCTGGCGGAGCCACACTGTTGCATCTATCGGCAAGTGCAGGCACAAATAAGGAAATAGAATCCAAAAAATAAGGTCACTTTGGATTTCCCCTTCTCTGGAGGCGATGGGATAAAAAAAATATTATACTCTCATCTCTCATTCCTTTTCCTCCACACTCTTCGCTCTCTTTCTCTTTCTTTCAGCACAAATATATATATATATATATATATATATATATATATATATATATATATATATATATACTCGACACTTATTTGTTTGCTCAAAATCTCAAATGGGAAGGCTAAGTCGTAGCAGTGTTACTTTCCGGTCTCCAACTAAGTCATGTAATTTCAAAGCCTTCCTCTTATTATTATTATTATTATTATTTTTACTTTACTTATTCCTCTTCCTCTTAATAAATGAAAAAAAAAAACAAGAAATTGTGTGCCGCCTAAACCCAAACATACTTAAATCTATCTCGTCCCCGTCTGCACTCTGAACTCATTTGTCGCCTCTGTGCGGACACGTTTGTAAATGTGGCTATCTGATAGGGCTCAAGAAGCTGTCGTGAAGAGAAATGATATTGTTTATCCATTGGTCTATTTGTTGATAAAGTTGGCACTCGTTCTACCGGTAGCAACTGCTAATGTCACCTTTGCATAATTAATCAACAAACATTGACCATTAGAGCTAGTTAACAAATGGGCAAAATTGCCCTGTTTTTTAAACTTTCAGAGTATATTTACCCCTTAAAAAACTTTCAAATACCCAATGTCGATACGAAAAAACTTCCAGAGTATTTAAGCCCTTTAACCCTTTGCTAAATATTGTTATATGAAGAAGAGACAACACGACTTATGAGGTTGAGTCAAAATTGTAACTTGGATATATATAAATTTATATATATGTATATACATACATACATATATGTGTGTGTGTTTATGTGTATACATATGGTATATGCGTGTATATATATGTGTATATACACACGACATGTTTATTAATATTCTCTATGATTGATTTGAAACCTGAGTTATTATGGTTAGTAAATGTCTATTTATATTTCAAAATTTGAAAAATGTTATTAAAATAAAAGAAATATTTAATAAGAAAAAAGAGTAAGTGGAGAGAAAATTTGAGATAGAAAGCGGGGGAGCAGTGCTCATTCCCTTGTGTTTCATGTGGTTATAATGTTTTGCACAATGGCTATATTTATAGGTCTTCAAGAGTCACTGTTAAGGATCATAATTAATATACAATAAAGGGTTAAGTATCAATTTTACCTTTGAAATACACGCCCAGGAGCACTTTTGCCTCTAAAGTATAAAAACGTAGCAATGTTGCCCTTCGTTAACAATCCTAACGGTCAACTAACGATCAACGTTAGGGTTGTTAACAAAGGGGAAACATTGCTACGTTTTTTTACTTCAGGGACAATATTGCTCCAAAAAAACGTAGCAATTTTGCCCCTAAAGTATAAAAACATAGTAATGTTGCCTCTCCGCTAACAACCCTAACGGTCAACGAAAGGTTGTTAACAGAGGGTAAACATTGGTACGTTTTTATACTTCAGAAGCAACATTGCTATGCCGAAAACTTCAGGGGCAAAATTGCTCCTGAACGCGTACTTCAAGGGCAAAATTGATACTTAACCCTACAATAAATAATACAATTAATACTATATGACCATTTGTATTATTAAATAGTCTTTTAATTTCTCAACAACGTATTTATGAATGTTAACTAAGATATAAGTCAATGGACATCTATATAAGGAGAGGATCTCCTTCCCATTGGATGTCCATGATGAATATATCTCATTAAAAACTTTAATTAAAAAAAAAACTATTGGGACAAAAAATTAACCAAAGAAAAAGAGTACATCATTTATTGATACACTATTCAGTGTTGCCTCTTTAAAAGCTTTTTTAGGAAAACTCATTGGAACAAAACCTAGATAACAAAAAAAAAATAGTACAGCGTGTATGGACTCCTCCTCTTGACAATATCAGTCTTACTCCCTTGATGGCAACATCACTTCCAATATATTTTTGAACATATATTTCTTTTAGCCGTCAAACTTTGAATGATACATTATCATCAAATGTTCTCCAACATATTTTCTACCTATGTCACAATACTAATATATTCAAAATTTATCTCATTCACTGTAGAAACAATAAAAGAAAAATATTTTGAAAATCACCAAATCCTACTTTAATTATCGATTGTGTGCCTACAATAACTAAATTTTACCAAAAAAATCATAATAAATACAATATTAACATGAAATCTAAATATTCAAATAAAAATCAAATAAAGATAAGGTACTTTTAGAATATAAATTCAATATATTTTGTAAGCAAAATCATCTTCGGACATACTTTTGACATTTTGAATTCTTTAAGGACTTTTATATAAACTTCACTATTTAGTGGGCCATATGCATAAACTGTGTATAACAATATCTAACATACACTTAATTTTTCTCTCATAAATTGCCAGACTAATAATATATACAAAATTATTGTATCATCCACAAAATCATATGTCTCATCATAATCATCACTAGACTTTATTTTCACATAAACATTCATATATCTTATAGTACTATTATATTTCTAGTGTTTGTAATGCAAGTTCTTAACTGTCATGATATAATCATATTTTTATTGGGTATTTTTTCATTTTTTTGTTTGTTTTACATTTCCTTTCGCCAATTATCTTTATGTCTACTTCTTATTATATGTCTGTATATAAGATCCTCATTTGATCACTTGATATTATTTTCAAAATTATTGTCAATAACTTTATCTTTTTGGTTCCATCTTTCCAATCGTGACATGACTTATTAAGATCTATATTACTTTTCAAATACGCAAACCTTTGTTGATGTTTGGAAATTAGTTATGTCGTCTCAATACTCTTCTCAAGTACCTACCTCCTTAATATGATTATCTTAATTATATGCCCACTTTATCCATAACATTTATATTTGGAATCAAATGGTTTCACATGCTTCAAGCACGTCTTACTTTTATTTATACTGATTGGATTATTTTTAGCTGAAATAGAGATTTAGTAACTCTCATTTAGGTCAGTAATTTCATTTGATAGATATATTATAATATTTCATGAATGTATAACCTGAAGAACTTCTGGTCCATACTTATGTATCCCAGGATCTATACTTAGTAATAATAATGCATTCTATATGTTCTCTTTTTCAGTTATTCAATTCCTCCCCTCATGTTAAGAAAACATTGTCAAATGACAAATCGAATAATCATCAATATAAGTCTCCTAAATTTGTTTTCTTTAGAAACATCTTTTTGTTTCATTTAGAGATAAACAAGAAGAATGAGGTTCTTACCCAACAATTTATCCCAATTTTCTTTCAATATCTATCTATGTGCATTTTGATTGATTAATTGGAATAAGTATGGCAAATTCAATATCTATTATATGTGCATTTTGAATGAGGTTGGTTTGTATAAGTGCTGCAATATATTAGATCAAATATGCCAACGTTGAAGTACAAATTTTTTCTTCTCATAAGCATTAATCTAGCTATTTATGGAGGTTTTAATAAATAATTTCTGGATGATATAATCTAGAAATTGCATGCTCAACATAATGATTAATTCAAATAACCTTGCAAACTAACAATAATCACACATGCAACCATCTTATAGATGCATAAATCAAATTTATTGAATACTTATATAATTTACATGCTATTTTAATGGGCCTATATAATTCGGTTTGATATATTTCCAAAAATGCAGAAATCCATTGCTAATCATGACCAATGATATTTTCATAGTCAATTTTATTTGATAACAAGCATTACATATAAATTATTGAATTATATAATATGTTGGTTATTCATGAAGAATTTTCTGATTATTTAATGGATGTCAATAAGTAATCTTTTATAATTCGTTGAATCACATATAAGACTCAGATGATTAAATAAGTCATGCCAACAATAAACTTGTTTGGATAATTAAACTTCTGGTTTACTATAATATATAACATATTTCTTAACCAACAACAAAATTTTCAATTTCCATAAGATATTGATTTAAAATCCTAATCTGACATCCATTTTTGGGAGATCAATTAGACTTTGTGATGAAGTAAATGAGTAGAGCTTTTCAATATTAACTCACGATTTATTCTAATAATCTCCTCGTCAAGTGTGAGTCATATAAGCATGCTTCATTTATATAATAGGCCAATGACATATCTTTCACTTCAAAGCTCAAGTACTTTCATACTCCACATAAAATCATGAATTTCAATCCAATTGGACTATCATTTGAAGACCTAGGTTATAATTTTTATTATCTATTCTTTGTCCGCCGATTGGAAAATCTGTATTGGTTCTTCTTTTGATACACATTAAACAGCACAAAATAATCAAAAGTATCTACAACTTATATATTTTCCCATAATCTATGTGACAACCCAATAGATCATATTAAGTAAAATTGCATCTTAAATTCCAACTGTAAAAATCACTTAACAAAATTAACTAATAATTATTACTTGAATCAAGTCGAATATTTTTTGTCAACCTGAACCTAATCAGACTGAAACCAATGGACACTTTTCATTACAACATATTTAAATATAGATCAATTTAATACGCACAATTTTTTTTCTTAAATCATATTAATTCGTACTGATAACATGTTATAAAAATGAAGGAAATATGTGATAAGAAGGAAGAGCAAGAGAAGATAGAAAACTTGAGAGAGAAAGAAGGGGAGCAATTCTCATTTACTTGTGTTACATGTGGTTATAATGCTTTGGACAAACCTCTATTTATAGGCCTCTAAGAGTCATTACCAAGGGTCACAATTAATATACAATAAAAGGTACAATTAATACTATATGACCCTTGACATTATTAAATAGTCTTTTAGTTCCTCAACAACATATTTATGAATATTGACTAGGATATGAGTCAATGAACATTTACATAATTAATATTCATAACAAAAAACGATTTACTGGTGTATTAGCTTCCTAATAAATAATATCTCATAAAATTCCTTTTTTATACCCCAATTAATAATAGTTTCTAAAAATGATTACTTAATCAATCAATTATTAATAGATATAAATAAATGAAATTAAGAAATAATTAGTAATAAAGTGTATTTATGGGATATTACAAGTTTTTAAGAGTTAGATTGATGATTGATTTAGTTAAATATTCTTAGGGAAATCATACAAGGTTCCAACTAAGAAAAATAATATCAAAAAGTCTCATAGTTTGTCAATGATAAATGAAATAGCCACCATTGATAAGTTACAAGATTTTTCTGATATTATTTTTTTAAATTGGGATCTTAGTGTGATTTCCCATATATTTATTAAAAAAAATGTAAATATTACTATTATAATGCAAGAATACAATCATGTTTATTATAAAAATAAAAAGGAAAATAGCATTGCGGTCTCAAAATATTGATTTAACAATAATTAGACTAAAATATATAACTAAACTGATATCATGGACCTAATTCTTATTCTCCCAAAAGAGAATGATATGCCCTTTAATTAGTAGGCTACGACGGCGTTTTTGGAAAATAAACATCAACGACCAATGAAATTTATCAATTTTGATGTAAGAACCGTTCTGTGCTAAGCGACTAGTACCCTTTTTCCCATCCTTTTTCCCCCATCACCCAAATTGCTCTCTTTGTTGCTTTTGTAGGCTTCTTCTTCCCTTTACGCTCTCTTCAATCTCATCGTCAGCAACCCTCCTCCGAATTCCCAATTCTTCATTTACTCCGATTACCGGATTTGATTGATTCCTTGTCGATTCAAACGTATCAATACCCCAAAACCCATTAATCTTCGCCGTTTTACATTATAATCTTTCCTATCTAATTCGTTTGAGGGATGAGCGACTATTTGAGCAGCGATGAAGATTATCATTACTCCGATCAGGGCTCCCCCGAAGGCTTCGAAAACGACGAGCCCGATATTCAGTTGGTCACTCCCAAGGGCCCCTCAACCCTGGTATTCGATTGTGCTGCTCGATTTTTTTCGTGTTTTAATTGAGCAGGAGACAGGGAATCTGATTGTTGTTTAATCGCTTGTTTCTTCTTTTTTGGATGGGTAACGTAAACGTTTTCGGTGGGTTCTGGTTTGCTTTGGGTTATATAAGATATATGTTATTCTCACTGTTTTGCTCGTTGAACCGGGGTTACTATTTCTCGGGCTCCTCTTGATCCTCTAGGTTGCGAATTGTTCGTCATCTTTGTGAAGTACATTCCATGAATTTATGATTTATGATTTCTTGGAGTTCTCACTATTTTAAAACAATTGTTTCTTTATGGCTGAACTTTTTTTTTTTGTTGAATTTATGATTTATGATTTGGTGTTGGGAAAGTGGCAGGTGGGCATGATGCAATTTTTCATTTTGATTACTATCTTTAGGATGACTGATAAAATAGAAGTATATTTCATTCTATATTCTATACTGTTAGTGTTATCTAAAGGCGGATTCTTTATGGTAGTTTTCCTTTACTGATAATGTTTTTCTGAATTACTATGCTGGTTTCAGGTGATTACAAGGGAATCACTTCTAGTTGCACAGGTAAAAAGTGACAAAAGAAAAACCGCTAAACAATTGAATTGCTCCAGCATTTATTATTCAATTAAAAAAAATGTCATTTCTAGGTTAGGTTTTTCCTGAGAGTTCTTAATGCACATTTATGTAGAAAGAAGATTTGCGCCAAGTAATGGAAATGCTATCACTAAGAGAGCACCATGCACGTACTCTGCTTATTTATCATCGTTGGGATGTGGAGAAGTTGTTTGCAGTGTTAGTAGACAGGGGAAAAGCTGCCTTGTTTGCTGAAGCTGGTGTTAGTGTGGATGAGCGGTGTGATCCTGACCCATCAGTTCCTTCTTTAGTCACGTGTAACATCTGCATGGAGGATGTTCCCAGTGATGAAGTGACAAGAATGGACTGTGGGCACTGTTTTTGCAACAGCTGTGAGTATGTGTGTGTGTGTGTGTTGCACTCTTAAAAATCTTCTTTAAACAAGATTATTAGCTATTACATGGATCTTGTTCTGTGTCTTCCTTTGGATGTTATAGTTATAATTATTTAGCTGTTGAAATTGCTTAATTTTTGAGAAAGTATTAAAGGTATTATCAGAAAATTTCTCTTTTTATATTTATTATCATTTTGCACAATGATGGAAAATCATACAAACTTCATTTTTAGTTGTTTTTGATATCCATGTCTACTTTACAGGTTGGACAGCACACTTTATTGTCAAGATAAATGAGGGTCAAAGTAGACGTATAAGGTGCATGGAACACAAATGTAATGCTATTTGTGATGAAGCTGTTGTGATAAGTCTAGTCGGTAAAGAGAACCCTGATATGGCCGAGAAATTTGATCGTTTTCTTCTTGAATCCTACATTGAAGACAATAAAAGAGTTAAATGGTGTCCCAGCATCCCTCATTGTGGGAATGCAATACGTGTTGAGGATGATGAATTATGTGAGGTAGAATGTTCATGTGGTCTACAGTTCTGTTTTAATTGCTTGTCAGAAATACATTCCCCATGCTCCTGTTTGATGTGGGAGCTCTGGGCTAAGAAGTGTCGAGATGAATCAGAGACTGTTAATTGGATAGCAGTTCATACAAAACCTTGTCCAAAATGCCACAAACCAGTGGAGAAGAATGGCGGTTGCAACTTGGTTAGCTGTATCTGTGGTCAAGCATTTTGGTAAGCATACCCTTACCCATTTAACCTACAATTTCATTCATTTGTATATATTTAGAATGGTAATAATGATTGAGGGTAATAAGAACAAAAATAATATAAGCCATGTCTTCACAAAATTTCCCCCCCTTTTGGTGCAGTTGGCTTTGTGGTGGAGCTACTGGGCGAGAGCATACTTGGTCTAGTATAGCTGGTCATAGCTGTGGTCGCTACAAACAGCTAGAGAAAACAGCCGAGCGGGCAAAGCGAGATCTATATCGATACATGCATTATCATAATCGCTATAAAGCTCACACAGACTCCTTCAAACTTGAAAGTAAATTGAAAGAGACTATACAAGTCAAGGTGGCTATTTCAGAGGAGAGGGATTCTACACTCAGGGATTATAGTTGGGTGAATAATGGACTTTCCAGACTTTTCAGATCTAGGCGTGTCCTATCATATTCATATCCATTTGCATTTTATATGTTTGGGGATGAGCTATTTAAGGATGAAATGTCAGAAGAGCAAAGGGAAATAAAACAACACTTATTTGAGGATCAGCAGCAACAGCTTGAGGCTAATGTTGAAAAGCTTTCTAAAATTCTGGAGGAACCCTTTGACCAGTTTCCAGATGATAAAGTCATGGAGATAAGAATCCAAGTCATTAACCTCTCAACCATTATTGACAATCTGTGCCAGAAAATGTGAGCTATTACTTGAAGTTTCTTTTCATGCATCTTTTTTTTTTTAACCCTGATGATTGGGAATTTCTGATCATTTATGCAGGTATGAGTGCATTGAGAATGATTTATTGGGTTCTCTTCAATTGGGCATTCATAGTATTGCTCCATACAAGTCAAAGGGGATCGAGAGGGCATCTGAACTTTCAACTTGTTGGAACTATAAAGCCAATAATGCTGGTAAATGTTTAATGTGGGTTTTTGTTTTACCTGTGAATGGTGAATTAGAGAGATGGATTTATTGAAATGTATTGTGTCAATGCTATACTGTTGTGTCTACTATGGATTCTTAGTAACTGCACCTTTCTGTCAAATTGAAACATCTGTTTTATTTAGTTTCATTTTACTTACATGCATATTCAAGTATAAATTTGCCAATGTCTGGGAAAGAAGTTAATGGGTTGGGGAACTAGTTAATTTTATTTTCGTTTTACTTGCCCATTGGAATAACCTTTTTTCCTTTTTTAAAGGAAATTTTAAAATTGACTTTGCTTGTAGGAAAAGGCATTTCAAACTGTACCTATGAACTTCATGTATGAACAAGCATTGGGCTTTTAGTGCTTATTTAAGCCCTCAAATTATGTTGGTTAACATTGTATTATTGTTGGCTGAGAAAATATAAATTATCAATTTCTTTCAGTTTACTTGAAAAGAATTCTGGAACAAAATATGGTGTTGACTGTTGATTTTTTTTTGTTGCAACTTAAAATAATGTTAAATAATAAATGCTTAGATGATAGGTAGCTTTCTCATTGTAACTGTTATATTACTTAGTTTCCTACAATTTGGCTTAGTTGTTGCTCATCCGAAATGTTACTGAAAATGGTTCTTGTGTTTTGCAAGAATAGTTGGAACAGCAGAACTTGGTCGGCCCTCTGGGTCTGGAAGTTCAGATGATAGTGGATGTCCTTCTCACAAGCGTGCTAGGAAAGAAGGTGCTGGTGGTGTCCTTTTTGATCTAAACTTGCCAGCGGAGGTTGTAGACAGAAATTGACTCTGAAGGAGACCTTATATAAATACAAGTGTACAGGTCTAACAAATTGCTTGTCTTTGATGGAATCAATCATTTTGAATATCCCGCAACTAGTTTACTTCCCCATATATCTTTGTTTTGGGTATTTCTTTGCTGAGATATATTCCAGAAAAATTCGAAATTATTTATTCCTATCTCCCTTGTAATGGTGCCAAATCTTAGCGTTGTATATATGGGGCCCTTTTGGCACTTATGGCTAATAGAAACGTAAACCTTCTACTTGTGACTGACTCCAGCACCCTTGAGTACAATCTCCAGGGTTCTTGTTAAAGTAGCTCACTCCAATGGTTTTCTTTTCATTAATTTTATATGGTGCCATTTGTTTATGAATCCGTAAGTTTTTTCCCCTCCTCTTCTTTCTGTGGATTGCTCTGGTATTGCTTTGAATTGCTGAAATTTTGAATTTAATGGCCCAAGATTGCCCTCTTTTGGCCCAAAAAAAAAAGACCAAAGATTGCCTAGTTCTTCCTTGTCTTAAAAAGCAATAGTTTATTCATTGACCGAATCATGTCAAGTGCAACGCATTCTCGGGTTCACTTCCACTGTCTTTACCTTGCCTGATGAGCATATACAGAGTAATGGAATGACTTACATGAGTCATGTACGGAGGTGTGAGGTTTTTTTTTATATATATATTTTTTTAATTTTCCATTAACGTCTGGTTTAGCATTTGGACGCAGTTGATGCTGATGCAACTTGGAGAGTGAAGCTTCTCCTTTTAGCAATTCTATAGAGAGTCATGAACTTGTCAATGATGATGATGATCTTAGGACTTGCATATGATTTGAGAAGAGTTTGGTTCTCAACATGCAGCTTCCCTATCCCTAACGTCAAAACCGGTGAGTTACGGACGTGTGCAATTACACTGCTGGCCTTAACATAAAACTTGTATGGATACAGAAGATTCTAGGTCTCATTCTGCATAAAGCATGCAGAATTATGAGACTCACTGGCTTTGTTACTGTCTGTCTTTCTTTTGCTTGCTATGTTTGCTAAAATTTCTGTCACTTTACTTTTAACTAGTTGTGCTGATTTAACGAGGTTTATAGTCAAAATGTTATCATAATGATATAATCTGTATAATTTGCAGAAAGCATATTTCATTTTTCATTTTTTGTCTTCCTTATTTCTTCCACATAAGATACCCCGTCTGGTTCTTTTTATTAGAATTCAAAATTTGAATTGTCTTATTTTTTTTTTATTAGAGTCTGACAAGAGTTGTCTCAACATTTTTTTTATATTTTATTTTATTTCATTTGTACCCCTCATTAATTATATATATTACATTAATTAAAGGGTAGATGATACTTATCTCAACTCTATTTCTCTTACTTACCTTTTATAAATAAGGGTATACTTGAAACATAAGTTTGTTTCAAAACATACTTATTCTTCTTAACTAATTTTAATTGCTTTTTTAAACTGCATAATTCAGTTATCGGGCTATTATAAATAGGATCAGAGGGAGTATTTGGAAGAGGAGGAAGAGTATTATAATATCGTACAGCTGATTCAATGGGGGGCATGTAGTGTAGTTGGTTGGCCTGTGTATTGCCCCAAAAATAAAATGTGGCACTTGGCATACTCATCCTACTGATCCAAAAGGGGTGATATTAGTGGGTGATGTGTACGGTCGTTCTATACTTAAAGGGCAAAAAATGCATAATCTTTATATTGACTGGAGCATGCTGACCAATAAATTTATTCATCCCATTTTGTATCAGGGTGGCTCCATTACTTCAAATAATGTGACTTTAGTATCTTTTGTCATCAGAATACAAACTTAAAAATGTGGCTCGTCCATTCTCATGGCATTTGAGAGTTCTACGGCGGTAAACTGGATGAGTTAAACCGATTATGAATTTAGTTAAAGTCTTGATTACAAGTGAGTTTCAGTAATCATCATAGATCCGAAGCAGACAATGATATTGAAAAAAGAAAAGTTAAAGTATGAAGATCAAAGTATAGATAATCTGGAGTGTGGTCTTAAGGGGGATTATGTTTGCGTTGGAATCTGATAAGATTCATTAATGATTCGCATAACCAATGGAAGAAATTATAGTGGTGTATACAGTTTTCCTGTTTGGGCCAAACAAAGCCTAAAATATGAAGCAAAACGTTCCCAATGAAAATGATGAAAGGAAAAGTGATTTGTTGATCAATAATATCATTATACGTTCGTGCTTGAGGGAGCAGAATCATTTTTCCACATTATTGAGAACCCTAATTATAGTGATTTTGCGCTCCAACGTGGTCCCTTGCATTTCACAGCCTACAAGTCTCTTTTCCAAAGTTGAAACGTATTTTAACATGCATGAGAAATTTGGGTTGAAAAAAATAGTTCATATTTAAATTCTATGAAAATTATATTTAAAAGAGGCATTGAAGTCTATAATTATTTTGAAGACAAAAGTTTACAATCAAATTTTCAAAATTAACTAGTATAAAGTCTTATAAAAGCTACGCTTTTAACTAATCCTAATAGCAATTTTTTAACAAATTGATAATAACTTTCCCAAAATTAAGGATATATAGTTTTAATTTTATAAAATACAATATCCTGAAATTTGATAAGAAATTATTATCATTGGAACTAATTACAATTATTTGTTATGATATTTCAACAAAATTTTCCTTAGTTTGTAGAAGATGTTAGAATATGAACAAGAAAAAAGTTTACTCTGAATCTACCATGCACTATTATGTTCAAGTTCAATGTCGATTTTTTGTTTCATTTTTTCATTCCTTTTGTTTTCCATCAATTGCTGTGATCAAATATTTTAACACTTAATATGATTTTTTTTTCTTATTCTTATACTTATGCTTGTCGACAGACGATAACATACAGATCACAAACCAGAGGAAGCAGAGCAGTATCCAACGATATACTCCATACCGCTTAATCTAGATAAGGAGTTGATTGTTCTTCACAAATTGCGATTTTTTACAGTGAAAAGACAAAATTTTATACTTTTAATCTTACCCTAGGCAAAATAACTCATATTTATTTATTAAAAAAACTATACCTGTATTATCCATTATTTAAAAACCCGAAATAGCTGAAGATGCTCTGTTCTAGGTTCTTATCATTTCCATTGACTACACTTTCACACTCTGTTTCCAAGTTTCTCTCTTCTCTGTTTTCCATGCCTCACTAATCTCAACGTAAAGACGTTTTTTTTTTTTTTTTTTTTTGTTTACCTCTTTGTTCTGACAACCTTATTAAATGTTACTAACCCCAATATGCATTGCTTACTTATAATTTATAAAGGAAGTTTCCATTAATGACACTCTTAAAATACTACATAACAAATATGATCCGTTCCGGGTTTGGATTCTCTCGAGAATCCTTTTTTTTCTCCTTTTCTTTTCAATATCTAATCTCCACCTCAGATTTAAAAAAATAGATGGTCTAAATGTAATATTTTATAAAACTATTATTTTAAACATGAATAAATAAATTTAACTTTTAAATCATGATCTACACAATTTATACTTGTAATACAAACAAAATTAATAAAAAAAATTAATTTATAAAACACTATTATCATTATCTTAAAAAATATTAAATCTGAACCGTCCATTTTTTCATCTAAGGGTGGAAATGAGATTTTGAGAAGAAAATGAGAGAAAAAATTCGGAGGAAATCTGCTCCAGTTCCATAGCCTTGTGTGTTGATTTCTGTGACTGCACCAATCTTTAAGACGCTTCAATTATATGTTTTCTTCGTAAAGTTTTTCTGACATGTTTTGTTTTGTTGTTACAATTGTTTGACCTTTCCAATAATTTTTATAACACTAACGACCTAGGCTAAGTAGTAAGCTCAGCTCCTTGTAACTTTGCACTAATTCAGAGGTTTTGGAGTCTGCAGAATCTTTGTTGGCTCTGTATTTCTAGAAACAGTTAAGGATTTTCTGTTTCATGGTCTGGTTTTTCATTAATTAACCCACAAGTATGTCTGTCAGTGTCTTCTGGGGAATCATTATTTATGACTTGATCTGAAGCATCTTTTGGTGGCTTGGTTTTCAAAGTTGACCCCAACCCATTACCAAACTGTCTAGAAGAAGACACTTCATGGAATGTTATAATATTGCCTTTGTCTGTTATGAAGTTATCAGATTCATTTTTTGGGTTTTAACTTCTATTGCAAGCATTTGAAATATGAGGCTACACATCAATGGTCACCAAGAAAAAGTATAACAACAATGATAACTGTAGTAGGAAATAAGAATAAAAGTGAATAAATAAAATAGTGGGTAATGGAAAAGCATTGTTGTTTATAAAAATATGGATGATAGTACATCAAAAGAAAAAAAGAATTCATATGACAATGACATATAAGTGAGGTCATAATGTCATACTTAAAAAGTTACAAACCTTAAATGGGGTTAAGTTCTCTGTGATTTTTTCCCTATTTATGAGGTGAAAATTAAGATTTAAAGCATGTTTGTTTTAATATTTCTATTGTTGTAATAAGTGTAAATGAATTACAAAAACGTTTAAATGAACATGCTTTTGGGGGAGGAAACATGCAAGTCCACTTTTAGATAAAGAGTGGCTTATTATATAAGGCTTCTACCAGATGAGGTCTAGAGAATGATAGATATACGCAGTGTTACCTCTGCAAGAAGAGAGACTGTTTCCTATATTTGAACTCGTAACTTCACATACTCACCTTCTCCACTTTTAGATTAAGGGATATCAAGTAATCTCTAATGTACCTAATGGCATCAATTAAAGTGCATTTTTCTCAATTTCAATATGAATTGTTTTTCTTTTAATCAATCAATCGTATTGCAAGGAGTTTATTATAGGGAAAATCACAATGAGGTCCAAGGTACGAAAATAATCACAAAAAAGTCTGATACCAAATTCTCCTCACAAAAAAAATCCCTAAAGACTTTTTTGTGATTAGTTGTGAATAAACTACTGAGTTCCCCTCACAAAAAAGTCTCGTTGTCAAAATGACTTTTCATGTTGTTAAAATGTCTTTGTGAAAATCTCGTTGTGAAAATGGCTTCTAATGTTGTTAAAATGTCTTTACACGTAAAAAATTCTCTGAGTTTTTCATATGTGTAGAATTTTAGAAATTTTTTGGCAACATGAAAAGCCATTTTGACAACATTAGAAGTAATTTTCACAACAAGATTTTCATAGGGACATTTTAACAACATGAAAAGCTATTTTGACAACGAGACTTCTTTGTGAGGAGAACTCAGTAGTTTATTCATAACTAATCACAAAAAAGTCTCTAGGGACTATTTTGTTAGGGGAATTTGGTATGAGACTTTCTTGTGATTATTTCCGTACCTTGGGACCTCACTGTGATTTTCCCTAGAATAAACTCTTTGTATTGTGAAGGAATTTGGTATGAGACTTTTTTGTGATTATTTTTATACCTTAGGACTTCACTGTGCTTTTCCCTTTATTTTATTTGTATTTGAGTATTAGTGTTTGTTTGTCTTTGCTTAAAAAGTACATATTTTATTTTTACACTTTAAGATAAAACTTATACCACAATGTTTGTAATACACATGTCTTTGGAATCCCACCCTAAAAGCTAGTTGTTGAAGTCAAAACCGAAGACCTTATAAAGTTCGTTTTTATGAAAACCTATATGATGTAGGCCTCATACTGTCAAACGATGCAAAATTATTTAAAATAAGTGAAACCAAACATCTCCTTATTGTATTTAAAAAATGTTAGCTCTCTTAATATATTTTTTATTCACAGAATTAAACTTTTTTTCCCCTTACAATTGACTTTCTTTCATGTAACTCTACCCCTCTGGAGGATGAATATACATTTTATGTGTGTATGATTGGTGTATGTGGAGCAGCTTATCCAATAAGAAAAGGCAAGTCACTTTTTCTCTCAGCCAAGTAATTGACTAAGCCTCCTCAATATGCAGAATTAGTTGTATCCCAAGTTTCTGAGAGATAGATTAGACAAAAAAGACAGTCCACCAAAAGCAGTCATTTCATCTCAAAACAAAACAATGTGGATTGGTTCTTCCTTTGACAAATCACCTTTCACCCCTTTTGAGGTTTTTGCTTTTTCTTCAAAGTGCGCCTTCCCCTTTCTTTTCCCTTTCATCACCAAATTCATTCTATTGTTGGGGCCCCATTTTTCCTACCAAATTTCACCAAAATCAAGATTGAATATGCACCAGTTTGTTTAAGAGTTGTTGGTTACAAAAATGCTCTCATCTCAAAAAGGTTTTTGCAGTCTAATCAGTAGATGAACTTCGTTTGTCTTGTCTTCACACATTTGGAATAATATTTAGAGGCCAAGTTCATTCACCCCAATTGGTTAACTACTTATATTATTAATGATAATCAAGACTTTTGAAATTTAAAATTTTGTCTTCAAGACACTTCTTAAAGTTCTTATTCATATTTCTTAAAGTTAATAGCGAATTTACAACTTCTTTATAACATTGAAAAGACCAGGATGTAGCCTTAAAATACACATCTTTATAACTTTCAAAGGCATCAACCATAATTTATTTACATGATCTTTGAGAAAGTTTTAATTTTTAGAACTTTTAATTGACCTTTGTTGACGAGTAGAGACTTTAATTCTTTAAAGTCAAAAGTCATCTCTTTGTAGGGGGTGAAAGTAATTAAAGAGTAAGGATAAAAATAGATGAGACCCTAACAGAAGTTTAAAGCTTAGTCTACATAAAGACTAGTCTAGCCTATTTAGTAAATTAGTCAGGCTCAAGTCTATTGCTAGACCTATTTAGATAAATAAGTCAGACATGTTTTTATAAGGCCCAGCCTACAAGCCTATAGGTCTCGGCCTATTTAAGTTTTTTTAATTTATATTATTATATAAATATATATAATATCATCTAAATAATTTTATAATTTATTTATAAATTTATCATCTTAACCTTAATTTTAAGTTTCATATCTCATCGTCATTACATTCAACCCTTGTTTTCATATTAATCATTCACCTTATTTCTTTTTTCTTCAATCACTCGATATGACAACACTAACTCACTCTCTCTCCCTGATTTGCATCATCCACTAAAGCATAATGATTGGTATATGTTTATTTTAATGCCAAATGAAATATTATAATTTTAGTATGAGGAGTTTGTCATAATTTATGTGGGAAGAGTAAAAGATGTAAAATCTAATTTTATATGCTACTTGTTGTGTTTGGTCGATTTTAGAAAATATATCTCATTAGTCAACAAACAATTAGTTTTTCTTATTTCTATTTTCTTAAACAATTATTGTCATTGAACATTCTTTTCTTTTCCTTACTAAGCCTTAATATTACAACGAAAATGAATGTTAGGTTTTTAAAGAATAATGTAGGATTGTAAATAAGTGTGAAAGATTATATATTAGTTTAAAGATATAGGTTTTTAAAGCTATTTAAATGCCTACATTTTAAATAACCCTTTAAACAAATTTCAGGCCTGATTAGCCCTTTTGAAGACCAATGCTCAAGCCTTAAAAAAAACTACATACAGGCTCAGGCTTTGAGTATTTATTGCAGGTCCAGGCCTATTTAGGTAAAGTTTAGCCTAACCTATTTTCATGAGTTAACAAAGGCTCAATATAGTTGCCAACAAAAATTAACATGTTTGTTAAGGATGAACATATATCCTATAAAACTAGCGCCTTAGTAGCGCAAATGGTATTGGAATTCATTTTCCCTCCCTATGTCCTGGGTTCGATCTCCCTCCCCTATCGCCTTGTTATAAAAAAAAAACATATATCCTATAAAGATACGGGTTTGAAAAAAAAATATATATATATATATATATATATATATGGGTTTAAACTTCTCATGTTGCATGAGAAGAAGAAGATTCCTTATACACATATGAAATGGTGGGACCCACGTCTTTTTTAAAAAAAAAACTCAAGCACGGAAATCGAAGTATCTATGACATGAAGATACACTTCTCCTACAACATGAGAGGTATATATATATATATATATAAATATACAGGTTTGAATCTCACTATTGTTAATGTGAGAAGATATAGGTTTGCTCTAGCTTTAGTTAGGGTACACACCTAATTTACAGATATTTCTATTAAGAGAAAGAGGCTCAACAGTTATCATTGTGAAACATGAAAATATATAACCAGAGGGTTGATCATCAATAGCAGTATTAATTTTTACAAGTTGATCAAAGACAAGTGTCAACTTCAAGACATTAGCAAGGTTGGAGAATTTCAAGGTTTAATATTATCATAACTAAGTGTTAGTAGTTATCTGGTATAGGACTCTGTCTCTCTATATATATTATGAATGACTTTCAAATCCTTAAGCAAGAAAAATTAGTTTCAGGCAAAACTGGAAAACATATGGTATCTTCTCTAAAATCTTTTCTTTTCTACCCCTATTAAATATATATTTTTATATTAATTATTTTCACTCACCACTAATTCTCTTTCATTTAATCATTTATTACCCATTCTCTCTCTTATTTTTTCCTCATTCTCTCCTCTATGTTCTTTTGGGCATATTTGGAAGAAACATGATATTTTTGATACATTTATTATTTTTAACTAATGTTAACCACCAGTTCATTTTAAGTAATCAAGAAAAAAAATTGCTTATAAAAAGGGTCAGAGGGAGTATCACTCGATTCTATTTATAAATTTAAATTATCTAATTCTCACATATTAAGAAGAGTTGGTTAACTAATTGAGCCAAATTTCCAATTTTTTCTTTTTCTATAATTAGTTTAAAAAATGAAGATGAATAAATTCTTTTTTTATTGCAATTAATAAAGGCAAAAAAGTAAAAAATGCATTTATTTAATAAGGACCAATTTTTTTTTGTCAGACTTATAAATAGGATGAAAGCTGTGGATGCAAAACTTCTTTGGCTAGTGGGTGAGGGTGAGAAGAAGAAAAAATCTCCATGTTTCAAAACTTAAAAGTACTATATAGTTAACCCATGTAAAAGGTAAAAATGCTATTCTCATGCTTTCTCGAATGGAAAAGAGAACAGAAAGCAATTGCACGAGTGGAAGCTGGAACTACCACCCACCTTGTCACTTCTATTCTTTCCAAACGGTGAAGATCTCTTCTTTTAACAAACTCTTATTAAAGCTCATGCAAGACTAGTTTTCATTTTACTTCTTTTTACGCAAATGCAAAAAAGCTCACCAGCCTAAAAGCCTTCAAAGTTGATGTGCCTTTATCTTTATGCATGCATGTCAAGTGTTTGACTATGTGCATTATTGTTGATGACAGTGTAGCATCCTCTTGCTTGTACATATCTCAGTTTTGCCTTCCTGTTTCCTTGTCCTTTCCTTTCTTTTTTGTTATCCACTTATCCCCAAGCAAGTGCTACTTTGAAATATATCATGTTCTTCAAAAAGCCATGACCTCAATTTCTTCTTTTGATGCAACGCAAAAGATCCAACTTTGCAAAAGATAAATCTTGTGAGCACCTTAGGTTGTTCTCTTCGTACATTCTCTGGTTTGATTAAAGCATTTGCCTGACGCGTTTAAAAAGGGAACAGAGTGTGTGTATATGGGTTTGAAATAGATATAACCAGTAACCCATTTAGTTTCTTTTCAATTTCATATCCCAAGTTGGTCCAGTTTTTTGAAACTCTGTCTCTGTGAGAAGTTTCATTCCATGAGTGTAGTTTCTGCAGCGACTACACAGAGTAATGCAAAGAATTAATGCGTTTTGGATGTATCTTATCATATTTTTGTCCGTTTCTGATGGTGTTATTCGACGCATTTAATGATATTTTGGTGTATTCCTTGACAGCGTTGAAGATTTAAAACCCAGTTCTGACACAATATAACATTTGTATGAAAATAAAGTGGCGCGCTTCTGGATTCGAGGAATTCAAGTTCATGGACGCGACACGTTTATTTTCAAGCCACAAGCGCTCTAAAAGGTTTTCACTCTGAAAATTTTACTTCAAGAGTTTCACTTACATCTCTTCTCTTCGAAGTTGTTGTCTTCTTAAACCAAAATAAACTGAAGATATGAGTTTTTAGGAACACATTATCCTACTGAAGGGTCCTATGCTCTGTAGTTTGATTTGAACAAGAAGGTTAAATTTCCATACTTGTCTCATCTTCATTCCACAAATGGTTATCCCGTGAGAAGGCTTTTCTCTGTCTACTGCATATTCATAGACTCAACTTTACCCAAACAAGTCTGACACTTTATCATTGTGAATAGCAGTGATCCTATGGAAACCAGAGTCAGAGAAGATGGATTATGGGGTAATAGTATTGAAGGTTCTTGTCACACTAGCATGGTATATCTCTCACTTGCTGTTGCGTTGCCTACCCGGATTTTTTATTTCTGTTTTAATATGATGGTTTATTAATCTTCATTTTTTTTAAAAAAAAAGGGAACGGGGCAGCTTGTGGAAAGCAATGAATCCAAGAAGAGGCAATACCATAATATTGATCTTCAGAGTTCTTTGACTCAAGAGGTACTATTCTCAACTGGTTTAGTTCCACACTTCCACTACAAGAGATAGCTACTGGTAAGCTCATAAATATGCCGTTTATTCATAGACATGTGGCTTATTGTTCTTTTTATACTGTGTTTCTTCATGTCTTTGAAGATTCTAATGCTTCAAAAACGATTACATCAACAATTTGTGGTACGAAGAGCATTAGAGAAAGCGTGTTACCTACCTTTCTCACAAGATGCTGCATTAGAAAGCTCAATGCCAATGGTATATCTTGTACACTTAAATGGATGCACTAAATGGTTTTTAACTTTGCTGGATATTTTTTGTTGATTATATATCTATTGTTTCTCAATTTTAGGCCACCAAGGAACTAATTAAAGAAATTGGCGTATTAGAATTAGAAGTAGTGTACTTGGAACAATATCTTCTCTCGCTGTATCGGAAAAGATTTGATCATCAAGTTTTGTCTCTATCAGCCAAGGAAAGAAGATTGGAAACAGATTCAGACACCAAAAAAGGAATTTCATCAATTAATGGGAAGGGTACTATCACTGGGAAGGAGCTTTCAGTTTTTCAGAACAATCTATTGTCACCAAGAAATTCAGTTGGCTTCCCACTAAAGGAATGCAATAAACAATTAGAACCAGAAACTGTTTTGGACTCAAGTATTCATCGAAGTCACTCCACACTGTCTCAGCAATCAGTTTGCTCCGTCGAAACTTCTCAGGCCAAAGCTTTGGACACTTTCCATTCTTTGCCATTGTCAATGCTAGAGGTAAGTTTCAACAACTAACAGGAGGAATTCTTACTTCCTTATATTGTTATACGGAATAATTGGTCCCTCAAATATACCACTGCCACAATTTTAGTCCTTAAAGGTTAATTAGTAACATATTAGTCTTAATGCCTTAAAGAGTACATCAAGTAAATTTTGGTATTGTATCAGTTAACTGTATTGACACTAACAATGTTGCCTAAAGAGCCTAAAATTTGCCCAATTGGAATGCTTGCAGTTGACTTGGTGACTCAACTGTTACATTTACCCAATGAAATTGCATATACTCTATTTAGTCATTATTGAGCCATGAATTTCAAATTTTGCTGACAGATTTAATGTTCAGACTAGATATAATACATGTTTCTTAAAACAATGAGATATATATTAAATCCATGGTGGTGGATCTTTTTGGGACCAAAAATGTAGCTTAATGTTTAAATTCAGTGCTTTCTAATTTGGTTTTGTATTCAAATTATATTTCATCAGCAAGCTCAGAGTAATAACTGCAGTTCAACCTCCCTGGCTGAGCATCTAGGAAGTTGCTTTTCTGATATGATTCCAGAGACACCAAACTGGCTTTCTGAGGAGATGATTAAGAGCATATCAGCTATATATTGTGAACTTGCAGACCCTCCTTTTATTGGTCATGATAATTCTTCATCCTTTATTCCATTCTCATCATCAGCATACGAGTTTTCCTCACAAGGCCAGGGAAATAAGCAGGCCTCGCGGTGGAAGAAACATCGACCCTTCAATTTAAACTTTAACAACCTTTCCCACGTCAAAGGATCAAAAGAATTTAGTGGACCTTATTGCTCAATGGTAAAGATTAAGAGGTTAAGCAGAGATAGTGAGAAATTAAAAGAAGTTGAGTATATGCTACGGAGATTTAGGTGAGCCATCTTTGCAATCCAAGTTCCATAAGTCTTTATCCTAAGAGATTCATTCGTTGAACAAGGAGATGAAATTTGAAACATTAAGATGTATGTATCTCTGAGGATTGAACATGAGCCATTATCTGATAAGAGTATTATGATCTAATTTTGATGCTTTTTACCCATTCTCAAGAGACTAATATATGCTTGGTTTAGAGTTATAAATATTTCAAGGATTTTGTCTAGCTAATAGTTTAAGCTGGAGAACTGAAAGCAGCATTAATTAACTCGGCTTTGTTTTCTCCTTTAAATCAAATAGCTGCATTTCAACATTGATGTATCATTCACAACTTTTGAACTATGTCAATATGTTAAGAAAATATCCTTTTTGTCTTGCTTTCTTGTGCAGATCACTTGTTTCTCGATTGGAAGATGTTAATCCTAGAAACCTGGAGCATGAAGAAAAGCTAGCTTTTTGGATCAATGTGCACAACACCCTAGTGATGCATGTAAACTTTTGCTTTTTGGAACTTCCAATGTTATTTCATTAATGGTTTTGTTCCAAGTCTCAAAGACAAACCTACCTACCGAATTGTTGTCTGTCATGTACAGGCTTTATTAGTTTATGGAATTTCAGCCAATAATGCCAAAAGAATTTCTACAGTACTTAAGGTGAGTTGGTCCCTAATATTAAGCTGACAAAATCCATTGGCATGATTTGAAGTCCTTCGAATTAAACTGGTATATAATGGTGTTCAGGCTGCATATAACGTTGGGGGTCATAATGTAAGCGTAGAACTTATACAGAACTCCATTCTGGGATGCAGATTGCCTTCTCCAGGACAAGTAACTCTGAAAACCTTAAACTTCCGCATAAGCTTTTTCTCATTAGTTTACATTACAAGCAAACTAGTAGATGGAATCTGAACCCTTTAGATTTATTTATTCTGAAGTTCTTGTGGAGTTCAAAAAGAGAAGAAAGGAAGGGGTAAAAATTATAATATATACTTTTATTCTCTGTCACTTTCTCTCAAAACTCTGCAAAAACTTCAAAAAAGTCCAAAGGATTCTTACAAAAATTAAATGGGACTAATGCACCTTTCTTTTCTCCCAGTGGCTGCAGATTTTGTTTCCTTCAAAAACAAAACTTAAGGTTAGAGATGCAAGAAAAGCATATGCAATACACCGCCCGGAACCTTTACTGATATTTGCACTCAATTCAGGAAGCCATTCAGATCCTGCGGTACACTTTTGCATCTTTATATTTGTTCTCTCTGTCAGTGTAAACTCAAGGAGACAGAAGTAACTTTGTGTAGCTCTTGAGCTCTTAATTGGATCATTCTTTATAGTCTGAATATAACTAATGTTATTCTTGCCTAGATAAAGTAGCATACCTCTAAATCTCTGCTTATTGCAACATTCCCAGGTGCGTTTGTACACACCCAAGAGTGTCTTGGAGGAGCTTGAATCTGCAAAAGAAGACTACATTCAGTCTACCATCTCCGTGACCAAGGAACACAGAGTACTTGTTCCAAAGATAGTTGATTTCTTTGCAAAAAACACGCGTCTTGGTGTTTCTGGTTTGATGGAGATGGTCAAGAACTACCTTCCGGATTCTCAAAGGAAAATCATTCAGGGGTTTCAATCAAAAGCAAGCTGGAAAGGCATTGAGTTGATCCCTCATAACTTCACTTTCAATTACTTGATTTCAAAGGAGTTAGCTTGGTAATCACTTGCCGTGGTAGATATTAGCAGTAGAGCTTGGAATGACAGATGAATCTTAATTCAGAGTAATAATGAAAAAAAAAAGAAGAATCCCAAGTTCCTTCTTGGTCAAGGTAAAGAAAGAAGACTTGATGCTAAAAGGAATCAAGACTGGAGTTACTCTTACCAGTTGAGTCTCTTTGCATGACTGAAGTGAAACTGCCCAGCCTGGAAGATGCTGCCCAGAAAGCAAGCTTTTGTATTCATATATTTGGCCGAGGATAATAGAGAAAAAGGGAAGGGAAAGTTTGATTCAAATCCATCTCTCGTTTAGAGTAATTAACAATGAGGAGGGGACGATGGAGAATTTTCCCTAACCTTTAGGCTGTTTTGGTTTGAGAGGAGATGAGGGAGTGAAGCTTCATCTTTGGTATAAAAAGTCAGATTATGTGAAATGTTTGTGCTGAAAACGATGCGAATTTATGGTTATATCTGACTTTTCACGCTAAAGAGGGAAGCTACCTTCCCACCTCTCATTTCAAACCAAACACAGTTAAAAATCTCCCAAAATCTTCTCTATTTCTTCCAATCAGAAAAATTTTGCAAGAGAAAATCTTCCTAAGCAAGGAGAGAAGGAAAATAACTATCCCTCTCTCTCCTGTACTTTTCCTCCCTTCCCCTTCAAGTCCCAAACATGTCCTAAATGTTTTTGTTCATATATATATATATATGAACAATGAGGCCTGTAACTCATCAGTCTTGTTTGATTGGCATGGTTATGATTCAGTTATCATTCCTAGTATATGTAAGAACATTAGTGACATTTTTTTAATGATTCTTAGTGCTGTAGAGGATTGAGTGGTCAATTGAAGTGATGTTTATATTAGAGACCAGGCAGCCCCCAACATTGATTAGCTTATTATTGTATACCATAGTGAATGGTTCCCTTTTTAAGTAAATTTTGTAAGTCTCAAAATTAAAGTTGGAATCTTTATCTCTTGCAATGATGATGCAAGAGACTAAACATGTGTATATAACTATATATGCACGGTGGCGGAGTAGGATTCTATATTTGTGGGTGTACAATTAATAGGGGCATTCAGGGGCAGCGCCCCCAAAATTTTTTTTTTAAGGAAGTTTTAAATACATTAAAAAATAAAAGAATATAGACCAGAAGAGAAAAGAAAACTTCAATTTAATATAAAATAATAATAATCAAGAGTCAACTAAGTAATATCAAATGCAAGAATAAACTATACTCAAGAAGATACAGGCATATCTCACTTAAGGAAAATTAGGAAACATTTATGTGTATGTGAGGCTGCTAGTTTGCCAAACTCAGTTTTCGTTCTCAAAAACCAATTTCCTAGAAGTAACACTCTTACCATTTGCAAAACCTAATTTTAGGTTAATATTCTATTTTTCAAAAGTCATTTTTGAGTTACTCAAATAAACATTACCAAAGCTCGAGTTTTGCAAAAGTCGTTGGACCTTCAAAACTAGTAGCCACACATATATTATGATATTTTACTAATTTATTTTTATTAGGTTTTCTTTAATTCTTTCCTATTTTATTAAAAATCCTAAGCATGCATATTTATGATTTGTGTGAATGTATGTTCATATTCAAGAGACCCGAATTTTTTTCCCCCCAATTAAGGGTATCTTTTATGGGTGCACTTGCACTCATGGGAAACAATGTGGCTCCACCACTGTATATGCATGGACCTCGCTTACATCCGATGCTGCGTCCTTTTCGATCAAACTGCGCCGTTTTGCACAAAAATAATGAGCTGTTGCCCCCCCCCCTTTTAATATTTCAAGGTCTGACCGTACTGAAAAGATACTTTAGGATACTGGAAAAATATTTTATGATCCTGAAAAATTATTTTAAGATCTTGAAAAAATATTTCAGGGTACTAACTGGTACTAAAAAAAATATTTCATGATCTTGAAAAATTATATTAGGATCTTAAAAAAAATATTTTAGGGAACGCTTGTACAAAAAATATACTTCAAAATATTTTTTCAAGATCTTCAAATAAATTTTCATGATCATGAAGTATTTTTCCAGTACCAGTTAGTATCCTGAAGTATCTTTTTAGTACCAGTCAATACCCTGAAATATATTTTCAAGATTCTAAAATATTTTTCAGGATCATGAAGTATTTTTACAGTACCGGTCAATATACTGAAGTATCTTTTCAGTACATGATATATATATATATATATATATATAAGAAAAAAAAAACAATATGTCACGGCCTTGGACTTGATCTCCCAAATACCGTCTTAGCCTTAGCTTGATCACTCTCTCGATCTTTCTTAAGTCGGTAGAAACCTCACGAGTAGTAAGCAAAGAACACAAAGACTAAGAGAACTTTAGAGAGAGAAAGAGAAATGTAGAGAGAGAAGCTCTTGAACACAAATGACTTGGATTCCCTGGATGGTTTACAAGTGAGGAGGGCTCCCTATTTATAGCTTAACACTTCCTCGATGAGCGGTAAGATTGATTACATCCTACGGTGGAGAATAGTTTAAAACCTTCCCTAGAAATATCTAGATATTCCTCTCTTTCATGAGAGTTTAGAATCTTCTTTACAATTCTATATTTAGGTACAAGTATCTACAACTCTCTAGAATTTCTACACAACTCTACCTCTATGCACATATATCTACACATGTCTACCAAATACTAGGATCTTCTAGACTTGTCCACACTTAAAGTCCAAACCTCCTAGTGAATGTAGAGTGTTCGTGCACGCGAATTATCTAGTGTTCCTTTACGGTCGTGACAAATAGCTCACTATTTTTGCGCAAGCACAGTTTAATCGAAAAGGATGCAGTAGACGTTAACTCGCATAGGACGAAAACCGCATCGTATATGCAAGGGCAGTACCAGTAAGCTGATATTTGATAAATAAAATTAATAAATCCATAAGCTCAAACAGATTTGAATTTTGTACGTTTAATTGGCAAATACATCTTGTATAATTAAAATGGACAAGAGAAGAGACAAAATAAATTTGTATAATGTACATTTATCATACATTTTTGGGCCACAATTTCACATTTCTAATGGAATCCCAACTTTAACTAATAATCTTTGGGATAAGATATTGTCACTACCAAATGTCACTATTGATAAAGGTGGATGAGATTTTGATCTAACGGTGAAAAAAGTTGTAATGATATTGATAGTGACAATATCCTATCTCATAATCTTATATTGGAGCCTAAGTATTTTATTATGATAATTACTTAGAAATAGCGAGGTGTGTGACTGTGTGAGCCTCCATTTCCCAAACACAACTAATTGGTTGCGAGTAGTATTGAATCCCAAAAAAAGTTGGAAAGAAAAAGGAAACGATGTTTTGGTGGCTTTGTTTTTAAATTTTTTTTCTATTATGAGGGGAAAAAAACAAGAACACAAATTGTTTGTTAGCTCTGAAAGCGATAACAAATAAAGTGAAGCAAAAAGAGACAAAGAATCCGCAGCTCATAATTTCTTTTCTATCTGCTGGGGATCACCAGAATCACTAGAATTCGCTCAACATAGTGAGGAGAGAAGTCTTTTGGTGGTTCACTGATAATTAAAGATGAAACAGTGAGTGATTCTTTCTTAGGTCAGAATTCGCAAACCCTAAAATGGAAGACGAGGGAATAGGGTAGTATTGGCCAGAGCTACTGAACTTAGATTGAAGATCAGCAATTGCATCCACAGAGCCTCGCCCACTGCGCACTCCGCTCCCAATGGCTCCCTAACGACGGAACCTTCTGATGAGAACCAAGAAGTGAATGACGCCGAAGATGACGATAATGATGAAGAAACAGAAAGGCTATTAAACATTTGCGATGCGCTGGAATCCTTGGAGAATCAGTTATCTTCCTTGCAGGTTTTCTTCTAAGCCCCCCCCCCCCCTCTCTTTTTTTTAGGGTTTTTTCATTGCGAGATATCTGTCTTTTTAATCGTATGGCATTGCATGATCTCATTTTCTATGCATTTTGTTTCTTTTCTTGGTTGGATAAGCTGAAATAATTCTTTCCATCTCTCAAGACGCACAGGTCAAAAAGTTCATATAGAACAAAAGCTCAGAACACATGTCTTACTATCTGTCTAGCTGTTAGGATTATAGCCTGTGATGCTTCTTTGGATAAGGGCCAGAGGAAGTGGGATGTATGCCCCTCTTGAACTCTAGTGAATCTTTTCCTTAAAAGCTTTTGAAGCAATCTGCTACCCTTGAAAGCTAAATTTCTGAAGCTCTCTGCCTTGGGAACCAAACTTCGTCTATGTACCTTGGAAATCCCATTCAATAGAAACTACCCATTCAACTGAAATATTTTGCATACTTCCATAGTTCTAGAATATTAAATACTCCGGCATTCATATTTTGTCAAAAATAAGCAATTCTTGCCTATAATCCAGGATCTAACTTAGCCATGATTTTAAACTAGATTACATGGCTGTTGACCAAAAGAACAAATTAAAGTACATGGCAGTATGCTAATCACAGGAACACTGATTACTCAATGCTACAAGAGTTCTAGAAATAAATCACATCTTATGCCCTTGGTACCATTAATTAATAGGGGGAAAAGTTCCATGCCCAGCCAAATGTTTGATTCCATGGAAACATTATCCTCTATCATGTTATTGTCAATTTAAAAAGAGATTCATCTCCACGATGAACCTGTGACTTGGTAAAAGTGGAGAAGCTGACCCCGCAATTTCTAATTTGTTTAATGGTAATGAAGTTACATCCAGAGTTTCACATCAAGTGATTTGATCACGTTATTTGAGATTCACGTGATTGCAATTTATTATGATGGGCATATCAATGCCTTCATTTTTTTTATATTGTATAAATCCATCATATTCCACATGTCTTATAGCATAAATGAGCAAACTTCACCAACCTTTTTTATCATTGTTGTAAGCACAGTGCATGCATGTTCATGGAATTCAATCCAGTATCCTTCTCCAAATATTTTGGCTCTTTCTATTCTTTGCAGCACAAATAGCTCAGTTGAAAAATCTCACGTTGCCCATTTTGATTCAATTAGTATACTAGCAATGACGTTTATGGTATGTCTAAGTTGGAGAGATTGTGACCTTTTATCTTCCTGAAAGTTTTGAAAACCTTTATATGCTTCTAGTGTGTGTGCGTGTTAAAACAGTTTCCATAATGATAAAGGACTTGTTTGCTTTACATCATTTTCTCTCTGGATATAGATGTATTCATATGCTTGAAGCAACAATAGAACTAGTTATACTAGGTAGAAAGAGTTTGTCCTTGTGGATAATCCATACCATAGCTATACCAAATTGGATGGCAGAATTGCTTGTTTGCCGTCAAGATAAACTTGGTGTGTATGTTAATGTTCGATCACATTCCCGTAGCATGTTATTTTAAATAAAATTTTAAACTCATTGAAACTGATGGTTAGTGTGGCTCCTGTTTTGCCCTTTATGCTTTTTGTCATTACAAGGATGTATAACTGTTGTTTCAATTAGTTGTTGGCCTGGAGATGTACACTTTGTTCATATGACTGAATGAATGCCGTTTTATCTTTATTTTATTTCAGTCTCAGTTCATTTTATCGGTTTACATAGGATGTGAAAGATCATATTGTTGAAACATCCTTATTAGTTTCTTCTACTCTGTTTTCAGAATTCTTAATTGATGAATTAGAACTCTTAACTGTTGTGGCAATGCCCAGGTTTTGCAACACCAGCAGCAATACGAAAGAGAAGTTGCTCTTTCTGAGATTGAGCAAAGCCGTAAATTGTTAATTGATAAGCTCAAGGAGTACAAAGGTAAGGAGCTGGAAGTGATACAAGAAGCTTCTACCTTTGTTAGCGAAACAGTGGAGCACAACAATGATCTGCTTCTTCCTCCATATCCAAGCCGTCCCCCCTATACCATGATGCATAATTCTGTTGGCAATGGTTTCATCCCTAATGATCCCAAGCTCCAATCAAGGAAGAGTCTGAGCGAGAAAGAGCAAAATCATGTCCTAGATGGGGTGAAAAATGTAAGAAAAGGGTTGGGATATTTTGTGACTACTGCAGCCAAAACTGCCCTCACTGTTGTTGGCGTAGTATCCATTATAAGTTTGTCTGGTTTTGGACCTAATCTGGGGAAGATAGGTACGAACTTCAACATTCAAGGCCTGCTTCATCGGCCAGAAAGTGAGGATGAGAGGTCAAAAACTAGATGTCCGCCAGGAAGAATCCCAGTGGTAGAAAATGGAGAGGTTCGATGTGTTGTGAAAGAGAGAGTTGAAGTTCCATTTTCAGCAATTGCTGCAAAGCCTGATATAAACTACGGGTGTGGTTAGTTACAATGCTCATGTTGTGCGTCACTTTCCTTCTCTACCCTACTTCATATGTTTGTTCACTGGCATGTAGTTGTAATGATTTTTGGTAGTCTATATTTAGCCAGGAGGTCTTGATTGTCTGAGCAAAGTGGGATCAATGATTGTATAATT
Source organism: Acacia melanoxylon (assembly GCA_019022615.1). Lineage (NCBI taxonomy): Eukaryota > Viridiplantae > Streptophyta > Magnoliopsida > Fabales > Fabaceae > Acacia > Acacia melanoxylon. Next base: position 5,667,049 of record JAFJYJ010000007.1, read on the forward strand.
TTTCATGTCCAATTATGGTAGTAGATTTTTTTTTTCCCCAGTTGGATTTCCTATGGCATTTTCTCTGCCATTATCGTGCATTATGTGCTGATAAGTAAGAGGGGAGAATCCATCAATAATGATAACACTTGTAATTAAAATTTCGGTAAGGCTTTTGTGAAATGTCAGCAATGGGTGAATGTTCGTCCGACGCAATAAATAATAGTAGTATAGTAGTAGAGAAAAAGTTTATTAAGATGATGTTGAGTTATAAATTGTGAATTTATGCTTAAAACGGTGGTAATGATTTTTTGTTTATTTTATGACATGTATGAGATTATCAGCCTGTTTGGCAAAAATTAAACGTACAGTGATTTAAGCCTCGTAGAGAAAAATTGACCGTTTGGCTTAGATGGACTTATTTAAAAAAATGACTTTTGATAGAAGTCGTTTTTTTAGCTTTTGGAGAAAAATATTAGGAATATGTGATCCAATAAGCAATGTACTATTAATTATATATTTGTATGAATTCTAATTTATTCATTAGAATATATTTAATTAAATACTTTAGAGTTTTTTTAAATAATAATTTAATTTGTTTATCAAATTTAAATTTAAATTTTTATCTTCAATTATCATAATATATACAACAAATATAGTATTCAATAAGATTTATGTTATTTTCAGTCATTTTCCATGTCAACTGATTGTTCAAATAATCATTCAAACAAGAGTTAATTTGGAAAAAAAAAACAATTTCTCTCACCGTCATTATGAACACAAATAACATTTCTGATATGGTTTTTTTGATCTTACTTACTGCAGAAAAGTCGGATTAAACAATCGTTATTTCGTCATTCATCGCTATCCCAAACGGCTCGTATGTGTCGGTTTGGATTAACGGTAGAAGCAGTTTTTCCAACATGATTTATAGTATATGAGATAAGTTTATGAAAAAAGTTTTTTTTCAACTTACTTAAATGTCCACCACCAACTCAAACAATTTCTAAGCTATGGGATAAAATAAGGAGACAGAAACATGGATTTCTGAGTTCATGGCTGACGCAACCACGAGTCAACGATCAAACCCACCGTTTTGACTCGCTGCCAGCAGCACCCGGTTTAGAATCCACCTTTTTAACATAAATATATATTTTTTGACCAGCTTAACATAAATATATAAATCTAATAACATGTTTTCTTCAAAAAAAAATTCTCAACTTTCCCACTTACGGGCCGCCGCTTCTCATAAGTCATATCCAAGGCCAACATGGCTTGCAAATCACCTGAGAGATTTTGGTGGTTTGACTTTTTTATTAGTGCAGCTAATCAAATCAATTACGGCTTTGTGAGAATTGGCTCCCCATGGAGCTCAAGGGCCATTTTCATCTTCCTTAAATCTCACCGCAATCTCCCATCTCCTATCAATCAACCAAACCGTAATTTCTCAACATCTTCGAAATCCTGCGATCACTTGACATCAAACATGGGTGAATCCGAGGGATCAATATGTTTCACCCAAGAGCAAGAAGCTCTCGTTGTCAAATCATGGCAAGTCATGAAGAAGAATTCTGCAGAGCTGGGCCTCAAGTTTTTCCTCAAGTATCAATCTCCTTCTACTGAATTCTCCTGTTTATTTCCACTTCTTCTTTCGCTGCCTTCTTAATCACTCTATATGCTCTCTTTTTTTTTTTTTTTTTTTTGAATTTAGAATATTTGAGATTGCCCCATCGGCTCAGAAACTGTTCTCCTTCTTGAGAGATTCACAAGTCCCTTTGGAGCAGAACCCCAAGCTCAAGCCTCATGCCATGAATGTCTTCGTCATGGTAAGCTTACTCTGTTTTTGACCTCCGACAACTTTACTCTTTTACTATAAGGATGACACTAGTATGATATTTATATATGACCCCATCATATCTTTTTTTTTTTCTTGATATATTTTTAACTTTTTTGAATTTTTTTTATTGCAGACGTGTGAATCTGCAGTTCAGCTGCGGAAAGCTGGTAAAGTCACAGTAAAAGATTCAACTTTGAAAAGATTAGGTGCTGTCCATTTCAAAACCGGGGTGGTGAATGAGCATTATGAGGTATTTGACTTATTAACAATTTACTTATCAGTAAAGTTCACAATAGTTGAAGATGAAGTGTTTCAGCTGATAGCTATTAAATCATTGATAAACATCTCAACATATAAAAATTCACTTCTGTTTACGTCCCTGTTGATATAGAAACAGACCATATTGACCCAAGAATCTACTTGTGTGATTAGTGAGTTGTTTTGTGTAAGATTAATGTATATACAACCTAATTTTCTTTGCTGTTGTTAAGGTTACAAAGTTTGCACTTCTGGAAACCATAAAAGAAGCAGTACCAGAAATGTGGTCACCAGACATGAAGAATGCATGGGGAGTAGCTTATGATCAGCTAGTTGCTGCCATTAAATCCGAAATGAAACCTTAATCTTAGAAACTATCTTTACAAATTGTGTGTGTAGTCTAGTCCTTTCCTCTGGTGTTCATCAATAAGTTTGATAATCAGTGCAGTGTTTCTGCATATATGTCAGTGAACTTTTGGGTGCTTGTCTTGGTAAAGTTCTGATGTATATATAAGCATGTATTATATTTACCGTCATCAATGTTACTTTTGCACCAGGTGGGAAAGGATATAGTAAGCTTTTAATAACAGTTGAAGATAATAAAGATGTTTATTTTTGTTAAGGATGGCTTTTCTTATATCTACGGTTCTTTTGATTATTCTTTCAATTTAATAAAGGATTAAGGCCGTAAATTTAGCAATGAACAATTTTTCTATATACACTAACACAACTATATATTTTTTGAATAAAAGTAGACATAATCAATTTTTAACTTTGGTTAACTTCCGTTTCATTTTATGCTTTGAGTCCTACTTGTCTTCTTACTCCCTATTATTTTATATATTTTTAGAAATATGTGCCTTTTTTAATGGAAAAATATCACTTGAACCCTATGGAAGCAATTTTATTTTAGCCAACTTCCAAAAAATTATGAAATTTCACTACCCCTTTAGTCAAAATGAAATTAAGTTTTATTAGTGAAAAGGCGATAATGCTTTTACTTTAATTTGTTATTATAAAAGCATTTATAAGACAAATAAAAATATTTTCAAGACCATTAAAAGGATTTAAAAGAATCTAGAGAGTTAACAAATTTTGGTCATGCCCATATTTGTCTTGTAAATTTTTTGAACTCATAGGATTCATTTAAATCCCTCTATTTGTCTTGTAAATATCATTATTTGTCTTGTGAATACCCCTATTTGTCTTGTAAATGCTCTTATGAAAAAACTAAAGTAAGGGCATTATTGTCTTTTCATTGACACAAATTTTGATCATTCACATATTTGTCTAGTAATTTTTTTTAACCCCCTGAATTATTTTAAATCCTTTTATTTGTATTGTAAATGTTTTTATTTATCTAACGAATACCCTTATTCATCTTGTAAATGCTCTTCTATAAAAAAAAAATAAATAAAGTAAGGGCTTTATAGTCTTTTCACTAACAAAACTTAATTTCATGTTGACTCAAGGGGAAGTAGTGAAATTTAATAATTTTTCAGGAATTGATTGAAATAAGATTGCTTCCATGAGGTTTAAGTGATATTTTTTCATTAAAAAAGACACATATTTCTAAAAATATTAAAATAAAAGAGAGTGAAAAGACTATTGGGACTCACAATGCAAAAAATAATGGAAGTTAACCAAGATTAACAGCGTTGCAATATATGCTTCCAAAAAAATTGATTATATTTACTTTTGCAACCAGAAATAGTTAATTGTGTTGGGTGTCGATAGAGAAATAATCCATTTCTAAATTTGCGCCCTAACCCTTTTAGTAAAGGATGTTAACTTTCAACCAAGTTAAAACTTTTTATGGATTGACCAAATTAATTTTACAAATTAATTCACGCTTGAGAATTACCCGTTTTCCCAAAAATATCTTAACTCAACTAAACAATCACTGGCATAGGTATTTTAGCACAATTTTAAATAATAATAAAGCAAAAAATTTGATAATCTGGTAAAAGAAAAAGAAATCTCATGTTGATGTTTCGTAATCATCAGGAAGGAAATTAATTGAAAGAGATGCATAATTAGAAGCCATATCAAAACTCTCCAAATAACAAGATGGGTAACTGAGGATCATCTCTTCCAAGTCCACGCACCATTTCTTGAGCACACCCATTAGAAAAGCCATCCTCTGGTTCATTTCTCAACTCCACTTTCCTCAATCTCTTTATCTTCCTCCTCTCAGCTACCCCACACTCTCTTACTATATCCTCATCATATCTATGTACCTGAAAAACCTTCAACTAATTAAGATTCACATCAAAACATATATATAATGTATGACGGCCAAATCAACATATATATATACATACGTACCTCCTCCTGATCAATCTCTTTTGAGTTTTGGCGAGGCATTCATGAGGGCCAGAGTTTCTAAATTTGGCAGCGATCTTTCCAAGAAATTACTTAGAATATCACCCATATCATAATCATAAACCCCCCAACTTGAGATCTGTATCTGGACGTGCCTAATGTTGTCAAATGAAATGGGTGTCTCCCTAATTTTATATAAACCCTGCAAAGCAATTTTTTTTTTTTTAATAAACAAGTTTGTTTAATTTTTTATATACATATATACAGGTTGAAAATCCACAAATATTCCAATGTTGTGTTATTATGATAGGTCCTACCGTTACTAACAATCTAACATATTCCTGAATGCTGAATCCAAAGAAATGAATCATGATGTTCTAAAAAAACGAATGTCATAACCAAAAAATCTCGTACCATATAGTGACAAGTTTTCGTGCTGGAAATTTCAACAGCTCACAAGTTGTAAGGCATAATGCACTCCATCTTCATAGTTTAGTTTATATTACTACCTCCCTTCAATATATATATGCGTGTGTCTTAATTTATAACGCATTTTGCGGAATGCTAAAAGTAATTAATTTTCTTACCAAAACTGCCATTAAGAAAATATTAAAACACTCTTGTTTCCCATGCATTATTGGAACTCTCTCTTGAGATGATTTATGAATAAACTAGGAAGGGAAAAAAAAAATAGGGCATTAACTAACCCAAACAGTTTTGTTGGGTCTACATGAGATCAATTACTTAATTATAATATATGTTGTGTATGATTAGATTATATATATGTTTATACGTAAGACAAATTAGTTTGGAGTAAAAATGATAAATATAAATACTTTAAAATAATGTATTAGTTTCTCTAATTAAACTTTTTATAAAATTCAATTGGGAAGTAATTAAAATGCCTTATGATTATAAATAGAGGAAGTGATATTTATTCATATTTATTTTAAATTCACTTTAATTTATAGCATAGAAGAGAGTGTAAACTATAAATAAAATAGAGATCAAATAAATTTGTGAACCGACCTCAAGGAGCCGCATATCTGTATGCAGTATTCTGCCCTTGCATAAAGCTTTACTTAAGTGTGTGTAGCTATTCAGCTGTGTCGAAGAGAGCCTATACTGTTGAGTGAGAGAGGCGATATTCAAATTTTTGAAGGTTCCTTCACAAAACCTTCTAAGCTAAAGGTTTGTAGAAGAGCGACTCTTTTGTAATGATGTGATTTGTATTTGCCATACAAAAATTCTGCATTTTATAAACTGCGATATATTATTTTTGGATTACTTTAATAAATGGATTGTTAACTGCGGACCTATTATAAATACGTATTTTTGTGTTGGAAAAGAGGATGTTTCATGAGATACTCCATTCAATCTTTAATATAAGACTGACTTGATTTTTCTCTTTCTGAAGACCAATTACTTAATTATAATATATGTTGTGTATGATTAGATTGTATATATGTTTATACGTAAGACAAATTAGTTTGAAGAAAAAATGATAAATATAAATACTTTAAAATAATGTATTTAGTTTCTCTAATTAACCTTTTTATAAAATTCAATTGGGAAGTAATTAAAATGCCTTATGGTGATAAATAGAGGAAGTGATATTTATTCATATTTATTTTAAATTCACTTTAATTTATAGCATAGAAGAGAGTGTAAACTATAAATAAAATAGAGATCAAATAAATTTGTGAACCGACCTCAAAAATTCTGCCCTTGCATAAAGCTTTACTTAAGTGTATGTAGCTAATAATAAGGTTCGATATTCAAATTTTTGAAGGTTCCTTCACAGCGTAACTCAAAACCTTCGGCGAAGGTTTGTCAGAGATCTCTAGCAAGAGCTCATGTTCAAAAACCCCATGATAGCAATAATAAGGTTCACATGTAGCGTAACTCAAGGCTCGTAGGTTCTCTGTGATAACCCTAAAAGTCTTGTAAGAGCAGCAACGGTGAATGACTAAATCCTCCAAGCATGAGCTTCGTATTGTGAGGCCTCGTTGTTTTGTCTTCATGACATCCTCCTTCTTCACGAGGACATTAATGAGGGATAAATGTTTCAAGGATGGGAAACTCTGAGAAACCCACTCGTCAATTGGATCATTTGGTACAATACATCTCATATAAAGGGTCTCAAGAGAAGTAAGTTTCATCATAGGAAGCTTCACTAAGAAGCAACGAAGCATATCTAGTTTCAGAACTTTCAAGGACTCAAGTCGGGGGGACTCTGAAAACGCAAGGTACTTGGTATTCAACAGAGAGTTCATCCACAAGGAAAGCCTCATGCAAATTATGGATCCAATCCGTGTGAAGCTTATGGTGTGTGGATATCTTGCAGAATGATGAGAAAGAAAGTTTGTTTATTTTCAAAGCACGAGGACGATGTTGGAGAAGAGAGTTCATGAAATTGGAGACATGCTTGCATGAGCAGTTGCGAGAAGAATAACGATTAGAACAGGAACCAGGAGGACGATGACGTAAGCAGAGAGAAGGGCTGGTGAGGCAAATGGTCTGGAACCTTCTAGACACGGCTTGAAGTCTTAAGATGAGGTTGTCTTCGAGGAAAGACAAGATGTGGTGAAGCATCTCATCGGTAAATCGCTCAATAAATCTTTACCTTTTGCTTCCATTATGATTGTAGATATGAAAACTCAGTTTGATCTATACATACATAAAGAAAAATATTTATTACAAAAAAGGCGCTAATCAAATAAATTTCATAATTTGGTAGACAACCTAAAGAATTTACCAAATAATCGCAGCAAGTTCATAGTTGATTATCTGTTTTATTATCTAAATTCTCGAAAAACCTAAACTAATGTTTTTTTTTTAAAAAAAAAAGGTAGTATCTGATCTTCCCTAGTTGTGAAAGCAGACGAAGGCATATAACTTCAATCATCTGAAATTTATTTCTTTTACACGTTTAACTTCTCCACCTTAACACTCTCAACCAAGCTTACAAGAAAGGGCATAGGGACCTGATGAATGCCTACAAAGCTGTGCTGCGTCTCTACTCCCAACTACCAAGATCTAAGCCGTTGTTCCACAAATAAGAAATATTAAATTATTAAAAGAAAAATCAGCAAGGTCTCAAAAAAGGAATATAATGTGGGATAGGGCACAGTTAGGGCTGAATGAAAAAACTAATGGCTCAATCTTATCTTCACTTAATCAAATAGTGGTAGTAGAGATTCAGATCCGGAGGCATACGGTTGTGGCGGCTAAAAACATAAAATATAGACGCATACTGTTAGGGTAATTAAAGAATCTATATATATACGAATGTAGATTAGCTTATTCACAGCACAGATACTCAAGAAATAACCATATATACAACATCAAGAGAAAGAATGTATGAGATAAAACCACAATTTATGAAAAAGAACATTACTGTCAAGAAATAAAGGAAGTCACCTTCACAGGGAGAAGAGAGAAGAAATTCCAAGTAGATGACGACCTACGCCTGTGGGATGAGGGGAGGCTCCTCAAAATTCTTTACGGCTTCTTAATCTTTCTATTAGCAGTATTATATTATATATTTGTGTGTATTGATATCTAAATAAAGCCGGACCTTAATTAGGTGTTGCAATCCTAGATGTGGAGTATCTTAATTCTTGAGTGATTTAATATTAAGACATGTCTATATGTCTTGGAATCAAAGTGAAAGATCAATTAAGATATTAATATCTTTTGAAAAAAAAAAAGAATCAAAAAAAATTAAGAATTAATATCTTTTGAAAAAAAAAAGAATCAAAATAAAGATCAATTAAGATATTAATATCTTCTGAAAAAAATAAAAAAATAAAGGGTTTGGCTGAAATTTTTCCATTAAATTGTTTTTCAGTAGCACTCAACACATTAATATGATTTTTGGAGTAAATTGTTCTTAAAGTAATTTTTATTAATAATGAGCACCCTTAAATACTGTTCAAAATATAGGCTCCAAATAACTAATTCAAAAAATTGATACAAAATAATAAAGAGGTAAAACATGTAACTTACTTTTATAAAACATCTACTCATCATTACTTTATAAAACACCTGGTCATCATTCCTTAATTCTCTCTAACTTACTTTTACTTGATTGATTACTATTGAGGAAGAATCAAAATCAGTGGGTTTTTTTTTATTTATTTATTTAAAAAAGCCCCTAAATCGAAGTCATATAAACACCAGAAATCAAAGAGAATGAAAATCCCAGAATCTAACACGTATGGGGGATTAGACGAACCTGAATAGAGAGATGCCGAGTCCGAGAGCGTGCGTGAGAAGAGTCTGAGTCTCCGATCTTATTCTCTAAAGTCTGAGATGAGCGAGAATGATCAATTTGAGAATGAGAATGTAAGCCATGAGGAGGAGAGGCCGCGAAATTTGGGGAGTGATAGTAGGGTTGAGTTTCTCTCTTAATTTTTTCTTATTATTTTTCATCATTTTTAAATCATAATCGTTCAATCAATCACAATATTACTTTACTTTAACCTTTTTTGCTCTTCCAATCAATGGCTGATGAGAGAAAATAAGAAAATGGATGAGAAGATCCTCTTATGTGGGAGTGCTATCTTTTTCATATTTCAAGTTTATTAGGGATTTGGCTTTATCCAAACATAAATTAGTAGGGATTTGGTAAAATATATTTAATATCAGTAAATAGGTGTTTAAAAATAAATAAATTTTTCATATTTCAAGTTTATTAGGGTTTTGGCTTTATCCAAATTTAATAAATTAATAGTGTATAATTAAATAATTAAAATATAGTAAATAACAAAAATTTTATTTAAATATTTTTTAAACAAATAATTGAAATTAAATCCATCAATATTCATAGTTTAAATTCAACAAAGAAATTTTTAAAATTTATATTTAAATAAATTCAAATGGGTTTAAGGATGACCATTTGATTAAAAAATAAGTATATAAACCATGATCAAATAGAGTAAAAAAACAAATCAACATTAATTATAAATTTGTTAATTAAGAACTAAATACTTGTACTTAGAAAACTAGTTATTAATTTCCTATTGTTACTTAGACGACAAATAAGAGTGCAGAGAATTTCCTAATTAGTGGTCTCCCCATATATCTAATCTAATAGTATTTTAGTATCACCTCAAAAGTCTCCCCATATATTGCATATGTGTGTGCATTAATATCTAAATAAAGCCGGACCTTAATTCAGTGTTGCAATCCTTTAAGTGATTTTATATTAAGATATATCTATATATATTTTGAATCAAAGATAAAGGTATTAAGATATTAACATCAAAGATGATACATCTCATTTTGAAATCTAGTATTATAAGAATATATTAGTTTTTATTGTTTTAATATCATAAAATCAAAACAGATAAATTCAAATAATAAGTTAATGATCTTGAGGTAAAAATTATATAAAGGGTTCAGATGTAATTTTACTTAAATTATTTTTTTAATACACAAAATACTTTTATGATTGGGTAATTTCTCAATCATAAAATCTGCCAGTGTTTCGTTTTAAAAGTGGGTCAATCTCCCCCTAATTTAATACTCATATAGTAACTTTCCCACTGATCTCATATTTCAACTGTGTATGTTATTAAGCAGATACACCAATAACGGCAGATGCACTAGTTACCGCGTGTTTGACATCTATATTTTCTTCAGGATCTTTTTTAATTTTTTTGCAAGAAAAAGTATAAAATCATGGTTTAGGGTTGAAAACCCTAATTTTTTCTAGAAGCTATTTTTTTTTACCATTTTAGAAATTATTTTTTAAATCGTTTTTTTTTTCACTTTTTCTTTAAAACTTATTTTCTAGAAGTTAATTCAAATGTACCTAATTTTTTCTAGAAGCTTTTTTTTAAAACCATTTTTTTTTATTTTTTAAAATCTATTTTTTGGAAATCATTTTTTTCACTTTTTCTTTAAAACTTATTTACTAGAAGTTAATTCAAACGTACCTAACCTCCACATATGGGTATAAGTGTAAATATTATTAAAAACAATGCTAAATTAGTCTTTATATGCTTGAGCTTGCAGAGTAGACCGCAAACCTAAGCATAGGCATGTGGTTTTAATGTGTAAGGCTTTAGACTTGTGGGTGTTTGGTGAAAGAAAATGATTTAGAGGAGTGGGGAGGGAAGGGAGATTTTTTTAAAAAAATAGGAAAAGTAGGGTGATAAAATTAGGAAAATGATAAAAAATATTTTTTTGTAAAATTGCAATTTACCAATAAGGTTTGTTATAAAGAATTGATCCACAAGATTTAAACAGACACCACATAAATCTCACACATACACGCATAGTCTAGCATGTACTATAACATGCATAGATCATTGTTTCTTTCCGCATATGAATAACTACATTAAAAGAAGAAGTACAAAAAATTTGTACCACATGAATCCCATCCCACCCATTGTGTAGCGTGTACTAATAACATTTATTAGAGATTTGAACGGTCACCACATGAGTCTCACACATTGTCCAGTACGTACTAATAACATTTACTAAAGATTTGAATGGGCACCACATGAATCTCACACATTATCTAGTGCGTACTAATAACATTAACCAGATCATGTTGTTGTTCAATTGTTGTTCTCCTTACCCCTAAATCTTTAAGGATGGTTAAATTGGGGTTTTCTTTTATATGGATTTCGAAGTTGAGGGTTAATTTTGCTTATTACATGACTTTCATGCAAAGTTTCATAAGGTTGATAACAAAAATTTTGTTTAATCGTTGCGGAAACCCATAACTCCTTACGATCCTCATGAATTATTAACCTTAACTCATTACGCTAATTAGTTATTAATTATTAATCTGTAACTCTTTACGGTACTCATGAGAATCCATAACAATTTATAATATTCATGAGTTTTAGGATTACTCGTTAAAACAACTATTGGAGTTTATGATAATTTGATAAAATGATTGTTGGAGATTAAGATTACTTTAGATCACTCGAAGATTTCAATGTTGTTGATGTCCTCTAACGTTGATCCACACGGCTATCCTCCGATTGCAATGAGAACTCCTTCTCTTGAAACCTTCCGCTCCTTGGATGCTTGCTAGGCGAAGACAAGGTTGCGTTTTGATTTCCTTGGGTTTTTATATATCTTTTCAAGAAGGTGGTGGTTTCTTGGAATTAGGTTAAAGTTAGGATGAACAAGGTTGTAACCTTACCCTTTTATGGATGGTGCATTTTCCTTTCTAAACCTTTGGTAAAGACCGAAATTTAGAGAACATGAGGATGTCGGAAAAACGTCCAACCCTCCTCCTTTTATAGTCTTGGTGTGCCGAAAATTCTTAGTCCTAATAGCCTTAGGAATTTTCAACTTATGCACTAAGAAAGGGGTTTTAGGTAATAAGTCCACTACTTGTCAACCAAGTCACATTAAATTCACATCATGATTGATTAATTGAATTTAATATGATGAATCATATTCATATCTTGATTGTTGGATTGATTGATTGATTGAATTTAAGATGATGGATCACATTTATTTCCTTTTTTCTCAAAAAGGTCCATAAAAAGGGCACACAAAAAATCAGCACTTTATAAGAGTTTAACCCTAATTTAAGTGCTCACAAGAAAGGCTCAATCCAAACTTGAATTGGAAAAACCAAATCATAATGAATTAAATTCATATCTTGATTGATTGAATAATAATTTAAGATGATGGATCGCATTCATCTCTTAAACTAAAATTTAAAATCATTCTTAAATTAATCCTCATTTATTATTTCTCCTATCTTCATCCAATCATTATTGGATCTTTATATATATATATATATATATATATATATATATATTTATAACCTAACATTTTGAATCAAAATTAAAATTAAAATTTTAAACCTAAATTCAAAATTCGAATTCAAAATTCAACTTGGCCTAAGACCCGATTGGGTATTCCAACACATTTAGGCCTTTTTGTGGAGAAACTGATTTCCCACTGGAGACACCATATATGACTCCATTTTCTCCTCATTAGGTTTGGAGTCCCACTCTAACTCAATTATACATTTACTCTTGATAAAACCCAATAACAATTATTGGCCCAAGTTTGCTAATTTTAAACAATCAAGAATAACTTTTGTATGTAACCCATTAGGCCCAATTAGTCACTGACATAAATAAACTTAAACCAATTAAAAACTCATTTAATGGGCCCAATTTATTTAATGACCTCATAAGACACTAGTAATGCTCTGCGGCCCCAGAACTAATTGAGTTAATCAAGTGATCTACCTTTCATGTTTGGATACCGTGCAAGCATCATCCTTCACATCGTCATTCACATTTAGTCGAGAGCAAAGATAAAGTATCATCTCTCTTAAATGACTAAATGTAGCTAATACATAGAACTAGGAATCTTCTTATATTAACTCTATAACGGATTATGACTCTTCATGATCACTTGCTGTGCTCACAGACTCCCGAGATAATTAGAAGCTATCTAAGCTCTATTGGTCTTGTGAATGACTAATCCCTTGTAAGAGACTGTGAGTCTTCTCAGCATGTCCATCTATACTCATGTATTCGAGTTACACCAAAAAGTACATTGTTCTCTCCATTTTCAGGTGAATAGAGTTGTACGGTCAAAGTATAAGCCTATGACATAGTATTCGATGACATCCTTAAGTCCCATACGTTATTGGAACTCTCTCTTGAGATGATTTATGAATAAACTAGGAAAGGAAAAAAATTAGGGCATTAACTAACTGAAACAGTTTTGTTGAGTCTACTACTTCATTCAATCCTTAATGTAAGACTTGCTTTTTTTTTTAGAGCAATTACTATGTTGTGTATGATTAGATTATAATATGTTTATAAATAAGACAAATTGGGTAAAAATAATAAATATAAATAAATTAAAGTAATATATTTTGTAACACCCCTACCGGCCGCACCCTTTCAGGTGGCGGATAGATGGATTCCTTTTTTATAATTACCATATATCATCTAATTACTACTGATTAACATCCAACAAAGTTTATCTTGACAAAGCATTCCGGTTAGATTTCGGACAATACTGATATAATTAAATGTAAGTGACAAAATAAAATCCTAAATAGACAGTCATCCACCGGTGCCTACAAGGCCAAAAGAATATACAGTCATCCAATTCCAAAATAAATAACAAAACATATAACAAAATAGTCTTCCACCGCCACCAACGACTCCATCTACTCCTGCCCAGCAGTCTTACCCTTTTCTCCAGAATCTACCCTCATAGAACTTCCAGAGGCTCTACAAAAATCTAGGATTCATAAATGGATCCCAGAGTAACCACTAATCTCATATGTAATATATAAACAGTGTATGTATGTAACCATAATCAGGAAAACACCAAATAATAGCATTCAGTAACAAACGCGCAGTAACACAAATACAACATACCAAGTATACCGTGTTAACTGCGGAAGGACTACATGTCCTAGAAACAAACGCAGGACTGCTCAACAAAGCAAGTCCCGGATCCACAACGCTAGGAAAGATACAAGAACGACAGCTCGAACCCAGACCACACTGAATGCACACAAACGCATGTCCCTCAGGAGACACGGGTCCACAATCAGGGGCGGAACTTATCAATGACAAGGGAAAAAAAATGTTTAAATTTTTTTAATGGAACTTATCAATGCAAATTGTTTAAAAATTGTTTATGGGGACTCCCTTTGCACTCTACTTCGTTTTTAGTGTAATAATGCAAATTTTTCTCTAAATATCTATTCAACTTGTCAAAATTGCATAGGAACAAGTGTCATTTCTCTCCACTTTTAGTCTTTATCTCTCAATTTCTCCCGTGCTTAATATAATGTAAAATTAAATTTTGGCCCCCAACTTTTTTTTTTTTTTATTTTTTTTATTTACATTTTCCCTCTTTTAATCATGGAAAAATAAACATATAAAAACGCACTACACTTATAAATGAAGTTAATTGACTTGATTTCATGAATTTTTTTTTTTTATTCTTTTCATTTTTAAGATCACTACGAGGATTAAGGTCCACAATTGGAAAAACAAAACATATAAAGCAACACAAGACGAGGATTAAGGTTACTACCTGTAGTAGTCGTTGACCAAAATATAGTAAAAATTTTTCCCTGGGTGTATCAAATCAAAGTGATCCTAAAATAACCAAAATATAATTATAAGTGACTCTTCTAAAATATTTATTTAGTGACTTAAAAATAAGCCTTTCCCAATCATTCAAAAATCTTTAACTCCCTAAAATCATATTCTGAACACGTTGGAAGCAGAAGATACATCAACAAGAAATCATTTCTCACGTCTTAAGGCTGGCTGAAATCATCCTCTAAAATTACTCAGCCCAATCTTTATTTTCGTCAACAATTTCTTCTTATATCATGATAATCCTTCTACCTAGGCTTTAAATCTTGAGTTTATACTTCATTCACCCATTTTATCCATTAATTAGTCTCATATTATGAACAAAAACACAGGGTAGTACCACTGTTAACTTAAAAAAAAACCATGAAACCATAAATATAGCTTACTTGTTCTTGGTATATCTCCCACTAGGAACTTGATCTTTCACTTTCTTCTTCTTCCTTTCAGATTTATCCTTCAACGCATCATATGGAAATTTTCCTCAACAACCTCTACTTTAACGTGAAAGAATGTAGAAGAAGGTGGGATAAGTTTTCAAAATCCTTTCCTTCCTCTTAGATGCTTTCTTGAGCTCTTCTTTGCACCTCTTGTTAGTTCCCTTCTTCTCTTCTACTTCTACTCGTTCAGTGGCCAAGAGTGGAGGAAGCAGATCCCTTAAATAGGCCTCCGAAAAAAAAACTGATTCACTTAATCTCTAGACACCTCTTCATTATTCTAGATTTATCCTTGGATTTCTTTAATATTTCTTATAATTTCTTCTTGGCCGGCGCAATAGGAGAATTTTGGGGAAATATTTCTGATTTCACTTGGCTCCTCTCGTCCGACGTTTTGAGGAAACTTGGGAAGAGAAAAAAAAAATGTTCTTTTGCTCCTATTTCCGCCAGGTACGATGGAAGCATTTGAAAAAATTGTGAGAGTGACGTGACACTTCCTCTCTCCCTTTTTTTAAAAAAAAATTAATATTGAATGGCCACATCTCTCTCTCTTACTACCACATCCGGCACTGGGAGAATATAGGGAGAATATAGGGAATATCTCATTAATTTGTGTTAAAGCTTTCCTTGTCTCATGCGTACCAATGCTTCCCCAATCAATGATATACTTTTCCCTGTCCCTGCCAGCGGTTTTAAGGGATTGAAAAGTAGTCTTAATATTTTTTTTTAAAAAAAAAATTAAATTAAATTCAGCCTCTCATACATCCGGATATTGGAGAAAGATTTTTTTTTTTACTTCCTTAAGCTTTGCTCCACGTGAGCTTTTCATTAATGTTGAATGTCCAATCAATTCTTATTGTACCACTCCCTTTCACGTCCAAATGCCAAAGGAAAAATAGGAACCATTCCTACCTTCATTAACCAATATTGCATTGTTTTATATTCTATTCCTCTTTTCTCTTCCTTGTCTGGCGGTTTTAGGAATTATGGGGCAATATTCATTTTTTTTAAAGAAAAATATTTCCTTTGGCTTTCCTTATGTCAGTCACGTTGAAACTCCATTAATTGAATTTTATCACATCAAACATCCATCAAATCCTTCTTCTTTCTCTCACGTGACGGGTTTTAAAGGAATAAGAAGTATATATATTTTTTCCATTTCCTTTGGCTTTCATCACGTCAGATGCCCAAAAGTATTGAAGAAATAAAGATACATTTTTTTTTATTGCCTCATGCCTCATTCACGTGCTCACTTCTTCTTTCTTCAATTAATACCTTGTTCCATCCATCCTTACTCCTAGCTCCATAGGTTCCCCTAGGCCAAACAACTTTACCCACTCTTCTCTTTGCACTTCCGGTGCCAAAGAAGAAAATATGGGGAAAAGAAATATATTTTGCCTACTTTTCTATTGCTTTCTAGTATAGTTTCATCCCTTCTTAAGTCTTTATATTATACTGTGATATAGTGTTATTTTACCCCTCCTTTTATTGGACGAAAATATGAGAATAATGAGAGAAAAATATATTTTTACCTTCTTGATATTACCATCTCAATTTATTCATAACCAAATTTATTAACCATATTTTTAAATAATTCCACATCATTTTCACAATAATTACTTTATTTTGTCGGAAAAATAATATACCATCGACCACTACTTGGTGAAAAATTCTTGTATTCCCTTAATTAATTTACATGAAGATTGGGGATGTTACATATTTAGCTTCCTTAATTAACTGTTTTTTTTTATTAAAAGTCAATTGGAAAGTAATTAAAAATGCCTTATGAAGATAAATAGAGGAAGTGATATTTATTCATATTTATTTTAAATTCACTTTTATAGCATAGAAGAGAGTGTAAACAATAAATAAAATAGAGATCAAATAAATCTGTGAACCAACCTCAAGTACCCGCATATCTGTATGCAGTATTCTGCCCTTGCATAAAGCTTTACTTAATTGTAGAGATTAAGGAAGCTAATTAAATTAGCTTAGAGTATTTTTATTTTTATTTTTTTCTTCAAACTAAATAGTTTGACTAATAAACTAATAATAATCTAAGAAAACACAACATATGAAATGATTAAGTAACTTATTTAGCTTCCTTAATTCTCAAAAAAAGTCAACTAGCTCTTATAATTAGAACCGGAGGTGATATTAATTTCCTAGCTACTACTTATAGGGCAAGGAGGAGTGCACCATACCTCTATAAACAGGAGGTTCCTAATTTAGTAGGACCTCAAAATTCTTGGGAAAATCCTTTTGAGGGCCCTTTTTGGTGTAAAAATCTCAAAAAATGCCCTCAAACTCTGACAATACCTGAAAAGGTCTAAAGCCTTTTTCGGGTATTTTCGAATCTTGGGGAGTTGTTAACGGGTGATATAGTTGTTAACGGGAGTGCGATATAGTTGTTAATGGGGGCTGATTTAGTTGTTAAAAAATTATTGTTAATGGGGTGATATAGTTGTTAACTAATTAACAACTCCCCCAAGATTTTGAAAATACCTGAAGAGACCCTAAGACTTTTTCAGGTATTGTCAGAGTTTGATGGCATTTTTTGGGATTTTTACACCAAAAAGGGCCAAAAGGATTTTCCCAAAATTCTTTGCATCTTCTTAATCTATCTGTTATTTTACTATATATTTGTGCGTATTAATATCTAAATAAAGCCGGACCATATAGTCATGGGTAGTATTACTGTACCGATCGACCGATTAAGTGTTGCAATCCTACATATGGGGTATCTTAATTTTTGAGTGATTTAATATTAAGATATCTCTATATATATTTTGGAATCAAAGATAAAGGTGAATTAAGATATTAATAATATCTTCAGAGGAAAAAAAAAAGATATTAAAGGATTAAGCTGTAATTTTTCCCTTAAATTATGTTTTAGTAGCACTCGACACATTAAGATGATTTTTTGAGTAAATTGTTCTTAAAGTAAGTCTTATTAATAATAGAAATTTGAAAATCGGAAGCCGGGCCGACAGAGGACCGATCTTACAAGGCTGGGCCTAACAGGGGGGCCGACCCTACAGCGCAGGGTAAAGAAAACATCTCGTTTTTAAAAGCGACCCGATAATCGAAGCAAAATTAAGTCGGCCGGGGCCTTTACAGCGCCCGAAAATTACTATTACAAATTTTAACTATTTTTTTAAAAGAAATATAATTAGTAAATTGCAATCATTAAAGTTCTAATCTATCAAATAGATGTTACTAACATTAATATTTAAACAATATAATCATTCAACAAATAAACGCATTCATTAATTAGTAATAAAAAATAAATAAACACAAAGAATATGTTTTTTCCTATTTTTTCAAAAAATATTAAACAAAATAATTGCTTTATGTATGCCCACAACAAAATGTCTTTCCTTGTCGTAATTTTGTATGTGTCTGCAGATTTCTTCGGTTCATGCATGATTTTCCGACGGGTAAAAATAATTATACTTATTTTACACCAAATATATTTATAATTTATTACTTATATAATATTGTAATACTAAAGTATGCGTTTATTTAATATGAAAACATCCCTTCTTTAAAATTTATAATAACTAATTATGTGTTTTAATACGAATAATAATAAACATAAAAAAGGGTTATAGTTTAAATTAAAAAAATCTAAGTAATTACAAATAAACACATTAATTAAGTGGAAGTCTAAGTAATTAATTTTTTTTATTTTTAAAAAAAGCTACGTTAAACGGGCTAGGCGGCCGCCCGAAGCCTACGGGGTTGGCCCGATTAAGCTCGAGGCCCCTACAAGGCCAATTTCAAATTTCTGGCTTATTTTTTTCGGCCCGAACCCGCAGGCCAGAGCTTAAACGGCGGCACGATGGGCCCGACCCGATTTCCTAGCTCTAATTAATAATGAGCACCCTACAATTCTACCTCCAGTTCAAAATATAGGCTCCAAATAACTAACTTACGCAATTCAAAAAATTGGTTAAAAATAATAAATAGGTAAAACATTATGTGTTTGGTTTTAAAAGCGGGTCAATCTACCCCTAACTTAACACTCCTATAACTCTGTCCTGTGCGTAGGTTATTATGCATAAGTTAGTGAGTGTCATCTATAATGCTAAGATGAACATCTGGGTACAAGTGTAACTGGTTTCTAAATATAAGACTTATTTATGTAATTTAATTAAACTGAGAAAGTTAGTTAAAACAATTAACTTCACATGTTTTTTCTAAAACACCTAGTCATCTTTCCTTAATTCCCTTAATCTCTTTTACTTGATTGATTGATTACTACTAGGGAAGAATCAAAATCATTGGGTTTTCTTTAAATAAAAAAAAAAACCTAAATATAAGCCATAAACACCAGTAATCAAAAGAGAATGAAAATCCCAAAATATAACGCGTATGGAGGATTAGACGAACATGAATATAGAGACATTGATTAAAGTGGCAAGCAAAAGGCCTCGGGTTGGGAGCGTGCGTGAGAAGACTCTGACTCTCCAATCTTATTTTCTAAAGTCTCCGAGCGATAGGTGGGGGCCGGCCGACGTCAAATGAGTGATAATGGGCCTGTTTGGAGTGGCTTATTTTTCAGCGTTGGTCTGTAAAAAATTCAGTGGTTTTTAAGCCAACGACCCAGTGAGAAAAAAAACAAATTTTTTCTGTTTGGATTGCCCATTGCGTTGGCTGAACCTTAAGTCAAAAAAGCTAAAAAAGTCAGTGAAGGAAAAAGCTCCAGAATCCAGCTTTTTCCATAATGCTCTCACCTTTTGACGTGGGCCCTGCCACTTCTACCACCATCAATCCAAATACAAATCATTATCTATAACCTGACTTTTTTCCTACCGAGCTTTTTTTAAAGTCAGATAACTTTTAAGCTACCGTTCCTACCGCTAACCCAAACAGGCCCAATGATCAATGAGAGAATGGAAGGGTGAGCCATGAGGGAGGAGAGGCCACAACTGAATAGCACCAACAAGTGGTCTTAGGCAAGGAGGTCTTCTGTCTCCTTACCTCTACAGTCTACATCCTTTCATCAAATGTGTTGTCTGGTTGAATCTCCAAACCTAAATCAATTGGTCAATGGAATGGAATAAAGGTATGGACTGCAGCCTTAGCAGTTTCCCACCTTTTGTATATATGCTGATGATTCCTTACTCTTTTTTGAATGCTTGGATGATAATTTGACCATAGTTCAGCAAGTTTTAGAAAAATATAAATTTTGATCTAGGCGGGAAATAAACCATCCTTTCAAGTCTTCTATTATTTTTAGCCCCAATGTTTCTCATCATGAAAAGGTTTGGCTTTCTCAAATATTGAGTATCAACTTTTCTGCTACATTGAGGAAATTCTTACGAGCTTGGGTTGACCCAAAGATGAATAAATCTCATCTACAATCAAGTTATTAAATCTATTGAAGCAAAAACAAGTGTTTGGATTCACAATGCAAAAAATAATGGAAGTTAACTATGATTAACGACGGTGTTGTTATATATGTTCCCAAAAAAAATTGATTATGTCTACTTTTACAATAAGAAATAGTTGTGTTGGGTGAAAACAGTTCATTGCTAAATTTGCACATTAATTCTTTATTTAATAAAAGGATGTTAACTTTCAACCAAGTTAAAACTTTTTATGGATTGACCAAGTTAATTTTACAAATTAATTCACATTTGAGAATTACCCGCTCTTCCCGAAAATACCTTAACTCAACTTAACAATCAATGGCATAGGTCTTTTGGCACAATTATAATAAAGCAAAAAATTTGGGGGAAAAAAAAATCTCATCTTATTGTATCCTAATCATCACAAAGGAAATTAATTGAAAGGGGTGCATAATTATAAGCCATGTCAAAACTCTCCAAATAACGAGGTATGGACTCGTGATCACGAGGTAGGTAATTGAGGATCATCTCTTCCAAATCTATGCACCATTCCTTGAGCACATATATTAGAAAAGCCATTCGTTTGTTCATTTCTCTTATTATGAACTCCACTTTCCTCAATCTCTTTATTTCCCTCCTCTCAACTAGCCCACACACTCTTACTATATCCTCGTCAAATTTATGTACCTGAAAAAACTAAAACTAATTAAGATTCACATAAAAAACATGTATATATAATGTGTAACGGCCAAATCAACATATATAAATACATACCTCGTCCTCAAGCTCTATTGATGAGACATTCATGAGGGTCAGAGTTTCAAAATTTGGCAGTGATCTTTCCAAGAAATTACTTACAATATCACCCGTATCATAATCATAAAGCCACCAAGTTGAGATCTGTATTTGGACGTGCCTAATGTTTTCAAATGAAATGGGTGTCTCCCTAATTTTATATAAACCCTGCAAAGCAACAAAAAAAAATTATAAAAAAACAATAAACAAGTTCGTTTAATTTTTCATATACATATATACAGCTGAAACTCCACAAATATTCCAATGTTGTGTTATTATGATTGGTCCTACCGTTACGAACATATTCCTGAATACAAAAAAATGAATCATGATGTCCTAAAAAAATGAATGTAATAATAATAAAAATCTCCTACCATACAGTGACAAGCTTCCGTGCTGGAAATTTCAACAGCTCACAAGTTGTAAGGCCTAATGCACTCCATCCTCAAAATTTAGTTTATATTACTACCTCCCTTCACTATTGCGAGGTAATATATATGTGTGTTTCTTTATTTATAACGCATTTTTCGCAATGCTAAAAGTAATTAATTTTCTTACCAAAACTGCCATTTAGAAAATATTAAAACACTCTTGTTTCCCGGACATTAACTAGCTCAAACAGTTTTTTTTGGATCTACATGAGGTACTTCATTCAATCCTTAATATAAGACGGACTTGATTTTTTTTAAGAGCAATTACTTAATTATGGTATATGTTTTGTATAATTAAATTATATATATATATATATATATATATATATATATTTATAAGTAAAACAAATTAATTTAGAAAAAATGATAAATATAAATACTTTAAAGTAATGTATTTAGCTTTCTTAATTAACCCTTTTAAAAAAAGTCAAATGGGAAGTAATTAAAAATACCTTATGATGACAAATAGAGGAAGTGATATTTATTCATATTTATTTTAAATTCACTTTTATAGAATAGAAGTGGGTGTACACTATAAATAAAATAGATATCAAATAAATTTGTGAACCGACCTCAAGTAGCCGCATATCCGTATGCGTATTGTCGCCCCGCATAAAGCTTTACTGAAGTGTATGTAGCTATTCAACTGTGTCGAAGAGAGCCTATACTTTTGAGTAAGAGAGGCGATATTCAAATTTTTGAAGGTTCGTTCCCAACAAAGCTGTCCCGGAAAACCTTCTAAGCTGAAGGTTTGTAGAAGAGGCGCAGAGATCTCTAGCAAGAGCTCATCTCCAAAAACCCCATGATAGCAATCATAAGGTTCACATGTAGCGTAACTCAAGGCTCGTAGGTTCTCTGTGATAACCCTAAAAGTCTTGTAACAGCAGCAACCATGAATGACTAAATCCTTCAAGAATGGGCTTCGTATTGTGAGGCCTCGTTGTTTTGTCTTCTTGACATCCTTCTTCTCCACGAAGACATTAATGAGGGATAAATGTTTCAAGGATGGGAAACTCCGAGAAACCCACTCGTCAATTCGATCATTTGCTACAATACCTTTCATATAAAGGGTCTCAAGAGAAGTAAGTTTCATCACAGGAAGCTTCACTGAGAAGCAACGAAAGAAGTTTCACTGAGAAGTTTCAAGGACCCAAGTCTGGGGAGGATTTTGAAAACGAAAGGTAGTTGGTATTCAACAGAGAGTTCATCCACAAGGAAAGCCTCATGCAAATTAAGGATCCAATGCGTGTGAAGCTTACGGTGTCTGGATCTCTTGCAGAATGATGAGAAAGAAAGTTTGTTTATTTTCAAAGCACGAGGGCGATGTTGGAGAAGAGAGTTCATGAAATTGGAGACATGCCTGCATGAGCAGTTGCGAGAAGAATAACGACGAGAAAAGGAACCATAAGGACGATGACGTAAGCAGAGAGAAGGGCTGGTTCGGCAAATGGTCTGGAACCTTCTAGACACGGCTTGAAGTCTTACGATGGGGTTGTCTCCGAGGAAAGACAAGATGTGGTGAAGCATCTCATCTAGTAAATCGCTCAATAAATCTTTGTCTTTTGCCTCCATTGCGATTGTAGATATGAATAATGAGTTTGATCTCTACATACATGAAAAAAAATATTTATTACATAAAAGGCGCTAATCAAATAAATTTCATAATTTGGTTGACAACCTAAAGAATTTGCCAACTAATCATAGTAAGTTCATAGTTGATTATCTGTTTTATTATATAAATTCTCGAAAAGCCTAAACTAATGTTTTGTTTTTAAAAAAGAAAAAGAAAAAGAAAAGTAGTATCTTCCCTAGTTGTGAAGGCAGAGGAAGACATAACCTCTATCATCTGAAATTTATTTCTTTTACACGTTTAACTTCTCGTTAACACTCTCAACCAAGCTTAGAAGGAAGGGCATAGGGACCTGATGAATGCCTACAAAGCTGTGCTGCGTCTCTACTACCAACTACCAAGATGTTCCACAAATAAGAAAGATTAAATTATTAAAAGAAAAATAGCAAGGTCTCAAAAAAGGAATATAATGTATAGGGCACAGTTAGGGCTGAATGAAAAAAGTAACGGCTCAAATCTTATCTTCACTTAATCAAATAGTGGTAGTAGAGATTCAGATCCGGGCGCATACAGTTGTAGTTGTGGCGGCTACAAACATAAAAATAAGTGTATATAGATGCATACTGTTAGGGTTATTAAAGAATGATTAGCTTGTTTACAGCACAGACGCTCAAGAAATACCCAAATATCTATTTAAACAACATCAAGACAATAAAACCACAATATCATGAAAAAGAACATTACTGCGAGAAGAAGAAGCAGAAGGAAGAAGAGAGTCGTCTTCACAAGGAGCGGAAGTTCCAAATAGACGTCCCACGTCTGTAGGATAAGGGGAGACAAAAGAGAATGAAAATCCTAAAATATAACGCGTATGGAGGATTAGACGAACCTGAATATATAGAGAGATTGATTAAAGTGGCAAGCAAAAGGCCGCGGGCTGGGAGCGTGCGTGAGAAGAGTCTGACTCTCCAATCTTTTTTTCTAAAGTCTCAGAGCGATAGGTGAGGGCCGGCCGACGTCAAATGAGCGATAATGATCAATGAGAGAATGGAAGGGTCAAGGGTGAGCCATGAGGAAGGAGAGGCGGCGAAATTTGGGGAGTGGGATGTGGGAGTGCTATCTTCTTCATATTTGAAGTTAATTTGGGATTTGGCTTTATCCCAAAAAAAAAATACGGATTTGGTAAAATATATTTAATATACACACACAGTAAATAGGCGTTTAAAAATAAATTAATGGGTATGACCATTTGATTAAAAAATAAGAAACCATATCAAATAGAGTAAAAAAAATAAATCAGCATTAATTATAAATTTGTTAATTAAAAAATAAATAATTGTACTTAGGAAACTAATTATTAATTTTTTATTATTACTCATAGGGCAAGCAGGAGTGTATAGGCCTTCCCAATGAGTGGTCTCCCTATACCTATGTTCTAATAAAGTAGCGCCTCAAAATTCTTTTAATCTTGGGTAAAGGGAGCAATTTTAATCATTTAAGGAGCGTCCGGTCCAAGACCACGACCTTTCAACTGGAGAAAATAAATACATAATAACGTTATGTTTTGGGAGCCGGCAAGACCATGGCGGATTAGTTGGCCGATTAGTTGACCGTCAACTTGGATGGACGCGACGTAGTGGCGATTTGGGGACGATGACGTGGAATCGACGTGAAATAAAAAAAAAGAAAAAGTAGGAAAAATTAAAAAAATTAGAAAAAAATTATAATAATTATTAAAAAAATCGAAAAAATTCAAAAAATTAGAAAAATAATTAGAAAAAAATAATTATAATAATTATTAAAAAAATTACAAATAATTCAAATAATTAGAGAAAAAATTTTAAAAAAAATCAAAAAATTAGGAAATAATTAAAATAATTACGAAAAAATAGAAAAAATTCAAATAATTAGTAAAAAAATTCAAATAATTAAGGAAAAATTAAAATAATTAGAAAAAAAAATTAAAATACCTCTGTGGGTCCCCTTTTTGTCGGCGGGCTGATCATTGGTTGGTTGCCCATTGCCATTGGTATTTTATTTTTGGCCATCGACCACCCAGCCAAACCATTTAATTGGCATGTGGCGGGATAACCAACTAGTGGAGGGGAGTGTATATACGGACCCGGTAGTTGTTGAAGATGTCTTAGGTAAGTTTGTTGCTCATTGAAAAAAATATTAATTAATTAATTAAGATAATCTTCTTGTCAATTCTCCCCACAAAAATAAATCTAATCTCGATATGTAAAGTCGACTAAGAACTAGTGGGGCCCACTTTGGCGGGGGTATTTTATTTTTTCCTTAATTATTTGAATTTTTTACTAATTATTTGAATTTTTTCTATTTTTTTGTAATTATTTTAATTATTTCCTAATTTTTTGATTTTTTTTTAAATTTTTTCTCTAATTATTTGAATTATTTTTAATTTTTTTAATAATTATTATAATTATTTTTTTTTTTTTTCTAATTATTTTTCTAATTTTTTGAATTTTTTCGATTTTTTTAATAATTATTATAATTTTTTTTCTAATTTTTTTAATTTTTTTCAAATTTTTTTAATTTTTTTTTCGAATTTTTCCTAATTTTTTGTTTTTTTATTCCACGTCATCGTCCACCTCAGTCAAATTAAATCGCATGCGTCAATTGCGTTCCATCCAATGTTCTAATAAAGTAGCGCCTCAAAACATAATTATTTTTTCCATTGAAAGGTTAATCTTCTTAATCTATCTTTAATCTTCTTAATCTATCTATTATTATATTATATATTTGTGTGTATTAATATGTAAATAAAGCCGGAACTTAATTAAGTGTTGCAATCCTAGATATGGAGTATCTTATTAAGTGATTTTATATTAAGATATGTCTATATATATTTTGGAATCAAAGATAAAGGTCAATTCAGATATTAACATCAAAGATCACGCAATAAATCTAATTTTGAAATCTAGTATTATAAGAATATATTAGTTTTTATTGTTTAAATAAATATCATAAAATCAAAACAGATAAATTCAAATAATAAGTTAATTATCTTGAGGTAAAAATTATAAAGGGTTCAGATGTAATTTTGCCCTTAAATTATTTTTTAGTACCACTCAACACATTAACATACTTTTCTGATTTATTTTATCATTACAATACAATAAAAAGATTTTCAAACCGCCACATTTAGACCGATTATAGAGGATCAGATCTAAAAAGTATTATCGGTAGCATTTTTGTAAATATAAAAAAATTTTAGACCGGTTTTTTAAACAACCCGTCCAACAAATTTTAGACATGATTTTAGTTATACACGGTCTAAAAGTTGTAGAATAAAAAGATTATATATTTATTATTCTTAAAACCAATTTTTAGCAAAAATAGGTTTAAAAGATGAAACTTTTTAGAACTTTTACTTATATCCTATCTAAAAGTTATAGAATAAAAATTATATATTTATTACAGTTTTACAAAATAGCCGGTCTAAAATATTAACTTTTAATATCCTATTTTTATCATCTAAAAGATTTTCATTTGAACCCTCTTTGTCACGCTAAAAATTAAATTGAATTTCCCGACATTTTTTTCATCCCCAACTTCCCCTTTTCTCACCCCCTCAAACAACCTTGCAATTCTCTTCTTCAACAATGGCGGATGGTGTAATCCCCCTCGCTCTCATTTCGATCTCGCCATGCTTTTCCTTCTCAAAAAAACCCCATCAGTCAGCATAGCCACCGGACAAAGGACAACCAGCATCAACAAAGAGTACTGAATCTGGACCAGATTTAGCATCAAACCAGAAATTACAAATTAGATCTAGAAATTAAACCATCCCATTTATGCATCTAAAAATTCAAAAAACTTTCGCCATGATGAAGGGAAGTCTGACGAAGGGAAGGAAGATAGCGACGACAACAGAGATGATAGATGATGGTGTTGCCAGAGACGGGAGGAGGGCGCCGGAAGCCAGAGGAGGAGAAGGTGGTTTGTCGCAAGAAGTCTGCAATGGAGATGCAGATCTAAACAATGCTCTATCATGGTCTAAATGAAGAGATTGAAGTTTCATATCGAAGTAGTGATGATCAACACTGAGGAAGGGTGTCATGCTTGGTGAAATCGAAATCGAAATTGAAGAACCTGGAAGCCGTGAAATCGAAATCCAGAGAGGATGAAAACGAAGATGAGACAGTTTTAAAACCGGTTTTTAAAACAACATTTGTCTTAAAAAGTCTTACTTTTAAGGCCTCATATTTAAAAAATCCATCTTAAAAATCTTACTTTTATAACAGATTTTTCAACTGGTCTAAAAAATAAAAGACTTATAAGACCAGTTGTATCAAAACCAGATCAAGAACCGGTCTTAAAAGTGCTCTTTACCCAGCCTAAAAACTGATTTTTACACCAATGTTAAAATAATTTCTCAATAGTAATGAACACTATAAAATATTTTTTGATACAATCTTACTCTCAGTATTTCGTTTTAAAAGTGGGTCAATCTCCCCCTAATCTAGTATAACTTTCCCACTGATCTCATATTTCAACCGTGTGTATGTTATTAAGCAGATATACTAGTTACTGCGTGTTTAACATCTATAATGTTAAATGTGTGCTTGTGACTGGTTTTGCCTCTAAAATCATGATTTTCAGAAAAACAACCCAAGCACTCTCGTTCTTTTCATAATCAATTTTTCCGCCAAAATTATGGATTTGTTGTAAGCCAGCTAAACACTGTGTTTTTCTTTTGAATATATTTTTTTTGCCAGAAAATCATGGTTTAAGGTGGAAAACCATGGTTTTCCCCAAAGCTTTCTATCTTTTCTAAATATATTTTTTAAATCATTTTTTTCACTTTTTTTTTCCCCAAAATTATTTTCTAAACCGAATCCAAACATTGCAAGATCAAAAATCTTGGGACGAGGATTAGTGCCATCGTCCGGAATAAAATCAAAGCTAACTAGGGGCCAAACCCATGAGAAAATGAAGATTTCGTGATTATTAATATAAAGTTTTAAAGAAAATAAGAAAAACTGATTTTTTTTTTCTAAAAAAAAAAAAAGATGAAGCAGTATTAATTTTGACTGGTATTTACTCATGACACTTAAACCCGCCACCTCATCATCCTACTTAAACAATCCTAGCCAACTCACTCATCTTCCCCGTCACCCTTACGTCCCTTTTCTCTTCCATTTCCGATGTGAATGTGAAGGGAAATTACTTTCAGATGTCGTCATTTTCAGATGTTACCCCATGACTCCGATTGAAGAATGATCAAACCAGCGTGAGGGGTCGAAATGTAATCATGATTTGAATCTGGAGATTTGAAGAGAAGAGGGCAGCATAAACGAACTGAATCGCTGGAAGAAGAATAGGGGAAGAAATTCCGACGATGAGGGTCGCGGGGTAGTAAGCGATTTCTCTTGATCGATCTAGACTCAGATCTAGACCCTCCTACCACTATCCCAATCCCTTCGACTCAATCTCTCCTCAGACTCAAATCTCCTCCACCGGCTTCATCTCAATGACGGACCCAAATTATGGAAGAGGTGAATGAATGACCTTTTTGTGAAGTTGGTTTGTATGTTGCTTCTTCTTGCAAGCCTTTTTATTTTGGTTGAGATCTAAGATTTTTTGAATGCCTATAATTACCCATCGACCCAAATTTTTCCCCTGGCTCAGAATTGCCTATTTTGTTTATTAAAAGCTCTAATCCCTCAAATACCGCATGTATATCAGAATGTCTTTTGCTTTCTTTCATTTGTATATAGATGGTGCAATTGGAGAATACACACACACATATATATAAGGACATGGGAGACAAATATGTGTCTCATGAGTTTTGTTAAAGATTTTTTGGGTTTTGTTCATAGGTTTTTTTGACCAAAATAATGTTTTTTTTTTAAAAAAAAATAAATTACCGGACTAAAGCATGATGGAAAGTATGTACCGGAGTAGCGTTGTTTTCCTCAGTGCCGGCAGAGGTTGCGACGGCACAATAAGTGCCGGCAGAGTTTCTGCCGGAACATGAGCAAAGTGCTGGCAGAAACTCTGCCGGTTGAATTGTCATTTGAAAAGTCAGTTAAAACAGAAAATAATTGAAAAGTGCATGAATCATATTGAGTACTACTATACATATTAATTGAATCTGAATAGCACCAACAAGTGGTCTTAGGCAAGGAGATCTTCTGTCTCCTTACCTCTACATCCTTTCATCAAACGTGCTGTCTGGTTGAATCTCCAAACCTAAATCAATTGGTCAATGGAATGGAATAAAAGTATGGACTGCAGCCTTAGCAGTTTCCCACCTTTTGTGTATATGCTGATGATTCTTACTCTTTTTTGAATGCTTGGATGATAATTTGACCATAGTTCAGCAAGTTTTAGAAAAATATAAATTTTGATCTAGGCGGGAAATAAACCATTTCAAGTCTTCTATTATTTTTAGCCCCAGTGTTTCTCATCATGAAAAGGTTTGGCTTTCTCAAATATTGATCATCATCAACTTTTCTGCTACATTGAAGAAATTCTTAGGAGCTTGGGTTGACCTAGAGATGAATAAGTCTCATCTACAATCAAGTTATTGAATCTATTGAAGCAAGAAAAAGTGTTTGCATTCACAATGCAAAAAGTAATGGAAGTTAACTAGGATTAACGGCGTTGCTATATATGTTCCAAAAAAAATGATATGTCTACTTTTACAATAAGAAATAGTTAGTTGTATTTGGTGCCTATAGGAAAATAGCTCGTTGCTAAATTTGCACATTAACCCTTTATTTAATAAAAGGATGTTAACTTTCAACCAAGTTAAAACTTTTTATGGATTGACCAAGTTAATTTTACAAATTAATTCGCGTTTGAGAATTACCCGTCTTCCCGAAAATACCTTAACTAAACAATCAATGGCATAGGTCTTTTGGCACAATTATAATAAAGCAAACAAATTTGCACCAAAAAAAAAAAAAAAACTCATTTTGTGGTATCCTAATCATCAAGGAAGGAAATTAATTGAAAGGGGTGCATAATTATAAGCCATGTCAAAACTCTCCAAATAACGAGGTATGGACTCGTGATCACGAGGTAGGTAATTGAGGATCATCTCTTCCAAATCTACGCACCATTCCTTTAATACACCTATTAGAAAAGCCATCCGCACGTTCATTTTTCTTATTATGAACTCCACTTTCCTCAATCTCTTTATTTCCCTCCTCTCAGCTACCCCACACTCTCTTACTATATCCTCGTCAAATTTATGTACCTGAAAAAACTAAAACTAATTAAGATTCACATAAAAAACATGTATATATAATGTGTAACGGCCAAATCAACATATATAAATACATACCTCGTCCTCCATCTCTATTGACGAGACATTCATGAGGGTCAGAGTTTCAAATTTTGGCAGTGATCTTTCCAAGAAATTACTTAGAATATCACACATATCATAATCATAAACCCACCAACTTGAGATCTGTATTTGGACGTGCCTAATGTTTTCAAATGAAATGGGTGTCTCCCTAATTTTATATAAACCCTGCAAAGCAAAAAAATTAAAAAATAAAAAGAACCATAAACAAGTTTGTTTAATTTTTCATATACATATATACAGTCGAAACTCCACAAATATTCCAATGTTGTGTTATTATGATAGGTCCTACCGTTACTTACATATTCCAGAATCCAAAAAAATGAATCATGATGTCCTAAGAAAATGAATGTAATAATCAAAAAAATCTCCTACCATAGAGTGACAAGTTTTCGTGCTGGAAATTTCAACAGCTCACAAGTTATAAGGCACAATGCACTCCATCTTCATAGTTTAGTTTATATTACTACCTCCCTTCACTATTACAAGGGAATATATATGTGTGTGTCTTAATTTATAACGCATTTTGCGTGATGCTAAAAGTAATTAATTTTCTTACCAAAACTGCCATTAAGAAAATATTAAAACACTCTTGTTTCCCATGCATTATTGGAACTCTCTCTTGAGATGATTTATGAATAAACTAGGAAACAAAAAAAAAAAAAATAGGGCATTAACAAGCCGAAACAATTTTTTTGGGTCTACATGAGGTACTTCATTCAATCCTTAATATAAGACCGACTTGATTTTTTTAAGAGCAATTACTTAATTATGGTATATGTTTTGTATAATTAGATTATATATATAATTATAAGTAAAACAAATTAGTTTGGAAAAAATGATAAATATAAATACTTTAAAGTAATGTATTTAGCTTTTTTAATTAACCTTTTAAAAAAAAATCAATTGGGAAGTAATTAAAAATACCTTATGATGACAAATAGAGGAAGTGATATTTATTCATATTTATTTTAAATTCACTTTTATAGCATAGAAGTGGGTGTACACTATAAATAAAATAGATATCAAATAAATTTGTGAACCGACCTCAAGTACCCGCATATCTGTATGCAGTATTGTGCCCTTGCATAAAGCTTTACTTAAGTGTATGTAGCTATTCAGCTGTGTCGAAGAGAGCCTATACTTTTGAGTGAGAGAGGCGATATTCAAATTTTTGAAGGTTCCTTCACAACGAAGCTGTCCCGGAAAACCTTCTAAGCTGAAGGTTTGTAGAAGAGGCGCAGAGATCTCTAGCGAGAGCTCATCTTCATCAACCCGATGATAGCAACGATAAGGTTCACATGTAGCGTAACTCAAGGCTCGTAGGTTCTCTGTGATAACCCTAAAAGTCTTGTAACAGCAGCAACGGTGAATGACTAAATCCTCCAAGCATGAGCTTCGTATTGTGAGGCCTTGTTGTTTTGTCTTCATGACATCCTTCTTCTTCACGAAGACATTAATGAGGGATAAATGTTTCAAGGATGGGAAACTCTGAGAAACCCACTCGTCAATTGGATCATTTGGTACAATACGTCTCATATAAAGGGTCTCAAGAGAAGTAAGTTTCATCACAGGAAGCTTCACTGAGAAGCAACGAAGCATATCTAGTTTCAGAACTTTCAAGGACCCAAGTTTGGGGAGGATTTTGAAAACGAAAGGTAGCTGGTATTCAACAGAGAGTTCATCCACCAGGAAAGCCTCATGCAAATTAAGGATCCAATGCGTGTGAAGCTTACGGTGTCTGGATCTCTTGCAGAATGATGAGAAAGATAGTTTGTTTATTTTCAAAGCACGAGGACGATGTTGGAGAAGAGAGTTCATGAAATTGGAGACATGCCTGCATGAGCAGTTGCGAGAAGAATAACGACCAGAAAAGGAACCAGGAGGACGATGACGTAAGCAGATAGAAGGGCTAGTGAGGCAAATGGTCTGGAACCTTCTAGACACGGCTTGAAGTCTTACGATGGGGTTGTCTTCGAGGAAAGACAAGATGTGGTGAAGCATCTCATCTGGTAAATCGCTCAATAAATCTTTGCCTTTTGCTTCCATTGTGATTGTAGATATGAAAACTCAATTTGATCTATACATACATACATGAAGAAAAATAATAAGTACATAAAAGGCGCTAATCAAATAAATTTCATAATTTGGTAGACAAACTAAAGAATTTACCAAATATATAATCACAGTAGGTTCATAGATGATTATTTGTTTTATTATCTAAATTCTCTAAAAAGCCTAAACTAATGTTTTTTTTTTTAAAAAAAAAATTGTATCTTCCCTAGGGACGAAGGCATAACTTCAATCATTTGAAATTTATTTCTTTTACACGTTTCACTTCTCCTCTTTAACACTCTCAAGTCTCAACCAAGCTTACTAGAAAGGGCATAGGGACCTGATGAATGCCTAAAAAGCTGTGCTGCGTCCCTACTCCTAACTACCAAGATCTAAGCCGTTGGTTCCACAAATAAGAAATATTAAGTTATTAAAATAAAAATCACAAGGTCTCAAAAAAGGAATGTATGGACCGGGATAGGGCATAGTTAGGGCTGAATGGAAAAACTAACGGCTCAAATTTTAGGTTCACTTAATCAAATAGTGGTAGTAGGGATTCAGATCCGGAGCATACGGTTGTGGCGGCTAAAAACATAAAATATACTACCTCCGGTCTTTAATAACACTTTTATAGTGTAAATTGCACTAAAAAATAGTGATATAATTAGAACCGGAGAGAGTATATATTATAGACGAATACTGTTAGGGTTATTAAAGAATCTATATACGAATGTAGATTAGCTTATTGATAGCACAGATACTCAAGAAATAACCATATATACAACATCAAGAGAAAGAATATACTCGTATGAGATAAAACCATAATATTATGGAAAGGAACATTACTGTGAGAAGAAGATGCAAAAGGAAGTCATCTTCACAGGGAGAAGAGATCAGAGAAGAAATTCCAATTATTAGACCACGACCCACGCCTGTGGGATGAGCCGATGCTCCTCAAAATTCTTTGCGTCTTCCTAATCTTTCAGTAGAGTATCTTAATTCTTGAGTGATTTAATATTAAGATAGGTCTATATATGATCTTGGAATCAAAGATAAAGGTCAATTAAGATATTAATATACTTACTTTTGTAAAACACCTATTCATCATTCCTTAATTTTCCCTAACTTACTTTTATAAAACACCTCGTAATCATTCCTTAATTCTCCTTAACTTACTTTTACTTGATTGATTGATTAGTATTGGGGAAGAATCAAAATCATTGGTTTTTTTTTTTAAAAAAAAAAGCCCCTAAAATCTAAGTCATTAGCATCAGAAATCAAAGAGAATGAAAATCCCAAAATCTAACGCTTATGGGATTAGACGAACCTGAAAATAGAGAGAAGCCGAGGGTTGCGTGAGAAGAGTCTGAGTCTCCGATCTTATTTTCTAAAGTTTGAGAGCGACAGGTGACGTGAGATTAGCGAGAATGATCAATGTGAGAATGGAAGTGTGAGCCATGGGGAAGGAGAGGCGCGAAATATATTAGGGATTTGGTAAAATATATTTAATAGGTGTTTAAAAATTAATTAATTAATGGGTATGACCATTTGATTTAAAAATAAGAAACCATACCAAATAGGGTAAAAAAACGAATCAATATTAATTATAATTTTTTTTAATTAAGAACTAAATACTTGCACTTAAGAAACTAATTGTTAATTTCCTATTGTTACTTAGAAGACAAGCAGGAGTGTATAGAACTTCCTAATTAGTGGTCTCCCAATATATCTAATCAAATATAGTAGCACCTCAAAAGTGTTTGCTTCTTCTTAATCTTTGTATTATTATATTATATATTTGTGTGTATTAATATCTAAATAAAGCCGGACCTTAATTAAGTGTTGAAATCCTAGATATGGAGTATCTTAAGTGATTTTATATTAAGATATGCCTATATATTTTGGAATCAAAGATCACGCGATAAATCTAATTTTGAAATCTAGTATTATAAGAATATACTAATAAATATCATAAAATCAAAACAGATAAATTCAAATAATAAGTTAATTATCTTGAGGTAACAATTATAAAGGGTTAGATGTAATTTTGCCCTTAAATTATTTTTTTAGTACCACTCAACACAATACTTTTCTGATTGATTAGGTGTTTAAAGTAATTTCTCAATAATGATGAGCACTTTAAAACATTTTTTTGATACCATCTTAGTGCCAGTGTGTCAATCTCCTCCTAATTTAATACTCATATGACTTTCCCTCTCATATTTCAACCGCAAATATACCTATACCTCAACATATGGGTATAAGTGTAAATATTATTAAAAACAATGCTAAATTAATATTTATGTGCTTGAGCTTGCAGAGTAGACCGCAAACCTAAACATAGGCATGTGGTTTGTAATGTGTAAGGCCTAAACTTGTGGGTGTTTGGTGAAAGAGGTTTGGAGGAGGGTGGAGGGAAGGGAGATTTTTTAAAAAATAGAAAAAATAGGGTGATAAAATTTGGAAAATATTGAACTCGCTTCTAATACCGATATATACCAAACATTATGAACAAAGCACTAACTATTATACTAAATCTTGGATTAAGAAATTTTGTCACACATTTAGTATTAATTTAAGTTTTTAGCATGATGATTAGTAATTCATTCTAAAGTTTGGTATCAGAACCAACACAATTTTGGTATCAAACATGGCTACATTGGGCTTCTATGACATTGTGGATGATGAACTGTCTATTTGAAATAATAAATTATTAAAATAAAAATAACAAGGTCTCAAATTTTACTATTAATTTATGTTTTTAAGTTTTTGGGACGATAGGTAGTGATTCATTTTAAGTTTAGTATCAAAACCAACATAATTTTAGTATCAAACATGGCTACATTGGTCTTCTATGACATGTGGGAGGATGAACGGTCTATTTGAAATAATAAATTATTAAAGAAAAATAACAAGTTCTCAAAAAAGAAATGTATGGGCAGGGATAGGGCACAGTTAGGGCTGAATGAAAAAACTAAGGGAAAATCCTTTTGAGGGCTATTTTTGGTGTAAAAATCCTAAAAAAAATCGACAATCCTGCAGAAAAAAAAATGGTATTTTTAAATCTTACGCGAGTTAATTTCATTAACAACAATTTTTTAACAACTAAATCAAATTCATCATTAACAACTATATCGATGCGTTAACAACTATATCCAAGTAGCTTAACTCCTCGCAAGATTTCGAAAATGCAAAGAAAGGCTTTTAGGCGCTTTCGGTATTGTCAAATTTTGAGAGCGCATTTTTTGAATTTTTACACCAAAAAGGCCTCAAAAGGATTTTCTCAAAAACTAATGGCTCAAATCTTATCTTCACTTAATCAAAGGGAAAATCCCACAAAAAGATTTTGGAAAATATAAAATACCCATTTTCAATAATGATCTAGAATGGGATTTTGTAATTAGAGGGGAAAAAACAAAATTCAAGGAAAAAGACAGAAATGCCCCTAGATATTGTAAAAAAAGTTAGCGACCTTGATTATTAGAAGAAAGAGTTCACATCCACCTCGCTACCCATGCCGTGTTAGGGCATTATTTGTGCGTTTTTTTTTTTTTTTTTTGAGCAAACATGGTTAAACTTTCCAATTCGAAAAGAGGTAATCCCATTATAAATATTTTCTTTTCTTTTCTTTTATGAAAATAATTTCATTTCACATGGCCAAGATTTACAGAAATATACCCTTCCCCACACTTGTCCTACAAGAGCTGACAACTTCCAAGAGCCCTATATTTAACATTCACATCCTCACATTGACTAGTTCTAAACATGGGACTAAATTATCCCCGTTTGCTTTAAACACTTGATGATCTAGGACGTACACTCTCTAAGGCTTAAGCGACCTGCAATGCTTCTTCACGCTTCAAGTCAAACACCTTGATGAGCACGTCTTCAACCACCTGTTTCAAAACCAATTACTATATAAGCACAATTTTATAAACTTTTCCACCCGTACGAAAAGAACAAGAATGCAAGTTTTGACTGCCCCATTTGGTTTCTCCGTACAAAATCTATTATAATTGCGTGACCTTTACTTAACAGTACTGATTCTTTTAATTTCACATTATAAGAGTAGGAAAATGAGTCGTTCTCATTCAAAAATTACTTCTTTATTCCCCTCTCTATTTTTTATTTTATTGTCTACCAAACGGACAGCTTTATCATTTCATAGGCAATAGAAATTACCTTGTCAGGTGTGGATGCACCAGAAGTTATGCCGATAGTTATCGGACCCTCTGGTAGAAAGTTTTCTTTCTCCACCAGCTCACCGTGCTGATAAACCCAAAAAGGATACCGATTAATAGAGAACAGAGCTAATAATAGTTGACTAGGTATATACCACTATGTTCAAGCTCACCTTCAATTTGTATGCTATTCTGTTTCCTGGACCAATTCTTTGCTCACTGTCAATCCAGTAAGAAGGAATCCCACGGTCCTCCGCTATCTCTTGCAGGTGTGATGTATTGCTTGAGTTCCACCCACCAACTACAAGCACAAGATCCAAATCTCTCTCCACCATCTTGTACATAGCATCTTGTCTCTCCTGAAAATGGATAAAAGATTTAGTTTTATCTGGTGATTAGACTAGACACACAAGGTATTTTATAAGAGAAGGGAAAAGATGGAGACAAAGCAAAACCAGGGAAGCTTAAGATTCTACAGAAATTAAATAAGAAAAATCATCCAAAAAACCCACCCCCAGTATTAGAGGGGAGAAAAGAACTTACCATACTCGCCAAAAAAAAAAAAAAGTTGGAATATCTGACTGCAGAAAAGAAACTACCTGAGTAGCATCACAAATGGTGTTGAAGCTTAAGAAGTGTTCATTGACGTTTTCCACACCATATTTCCGCATCATAGTCCTTTCCAAAAGTTTACCTGTAAAACGAGCAGATCTATAAATATCAAATCATAATTCTTTTCTCCAAAGAGATGAATTGAGATTGTGCAATAGCAACAAACCAATCTCTTCAGTCTCTCCCTTGAGCATCGTTGTTTGGTTTGCAATGCCCACTTTAACCAAATCAACGTCTGGGTCAAACCCCTCAGAAACAGCAAATTTAAATTTCTGCCAAAAAAAGCCAATAATGATCACAATGAAGGCTGGAGAATTAATTTCAAAAGCACTATAAATCATTTGAAAGAAGAGTTCACCTCTAAAAATGCATCTTTCGTTGAACTGGATCCATTAAGTCCACCCCCAAGAATATAGTCACAAACATATTCAGCCTGTATCAAGTTAACAAGAAAGCAAGTAACAAGGAAAAAACAAAGAAAATTAACAACAATGCAGAATATATAGTGTCATAAGAGAATGAAACTTAACCCAAAAGAAAATCTGAGTTATAACTGCAACATAGGACAAACCTCAGCCATATTCTTCACAATGATATACTTCCCAGCAAATGATGCAGTTGCTACAGTTTCCTCATGAGCATATTTACCATGTATGACTGATGTGTACTCTCCTTTCTTGTGCTTTTCAACCGTATTCCAGACCTTCAAGCAATTCATTGAAGAAATCATGTCAGCATATGGGATGAAAAACGACTGCTATATGAATTCAAGTTACAGAAAACCAGTGGCAGTGCGACAGAAAGCCACCTCTGTAAATGAATACCTTTACAACCCATGGGCATGTTGTATCAACAATTTGTACATTTTTCTCACTCAAAGTCAGCATCTCATCCACTGCGGCTCCAAAAGCAGGCAAAACCACAACATCACCCTTGTTGACAACATCAAATTGTTTATTTCCCTCCTTCAAAGGAATATTCTTCACTTTCATCTCTTCTAATCGCTGCATTAACAATCCTTCAGGTTCACTAATCATGTAACTGACTATAATTGGTGAATGAAAAAAGAGTAATATGTGAAAGGATAGTATGTAAAGAAAATCAGACAATGACATAGAAAATCTACCAAAAAGAGACAACATAACAACCTCATGAACTAAATAGTCAGAAAAGTGGATTAAATAGTACAGCCCCTCAAAACGGGATCATACATTTCGATTAGAAAAGCTATGTCTAAGCTTCAAGATAAATCAATTGCCGAATTCCCCACATATTGACAACATAGCTAGTAAATGATTATTATTGCCTATTACAAATTACCCATACATGGCCATTAATAAGAACCGAGGTACAAACAAGATTCAAGAATATTGATAGTGAAAAAATATGTTAGACCTTATTAACAGTTGGGTTGTGGATGATTTCGTTGGTAAGCCAGATTGTCTCAGAAGGAAACTGCTTTCTAGCCTCATAAGCAATTTGAACAGCCCGTTCAACTCCCCAGCAGAAGCCAAAAGCTTCAGCCAGCGCTACTGTGACGTTACCCCATGTATACTCATATCCATTTTCCTTCAAGGTCTTAATGATGTCACCTGAAATCCCAACACAAAAACATGAAAAATTACAAGAAAACAACACATGAAAAAGAATTCAACGCAGCATGCATCAAGGAACTAAATTAGGGGTGAAATATTTTATTAAAGCTGGAGTTGAGTAAGGATAAGTAATTAGCTAGCGACAGTATACTCCCGGGCCGTATTAAGCACGGATTACCGAGAATTTTTATCTCGAATTCAAATTTCTCATGAAATTGGAGAAAACAATGTCAACTGAGCAATTGAATCACAAAATTCTAAGTCCCTTTGGGGACATCCAATAAAATTGGAAATACAGGGAGAATAGCTACAAAATTCTAAGAGAAAATTAGCTCTGCAAATAAAAACAGACTCTTTCCCCAGTAAATTGCGAAGTGAACGTACTGGTGTATTCGCGATTCATAAGTTCTAGGGTCGCTTCCTTGTGCCCAAACCCTTTCCGATTATAGTTCTGACTCCTTGTTAGATTCTTCCGGAAAACCTTAGCATCAAAATCAGACTCCACATCAGCGGAAGAAGATGAAGAATCAGCAGAGAATCTAACGGAGAGAGGCTTCCAGCATCGAAAAGAAGCTGTCCTAGAGAAGTTCTCCGAAAACGGCAAGGCGAGGTCCGTGCGAGTAGCGGAGAGACTGCAAAGGTGCGGGGATATCGACATGGTAGATAGTTAGAAATGTCAGAAAGAGAGCGATATGAGAGCTTAACACAAATAGGAGCTGAGTTAGCAAGAAAAGCAAGCTTTGTTCGCCTTGTTCTTATGGCAGCGAGGCAGCAAAGAGCTCGTGCTCCTCGTTTTTGCTGATTTTTTAGTGGTTTGTTAATATTTTTTTTTTTAATTTCTACATTAATCGCTACTCGTGTTTCGTTGTTTTCTTTTCTACTTTTTTTTTTTCCTTCCTTTTTTCTTACATTATAAGATCAATTATTTTTTTCTTTGGTAATAAAGTGAGACAAGAGCCAGCTGAATTAAACTACCCTTCCGTTCGAAGTATATAATATAATTTGTAATATAAATTGTAAACTATGTCTTATATTTAAAATCATGATAGTAATATATTACACTGATTTTCAGGTAAGAAATGACCTAACTATCCCTACACATAAAAAATTGTAAGTCCTCACCCCCGGCTCCTGAGTATAGAATTATTAATGTAAATTACAAATGAATTAATTAATGTGTTTTCTATAATAACATAAAAAAGGCATATTTCATAATTTCATGAAATACACCTATCTAGATTATTATATTTAGCGAAAAATTCACTTAAGTCCCAAGTAAGAGAAGATACAACAGAAAGATCTACTCTCTCAAATCCTTATTATAAGACACCAACTAGCAAGTTTATTTGGTCCTTTTTATAAGGCACTTGCTTGTTCCCAATGAATATTAATTATTTGTTCTATGTCTGCCCATAATTAATAAGGGTAGTGGGTGAGAGTAATAATTAATATGTTATTGCAATAAGTAGAGGTAATATTGGAAATTACTTATATTCTATGACAACTTTATTAACTTTAACTGTTTTTATTGGTTTGTGAGAAAAGTTAGTTGGTACCTTATAATAAGGACCAGAGGGAGTATTAAAATTTTAAATTTACAATGAATTCTTGTAGGACATTTGTGCAATATATTCTAAATATGAAAAATCTGAAATACCCTTAATGAATACACAATCATCGGCTCTCACTCTCTTTTAATCAATAGAATTATTTTGAACTTTTCACATTTGAAATATATTGCAACTTTGGTGCAATTTTTCATCACGGATCTTTACTGCAAATTTGAGATTTTAAGGGACTTTTTTTATCATATTTTCTTTTGTTTGGAACTTAGATACAATTTTTCCTTATAGTTATTACTCAATTGCTTATTATTTTGAAATTATACAATTTTATATGATGAAAATT
Organism: Acacia melanoxylon; assembly: GCA_019022615.1. Lineage (NCBI taxonomy): Eukaryota > Viridiplantae > Streptophyta > Magnoliopsida > Fabales > Fabaceae > Acacia > Acacia melanoxylon. The sequence goes on from JAFJYJ010000007.1 coordinate 5,707,849, forward strand.
TTTATTTTGAAAACCACTATGGATTGTTACTATTCAATGACACTGTCCTCCATTTCAATATCATTCTGGTCTTATACATTATTAGTCTAATTTAATTAATTCTTACATACCTAGGAGAGTTAGTTAACTCATTAATTATAAACTAAATTTCTAATTTTACCTTTATTTATGATTGGTTTCAAGAGTCAACATTAATAAGTTCTTTTTGTTTATTACAATTAATAAGAAAAAAATTGTTAAAAATGTATTTATTACTTTAAAACTGAACTTTTAATAAAAATAAAAAAATTTAGTTAAAATGGACTTACAATTATAATAAAGGTATTTTAACTTTTGTGAAGAGTATAATTTAATACTCCCTTGCGGTATATTAGTTACACGTGTAAACGTCTAGCGGCCTAAAATAACGCATCCGGTCAAAGAAAAAATAAAAAAAATTATAATCAAAACATGTGAGAGATATAAGCCAAGTCATTTATTTGAGAGTACTCTAGGTAAGATGGTTTTTATTGTCAATGGTTAAAAATGAGTATTTTAAGAAAATGAATACCTGGTACATGTTTAGGTTTAACTAATGTAACTTTTTTTTAAAAAAAATAAATAAATTATAAATTAGTTTAAGTTACATTAGTTTTTTGATACATAAATAGTTACATTAGTTAAACACCTGAACATGTATTCATTTTCTTTAAATACTCATTTTTAACCATTGACAATAAAAATCATCTTACCTAGAGTACTATCAAATCAATGACTTAGCTCCAGTTGCATCTAACAATTTAGAAGCTTGACTTTATTTTGTTATTGTATTCCTTATATTCTTAATATAAGATATATTTATAAAGTTAATTTTAATTTTCAATATAATATATCGTTTATATTTGTCAATATTTTCTTAATTTATCTCAATTAATGCTCCCTCAAGCCTCAACAATAATCAAAGAATTGTAATAATTAAGGAAGATGACTAAAGTATTATAAAAAAATGCATCGGCACCTCTTGATCAATGAACATGGAAGCCCATCAAATAAAAAGCTCTTTTCAAGAACAACAACAAACATGTATTCATCTTCTTGCTCCTCGTCTCCTTGTTATCTTGCTTCCATACCTATCATCGTATTCGTACGTATCCTTATTGGCGCACAAATGCAAGGGAAGATCAATGAACTCCTTCAACCTATTCTTTTTTCGCTGGGCCAAATTTGACTTTGCCCATCAAATCCTGGCAGACATGATTGCTTCTGGGTTATCCTAGAAACTTGTACATTTAATCTCCTAATTTGATCTATTCGTTTACATGATGCTCGAGACCTGTTTGAAAAAAAAGCATATCGGTTGTATGAATTAAGTATTGGGATTCTTGCTTCTGGGTTTTGTAGGGCTCACTCTTAAATTCGGATAAAATTTTTAACCTTTGAAACTTTACCATTAACCCACTAAATTAAATTCTTATATTTATGTAAATAACTTTCATATGATTACTTTTGTACATCACTATTTATACATTGCTTAAATTTTTGTTGTTGATACACATACGTTGCTTAAATTTTAGGGATTATCTGCATGTCAATCAAAGTTTATGACTCATAAAAAAAATAAAAAAAGTTTAAGGGGATATATCATTGATAGTTAAGGGCTACCCACAAAGATTTGAAAACTCAACGAAGTTTATTATCAAGTTTTAAAGGTTAATGGATTATTTGTTCATGGTCCAAAGTTAAGGAAACTCTTCTTCCTTAATCTTCTCATTCTTTCTTCTTCTTAATTATTGTTGACGAAATATCAATATGGGTAAATTAAGAAAAGATCGACAAATATAAAAGGTATGTCTTATATTTAGAAGCAAGATTACTTCTCTAAATATGTCTTATATTATGAGTAAAATTATTATACAGATGCAGTTTACATAACATGGCACCTATAAGTTTCAACATGTAAAACAAGACTCTAGCTACTACCTACATGTATATGATACTCGATAGAATAACACACTCATGTCTTCCCCTGTGAGTATGGCGATCAGAGGAATCAGGAAGTTCTGAGAGACCGAGTCATCATAGCAGTGAATTCGTCCATATCAACCATGCCATCTCCATCTCTATCCACAGCTCTCACCATTCTTCTACACTCTTCAAGACTGCAACTCTCTCCCAGCCTCCTCAACATCTCTTGAATCTCCTCTGCACTTATCTTCCCATCTCCGTTCCTATCAAACGTCCTAAACGCGCTCTGTATGTCCATCGTCCTTACCCCTCCTCCTTTCTTCTGTGCCTCCATGAACTCCTTGAAGTTTATGAACCCGTCCCCATCCAGATCTACCACCCCAAATATCGATGGCACTTCATGGATCGTGTTCTCCATCCCCAGTGCCCTCAGCGTCGCCTTGTACTCCTGCTGCGATATCTTCCCATCCTTGTTGCTGTCAAACTTGTCAAACACCTTCTTCATCTCCTCCACGTTTGGCTGGAAAAGCGGCTTCTGCAGCCCCGAGTTGACTCGGTCTTTCATGGAGAATAGCCGAGATGGCTTCCTCAGGTACTTCCTCTTTGACAGGCTGTATTGGAAATCAAGGAAGCTTGTGGATGACATGATCTTCTTCTTCTTTTGCTACGTACTGCTGCTCTGCTGGTTGATTATATTAGGCTCATACAATGCTGCCTCTTATATAACAATGAAAATGGCCGACATTAAGCGATATGACTGTTCATTGTTGATTGGTTCTCTCTTAGGTGAGGAATCTGAGGAATCCTGGGCTATCGGTTATTCCCTGATAACTAGCAGATGACCACGAAACTGAAGATGCTGGAAGAGAAAAAGCAGGATAGGGAAGGTGACAAGGAAAGGAATACATTCTTTTTTTCAAAAAAGCCAAGAGTGTATATAATATATATTAAGCTCTGCTTTTGCCTTTCAGGAGAGGAAGGGATGTTCCATTTGCATTCTAAGGGTAATGAATTTATTTACAAGTATGTTACATTGATTTTTTTAGTGACAGTCTTCAATTTAAATTAATGAGGTATAAATTCCTGAGGTGGGTGAAAGAGAATAAAGGAGAAGTACTTTTTTTCAGTGATGGTAATTATCCCTTGGCCACGTCCTCCACTAAGTCAACGTCCCATCACAGGAATTCTTCTGCGAGTATTATGCAGAGATATATGGTATAAATGTCATTGTATCTGATACGGATGCGTATCAATACAAATGTGGCATAGTACGGGTGTACATGTGTATGTACGTAATAATAATAACAACGAGCCTTATTTCATTACTAGGCAGGAGAAGCTGAGACGATAAAATATTGCCGGCAGATATGCACCCATCTGTTATGAAAATTTTATTGGGAAAAAATCTCTTTAAACTCGTAGGAGGAGACCAAGAAAATATCAAAAAAGTCCCAGAGAAAATTCTAATATCAAAAAAATCAAATTGACAATTCTGTTCAGTAGGTGATTGACAACTTTATCTATGAATTTTAACTTTTAACAACTTCTTGGGACTTCTTTGACATCAGAATTTTCCCTGAGACTTTTTTTACATTTTCTTGATCTCTTGGGACCTTTAAGGGATTTTCCCAATTTTATTTATGTATTCCTGTATTCAGGAGCAAGGGAGTTACAATGAGAACAAGTAGAATAGTTAATTTTATATCCCCCTACCACATTCAGTAGTAATTACAACCGTATGGAAAAGTAAACAAAGCAACCCTTACTCATTTTACAGTCAAATAAATTAAGCGGAATGAATCACCAGGCGTAATATGCTCTTTTTGCTGATACAGTGTTTAGTGAACCTAGTTTTGATTTCCATTATGAGGCCTACAGAAATTAATGCCAAAGCAGGAATGATTAGTATGCGTTGAAGGCCTAAAAGGCTCTCTAATCACATACTAAATTGCCGAAGAAATATGTGATTACTCCTCTATATCAGCATTTTGCAGAGAGGTTAAGCTGATTCTGATAGGTGATTTTCCAGGATCCTCCCTAAAAATACCCAAGGCATTATTAGAAAGCAAAGTTAGAAGGAGGAGGAGGAAGGAGAAGTGATGGTTAAATGATTATATTCTTTCTTTTATTTGGAGATGACTTCTAAAATCTTCCAAACATACCAGTACGTTGGTGTCGCTTAGGTGAAAGGCAGAAGAAGAACCAACTATCAGATCGTGAAGAGATGCTGTACTTAGTTATACATGCACGCCGCTCCGATTTTGTAGCTCCATAGGAACATTACCATCTAGTTTGTTGTTCTGGAGATATCTGTCATGCCAAAGCGGAAAGCTTATTCAGTAGTAATCTGAAGACCAAAAAGAAGAAGAGAATATAACATTGTTCAGTTCTGTGTCCCTGTAATGGCAAGTATCTTACACTTCGCGCAGTTTTGGGAGATTCCCAATTGACGAAGGAATTGACCCATTAAACTGGTTACTCTCCAAATGCCTTCCATTGTAACAATGGCCAAATAAAAACAAAGAAAGAAAGAAAAGAGGCAGAAAAATTAACATCAGATCACAGTAGATATATTAAGAAAGCTCAGGGAAAAGAGTAAGATAAAGGGTAAAGCTTCAGCAATGAAAACATCTTAGTCTACATACAAAGTTTGTAGCTCCTTCAGTTTAGACATCTCGGGGATTTCTCCTGAGAGGTTGTTTCCAGGTAGCCAACTGGGGCAAATAATTTCAATAGCAGAGTATCATAATTAAGTTGTAACTAAGAGAGATCACTTACCAATATTTAAATTTAAAGGGATATATTCCTTACAGGTTTTTGAGCGCAGTTAAATGGCCAATGCTTGGAGAAAGTGAACCAGACAGCCCCGCCTCCGTCAAGTTCCTTTATACCAAAACCAAAAAAAATAAAAGAATCGCCATTACACAAGGCGCTAGGGTAATTTTAGTTTTAAAACTCAATAACTTATAACCCCTTTTCTTGAACTTTGCAAGAATATCCTTCAATGCTATTGATGTTGGCCATCTAGTGCCATATTTGCATCATAAGCATGCATGATATGCTGATTCATCCCAACCATTTAACCTATTTGGTTTCACATGTCACACACTTGAGTGATTTTACACAATTATCTACTTTTTCTTCATTTTATAAGGTTTTTTTTAGTAAGAATCATGCATATATTTCGCCACTTCAATATTATCTTCATATTGAAACAAGTTAAAGGAATCTTAAAAAAATTGGAAAGAAACTCAGAACAATTTGATCTAATAATTTAAGCTTAGTTGTAGTTAATACTCGAACTTACACTGAGATGACCTGACTAATAAACTCTTCAGAACATTGAACTCCAGTCCATGAATTTTCTTTAGGGAGGCAAGGATCACCACTCCAATCAGGAGGTGGATTGTCAAAACTTTTTGCCATTTCTTCCATTGCAACCACTATAAACAGAATGCCATAGCAACCAAATCAGATCATGTGAACGGAGTATCATCATTATGATTCTAAAATTCAATCAAGAGTTGCAAAGAAGTACAGAGACATCTACAAGATACCATCTCTATGAATAGTATGGCCCCCCAGAGGAAGAACCAGCAAGATTTCTCCAGCATTGATTACAGGTCCAACGGGGCTCCCTTCTCCAGGGGCCAAAGTGATTTTGGTTTGACCAGAGAGTGGCCACTCTGGAGAATAAACAGTAAGACCACTGGCTGTGACGTTAAGGTTGGAGAAGAAAGTTTGGTTATTGATAGCAACATCAAATACCCTCCAGCTGTAAGCGCTTGGTGACCTGTTATCCTGAAAATATAGGGCTACGTAGTAGTTGGTGCTCGGAAGGGACACAAGTGGCCATTGAAGTTCAAGCACCTTCCCTCGGCTAGTTGTAATTCCAGATGTGAATGCATTCACTGGCGGGAGATTCCAGAAATCTGATGAAGTTACATTCGAATGGCTCATCACAGAGGGGTTCTGGTCCAAAAATGGTTGCCACATCCGGTTGAATTTGTCGTCAGGATAACTAGTTTCACATATACACACATCTTAACCATAAGATTTCTCTCTGATTCCACAGTTCAATTTACATCGTTCAACACATACATTGTTTTTCATATTATCATCTGATATCTTGTTTGAGATTTGTGGTTGCTCCTCCCAACACAAGTGTTTCCTCTAGGACTCAAACTTGAGACCCCAAGAGATCTAGCAGCAGCAAGGCCTTACATCGCTAGACCAACTCTATATTGGTCATTCAACACATGCACTACCAAATAACAAATCCAGCATTTTGTTCGTACATGATTCCGCATCACTAAAGCAAATTTTAATTTAACTCTATTTTTTCAATTTGATCTCTTATGCATGGAAGTTCTTTCAATGTAATCTTCCCATTTCATTTCCATTCATCAACTAACATTGAATCTATCTTAACGTTGACTCATACTTGTTAACTTATGCCAGGCATACACTCAGACCACAAGAGATAAGAAGCCCTTAATAAAAATAAAAATTTCAAGAAATTCATGAGTGTGGGTGAACTTCAACGATACGAAACTTTTGGAACTCATGAACATTAAAATTTCTGACTAGAACTAATCTGATATGGACTAGGTCAGTTTTGATTTAACATGATTCACCATTGAAGATAGGGTGGAAAGGAGACTTTGAAAGCATTTTAATGAATAAGGAACTAAAATGAAAGAAAGCAACCATGGATGAAAATTTAAAACACACAGATTTATCAAGTATATGGACATAGGACTTTTAGCTCATAAATATCCTACAAGATTAGAATATTACGAGCAAATCTTATAGCTTACCCAATGATTTCTTCACTTTCTCCAAAATTCTGCCTTGCAACAGTGACAAGAGCATAATTGGTGAAGTTAGTGGGGTTATACACAGAAGCATCCAAGGCCTGCACCTCCAATGCTGAAATGAAAGGGCTGGAACTACCTGTCTGGTTATTCCTTGCCAAGCACACACTCAACGTCTTCCCAAATGGCATCACTACGACCTCGAAGTAGGAACTAAGGCCTTTGGAAAAGTCCTCTGTGGTGTTTATGGTGCTCCATTTAGTCCCTTCAACAATTTGGTCAAACACAGGAGGCTCCTTTCCTCCATCAAATCTTCCATAATAGAATATGGTTTTCACAAGGTATTTTCCCTGGGGGTTGACAGGTATAGAATAACAGTATTTTCTAGCCTCTGTGTCTGAGAAGTAACGTAGTGTGGACAATATGGGAACCAAGTTATCTGACTTTATAGCGGTGGTATTGCCCACTTTGATGAAGTCCTTATCAGATATGTAATTGAGACTTCCCACTGTGACATTTTCTGAGCCTCCGCAATTTAACAAATACCCTGTGTACATGAATAAAGGACCCAAGTTATACACTTCTTTCTTTAATTGCTGCATTCCAATCCTACACGGTGACCTCTAGTTTGCTTGATGTAAAAGTTAAGATGATGAAAAGTTTTAACATTCAAAACGTCTTTTCCTTTTACATTGAACAATTTTAAGGAATCAAAATAAAATCTCAAAGTTAAAGTCATTCTAACAACAAACTTACACTCACGTCCAAGTGAATTTAACAGATAAAATTTAGCATTTGCAAAATCCAAATGATATCTCAAAGTTGAAGTCATTCTAACATCAAACTTACACTCACGTCCAAGTGAATTTAACAGATAAAATTTAGCATTTGCAAAATCAGAGCGGTTCTAAAATCTAACTACGTCAATGAACTACAGAAACTAATTGTCACAGGCTTGATACCAGCGAAGGGAAAGTCGATTTTAGACCAAATCAGGGGAGGAAAACTCAAGTTATCTTTAATGCATCTAAAGATGAGGACATTGCAGGGGGAAAATCATATAGACCCGTTAATATATGGCCGAAAAGAGGGAAAAAGACGCAAATCATGATGGTGTTTGGCTACATTGGTGGATGTATTGGCTAGTGATAATGGAGAATGTACCTTGAGGATCATCAGAGGGAAAGGCAGGATGGGGAAGGACGAGGAGGAGGAGGAGGCAGAGGAGGAAGACGGAGGGGCTCATGGCGTCAGCACCCGCCGTCCCACCAGAAAGAAGCATGCGATTTGGGAATGGAGCAAAAAGAGAAAGGACGTGTACGACATGGCCCGTGTGTTGAGTCTGATTTCAGAGGGGATTGACACGTCCTGGGCCATGCTGAATTATAGAAGACAAATGTTCTTGGCTTTGACTCTGTCAACCTCCTATTTCTTAAAAATGACAAGTCCATAATTATACCAAATATCAGATATTATTCCATTGAAGTAATTAGTTTAATTAAGGGAGAATTTCGGATAAATATCATATAAAATTTTGAAACCCTCAAAAGTCTGTTAATATTTGTAAAGATGATAATGATCAAATTAAAATTTTAAAAATATTGATTAATTTACCATTATGTTCTAAGTTTTTACCCTTTCTCTTACTCCATGTTCTCTCTCCTCTACTCTCTCTCTTGATGCTCCATGGCTCTCACCGTCCCTTCTCCCCAGAGATGTATGGTGCCAAGTGATTAGAAGGGGAGTTTACTTGGTTGAGAGAAGAGATTATCAGGTCCTTAGAGATGGAGAGACTAGAGGAGAGAGAACGTGGAGGTAGTGGTGAGACCCAAGTCGCAACCTCCTCTCCTTCGAAACTTGACGAAGGTAGTGGTGTAGAGGAATGACGATGGTTCTGATCGAGCTTTCAAGGTCCAAGCTCTCTAGTCTTAAAATTGGTGTTGTTGGAAAATGCCAGGAGGCTGAGAAAGAATAAGGTGAACAGTAAAAAGTAAGACCAGGAATAAGAAGGTGAACGGGCTTCATAAAATTTGTAATGAGATTGATAAGAGCAATAATGAGTTTGACAAGATTCGTAATGGTTTTCACAAAAGCGTTTCTTGATGGAAAAAACGTTACACAAGATTCGCCAACATTTGTAGCATTTGACAAAATTCGTAATGGGATTCACAAGAGCAATAATGAGTTTGACAAGATTTATAATGGTTTTCACAAGAGCAATAGTCATGACTTGCATGTTTTCATCAGTAAACACTTTTATCAAAATCATTATAATTTTTATCAAAACTATTACTAAACTTGTCAATCTCATTACGAATTTTGTAAAGCTCGTTCTACTTTTCACCTTCTTCTTCCTCAGCCTCTAGCGAGTACATGAGTTTTTCGGCAAACTTATGAATTTTCCAGCATTTGTGGCCTTTGACAAAATTCGTAATGAGATTCACAATATCAATAATGAGTTTGACAAGATTTGTAATGGTTTTCATAAAAGCAATAATCCTGACTTGCATGTTTTCATCAACAAACACTTTTGTCAAAACTATTACTAAACTTGTTACATCACGAATTTTGTGAAGCCCGTTCTACTATTCACCTTCTTCTTTCTCAGTCTCTCGCGAGTTCATGAATTATCCGGCAAACTTATGACTTTTTCAGCATTTGTAGCCTTTGACAAATTCGTAATGGGATTCGAAATATCAATAATAAGTTTGACAATATTCGTAATGGTTTTGACAAAAGCTTTTGTTGATAAAAACATGCAAGTTATGATTATTGCTCTTGTGAAAATCATTATGAGTCTTGTCAAATTCATTATTGCTCTTGTGAATCACATTAAAAATTTTGTCAAAAGCCACAAATGTTGGTGAATCCTGTGTTACATCTTTTCCATTAGGAAACGAGCTTGTGAAAACCACTATAAATCTTGTCAAACTCATTATTGTTCTTATCAATCCCTTTACGAATTTTGTGAAGCCCGTTTTATTGTTCACATTCTTATTCCTCAGCCACCTTTTTACTGTTCACCTTCTTCTTCCTTAACATCCTGGCTTCCTCCAATAACACCAATTTCAAGACCAGAGAGCTTGGACCTTGAGAGCTCGATGGTGGTGGTGAGGATGAGATTGCTCGAGATGGTGAAGGACGATTGTGGTGGGTTAACCTTTGTCCCCTTCCTCCTTTTCACTGTTCTGAGTTGGGTTCTCTGGCTCGGAGTCGCGTCCACCATAACCCTGCGTCGCAACTCTCTTTGGTGGAAAGCAAGATACTGGCGGTGAGGAAGAAGGTGGGCGATGGAAAGAGAAGAGTGAAATGAAGGGTAGTTATCCAAATATTCAAAACCCAGATTCCTACATGCTTACCTCGCTGTCCTTTTCCCTTTTCAGTAAACATTTCTGGGTTTTGGAATTTCATATGGTATTTAATGTCATTTTCCCTTTAATTAATTCTAATTGGAAGATACACACACACTATTACAAATACCCCAATATATACTTAATGTAAAACATATTTAAGAAATTGATCTTTATCTTAAATGTAAGACATATTTTTCAGATTTAACAATCTTTTTCTAATTTACTTCTATTAGAGCTCCCTCAACAATAATGAAGGAGGAGATGAATGAAGTAATTAAGAAAGATGACTACGTGTTTTAAAAAATATTAATACATGTCATATTAATTAACTTAACTAACTTCATTAATTTAGTTAAATTAAGTAAATATGTCTTGATGTGAAGGGGTCCTCCTATAACTCTTATCATCATTTTCCCTTTTTCACCATTAAATTAAGATCTCAACCGTTTAGATTTATCATCGTTTTTTACCATATTGTTTCCTCCTTTTCTCTTATAATAATACTTTTATTATATAATAAATATGAACTATTGAGATCTTAATCTGATGGTTAAAAAAAAAGATGAGGGGAAAAGATGGGAATTGGTATTGGAAGAAAGCGAACTCGAAGTATTTAGTACTTGACAAATGACAATATCCCTTTATAAACATTTCTATCAATATTATTGTGTTTGACTCACTTAAAAATTACCATCAGATTAGTGACAGACAACAATTTTGAAAAAAGAAAAGGTCTTTCGACCCTCACCCCATTTTCGGAGTAATTTTAAATCACTTGAACTAATTAAAACTTTTATACCACTAACTCCAAAAGAAGTGAGGGAATATATGGGCCCCAACTGAAAATAAAGAAGAAAAGAAAAGAAGATTTTCCTTTTCAAAGTGTTTGTGGCTTTGTGCTTTTGTCATGTGCTCATTAGTACTTTCTTCTTTAAAATTCAAGTAACAAGATAAACAAAAAATATATATTCCCTTTTCATTTGTGCTTTAGCATGTGCTCATTCATTAGAGTTATGATGAGTGGCACATAGATGATGATCATTTGCAATCTCTATTCTCTACATATATGCAATGTATTATTAAATAAAATGGTTAAGGTGGGAAAAATAATATCTATAGTGACTAACTGACTATAGCATAAATTTATCAGTCAACAATTAAATATAGTGAATAAACATCAATTCATAATGGAGACCAGCATCCATAAGGTAAGAAATATAGATTTCATAGGCTATAACAACTATAAATCAATTGGGAACAAAAATACACCTACAATATTATACTATAGTTAGTTTCGCCTTGATGTAAGAAAATGTGTAAAACCCCACAATCCATAACATATGCACAAGTATACTCCTAAAAGGTCTTGGAAGAAATATTTGGAGAGGCTAAATGTATACTTATTAACTAATTTAAAAAATATTTAGGGGCCAAATGTATAATAAAAATATTTTAATAAATATAATATATAAGATAATATACCTTTTTGCATTATATTAAATTTTTTTTAAAAAAATCTGAACAACTTTTTTTGGCCCCCCCTATCTATGAAAAGATCCGCTCTTGCTCCTAAATTTCATTTTAACTTACTTATCGTGAGGCTAACTTCATAATTAAGTATTTTTTTTTTAAAAAAAAAAACTTCAAAATTATTTTAAAATAATTATAAAATGTGAAGTCATCACTAAGCAATATCAATCAATATACTTAATTATAGAGTATAGTTAATTGTTTCATGATTCTTAATAAATAGTGATTAATATTCTTAACTTTATAGAAAAAATTGTAAATTTCTAGTTTTATCAATCACTAAAATTCAAAAAACAAACAACAAACAAATGATGAAGGAAGGACATGATTAAAATAAATAATTTGTTTATCCCAATGCTTCGCGGGTAAGGCAAAGGGCGTTTCATGGACGCGACGCGAAGTGCCGCCTGACAAACCGCCAGGGACGTTATAAATCTGATCGCAACCCCTCAAAGGTGATGAATTTCAAAAACTTTGGCTCCTGATCTTGATCAACACCCCATCGTCTAATCTCTTCCAAATTCACTATCCATGGGAACCTCTCAGAGCCGCGAGGGCCTCGATGTTTCCGACTCTGATTACGAAGAGGAAGACGATGAATCACAAGAACAACGCGAAGAAGACCATAGCGATGTTAAAACTTCCTCCGGAGTCAAATCCAGAGCGTCGGTGGATCAGCTTGATGAAGTCGACGAGAAGCTCAAAGCGTTGAAACTCAAGTACCAATCGTCCTCCGCGCAAACCCCTAATTTGAAAAATGCTGTCAAGCTTTACCTTCACATTGGAGGAAACACTCCCAATGCTAAGTGGATCATTTCTGATAAACGCACATCCTACGCTTTCGTCAAAGCCTCTAGTGATAACCCCGACGATGACGACGATGATGAAGAAGAGGGATCATACGGTAAGGGAGAGTCATGGTGGGTACTGAAGGTGGGTTCCAAGGTTCGGGCTAGGGTTTCTACGGAAATACAGTTGAAGATGTTTGGCGATCAGCGTCGGGTTGACTTCGTGTCCAGCGGCGTGTGGGCGTTGAAATTCCCTACAGACGAAGCTTATCGGAAGTTTGTGACTGAATTTCAGAATTGTTTATTTGAGAATGTGCATGGGCTTGAGGCCTCGGAAGAGAACAAGATAAAGATTTATGGGAAGGAATTTATAGGGTGGGTGAAACCTGAGGAGGCTGATGATTCGATGTGGGAGGATGCAGATGATGGGTTTGGGAAGACACCTGAGTCTGTAACACCTGTTAGGAGAACCGAGGACTTGATGGAGGAGTTTGAGGAGGCTGCTAATGGAGGAGTGCAGAGCTTGACGTTGGGTGCTCTTGATAATAGTTTCTTAGTGAACGATGTGGGCGTTCAGGTTTACAGAAATTTTAACCATGGAATTCATGGGAAGGGTGTCTCTGTGAAATTTGCTGGTGGTAGGTTGCAGGGAAGTTCAAGTTCAGGGCAATCAGCGGCAAAGAAAGCACTGTTGATGAGAGCAGAAACTAATATGATGCTAATGAGTCCAATGAAGGAAGGGAAACCCCACGCCTCAAGTCTTAACCAGCTTGATCTTGAGACTGGTAAGGTTGTCACTGAATGGAAGTTTGAGAAGGATGGAGCTGATATTACCATGAGAGATATCACAAATGATACCAAGGGATCACAGTTGGATCCTTCTGAGTCGACATTTTTGGGTTTAGATGATAATAGGCTTTGTCAGTGGGATATGCGTGACAGGAAAGGAATGGTGCAAAGTATTGCTGCAGCTAATTCTCCAGTGTTGCATTGGAATCAGGGCCATCAATTCTCCAGGGGAACAAACTTTCAATGCTTTGCAACAACTGGAGATGGTTCAATTGTTGTAGGGTCTCTTGATGGAAAAATACGGCTGTATTCTAAGACATCAATGCGGCAAGCAAAGACTGCTTTTCCAGGGCTAGGCTCTCCAATCACTCATGTTGATGTTACTTATGATGGCAAATGGGTGCTTGGCACTACTGACACTTACTTGGTACTGATTTGCACATTATTCTCTGATAAAGATGGGAAAACAAAGACTGGGTTTACTGGACGAATGGGAAACAAAATACCAGCTCCGAGATTGTTGAAGTTGACTCCTCTTGATTCACATTTAGCGGGTACTAACAATAAGTTTCATGGTGGCCATTTTTCATGGGTAAGTACTACTTTTTTTATTAATAAATTTCGCTACTGTTGCTATAAAATCCTACCTAATATGCCTGATTATTTACCTTGCTGCCCTGAAGCACATTTAATTGCCAGTTTGTTACTGTTTACGTTTTTGTGAGATGAACCTTTTCTTTATCCCCTGCATTATGCATTGAATTGGTTAATGATTAATTTTATGATCAACATAACATCGTAATTGTAAATTAAACCATACTATGTCTTTGGTTGGGGATATTGTTTTTCCTGCCATTTCAGTTAATATTACCATAATTATTTTGACTTCTTTTGGTATGTAGCAAACTCAGGATATCTATATGTTGTCCATGTTTTCGTTAAACTGACAAAAATTACAGGGATGCATGAAGATTGCTTAATATATCAATCCTTTTTTCCTGTCTCTAGAACGTTTTTTCCCTCAATACTAGTAAATGCTTCTGGCAAGGACAAAGGTAAATTTTGATCAATAGGATTGGTTTCAGAAAATACTGCCGTCCAGCCATTCATGTTTCTATACTGAGAAGATTATAGTGCAAGCAAAAAGTTATCGTTTATGGATGGATGAAATATATTAACAGAAGTACATCCCCATTGTCCCTGTGTATCTAAGCTGGCATGAGCCCCTCTTGTAGGAAGAACTTTTTTAGCACTGTTCTGATCTTGTGCATCTGCTTTAGGTGCTTGCTCTTAATTTAATGTATGCAGTTGTATGCTGATTGCTGACACATGTCTTTGAGTAGTTGTTCAATTTTGCTGACCTGATGAGAAAACCATTCATCTTAAGAGGAGGGCATAGTTTTAGTGGGTTGAATCTTTGATTTATTGTGATTAAAAAGCTGGACCTGTCTAGTGGAGTTTTGCATTGCATTCTTCGATTATATTTGCTTTGAATGGTCTCTTTTACCAAGTGCAAGTGGAGAAAACATGTCCCTGTTTTATGGATATATGGACGTACTTATTGATATTCAGTTTATTGACTTCAGTAACTCAGAACTATGTAAAATAGATAAGGTCCTGATATGCTAGCACTTTGCTTATTTTGTGTATTATGTGAACCTGATAGTTTAAGATTAGCATGTACTTGTTCAGATTTAATTGGAGAAAAATATATTGCATTAGGTTGAGAGCCTAAGTTTTGTGGCTCACTACTTTGGTGGCTTGGAGGTAAACCTGCTAGAGGCATCTCACATTTGTAATTGTTTCTTTCAGGTGACTGAGAATGGTAAACAGGAGCGCCACCTTGTTGCGACGGTGGGCAAGTTTAGTGTGATATGGGACTTTCAGCAGGTGAAGAACAGTGCCCATGAATGTTACAGAAATCAGCAAGGGCTCAAGAGCTGCTACTGCTATAAGATTGTTCTGAAGGATGAGTCCATTATAGAATCGCGATTTATGCACGACAATTTTGCTGCTAGTGATTCTCCGCAAGCTCCCTTGGTGGTGGCAACTCCCATGAAAGTTAGCTCTATTAGTCTCTCTGGAAAGCGACGTGCTACATAGGTTTTTCAGAAACCTTTGTTCACAACATTTCCGCCTTTGGTTTCCTTTTTTTTTTTTTTTTTTTTCCTGGGGTGAAAACCCCCAAACCCCCTTTGGTTTCATGTGTGTAGTTTTTTGTAATTATTTTCCTTGTAACTATCAAATTTCTTTAGGTCGACCTGTTCATTTTTCTGTATGAGGTTTAGGTTTTGCCTGTTTCTTTGTATACTCCTGTCTGGCGATGGTTAGAAGTATTTTTTTATACTTTTTTTTTCCTCTTACCTGTGAATGGAAGTTTGAAGTTGCTAAAACACGTGTATTGTCCTTGTGTTTCACTGTGGGAGATGTTTCAAAAGCGCATCACCCTTCAATCTTTATCTCTATCATAGGGTGATCTTTAATATAATGGACAAATTCTCTTTATCTAAAACAAGTATGAAATCCCCCGCTCGTTGCGCGATGCAACAACTTAGGAAACTTGCGATGCAACAACTTAGGAAACTTATAGGGTGACCATATTTTCATTGAAATGTTCAAGTAATTGAATTAAAAATAAAGTTGTAAAAGAAAAGAATTGCATTTTAAATATTTGGAGAAAGGGAAGAGAATTTGTCTTTGATGGTGGTGTACTTTTGTAAATTGTGCAATTTATGTTGCAGGTCAAAAACATCAACAAAAGAACATGAACATGGTAGACATGAAAATACATCAACTTTTGAACATGTAGGATAAACAGGGAATATCTTTCAATCATTTAACTACAACATTTCTAAATATTTCCTTGTATACTACATTGGTGGTTGTACATTTTCCACCATTTGAACCGTCTTCTATAAGAATCTTCATACCAGCAATATTGTTCACTCTTGATAAAGCAATGTATAATTGTCCATGTGTGAACACTGGCTTCGACAAATATAACCCAACATTTTGTAATGACTGACCCTGACTCTTGTTAATTGTCATTGCAAAAGATAAAGTAATAGGAAACTGTTGTCTCTTCATTCTAAATGGAAGATCATTGTCATCGAAGGATTCATGTCCATCCGTGAATTAAAACCTTCCGGTTTGGATTCGACCCATTTAGTGTTAATCCTTCAATGACATTCTTCCCAAGATGTGTGACGCGTAGTCGGTTCCATTACATAAGCCACAAACTTGATCAATATTCCTTAACAACATTATAGGCACACCAACCTTTAGAATAAGAATATGCAAAGGGAGACCTGAACAAATAATAGTATTCAAGAACTCCGTAGTGTACAGATCTTCAAATCCATCAATGTCTTGAGATGACTTGCAAATAGTATCACAACTATAGTACTCCATCAATTGACCTGGTAATAAAGAGCACATGTATTCATTTATCTGGTTCACACTTTCAATTGTTGGGCAAAGAATAGCTCTACTATTGAAGTAAGCTAAGTTAGTTAAATTTTGAAGCAAACCTGGGTAAGTGGTCGACACAATAGCCGCATAGGATTGTCAATGTTACGAATGAGGTATTTGTGCGGAATCTCAACTCGCGCAATTCGTCGTGCGGCAACCCTAAATTACCCTCACCTATATCTAGAAGCCATTTTGAGAAGACTTGTAATTCTTCATATTCTTGACTTGAAGAACATGAAAGTCTCATGTTTTTTGTGAGATGGAAAATTGTACATGAATCCCACAAAAGTGAAGAAGTGATGCAAGCATTGACTATAGTAGCTCTAGATGCCTTTGGAATAACGGGTAACAATTGCCGGAAGTCACCTCCCATCAATACAGCCTTGCCACCGAAGGGCTTGTTGCAATGCATTATATCCTTTAAGGTACGGTCAAATGCCTCAATGCAAAAACGTTGGACCATGGGTGCTTCATCCCATATAATCAGTTTGGTCACCTTAATCAATTCAGCTAGTGAAGAATTTTGTTTGATGTTGCAAATTGAGTCTTCATTAACGGCAATTGGTATTGCAAACCTTGAATGTGCCGTCCTTCCAGACTGTAGCAATGTGGTTGCAATACCGCTAGACGCAACAATGAGCACAATTTCACCTCTGGAACGAATTGATGAGGTAAACGCGTTCCACAAAAATGTTTTCCCCGTTCCTCCATAACCATAAACAAAGAAAAATCCACCAAGACCAGAATTAATTTTTGACACGACTATATTGTAGATAACATGTTGATCTACATTCAATGATTTCACTATCTCTTCCGACTGTTTCTGTAGCAAAACCTTGTCATAATTTAATTCCTGGCGGATTAAATAATTATCAACATTGGCATGAGTACTCGATGACGGCAGTGGCAGTGAAGGAAAATCAGAGATACTCTTCCCATTTTTCTGCAGTAGAGTTTCGATCTCAGTAAGGGCAGCTTGCTCTTTTTCTGATGCTGATATAAGTATTGCTATATGAAGGAACATAAAGCATTAACAAAAGTTGCTAGTGAAAAAGGGTACTGAGGCAAAAGTTAGAGGAATATGAACATACTTGATGACATAGGGTCACGATGTGGAATATATAATAAGTCTTCTGATAATATGTGAGAAGTCTCCTTCCAAACGACCTCAGGCCGGGTAAGGCAACAGCACAGTAACATACTCACAAACATAGTTTGCAATGACCGGCCACTTGCCCACATAGATGCTTCCCTTAAAGCTGCTACAAATTCGCAGTCATTGTCTAACAATCCCAATGCAATACATGCAGCACGATATGTAGGGTATACGACACCATCAACAGTTCTAATAGCTTCGTAAGATGTGAAAGTCGAGCTAAATCACCAAGAGGGGGGTGAATTGGGGATTTTAAAAACTTTTTCAGCTTACTATGTTTTTGTACACTAAAAATAGAGATGAACTAAGTAAAGGGTAGAAGGGCAAGACACAAGGATTTATCTTTGGTTCGATCCAATCCCTTGACCTACATCCAAGTCCCCGAGACTCTCGGGATTTTCACTATCTCAATTGATTACACACTCTGTACTCAAGAGTAATTCTCTCACTAGAACTTACTCTCCCTTACAAGTTGCAATCAATGAACCCAATCACCAAGTCCCCTGACTTGTGATTCCTTTACAATAAAGGATTTACAATCAATAAACTCTCTCTAAGAGTAGATAATGATAAACACTGAAGCTTAATGTATCAACAGATACTTTATACAAGAAAACTCAAGAGTAGTTGGAAACTTGAATGATTTTCGTTTTCTATAGTCTTGGTTGTTGACGAGAAATGAATGCAACTCTATTTATACCAAGAGAGCATTAAAGATCCGTTGCAAGCTCCATTATGACCGTTGGTGAATTAATATAGCTGTTGGAGTCATCTTTTGGAGTCTTCTCTCTCTACTCTTCACTTAATCCAGTTGTCCAGAAGTTAGGTGTTGACTCTCTGCAAATTAATCTGTTGGAGTAGCTATTGCTGGATGTGGAAATCATTCTTTAATTCTTTGTAAGCGTGTGCAGATGAATTTCCCAAAAGTATGCAACTTTATGGGTTTTGCATTTAATGTTCTGACATCACTTTTGCTTTAGCTTTAAACCTTCAATAAACATTCTCTAATTCATCTGAAACTCACTAAAAAAGTGGTTAAACATATCTAGGAACATTAGAGATTAATCATTGGAAATATTAAGATCAAACAAGAAGGCATTGCAAATTCGTCAGATTTGAAATTCCAAAGATGTAGCAAGTGAAAGATATTTAAGTCCAAAACATGAAACCTGGAGGTTTCTTCCTAATACTGGAGGTTTTTCAAAGTCACAGAAAGCGATACCCTTTCTGTTTGGCAAAAACTCGAGGTTCTATTAGAAACCTCGAGGTTTCACTTTGAATGTGAAACTTTGCAAAATCGCGCCAAATGCAAACCCGGAGGTTTTCCAGAAACCCGGAGGTTTTCAAAATCGGTGAAAAGACGTTTGCTCTCGTATGCCAAAAACTGGAGGTTTTGTGTCAAAACTCGAGGTTTCGCTTAAATGTGGAAATCCCGAGTTTTGCGCCAAGACAGGAACCTGGAGGTTTTCAAAATAAAACTGGAGGTTTTGTAAGTTGGAAAACATAGATACTTTCTGTCTGGACAAACCTCGAGGTTTGTCCCCAAAACTCGAGTTTTCTCTTAATTTTGAAAACTTTGAGAAAACTTCATTTAGCTCAAACCGGAGGTTTTTCACAAACCGGAGGTTTTAAAATGTTCAAAACTTAGGAGACTCTCGTAAGTCAAAACCTCGAGGTTTTAACAGAAACCTCGAGTTTTCCATTTTCCAGAAAATGTTGAGAAGTCTCTGTATGACGAAACCTGGAGGTTTCTCTGGAAACCTGGAGTTTTGCTCAATCCAGAAACCTGGAGTCCTTCTCTATAAGGCCAAACCTTGAGGTTTCAGTGCAAACCTCGAGTTTTGCTCTTACAGTGGGTTTTACACATTTGAGAGCAAAACTTTATGCTTTGTTTACAATCATTGGAGATCATCAAAACCCTTAGAGAACTAATAGGATGAAGGCCCTTTTACTTTAGTCAACAAAATCCTGAAGTAGTAGAATTCTCCTGATGAAGGTGCAGCATGAGTAAGTCGACCTATTGAAAATCCTCTTTTCCTTATTTGCCACATACGCTTGCTACGATGATATACAAAATACTGTGGAAATTCATAATAATACAGTGTTTTTGCCAATTCATCATCTTTATTCTGTTTCATCCACGCAATAAACATAGACTCATTGACTCTTAGCTTCGCCAGAATCTCAGCCACGTCATCAGTGTTAGAGTAGATAACACATTATTGGTCTGGTAGATGAAAGCTTAACCTTTCCACCGGTGGGAACCTATGTTGGATATCAAATCTGAATATACGCCAAGCTGCCTCAAATGTGGATATATATCAGAAGTTGTAATATTGTTCAATCTCATCCAGTGCTCTCTGTGGATTGACAGTTTGGTCTATCTCATAAATCGAGGCAACGACATGATCATTCTCTTTGCTAATATACTTGAATAGGTACTTGATTGCAGTAGACTGGTAGCATTTTTTGACATTTATGTGGGCATGAAACATAGACAACAATGTATGATTATATGGAACAACAAACCTGTTATCCAATGCAATGCCTTTAATATGAATAGACCTGCCATCTTCCCTTCGCTTGTATGTAGGAAATCCTTCATGGTCAATTGTTGTGTGTGGATTATATTTTTTCGGGAAGAATTTGTTGCATTTCTTATCCACCATACATTGTGCCTTTGGATTAAGAGGGCCACAAGGAGAATGCATCATGAATTTCTGCACTAGTTCATACAATTGAGGATCAGAATCTGGATCTGGGATTTCTGCGGATACAATTTTGTCAACGTCATCAGGTTCTTTGATCTTGTCACTTTCTGCTAGCCATATAAGGATGTGTGCATGTGGGAGGCCTCTTTTTTGGAATTCAATTGTGTAAACTTCTGTGATGGAGAAAACAGAGTTGATCAAAAAGTGTTAGTTATATTGTAGCATAATATATAGTTGGAATGCTGAATACTATTAAGAACGGACAATACAAACAAAATCGGATTTGAGTACTTGCATGGACGTTTCCAAACAACTTTTTTTAATGACATTCATTAGAGCTTTGAGCTTGAGTCTAAAAATCCTAGATAAGATATCAGCCCTACTTGAAGCAGTTAGAGTTTCTCTTGCACAAAACCTTGATATTTCAGGCCAAGATGGGTTGCATGTAAATGTTATAAATAGATCTGGGTACCCAGCAAATCTACATATTGTCATCGCATCTTGATAGGCTTGAATCATGTAACGTGCTCCACCCGTAAATGAAGAAGGTAAGATAATTTGTTTGCCGATGGCGGATACATTTCTCTCTCCACTGATCAAAGCATCAGATAATCCTTGGTACATGTCAGCACGTAGTTCTTTTTGATGTGTTCTAACCCATAACAACCTTTGGGCCTCAATCATTGTGTATGCATCCACCACAAATTGTTGAAAAAATCTTCCAGCATGTAAAATAGTTGACACCTCATCATTTCTGGTCATCAACTTATATACAAAGTATTCTCTCATGCTAACTCGTTTCCTTGATTTATTAGAACCAATATCATCAGCAAAATGGTTGATATCTTCCCTATAACCATCCTCTCCTCTCGGAAATAAAAGAGGGTATTGCAATGGAAGATATGATGGATGTAACTCATGTATCCTTTGAGGTGTACCAGACAACTCCTTAACAATAATGTCCCTCCGCTGGAAATTGATATCAATATCTCCCATGATTAATGCTGCAACTTCTGAAGTGGAAGGCAAGTTATGTGTTCGTCCATCATGTTGTCTGTTACTAATCAAACGAAGCTTTAACCCATGAGGATGAGGCCTACTAATCATTGAACCTGCCATACGGTATTGTTTCACGAAGGGGTTAAATTTGTCCAACATGTCTTTAATTCGTTCAACAATTATTGGATCGATGCTGGAGTCTTTCAAATGTTTGCTGTTAAGAAAGCAATACATATGTGTTAGATTTGGAGTGTTATTCGTAACAGGTAATTCATTGTAAATCAAATGTCAAAAGATGTATTGTACGTACCTTACAGCAGAAATTCTATTTTGAACTTCATTTTCGGTGTCATATATGTAAAGTTGTGAATACACTGGCTTCGCTCCATGTTCTGGCAAAAGACTCCTTATGTGATGGTAATTTAGTCCAGAAAGAATGAAGGTGTAAGGCCCACAACCATTGTTTTTGGCATGGTCGATTTTGCCACCCATCGAAGTAAATGAGAACATGTTGTTGTAGTTTCTAATGTTTGCATGAAAATTCTTAGACATGACTGCTTGTTTATCAAAGAATAGGTCATGCAACACAGTTGGAGGCGCAAGGTTTTTTGGGAGACGGACTTTTCCTCCTTGACAACACATTGTAAAAAGAGGTGCAGCTGAACTTTGTTGTTTCTGAACCCTTTCATTAAACCACATGTTTGCACCACATATGTGACATTCATAAGTAAGATCCCCTTCATCGAAGTACTCTACAACATTATAAACATAATTTGAGTAAACGAAATTAAGTGAAGTGAAGGATATTATAGGGAAAAAATTCTTAATAATTATATACCAATAATGAATGGGCGTTCCGTTCTTAATGATTGAGATGTATTTTGTGTCGTGGTTCCAACTTTAGTATCTGAAAGGGTAAGTAACAATATACGTAAGTATGTTATTAAAATGCATTATAAGCGTTACATCAAATGTAGATAGCTGACCCTCAAATGGATGTGCCTCATTTTGATTGTCGTCATTGTCGGAACCCGAGTTATCGTCATATGCAAAGTCAATATGTTGGTAACGCTGTTCAAGATCTAACAATGAAGATAGATTATCTTAATGAATAGCAATGAACTGGTAACAGACAAAATTGTTACTGAATAATATAACACATTTAAAAAAGTTCATTTCGATAAAGCAAGTATCCCCAAAACATTACTTGCATATGTCTGAAGGGGTTGATGGTTTGGCATTTGCTGCTTTGTTATTGTTGACTTACTGCTTGAAGGAGTAACTTCCGTCGAGACAAATTGAGAATAAGTGGGCGAACAAAGAACATGCGGGGTTGAAACATGTGGGCTTGTAACTGTATGCGAATGAAGTGAAATAAGTTGTTATCAAAGACATCAATAGTTTTCGAGTAAGAGGTGCATGATGGAAGGCATCTTTTCATACAATAGCCATGATATGTAATTTTACATTACCTGTAGGTGAGGTGTCAACTTCAAATTCAAGGCGTCGTGTGATCAAGGATGCATCAAAAATTTTGGGTCCAGTGGTTGATGATCCAGTAAGAACTGTACTATGTTGTTCAGAGTCAATTTCCATTGTGCAAAACCTCTTGCTTCGATATCTGTTGGTATTGTTCCTGAAATCCATGTCCTCTGCATGAATGCATGTAATTAGTAACCTACCATTTTTCACTATATGATAGACGTTAAGATGAATAATGATATACCAGGACTCTTGAAAGAATGAAATAGTGACTTGTCATTTCTATGAACATTTGTTATATTATGAAAAACACTTCTCCTCGCTTCTTCCTTGTAGTCAACTTTCACTCCATTATTGAGGTGCAGTTTTTTTTTGAGGCATGTTGAACAAACAACTAACATAAAAGACTAATGCAGCATAAGGGTAAAAAAAGAAGTAAGATTTACGTGGTGAACTTGAGATACATTATATTGGATGGAAGTTAGGTATGATAATGACAATTCTATACATTTGTTCTTGTTGAACATGGTTAGATGAGGAATGCGATTCACAGTTAAATTCATGTGGTGACGACACTTGAGTGATCCGAGGGATCTTTATGAAGTAAAACATACAACCAAGTTGGAGGTCATTGTCACTCACCTATCCAGAGACGATTGAATGTAACACTCAAAAGAAGAAGAAAGTAATAAGTCAACCATAGTGGGACTTGTGTTAGATGCAAAAGGATGAATCTCCACTATAGTATCAAGCTCTTCTGGAAATGGCATTGTATACTAGTAAGACGAGACCATAACAAACTTAAAACTTGAAAGGAATCAAATTTTAAAAAAACTCCATAACATCAATTACAAAATCTGATCCAAATATAGGAATCTCACCAGAAGCGTGGAAGCGTATCGAACCGAGACGATGTAGAAAAAGATGAACCTTCATCGTTTTGATTACTGGAAAGATGAGCGATCTAAAAGCCTCTTCTCGAAAAGTCCAAGTCACGAACGGTCCAAGTCCGCTCTATGATCGATCTTCCGGACTATCTCTCGAGGGGGATAGGATGGTTGTGTGGGCAACCGTTCGGATGATGAACGTCGCCTCTAGGGATTTATTTCGATGAGAGCCTCCTTGTGAATTAGGTTTCTCAATGGGTGAAAGTAGGTTTATATACTACTACACCAAGACCTAACCCTAAACCCTAAGGGCCATAGGGCTCTTGGGTGTAGTCTCACTTAAGCCCAATTGGGCTTAAGTGACCAAAGAGCATATTTTCCAACAATCTCCCACTTGCTCTTTGAGATACAAAACTTGAGTTCGTAAACCCAAGACCATGTAGCCCATAAGCCATCATCATCTGATAATTTACCCCATCCCTTGTTTCGAGCTAGCACGGGGATCTATCATTTGTCATTGATCAAGGCTCATGATAATCTATTTGAAGATTATCTAGTTCGGTGCTACTCCACTAAAAGCCCGAATGTGAACTCCAAGATTAATGACAGTTATAACACGAATATGCATTACCCCTTTATAGAATGTCTATAATTTGATCGACTAGTTTTACGTAACTCAATCAATTATTTATTCCTTGGCGTGATAGTTTCTCTAATGGATTACATGCGGCTGGCGGTGTCTTCAATATCCAAGTACCGAAACATATCAAGTGGACATTTCCTATAAATTCCATGTTGTTTATCTCATAAACACCGATAACCAAAAAGTCTCAATCCCAAAATACCAAGTTATTGGCCTTCATATAGATCAAACCTCACTTTGTTGGTAAATCAAAGAATGAAAACTATTCGACTACCTATTTAAAATAAACTCGGGATTAAGAGCAACTACATGATTATAGTTATCGGAGATTTGATTCCTTATGACATGAAAGAGCAACCTTAATCAAATCTCTCCTTGATCCATTCAATGTAAGTATTTACTCACACCAATATTTTATAATGATTCGGACAAAACCATTTCATAAAATATTGCAGCCTAAATATAGTGCCCAACTTAATTTAATAGCTGTGAACCTATTCATCAATTGTGAGAATCTATGACCATGTCCTCTATGAACGTATCCATATGATCATATACTCCACAATTGATCCGGACCTTAGAGTCTGTAAATAGTGTACGGAAATAAATGAAAAACACCTCATTTATACTATTCAGAAAAATGCAATGTCATAATGTCTTGCTCAAAAAGCACAAAATAACAAAATGAAATTTCAACTACCTAAAGCTATAGCAAATTTGGAATCTTCCTAAGACCCATAGATGTAACATGCCTCTCGAACACACGTTCAGGCAAACTCTTAGTAAAAGGGTCAGCAAGGTTCTCTTCTGATGCTATCTTTGCTACCAATGTATCTCCTCTTTCAACTATTTCTCGGATCAAGTGGTACTTCCTCTGTATGTGTTTTTGTCTCTTGTGAAACCTTGGTTCCTTGGACTGTGCTACTGCCCCACTATTGTCACAGTAAAGTGTGATAGGACAATTAACACCTGGAATCACCTGAAGGTCCGTTAGGAACTTCTTTAACCATGCACTTCCTTTGCAGCCTCGAAGCGATTTACATACTCGGCCTACGTGCGCGAGTCGACCACACATGATTGTTTTACACTTCTCCAACAAATGGCACCGCCATTAAGGGTGTACACATATCCCGAGGTGGATTTACTTGAGTCAATATCTCCTTGGAAATCTCGAGTCCGTATAACCAATGGTTTCAAGACTCCCACTAGAATAGACCAACATATAATCTCTCGTTCTCCGTAGGTACTTGAGTATATGTTTAACCGCTACCTAGTGTTCCTCTCCAGGATTAGATTGGTACCGGCTTACTACTCCCACTGCATAACAGATATCTAGTCCGGTACAAAGCATAACATACATGAGACTACCTACAGCTAATGCATAAGGTATCCTACTCATGCGTTCTCTCTGCTCAGGAGTTTTAGGAGATTGCTCTTTAGAGAGATGAATCCCATGCCTGAAGGGTATAATTCCCCTCTTGGAATCCTCCATGCTAAACCTGGCAAGAATTTTGTCGATGTATTTAGCCTGGGATAATGCCAAAACCCTATTCTTCCGGTCTCTTAAGAGTTTAATACCAAGAATATAATTGGCTTCCCCCATGTCCTTCATATCAAATTTTTTGCTCAGCCAGGTCTTTATGCCTAACAATACCTTTGTATCATTTCCGATAAGGAGTATATCATCTACATAAAGTACCAGAAAAGACACTGCATTACCTTGGATCCTGTTATACACACACGGCTCATCAGGATGTTTCTCAAAACCATAAGACTTAATGGCTTGATCAAATCGATGTTCCATGATCGGACGCTTGCCTAAGTCCATAAATGGACCTTTGCAACTTGCATACCAGTTCTTCTTGCCCTTTGGCTATAAACCCTTTTGGTTGCTGCATATAGATTTCCTCTTCCAAATTTCCATTTAGAAAAGGTTTTGACATCCATTTGTCAAATCTCATAATCAAGATTTCTTTTGCAATGACTAAGAGAATCCGGATGGACTTAAGCATGGCAACCGGCGAAAAAGTTTCTTCATAATCCACATGTTCTATGTGGGAGTACCCTTTCGCCACCAATCTAGCTTTGAAGGTTTCAACCTTCCCGTCCGATCCTCTTTTTCTCTTGTAAATCCACTTACACCCAATGGGTTTTACCCCTTTAGGTGCATCTACAAGAGACCAAAGCGAGTTGGAATACATAGAATCCATTTCACGATTCATAGCCTCAAGCCATTCCTGAGCATCAACATCTCCTAGTGCCATGTCATAACTTGTGGGGTCATCATCTTCATCAATGATGACATCCTGATATGACTCTCCCAACAAGAGATATCTTGTAGGTTTACGAATCAATCTCTCACTACGACTTTGTCGTACTTGATGTTGTGCATCTACAGGGGGGTCCATTTTTTATGGGTTAACAATTTCTTGATGAGGACCCTCATTAGGTGAATTAACCAATTCGTGATTTTGTTCTTCCATACGTTCATCATTATGCTGAACACGGTTCTATTTCTGGTTCCTGTGTATGTTCAGGTATATTTTCCATATTTTTCCCTCTTTGAACAACCACAGGAATAAATGTTGGAACTGCCTGAGGAGGTGGTGGTGAAACTTGATCTGAGACTAGCTCATCAAGAATAACCTTACTCCTCGGCTTATAATTTTCCATATAGTCCTCCTCTAAGAAATTCGCGTGTGTGCTTACTATGACCTTCTTTTCTTTTGGACTATAAAACAACCAACCTCTGGTTCCTTTAGGATAGCCTATAAACATGCATACTTCAGTACGCTAGTCCATCTTATCTGGTTTCTGTTGCAAGACATGTGCCGGAGCACCCCAAATCCGAATATGTTTCATGGTGGGCTTGCACCCTTTCCACAATTCTATTGGTGTCTTTGAAACCGACTTGGACGGTGCTAAGTTCAATAGATACATAGCGAGTTTCTAAGGCATATCCCGAATGAATCGAAAGAGATGAATAAGCGAGCATAGATCTTGTCACTTCTAAAAGGGTTCTATTTCTCCTTTCAAAGAACTCCATTTCTTTGGGGTGTCCTTGGAGAGGATAATTGTGAAACTATCCCTTCTTTGATCAGGTAAGACATGAACTCTCCAGATAGATATTCACCCCCTCAATCAGATCGAAGGGTCTTAATTTGAACACCAAGATGCTTTTTTGCCTCAGCCTTGAACTCTTAGAATTTTCCAAAAGCTTCAGACTTGTGACGCATCAAGTATACATGTCCAAATCTAGAGTAATCATCAGTAAATGTGATGAAATACGATACCCTCCTACGGCTTGGACATTTATTGGTCCACATACATCAATATGTACCAATTCCAATTTGAAGTGTGGCACGTTTTCCCTTGGCCTTGAAGGATCTCTTGGTCATTTTACCCTCTAAACAAGATTCACATCGGTATCGGTTCAAAGTTCGGGGATTTTAAAATCCCACTTTTGACCAAACCTTGTATCTGTTAGAGTTAATATGACCTAACCTCAAATGCCAAAGATAAGTTTCATTGGAAAATTTTCTTTTCTTTGATGAATTTATATGCTCAACATCTCTTAATTCAACATGATTAACTTCACAGGGAACAAGATTAAGGAAATAAAGACCATTAATCATTACACCAGAACAAATAAAAGAAGATTTACTTCTTATTGAAACTGAGGAATTAAACTGAACTGTCAAACCATGTTTTTCCAAACAACTAACAGAAATTAAATTCCTCTTAAATTATGGAATAAATAAACAATCTTCTAAAACCAAAGTTCTGCAATTATCAAAAGATAAAATAACTTGTCCCACCTGCTAGTGCACACAAGCTCCCCCAGTTCCAAGCTTCAAAACTCTTTGTCCTTCACTTACGTGCAAGCTATGTTTGAACCACTGCAAAGAGTAACAAACATGGTTAGTGGCTCTTGAATCAACGATCCATTTTTCATCGTGATTCTCCACTAAACAAGCCTCAATCACATGTAAATTACCCATACCTGGTTGATTCATACGTGGGCAATTTTTCTTCCAATGCCCCTTTTGTCCGCACTTGAAGCACTTGCATTTTGGCTGCTTCATTGCAACTGTTTTGGCAACTGGAATACCTGATTTCTTCTTTTTCTTGTTCTTGTTCTTTCCTTTGGGTTTCCCCTTAGGTTTCACAGAACTTTCACTAGCAAATAATGCACTGCCCTGCTTGACTAGAGACTATTCAGCACTCTCAAGCTCATGCATCAGTTGAGTGAGATCAAGATTCATCTTATTCATATTATAATTCATCTTGAAATGATTGAAGTAATCAGGCAGTGATTGCAATAGAAGGTCAACTTTTACTTCTTGTTCAAATTTGACACCATGATCTTCAGCCTTCTTGAAGTTTGCTATCATTGTTAGACAATGATCTCGCACACTTCCTCCAGACATCACTGTCTTGGTGACTGAATTCAGCGCATTTTGCCTAGCAAAGCTGCTAGACGTAGCAAACATGCCATCAAGAGTCTGGATCATTGTTGCTCTACTCTCAATCATGCTCACTTGCTCCTGAAGGTGACTAGCGAGACTGGCTAAAATATAGCAGCGAACTGCCACATTCGCCTTCTCACATTTTTCCTTCTCTTGCTGAAATTTTGTCTGGATTGCCACAGACGCATCTTCAGCAAGCTGCGCTGGCATAGGGGTAGTTAGAACAAAGTTGAGCTTTTCATATTGAAGAACAATATCCAAATTTGTTTTCCATTGTTTGTAGTTTGTACCATCCATAGGTTTTTGGCTCGGGATTGTAGCTAAAGGATTGAAAGACATTTTTATGAAAATAAGGATAAAAGAAAAAACACACTAATTACAAACTATAATTAACAACAAACAGATATTGCGCTAGTAGATTCTAGTAACTACTATTCGTTTATTGTTTAACAATCCATTAGTTATCTCTACAAGGCTTACGATGGGCAAGTTACTTGTAAAACTAATATTGTTATTTTTGGGCCTTCAGTTCCATTGCCAGAGCCTCGATGGGAGGGTTAACAATTTTACCAAAGTTGAATGTATTTAACCATTGTTTACTTTCAAAATTATCTTTAGTGTCTAAGTGTTGCCGACGATGGGCCGTACAAAACTTTACTAAAATTTTGAAAATATTAGGGTTTAATCTAGCGAAATCCGATTATCCTTATCCGATGGGGCTTCGGCGATAACCATTTCACTAATAAACCCACAATTTGGGGCCCGTAGGTTTTAAAATTAATTGCTTAATTTAAAACCTTCACTCATTCAATAATTTTTTTAAATTTAGAATTTTTTTAATTTCCAAAAATTGTTCAATTTAGAGTATTTTTAAATCACTCTTAAATATACAATTCTCTTAGGAAATATCCTGGATTATTTGTCTAGATTTTTAATTCCACAATTATTTAATCCAATTATTATTCTAGATTTTGATATAAAATCATAATAATTTATAATTAGTTTAGTGGATAACCTAAATAATCTCACATAATAACTATCATACTAGTCGATTCAAGACATAATAGCTACTATGCATTTATGACATGTGATTATGCAACAATATGGCATCTTCTTATTCTATATGGCATGTTATTTCAAAAATCATGTTAATCGCACATATAATTCATACAATTCAATAAAAGCATTAAATTAAACAAATAACTTTAATCCATGGCTTTCCTATTTAAAATAAAATAAAATAGAAAATTACAACTTCAAAATTTCTCTTTTGTCCAGCCCATAGTATCTGTCTCAAGCCCCTTTAGGGTGTACATGGGCCCAAAAGCCCAAAGACCCACTTTTTGGCTAGAAACCCTAGGATGCAAAAGAGAAACTCTAGCCGTCAGTATTGTCGCGCCGTCAGCCGAAGTCATCTCAGCACGAAACTCCAGGGGAAGGACCGCCATGGGGAGTCGATCACAAGGCCGCCGGAATCACCCCGAAAGGTGGCCCCACGCGCCCTCACGCGCTGCTTCTTTGCCGGCGTGTGAAGCCCACTCGCAGGGCTTGTGGCGGCGCGTGCCAGCTCCCCTGGCGTCGGTCCAACTCCCACTTTGTTCGTCTTTCCGTCCTCTTTCCAACCATATATGGTTTGTCTAAATCCAATGTCTAGAAGTCCACGAAACATGTCGTACAACGTCGAATGTTCATATTCTTGAAGTTTCTTGATCTCGAACTATTACAGAAATTCGGAAAAATACATAGAAATTTCAAAAAAACATAAGAACAAGCAAGGAGGAAACCTAATCATATGGGATTAGCCTCCTTGTTACAAATCAAGAAATACACGAGAAAATCTAACCATGGATTAAAGCGATTAACCGATTAAAATTATAACTAATATTAAATCTGAATTATAAACGAATAATACTCATGAAATCAATAACAAATATAGAAATAGATGCCATATTTTTCAAAAAATAATATTTTGAAAAATCGAGATTTGATCGCATAAACTAAATCAAAACCGGTTCTTTTCCTCATCGCGAACCGGCTCTGATGCCAATTGTAGGAATCTCACCAGAAGCGCGGAAGCGTATCGAACCGAGACGATGTAGAAAAAGATGAACCTTCTTTGTTTTGATTATCTGGAAAGATGAGCGATCTAAAAGCCTCTTCTCGAACAGTCCAAGTCACGAACAGTCTAAGTCCGCTCTATGATCGATCTTCCAGACTATCTCTCGAGGGGGATAGGATGGTTGTGTGGGCAACCGTTCAGATGATGAACGTCTGCGTCTAGGGATTTATTTCTGATGAGAGCCTCCTTGTGAATTAGGTTTCTCAATGGGTGAAAGTAGGTTTATATACTACTACACCAAGACCTAACCCTAAACCCTAAGGGCCATAGGGCTCTTGGTCGTAGTCTCACTTAAGCCCAATTGGGCTTAAGTGACCAAAGAGCATATTTTCCAACACCAAACACATAAGGCAGGAATTGTTTAGGGAATATATGTTTGCAAAAGGAACATTATAGAGAGTATATGTCCATGACAATGAGATTAATGAGATTACGTGAAGTTGTTATAAAATTTGCGCAGAGTTTAAATGTGAAGATAAGGCATGTTAAGCAAACTTTGTTTTCAGTTCCGTGGGGTTTGGCGCACTTTGTGAGGTGAATATTATATTCATGATTTTTAATTTAAATGGTCCCTTTTAGTGTAATGTTATTATATAATAATATTCATGTCAGCTTGACGAAGTTAAAAGATACTTTAGAATTTAAATAACATGTCAATGAGCATAAAAATGCCAAACGTGCACGAAAACTTATTTGAACAAACGTGCTCATTAACTGATTGCGTTCAAGTTCCTTTTAACCCTAGGATTTCATCGAGGACTCCTAAACCTGATCCATCACTTGATTCGTGGGTGTTCCGCATAAATAAAATATATCATAAGTCTGTTACTAAATAAATATAAGTTCTATTTATAATCATACGAGAAAATCAATTTAACCAGTACCTATAGTTCTGTTTTAATTGGGGTTGTAATTTTTTTATTAGGTCTGGTCCTTAAGTTATTTCATATATTTTTTATCTTTCAAAATAATAATATTTTTAACATTGTATTGACTTCCAATACTATCACACTGCTATATTATAATAGGTTCGGTCCTACTGTAATTTTTTGCTCGAAATTGTTACTTATGAACAGTGGTTAACATAGCCATGTTGGCATACATCAAGTAAATTTTTATGTTATTCGTGGAGCATGTTCAATTGTTAGAGTAAACATGAAATGCTGTAATTGAAAATCCAGAGAAAAAATATCAGATATTCACACACAATCAAGATTGTCACAAAATCAGTAATAATGACTTAATGTTGAAAAAAAAAACTGTGAGATTAACACTGTGAAATACTGAGTTTATACAATATGTTTGTGTGATGTATTGTACAGTAAGACCTTTTTCTTTATGGCAGAAGATTATTTGTATAAGTAATATCAATATCTTCCCTAGGTCTGTTCCACTCTCATCCCCTCCCCTCAAACCAAACACACCATTAATGTCTCTCTCACTTCATGCAACCAAATGATAAGTTAACTCCAGCATTGTGAAAAACAATTATAACTACACATAAATCGTTCATGAAGAACAATGTTTATCAATGTATCTGCAGATGCTTTAAGGGATACTCATATGGAAATACTATGTCAAATAGGAATATGACACCTTCAGAAGGTGTTCCTACATATGAATGGATCAAAGTTAAGCAAGAATAACTGTTCATGCCAATTTAAATTGTTGGTAATATAATGTTTCTAGATCATAACAAAGCTTTGTAGTTAACACAAAAGAATGCATACGTTGTTGGGGGATCAGATTTTCCTCTACCAAATAAAAATGTCAGTTCATGAGACATGAAAGATAGAGGGTTCCACATAAATCCCAAGAACTTCAAATAATAAGTGTACTGAAAAATTCCCAGGAAACAAAAAACTAACATACACACACTCACTCAACATTCTAAATGAAATAGCTTGGAGAAGGCAAGGAGCTAAGTAATGTCACAAAATACTTAGTAGCCATTCATTTGTGAAAAAAATGAGGCGGAAAAAACACGAATGACTTA
The DNA here is from genome assembly GCA_019022615.1 of Acacia melanoxylon. Taxonomy (NCBI): domain Eukaryota; kingdom Viridiplantae; phylum Streptophyta; class Magnoliopsida; order Fabales; family Fabaceae; genus Acacia; species Acacia melanoxylon. Next base: position 5,741,003 of record JAFJYJ010000007.1, read on the forward strand.
AACTTACTGACCTTCTCGTCTGAATGGATCCTCAAGAATAAGAACTAACTCCTTCTTGTAAACACCAAGAATCATTATAGCCACACCCACAATTCCCCCGGGGTAAAACAATCTTTTGAGCATGACTTAAGATGACATAATACTTTGCTCATTGAAATCAGTGACAATGATGACTAAACTCAAAGAACAAATGATATAAAAAAAATGTACGAATCAGCAAGATTTCAAGTTAGAAACATAGTATAGTATCATGTAAAATGTCATAACATCAACTCATTGCAATATTGGGTTAAGGGCACCACACCCTGCACCTCTGATTAAAAATACAGCATGATATTCAGAGACTCATTATAAATGCCATCAAATAATTGATTTGTTATGTCAAAAAAGTAAATTATATGATAGGTATTTTGATGAAGCATAACAAGAATGAAGGAAAAAAGGGAATATACACAATGTGTTGGCAAGCAAGATGTCTAAGGGAAAAAGGAACTTACTGGAGTTATTACAGTGTTGTAGCTGAAGGTAGAATATCACCTAGAGGGGGGTGAATATGTGATCAAAAAAAATTCTTTTCGCTGTATGATCAGTAAACGATGGAAGCGGTAAAGAAGTAAAGATAATAGACACAGAGAAGTTATCCTGGTTCGGTCTAACTCTTTGACCTACGTCCAGTCCCCAGACACTCTGAGATTTCCACTATCTCACAAATACAATTACACACTCTGTAAACGAAGGATGATCCTTTCACTTTCGGACTCACTCCCCCTTACAAGTTGTAATTAATGCACCCACACTCAAGATACCTCTATCTTGAGATTTTTAAGGATTAAGAGTAAATGATAAAGCTCTCTCACAGAGTAATTGAACTATGAACACTGAAGTTTAATGATATTTTAGAATACACAAAAAGTAGTTTCTATGAAAAGATGTTTCTGCGTCTGTGTGTATTCTGGGTGTTTGACAAATTCATATCTTCGGGTATTTATACTGATTAAAGTTGAGGACCGTTGAAGAATTTGAATATATCCGTTAAGCATTTGATGTATCCGCGCCTCGCCATGATCGGATGTCTGTTTGGTGGAGTTACTTTACGGATCATCGTTCTCGTCGTCTTGGAAGAAGATAAGCTTAGAATATTGTTTCGTGCCTTTTTGGTTATGGGCAATTAGATTCTATGTTGGCTCTGTCCGAAACAATTTCTGCGCTTCAAAACTAAAGTATGATGTTAATCTATATGGAGATCTTCTGCAACTCATTAAGCACGTTAGTTAGAAGCATTTGAGAATAATAATGAGTATCATATAGGATTGAATAATATATCATAGAGAGTATGAAGATAGCGCAGAAGACAATTAAGTAGCAAGGGTACCTTGCTCGAGCAACAATCAATGTGTGCTCGAGCACGCTTTGTATGCGATAGATCGGATGCGAGTTGGCTCGCGATGCTCGGGCAAGATAATATGCTTGCTCGGGCATGGTGCTCGAGCATGGGTAAAATCATGCTCAGGCAGGCTTCTTTATAAAGGCTTGGTAGTGCTCTGTTTCGATGTTGCTCGAGCATGGTGAAATTCTTGCTCGGGCAAGGCACAGGCAGAGGCGGAGTGGAGAGAGCACAACACATTGCTTGAGGCAATCCGAAAGTATGCTTTCGGAGAAAGCGTGTTTTAGCGATCTTTGCCGAGCATGAAGAAAAGCTTGCTCGGGCAAGCTTCTTGAAGACCGTTGTCTCGGGTGGTGCTCGGGCAAGTATTCTCCTCGCTTGGGCATGGTGCTCGAGCATGATATTTGTCATGCTCGGGCAAGCTTCTACTTTATGACCGAGAAGTGCCGCCACACGATGTTGCTCGAGCAAGCCGGTTTCCTTGCTCGGGCACGACTCGTGAGCGAGAACTAAGAAACAATGGACGTTGCTCGGGCAATGTTTTCCTTTGCTCGAGCATGGTGCTCGAGCAAGCATTTTTCATTTGCTCGGGCAAGACCTTCCGATTAGCTGTGTTTTGCTTTTGTCTCGACGCGTTGCTCGGGCAAGAGATATTTCTGCTTTCGGGCAATGTTCTCTCGAATGGCCTTCTTTTTCTCGTATTGATGATGCTCGGGCAAATCTCAATTCTTTGCTCGGGCAATGCTCGATGACATTTTGTCTTTTGCTTCTATCTCAAGGTTGCTCGGGCAAGCTAGAATGCTTTGCTCGGGCATGATTCAAAAAACTGATTCTCGTTTGTTTCTGCTTTGATATTGCTCGGGCAATATCCTGGGGCTGCTCGAGCAAGGTAAGAACTTCATAAAAAAAACGTTGAGAACTGTTATCATCAAAACATTGAGAGCTAACAGTAACGTGACCAGCTAGGCCCAGTATCTCAGGTGGTTTTGATAAATCAGCAACAGTAAGAGCCCAGAAGTGAACTGCACCAAAAAAAACAGTTGGCATGAAGGAGATGAAGTTTTATGTTTTCAGCATTTGAATAAGTTGTAGGCTTAAATAAGTGAGTAGTTTTGTCTTGAAAAACACAAAAAGAGATTATTGAAAACTGGAGGCAAACAAACACTAATTTACTCTAATGATTGAACTGTAGGGACAACAATACAAAATTGCTAAAAGTCATATTTAATAGAATGAAGATACTTTTAAAAACAATCCATTTCACCTATTCTACTTATCCTCAACCCCTCATTGTTACTATTTTTCTTGGTAAGATTTAAAAAACAAATGACATTACAGAGTGACAAAACTTGAACCTACCAAACGAAGACTAGGAAATACAGAACATCGACCAGCTAAAACCTATAGTTGTAGAATTCAGAATTATTATTACATTTTTTTTCTGGTCACAGAATGGGAAATATAAGTTTTGTTTTTTGACCAACAATACCAAACAATATAATTTGGTAGATATAACTGAAGTACACTTAAATGCCCCATTTATACACTTAAAAGTGACTTCCCTTCCAATAATATATATACAGACACCTTCCAATAACATATATATAATCCACTTAAATGCCTTCCAATAACATATATATATACAGACACCTTCCAATAACATATATATAATTTGGTAGATATAACTGAAGTACACTTAAATGCCCCTTTATCTGCTTATTACAAAAGCAATAACAAAATTAAATCTTGAAAGGAATGGAATTTTATAAAAACTCCATAACATCAATTACAAAATATAATCCAAACACGTAAGAAAGGAATTGTTCAGGGAATATATGTTTGCAAAAGGAACATTATAGAGAATATATGTCCGTGACAGTCAACACCATAATGAGATTACGTGAAGAGTTTAAATATGAAGATAAGGCATGTTAAGCAAAATTTGATTTCAATTCCGTGGGGTTCGGCGGACTGTGAAATGAAGATAGGACATGTTAAGCAAAATCAGTAATAATGACTAATGTTGAAAAAAAAACTCTGAAGGATTACCACTGTGAAATACTGAGTTTATACAATACGTGTATGTGATGTAGTGGGTAGTTAAACCTTTTTCTTTATGGCAGAAGATTATTTGTATAAGTAATATCAATATCTTCCCTAGGGTCTGTTCCACTCTCATCACCTCCCCTCAAACCAAACACACCATTAATGTCTCTCTCTCTTCATGCAACCAAATGATCAGTTAACTCCAGCATTGTGAAAAACAATTATAACTACACAGAAATAGTTCATGAGGAACAATGTTTATCAATGTACCTGCGCATGCTTTAAGGGATACTCATATGGAAATACTATGTCAAATAGGAATATGACACCTTCAGAAGGTGTTCCTACATATAACTGGATAAAAGTTTAGCAAGAATAACTGTTAATGCCAATTTAAATTGTTGGAAATATAATGCTTCTATATCATAACAAAGCTTTGCATTTAACGCAAAAGAATGCATGCGTTGTTGGGGGACCAGATTTTCCTCTACCAAATAAAAATGTCAGTTCATGAGACATGCAACAGTGATCTCATGTTTCGCATATACTTTCAAAGGAAACGAAGAAATAATTTTTTATTTGCATGTTGCTATACTTTATATGGAACTGGCCCTTCTAATTTCTCAAATGACTTGGATATTACATATCCAACCTTAACTCATAGCTTTTGCTCCGTGTAAGCCTTTTACAATGTATGTTAAATTTCATTCAGAGATGTTGACATGGTTAAAAAACATCTAAAGTGCTAAGTTAGTAATTTATTCTGAATGATAGGCGAATTTATAGATTGACCTACCCAGCATGTACTGGATCTGAACTCATAGCCATATGTGTTGTTGAAATAGACATACAGCTCACTTCATTCAAGACTAGAGTAGCAGGATATATTCAAGAAAGTCCACATCATGAGAAATGAAGAGTTAAATCTTCAATATTTGACGGTTAAAGAATTGTAGGACTTCACTTCGATTTGCCCTGCAACCACAATCACAATTATATCATACTGTGAATACAAACCTACCAAACGAAGTCTAGGAAATACAGAACATCGACCAGCTAAAAGCTATAGTTGTAGAATTCAGAATTATTAATACATTTTTTTTCCGGTCACAGAATGGGAAATATAAGGTTTGTTTTTTGACCAACAATAGCAAACAAAATAATTTGGTAGATATAACCGAAGTACACTTAAATGCCCCATTTATACACTTAAAAGCGACTTCCCTTCCAATAACATATATATAGACACGGTAGGGTAAGATAACTACGATTTGCTCTTTTGTTCAATAGATTAACGTAAAATTGAAACTTTTGAGGTAGGGAATTTATTATGGGAGGAAATGAGAAGGAGGTCTAAAATTTTCTGGAAAAAGGATGGAAAAGTTGAAGTCAATTTTAAGTAGCAGCAATAAAGAAAATAATAGCTACGCATGACAAGAAACTCAAACAGGATCCCTAAGTGCAAATTCAGAGTGAAGTGATAACAACACTGAACCATCCCACTTGGTGAGGTTAGAAAATGCTTTATTTTCCTTGCCCTCTTGATCTAGCCAAGCCTAAGACACTTGAAGAATCCATCACTGCAAGAATAGGAAAACACATGTATTACCCGAGTGATAAAATCACGTGCTGATATTATATCCTGCACAGGTGGTGTCCAAGTGGAAAGTAATGTTAGCAACAGGTGGCATCAGTTACACCTTCCAAGTGAATTGAAACATTAGCAATCCTTTGAAAGGAGAAATTAAATAATGAGTAATAGAATTTTACATTCGCCAAAGTAATCCCTTCCTTTAGAGTAAGAAAAAGACATGGGCATGAAGCATATTCATGTTTGCAGTGTGGCTGTAGCCAATTTTCTCAAGACAAAAAAATAGGCAAAGTGTAAATCTGCTTTCTTGTAAGGAGATAAAACTTTTTGTTTGTTTGGAGACAAATTTATAAAATAGGACAATACTTTACTTTGTAGTATATAGTAAGGCACCATAACCAATATACTACAGAATACTATCAATACTCCTAGGTATACCTATGACTAAGAACTTATCTAGCTTGTAATAAATAAACGAAGAAATGAGGAAAGCACCAACTTTGAGACACAGGTCAGATATGAAAATCAAGAAATCACCAACTATCACACATATGTCAACATCAAATCCAATTTTAAGTCAACAGAGAAGGTGTATGTACCTTGTATGTGACTGGAAAGGTATTTAGAAATTCTAAAGATGTTGTATTTACATAGGTGTATGTACAAATGGACATAACAAACAGAGTCTTCTGAATGGAAAATTACTAATTGCAATAATTGGAGTAAAAAATGCAAACATGTATGTTGAATAGAGAATAAATGACACAAAAGAGTTTACACTGACCACATCACATTTGCTGGGGAGTAAAGCCCTATCGTATGATAGAGATAAGAAATAGCCTAAGTTATAATGGAATCAGAACGTGATTCTAACATGAAGACTACAACCTTAAACATTAATGACATAAGAATTGAAAGAGCTTAATGATATGAATGAAGTTGTTGGAAGAATTAAAGCTATTAATGATAGGAAAAGGTGACGATTTAGTAAGGGGTGAAATTTTTCCCTGTAAAATGTAATCTTCCCCGGTGTTAAAAAGTCAAAAGCGGTCATTGTTAAGAAGCATTCATTTTGGTATACTTATTCACGTTTGCTGACCTCTGTATCTCCTACTAACAAAGGTGTGAAGGTCAAACCGTACACTGCAGGGACTGTTCATATGCGGATAAAAATTAAGTAAATGATTTCTAAGTACAGTGTGAATGACAGACAATGCAGTTAAGTATACCAGTTAGACATACCCACTCCGGATTTTCATGATTTTGATTGGTTTGAAAATTGCTACTATAAATAAATAATAAAATTTTAAAAAAACAGACTAACATAAAGTTAAAAAAAAAAATGATGACATGTTTCATCCATGAAGACCTAAAAATAAACTAATCATTGTAATGTTTTACGTTACTCTGGACATCCCAATTTTATTGAAAATTTGTAATGTTGATAACTTCCATTGGTATTATGGCAGTTATGCATTCTTGCAATTTTGGATATTCCTTCCTAATGTATAAGATCCATCTCTACGTCCAAATATGCCTCCAAAGACGAAACATCAACAATGCAGGAAAACAAAGGTATCTAGTAAAGAACACTAATATGAGTTGCTCCGCCCAGACATACCAGTAGATTTTGAGGTTTTATGTCAATGAAACTATGTAGAAGTCCAGTAGAACAGATGAAATGCCATAAATGTACCTGATTTCCCTCATATTCATTGGCTGGGCATGTTGACCACCAATGGCATAAAGCAGTTTTGACTGTTTGGCAGCAACATGAATTGTATATCACAAGCAGGACATCCCCTATGTGTCATAATATAGGAAAGTTCCCTAAATATTAAGAAACAATATTGTAGTGGTCTGTAAATGAGTTTTGCCCAGCAAATTTGTAAGTATTTGCCACACATGCAATGGCTGGTCATAATATTGTGTGTCTGGCTGCTCAAAAAAATGTGCTGGTTCGTAAGAGAATTTTTGCATCTGTTAATTGTAACTTGATATCATTCATAACAAAAGCAATTACAAAAAGGTTCATTCAAGTATAGAGTTGGTTTGATTCCACATCATTGACATTAAACCAACTTCTCTCCTAATAAGCAGTCATTGCTATCTAGCCAGATCTGTCACGACATTACAATCTAGGGACCACAAGCAAGGTGATCAATACAACGAATACTGCAAAAAACTACTTAATAAACTGATGCAAATAGAGGAAGTGGTTCAATTTTGTTCCTTCTTGATCCATTTGAGTGGCTTGGATGGTGTCTTTGCTGGAGATGATGGGCCATATGTGGCTGAGTTCAAAGTATGTCCAGCTTGTTTCTTTGCAGAAACCTTCCTTTTCCCCTTTGATGGAATAACTTGGATGTCATCAGAAAGGGAAATGTCATCAATGTCAATTGTTGGCAAGCTTTCCGATTGTGTAACACATGGTTCTGCTGTTGAGGGTCCCTTATCCTTAGCAGTGCAATTCCTCAATAAAATGATTTCTTCTCCTTCGTCATGGCATATACTCGGTTGATCAGCCTAGACAGAAACGAAGTGAGAGCTGTAAGTATGGTAAAAAAAATTGAAATGCATAAGGTAAAATTTGTAATTAAAGAAACACTGAACCTCAGTAGCAGCTGCATCAAAGGCATCAATAAGATCAGTTGCCTCAGCATATGTTGTGACTGAGACACTGGAATTTGGGTGGTTCTTGTTGTAACTGTTTAGCTTCATCTTCAAGAGCATTTTCTTGCCAAGCAAATCATCAACTTCTTTTGGAAATGCAAAACATCTTTCCTTCTAAAAGGGAAGAGCATAAACGTTGTCAGAAAACTGGAAAAACGTTGGCATTGATTTGGAAAAGTTAGAATGGAACCTCAGGTAGCTCTGCCTTTAACTGTGAGGCACTCTTTTTTAGTAATCAGTTGCCTGTTTGTCAAAGAATACTATTGAAGCATTTCCAGACTCATCAGCAATAAGGTAGTTCAGCCTAAACCTGCAGGAAAAAATACATATGAGATGTAGATGTTTGACACTGATGTAGAGATATATGATTAATAAAGTTGATTTCAAATGATCATACTTGGGTTGGACAGTGCATCTTTTGCCTTTGCAATAATTGTTTGCACAAGAAGCAACACCATTGGTCACTTTGGGTTTTGTGCCACACCTTGAGCACCCATCGTAAAACCATCCATCCTGGGTTAGGAATTTTTTGAACTCACAGATGACAGCAAAATATTTCCCCTGCGAAGCATTGGAAGCACAATTAGTTGGCATGAGTTGATAGGGTAAAATGAGAAGAATACAAGTTTGGGACACACCACTTCCTGAAGAGGGATGTCAGACACTTTAATTTTGGGTGTATTTCTAAGGATAGTTTCAGCAGCAGTGGTTGAGTTCTGAGTGCCAGCTGTTGGAGTGAGGGAAGCAATGGTTGGTGTAGGTAGGTGTTCAGCACTGAAAACAAATATTCAGTAATTTCTTAACACATGCAAAAAGGGTAATAGAAGCAATGGAGTTGTATTCCAGAAATGAGGACCGCACACCTTGATATAAAATATGCGACCTCCTGGAAATTGGCATTCAAGTGGAGTTTTGTTGCATTAAATGAACTGCAGACCTCTGGTCGACCTTGGAATAGTAAATGCACATTAGAAATTAAGAAATGTTGAACATAAGTGAACGTTATGAGGTGAAGGAATCTTAAAATAAGTCTTACCCCCTTCATCGAAACCTATTCTTGCAAGCTGTGCAAGCAAGACTGTAGGTTTTTGAGTGGTAGTAAATTCGTGTGTAGCAAATTTGGAAGCACAATCATCGTACAACACCATCTAGACGGTATTCCCCCTATTAAATAAACGGAATTTTTTTAATTAGAATGTTAGCACTGGCCAAAACTTATGGAAAATGTATGGAAAGGTTGAAATTCATGGAAAAGTGGTGTTGGACTCAAACTTTTGACTGTTTGTAAGACTTAAATGGATTGGACTATTCATGTTAAGGTTCTTTTACTTTCAAGAATGGCAGAGATAGATGTGGGAAAAGGGACACGTTACTATTGGTAATCTATGGTGTGCTAATGAAAACAAACTGGGAAACATGAAATATTCTTAAGTTTTTTTATGGTTGCATGGGATGCTATCCAGAAATGTACTTAGTTATAGAAGAATCTAAAGAGCTTCAACAATATTTGTAAGGCAACAGTGATGAGAGTTTGATTTGTGAGGCAGTTATGACAAAAAATACAGTAGTTGTGTACCTCTCATCAGCTAACACCAGTCTAAGCTTAGTCTTTTTATCTGCTCCTGAGTAGTATTCCTCCAATGGGTCAATGCTTATTACAAAAGCAATGACATCTGTGAAAAAAAAGTACAAGGTTAGTGGGTAATGGAGTTGTGTGAAAAAGCAAGGAATAAAATCCACTCACCAAACAGGAACATTGTATGATTCTCAAGCGTTTGGGTTAATATATCCCTGATGGGAAAGAAATTGAATACAGACAGGGGTATTTCAGCAGACTCTTCTTTCACATAAGTGGCAGAGTTGAAGAGCAACTTGAACTAGTGGTTGGACGCTTTGTAATCCTTTCCATTGGGGATCACTTCCAAATTTTCTATGAAGTAGCATTGTCCTTCTTCCGGCTCTTTCTCAAATTTTCCGAATAAAGACTTGTTCATGACTGAGGCTTGTATTTTGTCACCCTTAAAAACAATGATTTAAACATATAGCTTGTAAGGAAGGTGAAAGATATGATATAAGTTAGAACTTCATGAAGCTATATATATTGCTTGAGGAATATGGAAAAGATGAACAGAATATTTGAAGGAAAGAGCAAACCTTTTGGTCCATAAGGAGAAAACAGATTGCATACAATTGGTTTGGTGAATCTTTGTGGTAGCTGTTCCATCTCCTCACGACATGGACTACTATTCTCCACATCTCACTGTTGTCATCTAGTTCTTTGATCATGGGGCATTGCCTACCAGCCATTGTTTTGTATTAAACTTGTCTGGGTGTGAGAAGAAGATACAAGAAACGGATGAATGTTAGAAGAGCAACCAAGCAAGGTGGCTTATATATAAAAGTTCGTTGAAGAAGTGTACTGGGTAGTGAAGTATTTTAAAAAGGAGGAGATGGCTATGAGAAGAAGATATAAGAAACAAATGAATGTTAGAAGAGCAACCAAGCAAGGTGGCTTATATAGAAAAGTTTGTTGAAGAAGTGTACTGGGTAGTGAAGTATTTTAAAAAGGAGGAGACAGCAGACTATTGTTTGAAGGACTGTGAAAAGTAATTATTCATACCTACTTAAGTATGACAACATCTTGACAATGTACTAACACAACGTTGAGGCTGAAAGCAAACACTGAAGTGACTATGCATTGGGAAATATTACATATTTAAATAATAGGAGTAGGTACAGATTTCTTTTTCTAAGAAACAGTGACAGTACCTAATCATACCTAATGAGGTATGGTCATATCAGAGTAATGTAGTTACATGACAATTAGACAATTATATATATATTGACCTTCATTGAACATTCAAAAAAATTCAGAACCAAAAAACTAATTAGAGGATGGCAGCACTAATTAGAGGTAGCATTTCAATGTTGTAATGAATATTTGAGATTAACCTAGGAAATATATGCATAATGGGCAGCCGAAAAAACTTGATCTGAAGACGTATAATAGATTAAACTGCTTTTCGAGATTAACCTGCTTTTCGATGCATAATAGGGTGTCGTTAAAAAATTCATCTCATAACCTGTTCATAGATGTATAATAGGGTGACGAAGACAAATGCAGGCAGACACGGAGAGAATCTGGGAAATATAATCTTTGTAGACTGAAAACAAATGCAAGCAGATACAAAAAGATTTAGGCTATCAGCAAACATGGAAAATAAGTTTTACCACTACAGACCCAACAGTCCTTATATTTTACCCCTTGAAAGCTCTCACATGCTTTAGCAATTAATTAAGAACCTGCCAATCGGCAAATGGAGTTTAGTAGCCGGGAAGTAAATACTGGATGTTAAAAAGCGAATGTTGAAAAAAAAAACAATGTTCAATACTTTAAAGCACTAACATCCAAGTAAGCATACCATATTTTACATTATTTCTGGATGCTAAATTGAGAAGATAGTACTATATGCAGAGTAATACTAAATGTAATGAAAATGGAGGTCTCCAAGTGCAGTGGGTCAGCATACAAGTGCAGTGGGATACGTGAAATATTTAAGTAAGAAGCATTAGTACGTAGGTAAAGAAAAAATGAGGAGGAGTCAGCAGACTATTCATACCTACTTAAGTATGGCATACTCTGCACAGTGAACTGACACAGCAATGTGACAGAAAGCATACACTTATATGCATTGGTAAATGTAAAATATTTAAATGAAAGAAGTAGGTGGTAGGCGTTTTACAATACGAAGCAGAAACAATACCTAATCATACCTAATGAAGTATGGTCAGATCAGAAGAATGTACTTACATAACTATGAGGCTGAAATCGAACGCATAAGGGTGTTTGCATTGGGAAATGTTCTTGAGTTTGAAAAAGCAGCTGTTGGGAGTTTAAATTTGTGAAAGAGGGAAAACAGTAACAATTCATACCTACCAAGTCAGGGTCACCTCTGGGCATTGTAGTTTTAAAGAATTATTGTAAGAAACAGAAAATTCAAATAACATAAAGGTATGCACTTAGCCATAAAGTAAGTAACTTAGGTGAATGTGCATGTGGAAACCACTAAGCTGTGGAAAAAATATTCTAGGGAAAGAAAAGCGAATGAAAGAGGGTTTCAATGAGATTTTTTATGTAAAGAATGATACAAACTTACCATGCCGATTTGACCCAGCAACACAGATGATTTATTTGACTCTCTTTTTTAGGGAATTATGAATCACTCATCAGTCTTGCGAATATGTGTTTGTTATTTGCAGGGCAGAAGAGTATCACCTATTCTTTTTTTTAAGGAATTATGAATCACTCATCAGTCATGCGAATATGTGTTTGTTATTTGCAGGGCAGAAAGTATCACCTATTCATGTTCTTATGTTCAGAAGAGGGAATACATAATATGGTAGAAAGAAGAAGATTTGAACTATCACAAATATGTAATGGCATTGGGAGTAGAAATGCTAATCAAAATGTTGTAACAATAAGGAAAACTAAATGGCAAATACAAATTGATATTAAACCAAGGAGCATATTCTTAAAATACACACACTTCAATGATATGTGTCACGCAAGAAGGAGATCACTTGTGTAATTGGATAAGCAAGACTAAAAGGACAGAGTGTATTTAAAAACCTTTGTCCAAATTTAATTGATAGTAACCACCAGTAATTACCTATACCATGAATGAATCGTTTCCCACCTTTATGATGAAATGCTAAATTGAGACTTTATTCTTTCCCTTTGAAAGAATGAACCAACAGATGCTTCTTGTTTGACAGCGAGAAGAATCATTGGCCATTAAGAGTCTAAGACATGTTAGGAAAGAGACATAATCCAGAACAGCTAGATAACAACACAAATAGACAGCTGCACTTTACAATTTGATTATGTTAGATTGTGCTACCACAACATTAAACAGTATATATGCTCAATAGAATTGTAATGGTGATGTAGAGTTCTAATTTTAAGACCTTAAGAAGAGAAAATTGTAAAATAGAATTGCATGGAACTTCATTAAGAGCTGGTAGAAGCACAACAAAATATAGAAATAGATTAGTCTTTACGAACATGGAAGATGAATGATGCATTTGTTTCTTTTATGTGCTATTCAGTGAAGTAGTCGATTGACTGGAAAAAATGGTAGATTTCAAAACCTTTCAAATGCATGGGACATGATATACATATACTTATAGCCACTACACTCCATGTAGCATACCAAGTACCAATATAAAGAAGGAAAATGAAAATTAAGAATTCAAACTGCTATCAGAAAGTGCCCATTGCACTTTTGAATATCACGTTATCAAATAGTATTACGGATAGTCATGGTTTCCGTAACATAATTTACATGGGTTTGGCTATGGTCCTCTTCCCTTACCATCCTCTTCCCATTTGCTTTTTAATCTCAGCCGTTGGATTGAAATCTCAACAGTTCAGATCTAATGATTTATAAAAACATTTATAAAATGTTGAATTATCAAAAAAATTGTTTAAAAATATTTGATTTTTTTTTTATAAATAATTATATCGAACCATTGACATTTCAATTCGAGGATGGTAAGGGAAGTGGACCATAGGCAAACCCAATTTACACAGCTATAAAATACGTAATTTACACGGGTTTGGCTATGGTCCTTTTCCCTTACCATTCTCTTCTCATTCGCTTTTTAATCTCAACCGTTGGATTGAAATCTTAACGGTTCAGATCTAATGATTTATAAAAACATTTATAAAATGTTGAATTATCAAAAAAATTGTTTAAAAATATTTGACATTTTTTTTTATAAATCATCATTATATCTGAACCATTGACATTTCAATCCAACGGTTGAGATGAAGAAGAGGATGGTAAGGGAAGTGGACCATAAGCAAACCCAAATTTACACAGCTATAAAATGCATGGTTGTACCCAACTACACATAAAAGCAAAGGAAAACTCTATAATACTATATACCCAATGTATGAATGAATACCAACAAAAAAGACCAGATGAAATGATGACTCGAGTAGAAGAAAACATTGATAGCTGGAAAATTAAACCAACAATAGTAGTTCCTGCCTTCAGTAAAGATTCAGGTTTAAGACCCTACTTTTAAATTTCCTCATTGACACACTTATAGTATTGGATTGAGCTACTGTTTATGTCCCTGTACAGTAACAAATAGGAAAACCAAAAATCAATATAATTTGGATCACTCCAAGAGGTGGAATAGCCTCCCCAATTTCCTGTTCATGAACATTAATTTGCATAGAAGTTATAGTGAAAAAAATAAAGGGAAACCAAAAATCAGTATAATTTGGATGGCAAAGTTGTATCACCTGGTCATGAACTTATAATGGCACTCACAACTTCAGTTGAGTTTGTAAAAGACTTACAAATGACTACATATTATAAGTATATCAGGGTAGCTTAAATTTTGAAAAATTGGTAGACCAGACTAAACATACCAACTGCAAAACTAAAAATATATTGTTAGTAGAAACATTATAGACAGCAAAACTAAGATCCCTCACATGAGAGAAGCATGTTGTTCATGATGTATATGGTTGTATGTGCATGTGTTGTATACTACTACTATGATGCTTGATCTATACAAATAAAGGACCTTTTCTAAAGAATTATTAGACTCATTACCGCACAAGCTGTTGCGAGAGAAAGTCAATGTTCCAGGAGGAGATCGCGTTTTCTTTCCTCCCTCAAGTCCCCACTAAACAAAGGGTATGGCTTCATCTATGTCATATCCACTTGTCCAGGTAACCGTCATCTGCAATAGCGGGAAAAATCTCAAGAAGTATCTTTTGAGAGTGTGTTATAGTCAAGGTCATGACAATGACAGTATCAAGGTTATAGATCATGAATTTTGGGTTGCCCATCTCTTTTAACTTCATTAGTCAACACTAAATCATTTCATACCAGGATAAATAGGAATGGAGAATACAATTATTTGGACAAATATAAAAACTAAGATCAACTTACTTCACATCTCAAGATCTCCCTTGAGCAAGGCACGGAAAAATAGGCACTTTAGGATTGGCAAATGATATATTATTGGATACTGACACAAGTTTAGGTTGCAAGGCTCAAATAATTGTTGCTAGTTAGCTATGATATAATCATCATCTGCATATTAATTATGTCTGGGCTATCTACAAAAAAAGGAAAAAACAGATGAACTGATTCAAAATAGTAAAATATTTGATTTAATACACATTAGTTGATGCAATGCTATATTCTAGCCGTAGTTTCTTATAGACCTCCAACACCATACTGCACCAACACACATTCCCCATGTTGAACCCCAAAGCATAATGGATGCATACCAGTTGTATACAAATTATGAGAAACCATGACACTCGGAGACTCATTATAGAACAAATTATCAAAGGAAAAAAAAAATGTTACCGACTCAATTGCCCACATAATAGTTTCAAAAATAAAATATTTACCTATCCTGCGCAGAGTTGGTGAGAACCTTCCTGTTTATATCATCAAACTCAACAAAACCTGGCCACTTCAAAGATTCGGATTCAAAAAGAGCAAAGTCAGCATCTGGTTTACCCCTCCTTATGTACCTGGACCAAAAAAAAACACATCAGACAAAGAAACTGAAAATACAAGACACACAAACAACAGTTACCATTTGCAGTTCTTTCAATTATTATGTTTGTGCTCATGAACCATGAGGTTTTTCCCCTCTTTTTTTGTTGTGTGTGTGGGGGAAAATGGAGATGTTTGCAAAACAATCAAAAGGAGCAAGACATACTCAATCCTTGTGCTTCTGCATTTCAAAGAGCAGAATCGTCTCGAAGCATAAACTAAAAGCGTAATAAGTGAATCATTGTTCTTATTATGGAACAGACTCCTTATACCTTCATCTGGACTCACGTTCAGGAAGCATATTCTTTGATTAGTTTCTAGAACAAAAAAGGAAAGGAAAACGATTAAAACATGCAGTATGTATCATACATTGACTTTCAGATGCAAATAGAATTGAAAGGCATATTCAGATATCATAACGCATAGATGATATTTATACCTCGTCTAAATGCTTCACAAACACCAGACTTGCAAGAGCAGCTGCAGTTGAGTTTGTAAAAGGGAAACCAAAAATCAGTATAATTTGGATGGCAAAATTGTATCACCTGTTCATGAACTTATAATGGCACTCACAAATATCATGAAACAAAATATTTCTGCAGGCATGCAATTTGAAAGCTGAGTATCTGTAAGATACATGCAAAAAGAGGGAAGAAAATATCCTCACCATGAAATAGAGAAATGGGAAGAGAGGAAGGGAAAAAAAGCTGCTAGTGAATAAAAGAACTTCAATGAGAAATATTGAACAGTTGAGTGATTAACAAAGCTAAAGCAATTAAGTACATGTAGAGTGAATTCACTCTACCTAGTACATTCACCATCTCAAGCACAGAGCCCCAAACCTTGACCAGCTTGCAATGTTTAGCTGACACTGTTCAATTGAATAGTGATTTGTGAGTGGAACTACAGTGAACGGCTTTGCAATGCTATTCCTATTAAGTTTATATTGATTTCAAACTGGTTTTTCTATTATTGCTCTTATTAAATACTCCTTCTGGTCTTAATTATAGGAGCACTTTTGTAGTGTAAATTGCACTACAAAAGTGTTCCTATAATTAAGACCGGAGGTAGTATATATTACTCATTATCTTTTTCCAATAAATTTTCATCCATTATCTCATGTACATTGTTTCTAAATAAGGATATAATTAGAAAGAAATGTATAAAAGTTACATATCCATTACTTTTAAGTTTTAACTAACATATTGAATCACATAATTTTGATAATTATTCCTTATACTCCCGTCTATAATATAGGGTACTTTAATTAATTCACGGGAAACAAAAAGTGACAATTAACTCATTAAATATATCCTAAATGGAAAGGGGGAAAAAACCACGTTTAATCTTATTGCAAGATATGTTTGGAAATTGAATGAGTAGGTAAATTGGAAATAAGTATTAATTACATGGACAAAACTAAAAAAGAAGCATTAATTATCTTATAAGTAACTTATATTTTGAACCATGTTATTTTTCTATAAGCATCCTATATTGTGAACGGGTGAGTGGAAAAGATCAGAGGGAGTAATAAGAATTAAAAAACAGATGCTATACATTATTTCTTACCTCCTATTTTTAGTAGGGGCATTGATGTGAAACAAAAGGGGACAAAGAGGAGGAGGGAAGATAGCAAGAAGAAGAGGCAAAATAAGACAAATAGAGGAGGAAGAGAGAAATCTCAATACCCAATACAATTCAATTCATCAAAGCTGAATAAAACTGAAAAATCATTACTCTATTTATAGAGCTTAAAAAATAATTATAATTATAATTTGAAATCTAAATCTAATTCAAATTCAAATTTAAAAGATAATGATTATAGGAAGATCTAACTAACCTAGATATCCTCGAACTTACTGACCTAGCAAGATTGAGAGTATTGTCTAGAAGGTTCTACTGGTTCATGATTACACTTCCCCAACTTCGTCCTCACGCTTTCAAAATTCACAAACTTTCTTTCTCGTCTCCCTGCGAGAAAACAGAACATACTTGGCTTCACAAGAAGTGGATCAGAATATTACTTCGAACTTTTCGTGATGACAGACTCGATCTTTGTTACGAGCCTTGAGTTATGTCACTTGTAAATTCTGCTGATGACTGTGGTCATAATCGTAATATGGAGAATAATGATGATGAGTTCGTAGCTAGTTGAGATCTCTGCACCTAATCTACAAAGACTTGCTCCTCCAAGACTACTCTGTTATGATGCAAGGACCTTCAAGAATTTTCTTGTTGCCCATATCACTGAATTGTGGTTACAGAATTTGCCCATACAATTTTTTCAGGCCATACGTCACGCAAGACTATTGCACGTATAGTCACATATACTCAGGGTTAGTTCTTTAATTTGAGCGTAGTTTAAATTCTCTTCCATTATATAAGTGAATTCAAAGGGGATTAAGAAGAATAATAATTTATTTTTGTTACATTAATTATTGCCGAAATATTTTGGTCGCATCACGAGTATCTTAACAATGGAATCCTGTGGAGTTTTAGTATACAGTATATTTGAAAAATCAAATGAACTGGTTTTTTCTTTTGTTCACTTTGCAGCATTTATGTGAGAAGCTATCCATTTCATTTGGAAATGTTCGCTATCTTGAGATATGTGTTGAGTATAGTTTTTATTCGCGCTGGTTAAACGAGGATGAGGATGATATGGGAGATGTTAACGTTCTAATCTCTTTCTGTGACAGAATATCAAATTTAATTTAGAAACTCTAACCCTTGTGAGTAGGCCTTTAGGCTATTATTATCAGAAGGAGGTACGCATGCTTAAATTTCTCCTATATTTGATATATTTAACAATTTTTGCTCATGAAGTTTCAAAAAAATATTTTATTTTGATTTTAAATGTTGATAACCTTAACATTTTAGTTCTTGAAACTACTTAAATTTGTCTTCCTATTTAAAATTCGATTATATGATTTTATACATTTGTGTTGGTTTGACCTTTAAGCTAACTAACACATGTACGTATGTGGAATTGAATTCCGGCCTATCCAAAAGATAGGCGGGGGAAATTTCTTCCTTTTTGATTTGTCAGGATTAGATCTAGATGGTTCAGATCTATTTTTTTTTTACTTCCTATTTTTTTCAAAAAAAATTATTTTAATGGGTATAAAATCTAAAATAAATATAATCTTTCAACTAACATTTTTTTCAAAAAATGATTTTTTATTCAAAAAGCGACAGCTTAAAAAAAATAAAATCTGGACGGCCCAGATGCGCCAAGCTCTTGGTGCCTATCCAAAGGATAGGCACCAAAACCGGTTCCGTATGTATGTGCAACAACTTTTGTTTTGGTATTTCATGGACATGAGAAATTAATGGTTAAGGGGCAAGTAAAAATGTGTAAAAGAAGTAAATGGTAGAAAACACATGGAATGAAGTTTAAGATAAAAACCATAAACACTTATTAATAGCTCTTCTGATAGATGTTGAAGACACGTATAGATTTAAAATAGATAACTTCTAATTATACATCTTGTTATTATTAGTCTATAAATCTTTATTTGAACTATCTGAAGTGTTTCTTCTGCACTTTCATGGAATGAAGTGCATGAGGAAATGAGGGATAAGATCCCACAACGAATAATGAAAAACAAAAGAAATCTCATTTCAGAAAATAATAAAATAATTAAATCTCAAAACCAAATACGCCCCCATTTATAACTTACAAACAAACCCTTGCTTTGATGCTAACCTCGAAAATATTATGCCTTCAAGGCCATTCCTCAAACAACACAGGCATGTCACACACACACACATATGTATATATGTATATGATAATGCTGGTTGCAGGATCACATGGGTGATTCTTATGGATATGATGCATGCCTCTTTACCTTTTTTTTTTTTTTTGGGTAAAACATGCCTCTTTACCCTTTATTTTACAAGCTGCCTAATTTGAATCTGAGATCAAATATAAAAATATTTGGTGGAGATTTACTAATCCGATTTTCTTAAAATAAAATAATAGCAGATGTTTTGTTGCCCTTTTAAAGTAAACGACTCAAAGTTGAAAGCGTATATAAAAGGGAAGAAAATGGCTTGAAGTTATGAACGATATCAAATTTGTGACCAACACATACAAGTAGGGGTGAGTATAGGTAAGGCTAGGCAGGGCAAGATCTCAACCCGATGCCCAACCCGAAGAATGAACGGACTGCATTTTGCAGCCCGATTCCCAGCCCTACTAAAACTCCAACTGAGAAAGATTGACCAATTAAAGTGGAACACCATGAACAACCATCTTTTATATTTTACAGCTCGATAACCGAAAACCCAAGCTTAATTTGGTTCCAGGCAAGTGAGGCAACATATACAAAAACTGAGCAATAGCTTGAGTGGTTTTCTTTTAAGGTGGTTTACTGGTGGCGTTAGGGTTCAATTGAAGGAAATCGCACAACCACAATGTGTGACTGTGATCAAAGTAAATGGAGTACGTTTTATTTTAGTTTTATGAATTTCATAAATTATTAAAATAATATAGGCCTCCTCTTGACCAAACAAAAATATATAGGCCAACCCATCATGGCAATGAGTTAGGTAGGTTCGGATAAAAAAGACCCACATAAAAATGGGCTCAATTTTTCCCAACCCAATCCACCTAATTTTTATGGGTTGCATGTTCGGCCTACAACCTTCAATTCATATTACTGGCCTGAATCCTTTATAAAATACTTAGAATGTGAATTTTAAAGAGGTTTCATATTTCATACCTTAATGGCCAAAGTAAGCTTTTATCCTACTAAATCCTACATTTATGTAAGCTTCAACGCCTACATATATATATAAATTGTAGGCTTTAAAATACACTCAAAGCCTATTTAAAAACTATATTTAATTAAAATAAAACTTGATTTAGTTACATTTTATTATATAACGTGTAACTATCAAATTTCTTTAGGTCGACTTCTTCATTCTTCTTCTGCATGAGGTTTAGGTTTTGGCTCCTCCTTCTTTGTTTGTGTACTTTAGTCTGGTGATGGATAGAAATTTTTAATTTTTTTAATCTTTTTTCTTGGCTATGAATAGAAGTTAGAAGTTGCCAAAACACGTCTATTGTCTGGTTCTTTCACATTACGAGATTTTTCTAAAGCATCACCATTCAATCTTTATCTCTATCCTTTTTTTTTTCTTTTTCTTTTTTTGTGGCTTGGCCACAATCAAGATTCGCATCTTATTCCACCGGTTTAAAATCAAAGGGTTAAATACCAAAATTTGTCATGGAAGTATTGGTAATGGGACATTCAATCCCGTAAGAAGTTTTTGATATCATTTTTCTTTCAGGAAGTTTACAAACATAGTAATCTTCTTGATCGGTTGATCTTGTGAGTTGGATCGTTCTTTTTTGTAAACTTCTAGGACAATTTGGTCCAAAAAAAACTTTTGCCGCAAATTTTTCATATAAAAAACTTTTTCGGCGATATTTGCTCTTTTTGTAAACTTTCGGGGGAAAAAATGAGGCAAAAAAACTTACGGGTGTTGAGTGCCCTCTTATCAATACTTCGTGGCAAAAATGGTATTTAACCCAAAATCAAATTAGGCTACTTAACTTGGATAAGATTGTAGGCAAAAGAAGACAGAAAATATGAAAAAACTGAAAAATGATCGAATTGGATTATAGTAATCTCTTAAGATCACACAGGATCTTCCTAAGTACTAGTTGCTAATTCTACTTACAATTTATTTTGTCTTAAAAGGAGGAGAATATGCTTTATGTATATGGACAACGAATTAATAATAGAAATAAATAAAGTGAAAGAGTTGGAATCCATCTCATGCTCTATTATCTCCCTTTACTTTATCCCTCTCTTTGCTTTAGAATCTTTTATTATTCTTCTACTTTCGGCCTAGTTGGCATCTTGTTCTATTTCATGCAAAAATTTTAATTTTAAATAAAAGGAAACTTAATTCCTTTTATTCAGTTTCTGCACTTAAAAACATACTTTAATTGGATAATAACTAATATCACTCTTGTCGTTATTACAAGTCTGGTTTAACCAAATCATAAATACAAGAAACAGAAGTTAATATATTTAATTTTTCTTAAATTCATCAACTTTTTTAAAGTTTCCCTTAGTTAAAGTGAAAATTGAAGGGGGAAAAGCTACTCTCTCTCATCCTAATTATAAGATCAAGTTGATTTATTTGGAGAGATTAAGGAAATTAATTAAATTCTTTTAGAGTATTTTTATTTTTTTTTTTCTCCAAACTAATTAATTTGACTAATAAACTGATATATAATATAAGAATACACAACATGTGATCTCTCCAAAAACAGTCAACTCGGTCTTATAATTATGATAAAAGGTACTACCTCCGGTCCTAATTATAAGACCAGGTTGAGTGGCCTTTCAAATTTACTGTTTAGAGACATAGTGGGAGTTTCTCTCCCAATACTTTTGTTCAAGTGTTATCTGAGTTGTCCCATTTTTAACAAAAACAAAACCAAAACAAAAGAATTAGAAAACAGTCATTAATGATCTTTTTTTGGATTTTTTTTTTTTTTTTTTTTTTGACAAACTGAATTTATATAAGGAGTAGAGGGCCAAGTGATTCCAATTGTAGATTTTATATTTTTATTTATTGTAATATTATTTTCCTAGCAGCTTAACCTCGGAGAGTCAATCTGAAGCCAAGTTTAGGGCCCGAAAATGGGTCAGAGTTCTGTTCGAGGTTTATGGACTTAGATAGGCCCAGGTTTAATAGAGAGGCCTAACCCAAATACAATTACAATGTGGCCTCAACACGCATGAGTTGAAGTAAAACCATAGAACTCCACCAAAACAGCAAACATTTGAAATTCTTTATTTTTTGAGGAAATAACTTATGATTCAATTATTTTAAATTATTAAAAAAAAACGATTAATTTTCCCTTTTAATACTTCATGTGGGTACTTTTACTACAAGTGAAAATAACGTCCATTTGCTTATTTTTATGAAGTCCAATTTTTCAATTAAATTTAAAGCTATTAAATCTAAATTTTGAATCAATCAATGGGTAGTGGGTAGTGGGTCAATTAAAGTCAAACTTAACTAGAACTAGCAAGGTAAAGAAGTGAACTTGAAAAGTAATATTTTTTAGAATAGTTTTAGAATTTGATAATTTTTTAGGATCAAACAAAAATATTTTTATGAGTTTTTTTTTTTTTTTTTTTTTTTTTTTTTTTTTTTTTGCATTAGAAAGTAAACATCTTAAATTTTTTCAAAGTCTTAATTTGTAATTTTTGATAATACGTAGAATTAGATATAATTTTTTTAAATCAGAAAATTCTAAATAAATACTGAAACGGTCTGGACCAGTTAAATGCACATTGTTATGTAGTCAAACCAGCCGAGTTTTAATAAACATGATCAAATGTTATTATATGAATCTTTTAATTATTAAAATTTATATTGATAAAATTTTAAAATTTTGTTGGACCATTACTAACAATAACAACACACGTGATGGGATTTAATTTTGTTGGACCGTTAGCTTGTATTTATGAGATAAAATTGTTCAATTAAATCATATCATGTGAAGTTTTTTTAATAATAAAAATTTATATAGATAAAATTTTAATATGTTTTTGAATTATTATTAATAATAAAAATAACACGTCATATAATCAAACGCCCTCAACTTTTTTTCCCTTTTTATAAGAAGTCACATGTTATTGGCAAAAAAAAAAAAAAAAAAAAAAAAAACGAAGTCACCCAAGATGACGTCATCACATGACGCAAGAGCCTATGCAAGTAAAGAAATCATTAGGGGTAGTGTCCGATACTGGTCAGACTTTTGTTTCCGTAGTCCGTACACGTTCTTCGTTCATTCATAATTTCCAACGCGGCCGTGGTCACACTCATACTCTCGCCGCACATTCATTTTCTCTAAAATTAAAGGGTTAAGTACCAATTTTACCCCCTCAAGACGCGCAGCGGGAAGAATTTTACCCCTATTGCTCGCGGAGTATCAAAAAACGTAAAGCGATGTTGTCATTTCAGTTAGAAACCCTAACGGTCAACTAATAGTCCATTAACGCGTTGGCAGTTAGGGTTTTTAACTGGGCTAAATCGTCCGTTTTGATCTTCGCGCAACATTGCTCCACCGAAACGTAGCTATGTTGCGCGAAGTATCAAAGCGGAGCGATGTTCCCCTCCAGTTAAAAACCCTAATCTGGCCGACTAACGTTGATCAGATTAGGGTTTAACTGTAAGCGCAACATCGTTAACCGCTTTTGATCTTTAGTGTAATATTCTTTCCTTCGAAAAACTTAAAAGGCAAAATTGCTCGTGGCCCAGCGTCTTCATGGGCAAAATTGGTATTTAACCCAAAATTAAATCTTCTAGATTTGTCCTTTCAAATAATAAAGGGTTAAGGTGCAATTTTACCAATGGTGAATTATTGGTCAGGAAGCGTCAACACAATTAACTATTAAGTGGACCAAAAATACCAAAAAAAGTTTTACTCGGGAGCGTTCAAAGACAACGCCAGATTAGACAAAAGTTAACGTCAGTTATCTAAGTGCTGATTAGCCAACTAACTTTTTACTCCGGTGAGAGCGCCGGCAAGACAAAATTCTAAATTTTACTAAATTAAATAAGTTTTTTCTCAATTGTCATTATTCAAAACTACTTGTATTATTTATGGACAAAAATTACTTATTCTTCATTTTTTTTTTTTCAAAATTATAATTTTCTAAAATGAACAAAATTTTTAATTAAAAATATAATTATATGATTTAAATAAAACTCAAAGTGTTTTATAATTTATTATATATGTTAAACAAAAAAAATATTTATTTTTATTTTAGAAGAAATTTATGTGATTTAAAAAATTCATTTAATGTTAATAAAATTTTAAGTAAAGGCTAAGTTTGCTCCTTAACTCATTAAAATTGCTTCTTTAACTTATTATTAAATTGTCCTTCATCAAGTCTCTTAAGTTATCTTTTTTTTTGTCAACAAGTCACAAATAATCAATAGATCATTTAATCAACAATTATATCATCAAGTTGTCGATTTATATTATTAAGTATGAATATTGATATCAATTAAAAATAAATCATATATATATATATATATATATATATATATATTGTTTAATATATAAATTAAACTATAAAACACTTTGAGTTTTATTTAAATCATATAATTAATTTTTTTAATTAATTTTTTTGTTTATTTTAGCAAATTATAATTTTGACAAAATTGAAGAATGAATAATTTTTGTCCATATATATCTATACAAGTAGTTTTCAATAATGACAATTGAGGAAAAAAATTATTTAATTTAGTAAGATTTAGAATTTTGTGTTGGCGCTCCCGAGTAAACTTTTTTGTCTTGGGCTCTCTGGAGTAAAAGTTCATTTGGCCAATCTACACCTTAGATAACTGGGACGTTAACTTTTGTCTAACGCATTGTCTTGGACGCTCCCGAGTAAAACTTTTTTTTTGGTATTTTTGGTCCACTTAATAGTTAATTGTGTTGGACGCTCCTGGACTAATAGTTCATTGGTAAAATTGCACCTTAACCCAATAATAAATTGTTAAATATATTATTTCATTCAGACATCAACAAAATCTGAATTAATGCTGGTAATATTTTCATTGTGTCGATCGGGGAACCGCGTGCACTTAACTTCAATTTCATTCCCTAGCCTTTATTGATATTTCAAAGTTGATATGAAATTTTAAATATATAATAAGATATATTCCCTTCTTTTCTGATTCTAAGTATACCCCTTTGATACAATTTATTAACTACTTTTAACATATTTTAGCAAAACAAAGAAAACCTTTAAATTTTATTAATTTTATCTTAAAATTTAACAAATTTTCAACTTCATTCGTACTTTTATATATATTATCAAGGTTATTAAAACCAGATAGGTGGATCGAACCGCCGAGACTTGATTAAGGATCATGGGTCGTGAGTCAAATTGACAAAAACCGGGACCAAACCGGTGAGAAAATAAATATTTCAGATTATTAATATGAAATTATAAAAAAATAATTTCTTTTAATGCTTCTATCCTCCGATAAAAAAACATCCATTTTGAAAATCCATTGAATAATGAGTTAAATACAGTGCATTATCCTCTAGTTAAAAGCATCCATTCATTAATGCTACTACCTTCTACCCTCTAATCAAGTACTTTCGGTCATGGCACATGAACCCTCACTCCACTTAAATTTCCATTAAATATTAAGTTAAAGTATGTTGGGTGTCATTTTGAATTCCCATTCGCACAGAACGTGAATACCAAGAAATCCTTATTAAAATATGGTGTCAGACAAAGCTACCTCCTCTTGTATATCCCTCTTCCTCCTTCTTTCTCTTTCTCATTTTCCCTGTCCTTCTCTTTTTTTTCTTCCTCCGTTTTCACTTCTCTCTCTCGTTCAACCATGGCTCCCCCACCTTACACCCTAACCATCGCCAGATCAGAGCCTGAATCCTTCACTAGAAGGACTTCTACCCCTGATGTTCGCATTGCGTGCTGTTGACCTCGTTTCCTCACTCCTCAGTCTGTCATCGTTCTCCTCTTTCTGGATCTGTTCACACCGTCTGTGTTGTTACGACCGGATCTGGATTTGTTTCTCGCTATTTCTCTCCATCTCTCTCTATTTCTCTTTCTCTAAACGTCTTCACTCTTGATGTTTTTTGAAAAAAAATAAATAAATCTGATGCTGACCCCGGTTTCTATGTCTGACCGGACCGGTTTCACGGTCGGTTCTCCGGTTTCCGGTCTGAACCGACCGGTCCGGTTTTCATAACCATGTATATTATACTTATGAACCATAAAAATTAAGTGTGATTTGGATTAGCAGTAACAAAAATTACCTTTATGTCATCCAACATTTGTAAACTTAAGTTAGAGGAAAAATTATTTGATATAATATGATTTATATTTAAATTTACTTTTATTTAAAAAAAAAAGTGTATATCATTAAAAGGGGGGAGGCCCACTTAAAATTTAAGCCTATCCATTCATCATACATCAAGTTTTCTCTCACCATGTTATCGGGAGAGGATTCTCTCATTATCAACTCTCTCATCATCTCTCACAGTCAAATCCTGGCCGTTGAAATCTTGATCCAAGGGCTCAGAACATTTTTAAAAAAAAAACCGCGCGCGGTTTTTTTTTTTAAATGTTCTGGACCCTTGGATCAAGATTTTGACGGTCAGGATTGAGAGATGATGAGGGATGGGTAGAGAGATGATAAGGAGAGAAACCGGATCCCCATGTTATCAACGGAGAAGTCACAAACATTTGTTTCTGAGCTGTGGTAGCTTTTCAAACAAAAGCACTTTAGGTGTATCACCAATCCAAACATCTGTATTCCATCAAAAGCAGCTTCAACGTACGTGGCTTTTTCCTTTTTTCAACCTCGTCTCACAAACATGCTCGAGTGTACACTGGAGTGTGGCATTTTTACACTCGAGTGTACACGGCATCACAAAATGTTTTAAGCACTTTTTGGTTAGTGATTTTATGGCACTCCAGTCCAGTATGCATGATTTCACTCAAGTGTCGCACTTATGAAGAGATCTCTATTTGAAGTGAATTGAACAGGGATGGTGGAGGATAAAAAAATATGTACTTCTAGGACTAGAATTGGACGTTAAATTTTTGTTGGACTAAATTGAGACAATGTTGATCTTTGAAAGGACTATAATATTAGTTCACTAATGCTTGAATCATCATTCCTTAGTTTTTCTTTCCTTGATCTACCATGTTCGATGTGCCTAAGGCTAAGTTGTGTTGTGTTGTTATAGTACTTTGGTTCAAATGCCATGCTGATATTTGTTTGTGTTATGCAGTTGGAGGTTGGCCAGCTACACTATCAGTTGCTAGTTTCATAGATATAGCAGTAAGAAAAGTTGTAAAGACATAAATGATAGATGTTGAGCCTATGGCAAAACCCTCTCCATTTTCTTCCCTTGAAGTGTGGGCTTGGACTGGTATTCTCATTGTATCATTTGTCTCTGAAAATTTGCTTTTTTCTTTTCCATCGCCTAATTATAAACCCTCTCCATTTTCTTCCCTAAAAGTGCACACCGTCTTCTCCGATTTTCTCACAGAAAAATCTTCCTTCTCTTTTCCTCCTTGCTTCGTTAAAGCTCCAATGGTTGGTCGTCGACTCGCTTCCATTTCCTTCACCTCCAATCGGACGGATCTGTAGCGACAAAGAAGTTGTCCTTCCTCCTTCCACAATGTTTTTCGGCGTCACTCACTTCTCTCTCTGTCATGTGATCAAGGCAAAATGGACTTTAGGCCATTTTCATAGCCGCTGGAAAATGGCTTCCCACCATTTTTTGTGGAAACCCCTTTTCATTTAAACGTTGGAGAATGGCATGCTGCGGGAAAATTTGATCCAAACGGCTGCCGCCACTGGAATATTCCAATTTTCCTTTTCCCTCCCTCGATTTGCTTGGATCCAAACAAGACTTAAGAGCCTTGAAAGATTAAAAAGTATGGAAGGTCATAGCATGCATTAGGGGGGAAAAGCACGGAGGCCCACAACAACCTTGAAGTTGTTACTGTTTAAATGAATAGTAACCCTTGATTCAGATTTATAATTATATATTGATTCCTGTGAAAAGATACAAGATATATAGGTTAAGAGTTAAACTATCAGAT
Organism: Acacia melanoxylon; assembly: GCA_019022615.1. Classification (NCBI taxonomy): domain Eukaryota; kingdom Viridiplantae; phylum Streptophyta; class Magnoliopsida; order Fabales; family Fabaceae; genus Acacia; species Acacia melanoxylon. The sequence continues at coordinate 5,768,930 of JAFJYJ010000007.1, forward strand.
TTGAGATTAGTGCCATTCTAGCTTCCTTTGTCGACAGATTTGAGATTAGTGCCACTTATTTTTCGTTAAGCATCTATAGTTCACTGCTGATATATATGTTCTGGTGTTTGTATTATTTGTTGTGCTGATGATTATTACTTCTGTCGGTGAGGCAGAATTTAGGTCCATACTTTTTGTTCCCTCAATCCCTCCCTTGAGGAGTGTTGGCACTAGTGCAAAAAAGGGCTTTAAGACCGGACGAAAGAGGCATCGTAAGACCGGACCAGCGACCGGTCTTGTTCCAGTTTGTATTAAAAGTCCACATTTAAGATCGGATTACAACCGGTCTTAAAGAACATCTTCCGGATGGACATTTAAAACATTAGGTCTTAAAAGTAGTACTACATAAGGTTGAAATATGTTTTGTTCGGTCCTAAAACTCAACTTTTAAGACCGGGGAAAATATCGGCCGCTCTTAAAAGATCAAATTTATAAGACCGGACAATTATAAAGCCGGTCCGAAAAATATCGGCTTCTAGGACCGACGACTAATTATACGCGGTCTTAAAAGACCGACTTTCAAGATGGACAATAAATTCTCCGGTCTTAAAAATTGAATTTTAAGACCGGACTTATAAAAACACCGGTCTTAAAAGACAAACTTTTAAGACCGGCTTAATATCAAATATGTACACACGACCTTTAAGACCGGATATATGAACACCTCCGGTCTTAAAAGTTGAACATATAAGAGCGGCCTATTTATTACCGGTCTAAATTTTCCCGTATTTTATCCTTGTTCTGTTCTTCCTGATCATATATATATATTCATTCACAAATCCACCAACCAATCCAGCACATAAAAGTCGAATCTATAAGTACAAGCTTTGAATAAATTGAATTGGGAAAAAATTACAAATAATATTCACCATGAGTCACGTGACAAATACAACATACATGCCCAATGGAATAAGTTAGTTACAATGCATAATATACAATAAGTTACAAATACATTCCCAATGGAATATTCACCATGCCTTCATCCGATTCCCACCCAACAACGTAACATCCTCTTTTATAACATGCCCCTTAGGATCCGATCCCGCCACAAAAATAGAACAAGAACAAACTTCATAGTCGTCGGTGACAATAATGTTTAAGAACATAGATCGAAGGAATATATAATATATATAGTTAAAACCTTAAAGTTTGCAAAGAAGTTTGCATATGAACATTACCTTATATATGAATTATATTGACTCTTTTATAAAGCGATATCCTCCCATATCCCTTCTTGATGATCATTTCTTATGCCGGGTTCATTATCCGCTTCATCTTCTTCGTTCAATATTTCCGGTACACCCTTGAAAAAGGAGTACTTTCGGGAAGACCATAATTTGAATGATTTTCCTCATCAATATCAATGACCCTTTTACCTTGGAGAGCTACGAGACCACATTTTATTTTCTTGATCGGTGATATAGAACACTTGTTTCGCCGGTCTGCCATAATAAAAGGTTCATCACCAAAACTTCTACCGTTGACATCGACTAATGTAAATCCTAGCCAATCGATTTGAACACCATTATTGACATTAACCCACTTGCATTTGAAAATGGGAAATCTAATTTTAACATAGTCTACCTCCCAAATCTCTTCAATAACCCCATAATATGGCATTACTGCCAATAAAGGCATCTTGTCTTTCGAACTGGAGAAGTGCATAGATTTAGCCTCTAACATAACACCACTGTTCTGGACGGTGCTCCTATCATCTAGGGACTTCGTGTAAAATGTATAATCATTGATCACATACGAATTCCAACTTATGACATCAACCTCAAGACCACGGGCTAACCATTTAATTGTATCAGAAACACATTCCTCTCCCTCGACCTTTTGTTTGAACCAGTTTGCAAAAGTTCGTTATGCTCCCTAATCAACCTTTGTTCGATCATTCGATGATTTTCCTTCCTTACTGACTTCTTCTTTATGAGCTATCTATGCCGGCTTGAACTTCATCAACATTATTCAAGATGTATAAGTGGACTTGTGACAATTCATCGGGATCCACACTCTTTACCGAAGCCCCTCGTCTACCCCCTTCAAAGATGCCGACATTTTGGAAGCCCAATATGTCTTACTTTGGCCAAATAATTTTGACAAAATTCCATGGCTTCTTCGAAACATATTTCGAACAATTGATGCAAGCGGTATGCGTTCTTCACGTACCCTTTTAGGAATTTCATAGATCTTTCAATTGGGTACATCCACCGTAAATGGATAGGTCCGCACAACTTTATCTCCCTCACTAGATGAACAATTAGATGAACCATGATGTCAAAAAAGGTAGGAACAAAAAGCTTCTCAAGGTGGCACAAGATAAGATATCATTCATTCTCCAATTCATCCAACTTTTCAATCTCGAAAACTTTACTACAAACCGCATTGAAGAAGACACAAAGTCTAGTCAAAACGACCCGAAGATCATATTCGGCGATGCCTCGAATAGCTACTGGGAGTAGCTGTTGCATCAAGACATGACAATCATGAGACTTTTGGCCAACTAATTTCAAGTCCTTCATCGATATAAGCCTCTTAAAATTTGAAGAATACCCCGAGGGAACTTTTGTGCCATGTAAACACTCACAAAAACTTTGTTTCTCATCCTTAGACAAAGTATGAGAAGCCGAGGGACAATAAGTTCTCTTCCCGTATGGCCTTGGATGTAAATCTTCGCGTATTCCCATTACTTGCAAATCCAATCTTGCCTTCACACCATCCTTGGAACTACCTTGTATGTTTAGAAGCGTGCCAACAATACTATCACATACATTTTTCTCCACATGCATGACATCAATACAAGTGTCTCACATCAAGATTGCGCCAATATGGAAGATCGAAGAATACAGATCTCTTTTTCCATATATTTGTTTCTTTTCTACTCTTTGCGTCTTACCAAAGATGACACCGATATGTTTCACCTTTTCATAAACTTGCTCCCGAGTCAATGCCACCGGAGCATCTTCATACTCCTGGCCACCAAAAAAGGCTTTCTTTAATCGACGATATGGGTGGTCCCGTCGAAGAAATCTCCTATGTCCAAGATAAACCGTCTTTCTTCCATGTTGAAGTTGATGGTAGCATGTGCCTTCTTCACAAACCGGACATGCTTTATGGCCTTTTACACTATACCCGACAAGTTCCCATATCTTTGGGAAGTCGTTTATAGTACAAAATATCATGGCTCGCAATTTAAACACATCCTTCTTGAAAGAGTCAAAAACATCGACACCTTCTTCCCACAACTCCTTCAAGTCTTCGATCAAGGGCTCAAGGTAAACATCAATGTCAATTCGGGTTGTTTTGGTCCCGAAATCAACATAGACAAGCATGATGTACTTTCGTTTCATGCATAACATTGGAGATAAGTTGTAAATAATAAGGAGCACATGGCCATGAACTATGTATCTTTGCTAAGGCTTCCATATGGATTCATGCCATCCGTGCTAAGTGCAAGCCTAAGGTTCCTAGGTTCTTCGCCGAAGTTCGGAAATAATTGATCGATTTTCTTCCATTGAGAAGAATCGGCCGGATGTCGAAGCTTTCCATCAGAAATCCTCTCATCAACATGCCACCTCAAATTTTTTGCATCACTTTCATTAGCAAACAACCGCTTGAACCTTGGTATGATTGAAAGATACCACAACACTTTTGTGCCCCTTGTTTGACTTGTACCTTGGTGTTTCACATATCGGACAAGTCCCGCTTCTCTTCAAACTCTTTTCTATACAATACGCAATCATTCGGGCATGCATGGATCTTTATGTACTCCATCCCCAGTGGACAGAGTATTTTCTTAGCATCGTAGTATCGATGCGGCAACACATTATCATCCGGAAGCATGTCCTTAAAAGCCTCAAGCATTTCAAAAAAACTCTTGTCACTCCATCCATGACGTGCCTTCAAGCTTACCAATTTCAATACAGCGTTCAACAATTGATATTTTTTACAACCAGGGTATAGCGGGGTCTCGCATCACCGCACATATTACCATATGCATGTGATTGATGAAAAGCCTCTTCTCCTACATCACGAATAATGTCCTCTATGTGATCATCCATATCCGTGTCATTATCATCAAAGGCCACTTCCTCATGTTGAGACCCACTTGGTACTTTTTCACCATGTCATACCCATACTGTATAAGTTTTACAAAATCCTTCACAAATTAAATGTGTGTAGATAACTTCAGGACTTAGTCGCCTCTCATTCAAACATTTTACACAAGGGCAATAAAACTTCCTACTATCATCATGGGTATTTTGTTTAGCAAATTCTATAAATTCCCTCACCCCATTCTGATATTCAACACTCGTCCGTAACGCATTTATCCAACCGTGATCCATACTAGAATTCCTATTTATGACACAGATACAAAATAAGGAAACATCAAATTCATATTTATGCTCAACGAAGAAACTTGCCCATTAAATGCATAACGAAGAAACACTTTTGGTCATAAATAACACAGTGAATCAAGAAGAAAAATTAAAGCATGACGAGGAAATTAAATGCATCGCGTGAAATTAAATGTAGACTCACCGTAGCATATAAATTCAAATGGTTTGCGGAGTCTTTCTTCTCCCGCCACGAACGTTGATGTTGCGAGACAAGAGTAACCTAAAAACATTTGTTAATATAAAGGGTAAGTCAAAAGCGCAAATATAATCTTCAAAATACAATATTCATTAACAACAGAGAAACCCACTAGAACATTTCATCGATTTCGTTAAACCCGAGAAAACCATAAAGTTATTTAACCGAAACACCTCTTACGGCTTGGTCGACGACGTTTAACTAAGGAAACAAAGCGATTGTCGAGAGAGCAACGCGAAGCAAACGACGAAGCAACACAAACAAACCGGAGGTAACCCGAGAAATCACTATCGGCGCGACGAGAGAAGTTTTGAGAGGGAAATTTGTTATTCGCGCGAAAGAGTTGTGTTTTATATTTTGGATTTTATTAAGACCGGTTATTTATAAAGTAGACGGTCCTAAATATATAATTACATTTTTAAAACCGGCAAATTACTTTTAAGACCGGAGTTTTATTCATATCCGGTCCTAAGAGTCCTCATTATTATTTTTAAACAAAAAGATGATTTGCTTGGGCGAGCGCAAAGAAGAACTCAATGAAAAAAATTAAAGGAAAAATTGAGAATATGAACAAAAAAAAGACACAAGCTTGGCGGTCGCAACTTTTATTAAGACCGTTTATTTACAAATGGACGGTCCTAATATGTTATTATTCATTTAATTTTAAGACCGGAGTTTTATTAAACATCCGGTCCTAAAAGTCCTCATTTGTTTTTTTTAAAAAAAGGTGAAAATTAAAGGAAAATTCCAAGCTTGGTTCTTAATGCTTCATACATTACTGGAGAATATATATACACGTACAAAAAAAAAACAAGCAGAAAATTATAAAAAATAAGAATCTGATCGACTAAACATCCTTGTCGATATCGGCGTGAAAAGCATTAAATTCTCGCCGGATATCGCAAGTTCCCGCCTTAATCGCATCGCCGCAATAAATCGATAGAGGACGAGAGGAGAGGGGTCGGCGGTAGGCGCCGGGGCCAACTTGTTGGAGAGGGGAGCGGGAACCTCTTCATGGTCCGAAGGGTGGAGGGGGTGGGGCAACTTGTTGGAGAGGGGGAGCAGGAACCTCTTCATCATCCGAAATAACAATGGGTCCAACGACTCGAGACTCCTCTGTCACAATAGAACGCACTCTTGATGGAGGAGGCGCACCGTATAACGATCTACGGAAGGCACAAGCGGTTCTCTTGTATCTAACCATGGTTTGAGCAGTTGGGGCAGAGAGCCGCGTAGTGTGGAGTTACGAGATTGTGATGAGTTTAATAAGGACAGAGATGTATGTAGAGTTAATAAATATGCGGGTCTAAAATTCATAATTAATTTTTTTTCAATTCCATTGAATTTAAGACCGACCTTTTTAAATATATCCGGTCCTAAAAGTCTATTATTTATTTTTCAATCAATTCAATTACTTTTAAGACCGACATTTTTTCTTTCCTCCGGTCCTAAAAATCAATTTAATTTTATTAAGAACGGATCGTTTACAATATCCAGTCTTAAAGGTTCTATGTTCAAATGAATTTCAGAATCGCTTCGACTTCCAGATAAACTTCCCAACTAGGCGTCTCCTCGTTATTATTTCCGGCGTTTCAAATTGTTCGGGCAGGGTTCTCTATTTAAACCAGATGTTACTTTACTTCCATCATATTCTTCCCCATCACTTCTGAAACATCCACAGTAATGGCTGCTCCACCACCACGAGGTCCTCCACCACCACGAGGTCCTCCTCCTCCGTTTCCTCCGGAACCGACAATCTACCGAGATGATCCAAGACATCCCGGCCCGCCTCGATCATATAGACCGACGGTGCGGCCAGTTGTTTCAGGTCTATCACGCCGTCAACGCAAAGCTACAGGCGGTACTCAATGCCCAGGACATTGAGTACCATCCTTCGATGACGACATGTCCGACCTCTCCGACGACTCCTCCCCTCCGACAACGATGGGGGAGTAGATATTTCAATTTTTTTTTTTTTTGTTTTTTGTTGTTGTTGTCTCCGTACTGCTGCTCGCTCGCGCTGCTCCTCACGGGGCGCAAAGTAAAAAAATATAAATTAAAATCTTTTTGTTTCCATATTCGATCGCCATGTCCTTTTCATTATCTTCTTTCTTTTTTCCGACAAAAAAAGAAACAAACAAAACATTGTCGTCGCGTAAATCAACATTAAAAATTCTCACAATACAGTTAAGAACATACAAAAAACAAAAAAACAAAACAAAAAAAGATCGTTTACCTTATTCGAATAAAAACAAACCAAATGACTAGTCTTGTCAAGGTTGGATCAGTCAAAACCTCGGTTGTCCGAAAACCGAGTCAAAAACTATTAAGAGGAAACAAATAAATATACACAAAGTCTAACAAAAAAATATTTTTATGACTTAACTTTTAGGAGTGGATATATAACAAAACTACGGTCTTAAAAGTTTTTACATTTTTGAAATAATAAAACGTAGACTTTTAGGACCGGACGAAATATAATAACAAGGTCCTAAAAGTCTAGCAAATTTTTAGAAGACTTTTAAGACCGGACCAATAATTACGTCTGGTCCTAAAAGTATAGCCATAATTTTTTTATTAATATAAACGTAGACTTTTAGGACCGGCCGTATAATAAAGATGCGGTCCCAAAAGTCTAGCTCATTTTTAAGACCGGGCATAGAATTACGTCCGGTCCTAAAATTATACCCATAATTTTTTTTTTAAATTAACGAAGACTTAAAGCACCGCATGTTTAATAACTATGCAGTCCTAAAGGTCTCGCCATATTTTTATGAACAAAGACTTTCTCATTTACAACATCCTGTAACACAAATTTCAAGCATAAATATCTAGAATGAATAAACAAATTTATTCTTGAAATACACAGTTTGTATGTTTATTTACAAATGAATGACTTGTTCAAAAAATTAAACAAATTTACAGAAAATTATTTTTGCTACAACATATATTTACATCCACATTTAAGAATTAATAAGGCGATACATATATTCACAAAACACATTGCGTATGTGCTCCACTTCATTATCAGGACAGGGACCAGAACCTCTAAACATCTATAACATCAAAGATAGCTAAACTGAATTAACTTGTGTGCATATTTCATTAAGCCAGAAACTGAATTCAGACATAATATATGTAATAACATCAAATACATTTACCTTTGCAAACAATTTTGTCTTTCCTCGCCTTATGATAACATCATACATGTGTTTCATGACGTACATGCCACATAAGTTGGATTCTTTTGGTTGCCGATGGGTCTAAAACGAACAAGAAATAATATAGGATAAGTGACAAGAAATATATAGCATATATATATATATAGGTTTCTTGACCAAGTTCTCAAGGCGGTGTTTCGGTGTCCAAATTAAAATATGTGCTAACCTCTCGGGGTGTACCACGAAGGTTTAATAGTGGCATCTTTCCCACGCTTTTGTCTTACCCTGACTTGGTAGGTCATCATGGCACTATTATCAAAATCACAAATTTATCAATAATTCACCGAAACCATTACGGTAGAGATTTCGAGACAAGAGAATTTCAATGACATGCATGCTTACTTGTTGACGGTCTCCGTCATTATAGTATCGGGTTATTGTGAGTGGAGCATAAGAAGATAACTTTATGATCCTCCATGCACATGAGGACCAGCGCATGTGGCGGCTGAAAATTCACAAAGTATTATATGTAGCGAGAATTATATTAAGTTAATTGCATACAAGAATTGTGATATGTATATACCTGTGGAATTATGGAAACACGTAAACCTTTCTTATCACTTCACACACCCTATTTGACATGTATTCTTGTCTCAAGTCCTTCTATGTTGTACTTGCATAGACAGGGCACAAGAATCCAAAATCATTGATTGTGCCCTGTTCAACCAATTCTTGATGCAAGAACCGACAATAATGACATCGATCAGGGAATTAGTATATATGTATGTGTGTCTAAACGATGCATTTAAATTATGTACTCATATATAGAATCGATACTTACTTCATAAACAGTTGAATGATTGCATTACTAATCTCCCTGTCTAGGAATCGGCAGGGACATTACATCTATTTTGTCAAGGTAGACATCTTCGGGATGAGGACGCCTACTACTTCTTGGACAGCCACGATTTATCGGTAAAATAATTATTGTTTGCCAAGTCGTTATTTTTGCTGGCGATCAAATGAGCGTAGGGGATGGAACTTGAGGAGGAGGGGATGCAGCTTGACGAGGGGATGGAACTTGAGGAGGAGGTTGCGGGGATGGAACTTGAGGAGGAGGTTGCTCTCGATCGCGCCCAACGATGCAGCTCCCCTAGTGCTCGCGCATAACCGCAGTGAATGTGTGACGGAACACTGGTCTCGGACGAGAGCTCAAAAGCATCTTCAATTGATTCATTTCCTCCTCCATCTTGCTCATCCGGGATTGAAAGCGTGCGTCAATCAATGAAGCTTCTTGAGCCGCCGCTTCCTCATTTATTTTGGCCCGTCTGCTCCATCTCCTCCGGGTAATCATACTTTGTTTGTGGCGTTTGGATTTACCAAAGTATTCCTTCAAGCCTACACGTCCTCCAACCCCCCTTACACGCCCCGCGTGATCCGGTTTTCCAGTCGCAATGGTCAGAACATCATTCCTCTCGTCCGACACGAAAGATCCCTCTCGCTTCTTTATTTTTAAGATCTTCCGTAAGATACGGATAACGAGAAGCTTAGTAATGAAACATGTTTAGTAACTAAAAAATAACAATAACGATACTTACAATTCTTTCAAAGCAACTACACGAGTTTGTTCACTCGTGTAGGCGCCGCTTGGCTTTTGCCGAATATGCAACCACAACTCCTCGCGACGTATAGGAGATGGCGATCAACTACGGTGAAGGATTGGATTCACTTCATCTTCCAATCTCTTCCGCTTGGCCGCCATCAATTCTTTTTCGGCCATTTCATATCCGCGCGAGAAGCCCTATGCGGGCAATCATTCTTTCTCCCTAGCTCCCGTGCTTTTGCCCTTCTTATCTGTGAATCGAAATGAAAAAAAAAAAAAAAAAAAAAAAAACTATTACTTATGAATTCCAGCCATTGATGTCTAACAGAAATTAGAACACTTCGCTTCATATGAAGGTCAAACATTAGTCAAATTCACTTCATCAAGTTTCAACATTTTATTTAAGAAAGATGTAGAATTGTAGAAGAAATTGGGATAAACAGAGGAAAGGGAGTTGCAGAAATGCTGCCAACTCAGTCAATTAATTCATTCATCCTAACTGGTTCCCACATATATTAGACTAACCTCTTACATATAGTTAGAGGCTTGACTCATAACAGCTTGCACCGAAACCATTACACAGTTAACATACTAACATCATAACACCAACGTCTAACAACTGCCTACTATAACATAACTAAGACTATATAATTGAGACTTGACTCTTATGCCATCATTACTTCCTTAATTTACTCAATTTCTTTATCAGGGTCTACATATCAGACTTGCATTGACAAAGGCAGGAAATGTATACTTCTATTCACAAACCAAACCATTTAACTAAAAGGATTAGATGAACACAATAACATTCAAATATCCGCACATGTTAATAAGCACACAAAAAAGGCAAACTAAACTAAATATAAACTCACCGAGCTTTGGGAGTGGTCACGGTGAACAAATTGTTGCCAAGTTTGTTCATCAATATATGGGTACTTATTCCAAGGCTGTTCTTGAGGCAGAACCTCGGCAAAAATATAGGTGTTAGCTATAAAGGTCTTAAACTTCCTCCACCGATCAGCACAATAAGACAATGTCTTCTCTTTCAAGTCAATCGGGGACGGTGTAGGTAAGCCGGATAGTGTCCTAAATAGGATCATTTACTTTAGAATAGTCCACACTTTTCCACTCATCTATCAAGATGCTAACATGGCTGCGTGCTTGATAGCCAACAAAACTATTATATTTGGATTTCATGGGGACCGAAAGGTTGCAACTTTTCATTAAACCGAATCTCCGCTTTGACCCGAAGTCCGACTTAGGGTTACATCCCGCATTCGTGTTCCTCTTCTACCACGATGTGCACGGCGGTTTCGAGGCTCATTGACAGATGAAGACGGTTCGTTCGACTCACACCAATCAAAGCGAAAGGGTGGCGTTCCGGAACGGGGAGTAGAATCGTTTTCACCGTTCATTTTCGAGACGGGAAGAGAGGTAATGCAACGGGGAAGGGTTTCGCAACGTAAACGAGGCTCTTCGGTGATAGTAACAAAAGCTTACGCGCGAAGAAATGTATATTTGGCGATTCATTTTTAAGACCGGACATAAAAAGAGACGGTCTTAATAATTAACATTCAAGACCGGTCATACTACGATCGGTCTTAAAAGTAATTAATTTTTTATCCGAACTATTTTTCTATATTTTATACCGGCCGCATTTTATGCCCGGTCTTAAAAGAATAACTTTTAAGACCGGTGATTATTTACATTCGGTCTTAAAACTTTATTACCTTTATATTTAAATTTTTCCTTATTCTTTTGGCCCGCATAAAATATTAGTCCGGTTGTGTGAGATTTCTCCATAAAGTAATTGATATTTGAATATTTTTTAATAACATTTTTAAGACCGGCCTTGTTTTGAACTGGTCTTAATAATATATTTAAGACCGATGAAAAAATGATCCGGTAGAAGAAGTTCTTTATATTTACAAAAATACCACCGGTCATACATAAGAAGTTCCTTTTATTTACAAAACTCGCACCGGTCATACCTTTAAGACCGGTGTTTCCAATGTCCGCTACGAATGAGGCGGTCTTAAAGCCCTTTTTTGCACTAGTGTGGCATAAATCCCAAGACCAAAAAGCAATACTTTTTGATGTTTTATATTGGAAAATTAATTTTAAAATTGTAAAATCTTAAATCAGATTTGTAAAATTAATTTTATATTGTAAAATATTTAATATTTTCATTGTGTCGATCGGGGAACCGCGTGCACTTAACTTCAATTTCATTCACTAGCCTCTATTGATATTTCAAAGTTGATATAAAATTCTAAATCTATAATAAGATATATTCCCTTCTTCTCTGATTCTAAGTATACCCCTTTGATACAATTTATTAACTACTTTTTAACATATTTTAGCAAAATAAAGAAAACCTTTAAATTTTATTAATTTTATCTTAAAATTTAACAAAGTTTCAACTTCATTCCTATTTTATATATATTATACCTATGAACCATAAAAATTAAGTGTGATTTGGAGTAACAAAAATTACCTTTACTTCATCCAACATTTGTAAACTTAAGTTAGAGGAAAAATTATTTGATATAATATAATTTATATCTAGATTGACTTTTATTAAAAAAATATGTGTATATCAGTGGTTGGGTACGGGATCTAATAGAGATAGTGTATCATTAAAAGAGGGGGAGACCCACTTAAAATTTAAGCCTATCCCTTCATCATACATCAAGTTTTCTCTCACCATGTTATCAACGGAGAAGTCACAAACATTTGTTTCTTAGCTCTCGTAGCTTTTCAAACAAGAGCACATTGGGTGTATCACCAATCCAAACATCTGTATTCCATCAAAAGCAGCTTCAACGTGGCTTTTTCCTTTTTTCAACCTTGTCTCACAAACACCCAAGTCTTGCATAATAATTAATGAAAGATAAAATTATACTCTATCTCACTTTTAAAAGAATTTTTTGATTTATAATATAAGTCAATTGAGTACCATTCTGATCTTATTTATAAATTTTTTTAAATCAAATCACACATACCAAAGAGTGGTAATTAACTCAATAATTATGGGGTAAACTTTATCATCATTTATGAAGGGGTATCTTTCAACTCTTTCTTCTCTCTCTATTTTTATTAGTATAATTAATATGGGTAAAACTGTCACAATCTCATGTATTACCTGAAAGAGGACTTATAAATATGACCAAATTTTTTGATCAAAAAGACTTATAAATAATATCATAGTGGTATTTTGCATGTTTTGCGGATATAATTAACACGTAACTGTTACTCGATCCTTATAGTTTTTTTTCCCGTTTCAAAACCTTATTCAACTAATGGTGTTGAAATTAAATAATCGAAAAGATTCTTTATAAAGTTAAGCGACGAAACTAAGATTTTGTACTACAAAGTTTTTTTAACAAATTGAGCATGTAGTTTGTAACATCCTAATTTTATTTTTGGGATTTAATTGTAATTCAAATTATAATTGTGGGAGAAAAAAATGATGATAAAAATAATAATAATAAAGTTGGGTCTTTTATGATAATTTGCCCCATCTGGGAAGAAAGAGAGAGAGAGAGAGAGAGATTAGGGGCTGCATAAAGAAGAAGGGGAAAAAAAATAGCACCGCCATTGACTTGAGGGGAGGGTGTATGATTACACCCAATCCCTCTCCTATATATATGGGTGGGTGCATCGTGAGAGTGAGAAGGAAAAGGAGAGAGTTATGAGAGTGAGGAAAATTGGAATAGAAAATTGGAATAGAGAAGAAAAGAAGAGTGTGGAAGATATTTTAAGGTATGTTATTTATCTTATAAAATAATTTATATAGTTAAAATAATTCTTTTTCAATAAACTTCCTTCATGAAAGTTATTCCACATATTTTTCTCTTTCCAATGAAGGTAAGTTGGTTAGTAAAAATTTTGGAAAGGTTTTGAGTTTTGACAATAGATAACTGTATATAAGTATATAATGATTAATAATTAGTTTTAATCTGTTTAGATTTGTTGATTGATTGTTATAGGAATTTTAATTAATTTTTCTATTTAAAAATTTTAGGATTTATATCCTACTTGATATTTCTATCGATTAAAAGTTGTAGAAATAATTTATTTTAGGTTAATGGAGAAATTACTAAAATTTTAATCGGTTTAGTTTTGAAATTTGAATGACTAAACTGTTATTTTCAGTTTTTATTATGATAATATATTATTAGAATTAGAATTTTTATAATTTAAGTTATATGAAATTATAATTGTGATAATGTAGAGCTTTCTTGTGATCGGTGATTGTTCGTGTTTTACTTCTCAAGATAAGGTTTAACTTGGAATTGAAGTAACTTGGGTTAATTTATTTTATATGTTTGTTTTGAACTGTATGGTGTTTTCTAAACCTTACTTTCACATGAACTACGACATGTGTTTTGAAAAAATTATGTGTATATCTGAATCTAAAATTATTTCGGTGAAGTAGTGTATTTTCCAATATATATATATATATATATGAATATTGTTATTGAGATGGTGATTGTTGTGATAATTATGATGCTTGTTGTGAAATGTTGTATATGGAATAATGATTTTTGTAAAATATTGTTGTTATGATGTTTGTTATAGAATGTTGTATATGGAATAATATATTGCACGATGTTTTTGAAAATTATAATGACATATTGTTTATCTGCTATGGGATATGTTGGATTCTGTGGAAGAGATTTAGGGTGAAATTGTATTCATCGACTCTCTCATTCTTGGCCCAGAATTTGAGTTGAGTGTTTTAGGCGGACACCTCCCTGTTACGGTATATCGGTGGTAGCATAGGAAGTTACAGTATTCTTGAAGTGACTAGCTAACCTTGGCTAGGTATACTAGCACTGATAGACTGTACCACATCTAGAAGATATAAGGAGGAGCAGGAAGGATGAGTGGGGATGGTTTTAATTATTGTTAATTATTATGTATTAATTAATTATTTGCTGTTGATTTTAAAATTATGTTAGTAAACCTGTTTCTCTGACTTGCAATCCTTTCCTGCATATTTGATAAATTAATTTTGGTTACTGAGACTTTATGTCTCACCCCGTTATTATCAATATTTTTCAGGCGAGACCTCTAGTTTTACTAGAAGTTAAGGGAAGCAGCCAGAGGCATAAGAGTTATGAACTTTGTAATCCTCTTTTAGTATTGGTGTTCTATTGATTTCTATATTATCATTATAGGGCCCTCATGTTTTCAAAATACTATATTAACTGTTTTGGGATAACTGTATATCTACGGTTAGACCGAAGACTTTATTTTATACATTATAATATTTTGGTGAATCCACAATTAAATCTTGTGCGGAAATTATTTGGTGTAGACCCTTTTGTTTTGGAATTGGTATTGTAAGACTCATGGACTGTGTATTTTGTTTTTCTGTTCGATAATTATGCCTCGAGTTATGAAATTTTCTTAGTGGGTTTGTGGGCATAATTTGTGCCTTAAACTCTGATGTGTGTGTTTTTGGGAAACAAAAGGATTTTTTTTCTTAATCACTTGTTAATCCAGTTACATTATGATTAATTGTCGTTTAGAATTTTACCAAAATAATACTACTATTAGTTAATGTTAAGGGTGGAAACAAAACCAGCCAGACTTGATTTTTAATAGGCCAAGCCTGTCAAGTAAGCCTAAGTTTGACAGTACAAAGGCCTGGCTTGCTTGAAGCTTGTCAAAACAAACTTGCATTTCTATTCAAGTGACCACTGCATTATACTAGTTTTATTATTGCATTAGGCCATCAAGCTGCCAACAAAAAGCGACCTCCATATCCCAAACCGTTTCACTATACAGTTATTTTTTCACTACCATTCTACAATAATTTAAAGGGAAAATCCACATAGAGGCCCTTTTAACCAAAATAAACCCAAAAAGGGCCCTATGAGTCTGAAATTCCCAAAACAGGCCCTAGGGCCCTGATTGGGATTGAATTGTAAAACAAAATGACTAAAAAAACCCTGGATTAAAACAACACGAACCGTCAGCGCCCTTTTGACCCCCTTCTACTCCTCCGATTCTCACAATAGAGTTCTTCATCGCTGATCTGCGCATATTGAGCCGATTAGGAGAGTACGAATATGCGTGATGGCTCCGCTATATTGCTTTGGCGATGCTCTTGTGAAGGCCGTAACGAACGAACCGGGATGGTTGGTCGGCGAGCACATATAGGTTCTTTTCGGGCACGAGATGGGGTGATTCTTCTTCGTGATGACATATTTGGATATAGATCTGTTGGGAGAGATGGAACGGTGGTCAATAGAAAATCGGACAGCGGAGGACGGAGGGTTAGGGGTATAAAGATTGACACGAGTAGGCGAAGCCGATCGATGTTGAACGTGATGCTGATGATGATGGGTTTCATTGAAAAAGGAGGAGGATGGGGATGAAAAGCTAGAACTGGTAGAGAAAGCGAAAGCGGATGAAGGCAAAGAAAAACGGGTATTGGAAGTAGAACACGAGCACATACAAGTCCGTTTTAATCCAAGGGTTTTTTGGTCATTTTGTTTTACAATTCAATCCCAATCAGGCCCCTAGGGTCTGTTTTGGGAATTCTAGACTCATAGGGCCCTTTTTGGGTTTATTTTAGTTAAAAAGGCCTCTATGTGGATTTTCCCTAATTTAAAATATCTTTTTTATAATTATTATATTTTATCTTATTTTAAGAAAATATATAATAGGCTTAGGCCGACTAATTAACAGGCTTTCCAATGAGCCTAGATATGACCATTTAAGAAAGGTATGATCTTATTCCTATTATTAAACAAGTCAGGTCAAACCACAAGAAGATGATATAATTAATATCAGAACGCCTTAATTAATTTTTTGGCGTCCTGAATTAATATTAGGACGCCTTAATTAATTTTGTGGCGTCCTAAATTACTAATTCTAATATATATTTTTTGTTGGAATCAACTTTAGGCCAATAGTAATACAGTGGTAGTATATATAACTATATTTATACAAGAAGATGATGTGCAAGATTACTAAAAAGGAAGAACATGGGACGCTCCGATTCATGAACGTGTGTTAAAAAAACATATCCTAATTCCTCCTAGAGGCCTTTGACTTTGACGATATATCCTCGTAATTATTTAAATATTTAATACAGTAGTAGTATTTTTTCTTGTCCTTATTATAAGACACCAACTATTAAATACATTTGGTCTCTTTTATAAGGCATTTACTTGTTCCCAATGAACATTAATTATTTTTTTTCATGTATGCCCATAATTAATAAGGGTAGTGGGTGAGAGTAATAGCTAATATAATATTAGAGTTTAGTGTAACTAGTAGAGGTAATATTGGAAGTTACTTAAATTGTAGACAACTTTATTGACTTTAACTACTTTTATTGATTTGTTAGAATTGTTAGTAGGTACCTTATAATAAGAATCAGAGGAAGTAGTTGTCTAGTTGATAATATAGCACGTATATATGATGTTATAATCATAAACATTTTTAAATATATATATATATATATATATATATATATTAATTAGGGAGATGAATAATTTTCTCTTGATGGGGTCATGTCTTACCTTTGCGATGGCGTGTATAATATATTCCCTTAACTTATGCCAAAAAGGGAAGTAAAGAAATGAGCACATTCAAAACGTGAATAGAAAAGTTGGCGATTGAGGGAAGCACGTGTTATAATGCCAGCTGGGAAGGCCTGTCGAGTGAAGTGGCACACCGTTATGGTGGTTACGCGGCCCTACAAAAGCGAAGATACATTAGTTGGATTGGCGATTCCTGTGTGGGGTCGCAACCTGCCCAAAGTGCTGACTCCCATCACTTGACGTCAAAGCCTATTTATTTCTTCAGGTGAGCACTTGTGGGGCCCATCCCTCTGTCTCCCTGCTTCCTACCGTATCTTCTCGCCACCTTCCAAACGCTCACTCTACGCTGTTAAAATTACAAGGTTCTGAAAACCGGATCAGTGACTAAACTGGTGGAGATCTTGATCAATAATGTGGTGGGGGAAATGACCTAGGTATTAATTAAAAAAATATAATTTAATTAAAAATATTTTGTTAAACAATAAAAAATATTCATATTTTAAATAATATATTTTATTAATTATTTTTTATTGACTACTTCTGAACAACTGTAAACATAAGAAATATTATATTATTTTTTTCAAAAAGAAAAAACACAGATCAGTTTCAGTTCACTGGCTTCCTTCCTTCCATTACTTTCTTCTTCTTCTTTTTCAAACCTTCATGTACTTTCTCTGACTGATGTAAACTTGTGCCATGTTATATTGCTTCTTTTTTTTGTTGAAAAACGAGATCAGTCACGTGCTATGAAAAATAGGGTAGGTATGAAATTATGAATTCCAACCTTACCTTTCCTTCCCCATGAGCAAAAAAACCTCTTTCATCTTTTATTCTTCCTTCCCTCTTTCATTGGTGAGACACCATCGTCACCTTCAGCGAATATGAGGCACCGCCGTTGATGAAGATGAGGTCTCTCCAGTCTGATTGATAGTTTGGTTTTGTTCGAGTCTATAGTTTTTGTTTCTGTCTTTCTCAGTTCACTGCTTCTCTCTCTGTAAATTTCATGACGGCGGCGGCAATGGCGGACCCAGCTACTAGAGAAGGGGGGCACGTGCCCCCCAAATCACTTTTTTTTTTTTTTAAAAAAAAAAAATTCCTATTTTTTCTGTCTCACACCAGGCTCACTCTTCTTCTTCCTCGTTTTTGACCTAGCGATTGAAATTCCCTTCTTTACCCACTATTATCCTTGATTTTGATTGGAATGATTTTGCCATCTTTAAATATCATTTCGACACATATATTGTTGATGTGCAACTTGATCCCGATTTTTTGAATTTGCAAGGAATAGCTGAAAAGAAAACACATATTGTGTATCCTTTGGTTTATTTACTTATAAAGTTAGCATTAACTTTTCCCGTAAAGAATTTTACGTGGAAAGAGCATTTTCAACTATGAAATACATCAAGACTACACTTCGTAATATGATAGGTGATGAATAGTTGAATGATTGCCTAGTGCCTTATATTGAAAAAGATGTATTTGATAGCATTGATAATGAAATAATTATGATAGAATTCTAAAAAATTAGGCCTAGAAGAATGACACTGTAATTATTTTTATTGTAATATACTTGGCCTTGTTTTACCCTTTATATTCTTTTATTTTTTTTAATGCATTTAAAATTTTGCTTTTTAAAAAAAAAGCTGGGGCGCGCGCCCCGAACCCCCAAATCCCCCACCAATGGTGCCCCCACACCAATAATTTTCGGGTTCGCCACCTGGCGGCGGCCACCACCACCAAGGCCTTCAATGTTGAGAAACCGACTCCATCGAACTTGATTTGTTCACACAATCGGCACCATGATCAAATCTCTCTCTCCTCTTTTCTCTTTTCTTGTTGTCTTCAGTTTAGGCGACATTTTGGAAAAAAAATCAAGAACTTTGTGGCTCGGTCAACTCGAAACCCCGGTTCTACCCCTAGCTCGGACCGGTTTTTGGCCGGTTCGCCGGTTTCCGGTCCAAACCGGCCGGTCCGGTCCGGGTTTGAAAACATTGAAAATTACATGATGATATAGATTTTTCAAATTAAAAAATATCCAAATATATACAGGTTCTCTCATATAACATGAGTAAATGCCTAATTCGGTTTATGATTAATGGTTGCTCCTCTCAACACAAGTGTTGTGTAAATGTCTATTTTTTTTTTTTAATATTATTACTAGTATTCAGTTTGGGGTTGGTGATTGTCTCTTCCAACACAAGAGTGTTTTCCGAGACTCAAACTCGAGACTTAGATGGATCTAATGGGGTCTTCATAGCTAAATCAATTTTATGTTGGTTTAAATGCTTAACTCTGACAACTATGTATTATCTATTATGATATTGAATGACGAGGAGCATATTTTTTTTATGACTTATAAATGATATGTCTTACTATAGATTTTATATTTTTTATAATTTTTCAGCAACTGTATTGAAATAAATTGAAATTATGTGCAACCGGACATGATTTATATATTTTAATAACACCTCTAGGAAATTAAGCACTTTTTATTAATGTTTTGGAATCCGAACTGGACCAACCCGTTCGTACAAGAAACCGGCTAACCAGCCGAAAAACCGGTCTGAGTTAGCTGTCAAACTAGGTTTAGAGGTGACTCCAGATCGACTCGGTGTGATTCGGCCGAGTTGAGTGAGTCACCTCTTTTAACTGGTGAGATATTGAAACGTCAGAAACTCTGAGAAGAAGAAGGAGAAGGTTTCAAGAAGAGGAGGAAGAAAGGAGAAGAGGAGAAGCGGTCTATTATTAATTAGAAAGAGGGAAGCAGTCTATTATTAATTAGAGTAGTAGTATTATATAATAATATATACTTTTTATTGGCAAAAAAATATATTACTTTTATCATTTAATAAAATATTTTTTATTATTAAAATATGAATATTTTTCACCCATTTTAATTAAATTATTATTTTTTTTAATTAATATCGATTTGACTTACTATCCTTGACCTAATATTCCAACCTGCTCAATGGGCAGTTCGGATTTCAAATCCTTGCTTTTTATGCCTTTGTAAGTGTTGGTTGCACTCAATTACCAACTCTGCAGTAAATGAGTTCTTAGAATTTAACCCATGTAAATCTAATGTTTTACCTAAAAAAATGTTAAACCAATAATCAATGTTAATTTAAATAAATATCTTAACCATTTTAATGTTTAATTTATACCTTATTCTATTATTTAATATTTTTCTTGATCGCATTGACGGTTGTAGTGGATCTTAGACAACATAATTATTCAACAAAATGAACCATGGATAATTCACCCAAAAAAGTACAAAAACTGAAATTTTATTACGAGGGGACAAACTTTTTACAAGTACATTTTCACTCAAACTATTTTATACATTTTGACTCCATGATTTATTTATTTTTTGTTTTTTTTCTTTTATAGCATTCACACTCAAATAATAAAGACATGAATATGTACCCTTCTTCCGAAAAAATTACTGGAAGAAAAATACAATTATATGACACAAAATCCCCCTACTTCCTCAAATTAAGAAGAAAAAATTCACCAACTATGAGGACTCTGGCTATTAGTGGTAGCAGAGTCCGAAGAATCCCCTCCAAAATCCATCATCATCGTCATCCACTGCTGAAATTCTGGGTCTCCAAGTCCATCAAAGAATTCATTTTCCTTACTATTCCCAATTCCCATTGTCCAAACATCGTCAGAGTAATTCTCAGGATTTGAGTTTCTATTTCCCTCCCCTGCTTGCTCCAATGCTGACTCTGAGCGTTCTACTTGCTCTGTTTGGGAATGCGAATCACTCAACGAGTTATCAGGAAACGGGAAATTGAGTTTAGCTCGCGGGCCGCGAAATTCAATCGCCGCATTATCGTAAGCGCGTGCGGCTTCCTCTGCGGTATTGAACGTACCCAACCAAACCCGGGTCGCCCTTCTCGGATCTCGGATCTCAGCGGCCCATTTTCCCCACGGCCTCTGACGCACTCCTCTGTACTTTTTCTTCTTCGACGACGCCGTCGCCGTCTTCTTTTTCCCTCCACTTTTCTTTTTCTCCTCTAGGAAAAATTTGCAACCTAAGCACCCTTCGATTTTGCATTCTCCGCAAGTCTCGACGCTCATGGCCGGAACGAGTCCGACAGGAGCTGAGGTTGTGGCCGATACTGCATCGGAGTAATCAAATGTAGGAGCAAATCGAATCTCTTGGATAAGATCGCTGGAGGTGGTGGCGGAGATCGTGCTGGTGGAACCGACGACGACATTGGTGAGTGCCTCAACGATGACGGAGTGTTCTTGGTCGTTGTAGAAGAAGTTAGGCGGCGGCTGAGTGGAGGTGGATGTCAGTGGAGCTCCGGCGAGAATGGATCGCCTGGAGGAAGACATGCTTTTGGTGTGTTGAGTCGATGTGAAAGTCAGATTGGTGAGTGTTTTGCTGCTGTGTGGTGGGTGTGGTGTTTTGGCGCGTTTTTGATGTGAGAGCGAAGGTGGAGAGGGTATATATAGGGTTTGGGGAGTGACATGGCAGATAGATGCCAGCTGTACACATCGCTCAACACAATTCGCACACGGTTTTGAATGGGGATTAATTTTAATCACGTGCCCTAACTTGAATGTGCAAGTGGACTCCACTGCTGCAAGCCTGCAAGTGTCTAATATTTTTTGACGCAAAGATATATACATTTACTTTACTGGTAGTTTGGACATTTAATTAATTAGGATCAAGTTGGGTGGGACCCTTGCAAGTGTAAAACTCTCCAAACAAACATGTAAAACAGGACTATAATGGCCAAGACTTTAATACAATTTTTTAATTAAGCTAACACTCTTCTTATAAATTATACTCCATAGGTCACAATTATAAGACACAAATACTTTTTGGAGAAATTAAGGAAACTAATTAAATTATTTTAGAGTATTTTTATTTTTATTTTTTTCTTCAAAGTAATTAGTTTTAATAAATTAATATATAATCTAAAAATACACAACATATAAAATGATTAAGAACTTATTTATCTTCCTTAATCTCTCCAAACAAAGTCAACTGTGTCTTATAATTAGGACCGGAGGTAGTAATAAATATTTTTAAAATTAAAATTATTATAATTTTTAGATGATGTGCTTCGTAATTAAGTGGACTCCACTGCTGCGAGTGTCTAATATTTTTTGACGCAAAGATATTTATATTTACTTTATTGAAGCATATTAAATATTTTTTCCCTTCAATTGCATCATGTATTCGGGGTAGTTTGGACATCTAATTAATTAGGATCAAGTTGGGTGGGACCCGCGCAAGTGTAAAACTCTCCCAACAAACATGTAAAACAGGACTATAATGCCCAAGATTTTACTACGAGACATTTAATTAAGCTAATACATCTTGTTATAAATTATAATAAATATGTTTAAATTGAAAATTATTATTGACTATGATAATTTTTAGATGATGTGCTTCGTAATTAAGTATTTCCTTATTTGTCATATTTAATTGTATTTGATTGAGGAAAAAAAATACTACTCCCTATTAATTATAAGACCTAGTTGTTTTTTTTTTAGAGATTAAGGAAGTTAATTAAATTAGGCTTAAAATATTTTTATTTTTATTTTTATTTTTTCTTCAAACTAAATAGTTTGCGATAAATAAACTAAATAAACTAAAGGGCTTTGTTTGGGAGTTTAGTTTTAAGGGAATGGAGGTTTTGGTAATAGATAATCAAAAGGAAAGTGATTAAACAAAACCCTCCACCTCCAAAATGAAATGATTAAGAAACACAACATATGAAATGATTAAGAATTTATTTAATTTATTTAATCTCTTCAAAAAAAATTGATTATATCTTATAATTAGAATAAGAGGTAGTATTATTTGTTGAGAAATTGTAGGTTGATATTAATATGAAGGTGATAAACGTGGTAAGTATGAGATGTTTAGTGTTTGAGGAAGAAAATATTATAATGGTAAGAAATAGGATTGCGTAGTGAACATGGTTTTGTGACACTTTTGACCCTGGAAAGATGAGGAAGAAGGAAGCGTATGAAGGATTCAAAGGAGGGGATGGAGAGCGCGTAGAGATAGTGTGCGCGCGTCACTGATGATGATCCGAGCAAGGACAGTAAAGTGGGGACTTGCAGCAAGACAGCAAACCAAACACACACATCATCAAAGGGATTTTGGGAAGGGGCGCATCGTCATTGGTTTTGTTTGTGGGATTCATTGTGACTTTGACCAAAACAAGACCAAACTGTCTTTCTTTGTATTCATTTCTGGGCATACACTTCGCTGTCTTTTCTCTTATCTCCAAATCTTGTACACATAAAAGCAGCAGTCCCTTCGTGAAGTATCACATTTAATTGACCTTTTGAGCTTTGCGCATTATTACTCTATCTACCACTTTGGTCCTATTTATAAGCTTCTTTTAACCAATTCTCACATACTAAGGAGAGATAGGTATCTCAATGATTATGGAGCAAATTTTCAACTTTACCCTCATTTATGAATGTGTATTTTTCATCTCCTTCTTCTTTCTATCTTTATGAGTACAATTAATATAAGTAAAATTGTCACAACTTCATTTATTTGGTTAAAAAAAACTTGTAAATAGGACCAATTTTTTTGGTTAAAATGGACTTATAAATAGGATAAGAGTGGTATGTCTAAACATAAGTCATGTATACTTCATTTTTGCATATTAAAAAATACGCTAAAATGATTAAATTTTCTATATTTTATCCTCATCAAATTTCTTTGTCTCTTCCTACTTTGCAAATAATTTTTACACTTCTCTAATCATATTTCTCTCCATCCAATGAAAATTAAATAGGGGTGAAATTGATAAAATATCATTAATTACTCTTAAAATAACTTTTATTTTGAACCAAACTTTTTTTACAAAGGACTTATATTTAGGCACATAGTGAGACATAGTTATTTACCACTCTAATGCTTATTATAAAATCCAATTTGATCAAGGGGGCGTATCAAAAGAAATTTGAGTTAAGGCATTTTTTTGTTACAAATGGAGGCTAAAATCCTTTAAAAAAAAAACTATGAAGCTAAACTGGTGGGGAATTGTATCCCATGGGATCGTTGGCTGCCAAGGTCCTTAGGTGATTAGGACAATGCGTCGGTTGGCTTGTTTCTCTCTCTAGGGATATTGAGAAGCTGTAATTGCCAATTATACTTCAGCATACTCTCTAGTGAATACCAGACTACACTTTTAAGGTGTCACAATTAAATACTCCCTCCCTTCCTTTTTTTATAAATATTCAAAATTTAAATTATCTTGGTCTTTTCTATAAGAGTTTGATAACTCTTATTTTAACGAGTTTTTTTTTTCTTTCATTTGTACCTTTCATTAATTATACGTATTGTATCAATTAAAATGTTAACTATACTCATATTTACTTTATTTCTCTCTCTTACTTGCCCCTTATAAATAAGGTAAACTTAAAAAATAAAGTTTATTTCAGATATACTTATTATTTTTAACAAACTTTAACCACTTTCTTTAATCACTTAATTTGATTATTAAGCTCTTATAAATATGGTCGAAGTAGTATCAACATACTCTGTATTTGAGTCGAGGCATTTAATATGTCTTGAATTGATTGACCTTTTTAAATTTACCCTTATTTGATGAGTTGATGTGCAATAGTATTAGAGCCAGGCTAAGATCGATCTACCAGAAAGGATGCCGAGCCAAAGGGGTGTGGATTTTGAAATCTCACATATTGTCAAATTCCACACCAGCTAAATGTATAAAATTTATGAGATTTTACTTAATATATAACGGTAATCTAACTTAGATCTTCTAAGCCAATTTTCAACCTTGAAACTCAAGCCATAAGGAGCTTTTGAAATTTTAGACAGATCTTAAGTCCATTTGTTTATACTACATAGGTCACAATTATAAGAAGGTAGTTGACTTTTTTGGAGAGATTAAGGAAGGCCTAAATAAATTCTTAAACATTTCATTTGTTGTGTTTTCTTAGATTATATATTAGTTTATTAGTCAAACTATTTAGTTTGAAGAAAAAAATAAAAATAAAAATCAAGCCTAATTTAATTAAAATTTTCATTAATCTCTCCAAAAAAGTCAAGTAGCTCCTATAATTAGGACCGGAGGGAGTATTTATTAGGTTTAACTTTTTAGTTAAACCTTGTTATGTGGCCTTTTCTTATTAATAAAAATGCACATTCACGTTGGTAAAATTTCAAAATTATGTTGGACCATCACTAATAATAAAAGCCACACACCACAAATTTAATTGAAAAATTGGATCTAATAAATATAAGTAAATGAATCTAAGTTTTGTTTTGTCTTGAGATTCATTAAATTCATATTAGCATCACTGTGAATAATTATCGCCCATAGACATCAATTAAGGCACGTTCCTAATTTAAAAATCATAACATACAAATTTTTAATCTAGATTGAAGTTGTATTCGAACAGGTATTGATCTCACCGCACACCATTGTTCTTAGTATTGCTCAAATGATAAACCGAGGATTGAGGAAGCAGAATAACGGGAAATTTTGTTATCTTTTTTTTCACCTTAATATTCTTTTTGTCGCTATTTATCATTCAGCATTTCGACCCCCAACTAAACTAAGCAGGTTTGTTTGAATAGAAACAATTATACATGAACCACTATAACAATTTATACAGCAAAAATGGAAGAAGCGGAATGTACTGAATGGTCTTCCTAACTCCTTTGACCAATGAAAAATTGAAAACTCTTCAAATGGCTGTATTGACGACCAACAACCATATCCAGTAAATCTACAAACATGTCAAAAGCAGCAGCATCTGCAGAGCTAACATCAGCGATGGTAAAGTAAACTCAACATCTTCAGACAAAATTCTCCATCTAATCGTCAGTCACTATCTGAATCTGCACCCAACAAGATTTTTTGAATTAAAGAACAATTTCTTCAGCCAAATCAAAGATGATAAGAAGACAATAAGTGATTGAATTAAATACAGGATATGAATTCATTGGCTTACACCACATCTTGATCTCATTCAGCTCTCAAGATTAGATTTTCTCCCCTCACCTCAGAACCATTTCATTATATAAAGGCAAGAGGCTACTGACGTTCTCAAAATAAGGGGGAACCATGCCCCATTCCATGAGTGAGTTTTAACTCCCTCCGGTCCTTAATATAAGATATATTTAGAGGGTTAATCTTAATCCTAAATATAACATATAGCTTTCATATTTGTCAGTCTTTTCCTAATTTACCTCCATTAATGCTTCCTTAACAATAATCAAATAGGAGAGGAAATAAGTGAATTAAGGTAGATGACTATGATATTTTAAAAAATACATGTCATATTAATTTAATTTAACTACCTTAATCTAATCAGATTAGATAAATATATCTTATATTAAAGACCAGAGAAGTACTTTTTAAACTCCTAGCAGCAGGCAAGCTTTTTGCAACCTCCTCAACCCCTACACTATTATTTTCTAGAAACACCTACTGTGGCTACTGGCCTATTTTAAGCTATTGCATAACATGTCAAAGTGCAGTCTATAAGCCTATGCTCAGTATATAATTTAGAATCCATAGAGAACCACATCATTCATAAGCATACACAATACGGCTCACATTAGGTTTTATGTAAAATTTAGGTTTGCATTCTACTCCCTCCGCCCCTAATTATAAATTCCAGCTTTTCTAAACACATATCAAGAAAACACTGAATTTTAGTTTTTGTGTAAAAAATTATTTTTTCCCATGCAGTTCTGCTCTCAATAAAGTGACTTCATTGGAAAGTGCATCCTTATTAAGCAAGATAGGTAATTTTGATCCTTCATAAAGGGTATTCTCGAAAAAGTGTTTTAATCACACCTAAAACGTTGTGATGTTTCTTATGATTAGGGACACAACAAATCTAAAAATTGGAACTTATAATTAGAGACAGAGGGAGTAGTTTAGTAAAAAAACTGAAGCAACTAAGAATTAAAAGCTACAGTGATCATTAACCAACCATGAAGATCTGTAAATAGGGGTTTTAAACTTTGACACATTTGCAGAACTTGTATACTTCTGATTGTGACACTAATTTATCTTTATTGTTCCCACAATTGAGAGAAGGATGACAACAAAAAAAGAAGACATCCCGACCACACATAAATTTATGAAGCTAAAAACACAAATATGTTGATTTTGAATTGGAGAAATTGGGTCACCTGATCTTATATCCTCACCGACTTTTCCTCTATTTTTCAGTTGTTTCCGGATCATCGCACATATGAGTATCCACCAGTATATATGGAACACGAGCAGCATTATGAGCAATGTATTAAAGAGATAGTACAGAAACCTGGGATAATTCTCTGATAGCTTTAAGTGATCAATAAGGTAATAGCTGGAAATGAAACAAAATGTAAAGATTATTAGAAACTGCAGCCAAGAGAAAACAAGGTAAAATCAATTTACTAAAACTGAAAATACACCTTGACGCTTTAATAACCCAAAATGGAAAGAAAACTAGCCGCAGTATTAGCCATGAAAGGGCAAAGAATCCAAAGAACACACTTGCGAAAAATTCTCTCTCAGAATACTTGAAAATCTTCGCAGCTTCCATGAATACGTCACTTGCATCATGAAGGGCAAGGACTATGGAGCCAATCCTGAAAAAACTGTAAAAGCAGCACCTGTCACTTATCTCTCCTGTACCTCTTAGCTCATGTTAGTCATGATAATTTTGCTTATCTAAATCTGTTTGCCAATGATGCAAGACCTAAAAAGACTAAAAGGAAAGAAGAAGAAAAGAGAAAGAAAACAATGCTTTACATAAAATAAGATAATATTCCCACCAAGACCAAAATGCTTGGTTATTGATGTGGCAATTTTACTATCGCAATCAACAATTACAAACTTAACATTATACACATCTGGTGATCAAATAATACCTCAACCTGGATTAAAAAGTTGCATAAACTAGAAGTATAGGCTTCAGTATTACATGTTCTATTCTGGTTATTTGGCATGAATAAACAGGATGTGTACTGACTTTTCAATACAATCAAGCATAACCCTCCATTTGACATGAATGAAAATATGCATGAAAGGGTCCGTTAGTAGAATTAAGAAAAACAACATAACAAATGAAATGGAGAAAACTACAATGGTAGCTGTAGGAAGAAATTGCTATCAATTTTAAACAAACAACAATTCAGCATCCCATCTTTCAGAGACAAGACTCCGATGGCAGGGAACGTACTATTAGTTACAAACAACTTCTAGAACTGCCTTGAGTTGTGCCACATGAAAATCAACAATAGGCATCCAACATAAACCGCTAGGATAAATTATTCAAGCATATGCACGATTACATGTAAGGAAATAAGTCCCATGTAATAATGAATCCTTCAACTGCAAAAAAAAAAAAAAAAAGGTAATTACCTTGTGACATATGAGGTTCCAATCAAGATAACCGTAATGATATGATGAGACATCATCACTGAAAAATCCTTCCTACGAGTCTCCCACTTTAGAAGAGCAGCAATGCTGTAGAGGTAGAACCCACATTGGCACATGCAGTAAATCTTCAGTTGACTCCTGAAATGAGAAAAGGAACAGGACGCCATATGATAATTAAAAAGCTACCCAGCAGTGAGTACAAAACACAATTATGCAGTTGATCATCCTTTGAAATAAATACCGACCAATGACATTCAATCAGAAGAAAGAGGGAACTTCTGAATGAAAAATCACTGGTTGGTATTAAACTGCAGCCAGTGAGCCACACAAAATAGCCAGATGCATGTGTATTTAAGGAAATGAGCCATATGTCTGCATACTGTTTTGACTACTCTAGGAATATATCTGACTAGCCATATACTGATATGCATCCATATCAAAATAACTATATGTTGGACATGTAAAATTTTCAAGCCAATATCAGAAGAACACCAAATCCTTACGTTCCTAGAACTCCCTTAAACATCAACTCATCTCCACGGCTCTACCATCTTAGTTGTCTGATTTTTTAATCCCAGTTTTCATTCTATACATTGTAAGACAGCAGCATGGAAAATTCAGTACAGCATAGACAAGATGACATGCATTAAAAGTTCTTGTAGATCAAGAAAATTAATGATGAAAGTGAAGAACAATAGCGAGGTTTGCATATGAAAATGAAAAATGAATCTCTTTCAGATATGGAATGAAATTCATTGGGGGAGATGGATGCCTGCTCAACAAGCTAGACTAAATTACTTACTTCAACTCTTGATTTGGCCAGCCATCAAAGTATAATTTTATATCTCTGAACCATGGCTCATGGTAAATGACATTAAGAACAAAATATTCCACTGTAGCATAGTAGGTTAGCTTCCACATTGATTCAGAGCATTTCACAATCTTTGCTTGTGTTTCCTTATTCATCCTTAAACGACCACGATCCTTGGTCAACAGCTTGATGGCCAACCACTGTAAACAACAAAACAACAAACAAAGGAATTAAAAGGAGTTTGAATAAAATTATATGGTTACAATATCTTATAATATAAAACAATAGAAGAAAAATGAAAATTGCTCGCACAAATGTTTGTGCCACAGGCCAAGACAATCCAAGCACACAACATGAAAGAAAGAAGTATTCAGAAAATTTACAAGTTGCTATAAATATTGTTTCATCATCATTGCTTACGTGCATAGCTAGAAAACAGAGAACATGCAACCTCACCAATCATTATGAGATTTAGCTAAAATATAGTGTTGGCTTGACAAGAAAACACGTGTTGGAAAAGAAAGCCATTTGTTTTTAAACCCTGACACTAAAAAGACAAAGTTAGGTACTTCTTTTACAATGGAATATTTTCAACTTATATGACCACCTTCCTCCATATACTGTGGGTTGGAAATATCCTTCTTCAGTCCTTTTACCAACAACTGTGCATCTTTTCTTGTTACTTCTTTTGGCTTGCAAAGATAAGAAACTAAGTCTACCAACCTAACAAATTGCATGTGTTACTAAGAGAAGATGAAAAAGTTAAACAACCAAACTACTGTCGTTCCTGAATAGAAGAGGGGCCAAACAGGAAATATTAGAGATAGAAAGAGGGGGAGAAAAAAAAGAGATCCACTAACTTATCAACCTCGTTATTGGAAATTAACAATTCAAAAGAGAGAGGAACAATAAAATCATTAAGTATTCATAGGCAAGGGAAAGAACAGAACAAGTATACTATGAACGACTGCATTCAGAATATACTTCTTTTTCAAAGTTAACAATGTTTGGTTATAATTGGCTGATGGTGCATCTTTGTTATCCTGGAAGAATTGTGATCAGCTTCAAATACGATTTCTATCTGTAAAGTCTATCTTTTTTGTTGTCGTTCACGATACTAGCATGTTGCTCTGCCTTTGGAATCTACATAAAGAGTTGATATCCTTCCATAAAACAAAAACATCTGGCATTACTGTGCCAATATGGATAAGATGATAATTCCTAGAGTCCAACATATTTTAATTAAAAAATGTCCTCTATAACTGTAAAAATTCGATCTTCTTTCAAGGTATATAATAAAGTTGCACCGCAAAGTGTCACCCAAACTTTCCTGATGTAACAGTCATTTACAGCTTTGAGGCCTTTATATGGCTCACGCCAAGCTCTCACCGGCTAACAGTAATGAAGCGGTTGGGAAAAATTAAAGAAATAGCTTAACACCTTAACATAAGAATGATGACCCGTTATATAGACACGTCTAGTTGACAGGTCCCCTAGAAAATCCTCAAACCGTCAGATTAATTCGATTAAAATCCAAGAAACTACGACTCGGTCTTGCAGCAATTGAATATAAAAAACGGAAAAGAATAAAAGAAAGCAATAAGAAGAAGAAGAGTCAAAGTTCTCAACGGAAAAAGAAAAATATGATCCACCACATTAAGATATTTAAAAAGAAAATAGCCATGCGGAGTTCAAAATGTTAAAAAATACACAGGAAAAGAAAGCAGCAAGAAGCAAGAACAGAGCCGTTCCGGTAATGGAAGAAGCTTGTTCCAAGAATCCAATAGAAGCTCGGGGACATGGAAAACGAAAGAATCTTACTCTGAAGATGTATTTGTCAAGAAAGACTCTCGCCACAACGAAGCCAATGGAAAAATAGATCGCGATGAGGAAATGCCAGGCATTTGGTCCACCATTATCAGCCGAAAAGAAATCCATTCTATGCTAGGAGCTGGAACCGCAGCGAGAGGAAGACGACTTCAATTGGGAATTGAACTATTGGCGAAGATCAGCCATTGAAACGAAGGAATCTCATGGAATCGAGTCTTGAGAGATCTAGTAATTTGCCCTAATTCCCACAGAGAAATGGGAGGAGAGAGAATAATTTTGCGACGCTGGTAACAGAATGCGGAGAGAGAGAGAGAAAAATAGGGAGAAGAAAGGAGGGAAATAGAGAAAAGAGAAAGTGTGGGTGAAGGAGGTTGAAACGGAAATGGTGAGAGGTCTGGGGTTCATGATCTTCTCTGCTTTATTTATTGCTCCGAATATCTTTGAATCTCAAGCTCACTTCAAGCGGCCGATGTGTGGGTCCCGCCTTTTCTTATTACACGTGGCGATTACTTGCCCGTGGGCGTAGCATCGTAGTTGGAACTCCAGTTTTTTTGTGTGGGTATAATCTATTCTCACTTAGGTCTTAAAACATAAAAAATATATCCGATCTTAAATATATGATAGAGTTTGTAGTATAATTTATATTATAAATTATGCCCTATATAAGATGATCGACATTCATTCTATAATTTATTAATATAATCACATACACTTGTTAATAAGATAACTTTACATTTAAAATCTATCTCAATAAGGTCATTAGAGACTTTTTTAATAGATGAATTTATATGGGACTTTTTATATATTTTTCCTCGTCTTTGGGACCGTGTAAGATTTTTTTTTTTTTTTTGCGCAATTCTTAAATTTCCTTTTTTTATATACTGATATAAACCAATTGTGATCTGACATCTAGTTGTTTTTATTGGTAATGACATTAATAATATTCTGTGATTAAACAATTCGAACATGAGAGTTTTAGAAGCATTTTAAAACTAGAAGAAAAGAACATTCGTTTTTTAAAATATTATTCCTACGCAGTGTTGGTATATTTGAATTTTTTTTCTTTTAATATGGTAATTTTTGGAAAAATTATTAAGTCAAAATATCATTCATGGATGATATCTACTTCCCTTTCAAAAAGAGAGGCTAAAAATTGATTAAGATGTCATTGCCGTTTTAAAGAATGTGGATTCTTTTTTGAGTGAAAAATGAATGTTATTAATAAACCAGCAACAAATACATAATATAGATTAGCCTCTTTAATTTCCTTACCGACCATCTTCGGATTAAAACATGGGTAATGATTCCTTATAATTTTATTAGAGCTTCTTGGCAAGCAATCAGTGAAGGAGATATTCTCTCAAAATGAATGGTTTGTCTCAATTTGCCATTCCTTGCAAATAAGTAATATAGTCTCATTTACAACATCTATAATGTATGTGGATTTTAGTAGTTAGCTCTATAGTTTAAAAAAAGAAAAGAAAATAGTAATAAGGTACTCCCTCCGATCCTAATTATAGCACATATTTATATACCTAATTTTGAAGAAAATTATTTATTTTCCCAAAATATTCTTATTTAAAATTTAAAAAATAGTAATAACTTTCGGTGTACTCTTGAAGTTTATAATTGTAATTTAATAGTGATGCCGTTATTAAATATGACAAAAATTGTTCAAAATTATTTTATTAAGAAAATAAAAACAGTAGAATTGAGATGTATGTGCATGGTATTAATGAGTTGCATGAATTACTCATTTTATAGAATATACAAGTGCATTATTAAATTATTATTGTGTTTAATTATTATTGAGAAAATATCAATAGGGTTTTTTGGAAATAAATTGAGAAAAATTATAACTTTGTCATATAATTAAAACTAAGATCAACTTATCATATAATTAGGACTAGAGGGAGTATAATGTAATTATTAAGCAATGAGTTTGTGCATTGTGCAATTTCTTCAAAATGCTGAGCTAAATTGCACAAAATTTTGATCTTGCTATACACAAATAACTGTCAACTTTTAAAACCTAATAACAAACCCAGTTAAGGATGAACTCAACAATCAATTATTTATTTACCCCTTTAAGTTCTATTTTTTGTATATATGGCCACTCAAGCTTTATTTATATGCATATAAATTCATCAAACTTTAATATATGTGTGCTCGATCACAAGTAATAAACAAAATTATCAATAAGGAAGTTATTATTCGCATAAACGTAGGAGTTCAGGAAAACTCATTATAAAATTTAAAAATTTAAGGAGATCGATTATGTTTATAGAACATAAAGTTCAAGGCATTTATATATAACTTGGTGCATACTATGTTAATTGGTTGACATTGATACACACACATATATACATATAATTATATATAACTTGGTGCATACTATGTTGGTTGACATTGATATAGACATTAGACACACACACATATACATATAATTAAATTCTGATAATGATTATTGAGGTGAGTTGTGTAGGGGAATAAATAGGTTACGTAAAGAAGATATAGGAAGCAAAAGGCATGTGAAGTGTAGAGTGGCGTGTAAGTATTATTAGTGGGAATGACATTATAGCTAATAATCATGCTTGGATTCATTATGTTCATCAAATTTTTCACGTTATTTACTAGGAGAAGAATCGAGTTGGTATAGAAAATTGGAAAAATATTTCCCCATTCAAAATTTTATTAGTAAGAAATTTATGTCATTCTTATCAATAAAATTTATAATGCGAGACTTTCGTCATTTTTCTGCATTTCTGTTAATATTAGTGTTACATATTTTTGTTATATATTCTTCCTATATATATTTTTTCCAACATATTGACTTGGTTTGATAAAGGAAAAATCCCTTTAAGATCTAAGAGACAAAAAAAAAATGTCAAAAAAGTCTTAAAGAAAATTTCGATGTAAAAAATGTTACATCGACAACTCCTTGATGGGAATTAACAACTCTATTGTGAGTTTTAACAACCCTTTCAGACCTTTCTAACATCAAAATTTTTTCGAGAATTTTTCTTGGTTTTTTGGGACCTTAAAAGGATTTTCCCTTTGATATATGCTGCAGTTCTTTGTTTTAATTTCCTATAAAATAAAAGGAATAATATTTTTTGATGATTTGAAAGTGAATGATCAAATAATGCTTTGTAAGTTTAATTTCCAATCAGCGGCATAAAATATCTTTTTAAAAAAAATTATGCGAGGACGAGAGCCCCATCTAATCGGAAAAGCTAGACGTGCATGATCCAATTATAATATAGACATTCGTGCACAAAAATGATTGTATATAATGAATTTAAGCACAAAATTAGGACACGAGTTCCATGCATAGTTTATTATTATTATTATTGTTATTTTAATGTATCTCGTTCAATACATGGATGAATAGGATACAATTTAAATTGAAAATGTGACCCATATATAACACAATCAATTGGCGAATTACAATTCACAAATATTAGAACATAATTATATTAACTAATTAAGAACTTGTTAGTCATAAAAAGTTTTGAAAATTAAAGGGGTGAAGAGTAAAAATTGATTTTGTTATTTACTACTCTCTTTTATTCTTTTTATAAGGAACAATCTCTCTTACATAGAGCATCAAAACGGCCATCCCTCAAACTCGTTAGCCTACTGCGATGTGATTAGGGCCAAAAAGCGCGCATGTTAAAACATGTAGAAAAATTATATAACCCTAAGGGTTAAAAAGCCCGGGGCCAAAAATCATTTTAGAAAATATCATGTTGAGTCAAGATATAAAGGGTTAGTATTATTAAAAAAAAAAGATTTAAAGGATTAGAGGAGCAGTTTTCAATCCTTATAATAATCTAATATATGAAATATAGTAGCAATAGTTTTTTGGGCATATTAGAGAATTTCTCCCGACAAAAAAAAAAAAAGTTTATCAAACCATTATAGTAAAGGGTTTTGTATTGAAAGTGAGATGAGTCAAACTGGGAATCTGAGGATTTGTTTTTTTGGTAGTGTTCAATTTTAAAACCATAGTTTAGATCAAAACCATGAATTTAAATGAAAGTGTTACAAAAAAAACACACTCAATAGTAATATAAAATGCACTCGTTGATTGGTTTCATTTTGATTTTGTTGAGCGAGTCACATGTTTTTAATTATTATTTTTAATAAAACCAAATAAATAAAATAATAATAATTTGATACTCTTTTTTCTTTATTAAAATAATTCAATACTCTTTACTTAAGAGTATTTACTATATAAAAGATCCAGTGTTAGTGATAACTCATAACCAAAAGCCATTTATTTTATTTTGAAAAAAATATTCTACGATCCAATTTAAATGCGTACACCAGAAGCAATAATGGAAAGTTTTAATTTAAAAAACAGCAAAGTAGTAACACATCACAGTGAGTGATCCGTGGTGTGAAAAAGGATACAATTTATTTTTTTTAATTTTTGTCAAACGCGGAAAAATTGTGTAAGACGCTAAAAAAAAATAGGGTGTCCCGCAGGCCACCCTATCATAACCTTAGAGGAGTGGGGGTTATTTTGGGCTAGGGCAAAAAATAACCTCATCATATGAGAGCTAAAAATAAGGGGCTAAAAATGGGATTTAATAGGTTAGCACTATGGTCAACCCATTTTTTGTTTATACTTTCTTACATAAGTGGTTTTAAATATAAAGACCAAAATTTGTCTGAATTTTTTAAATTGGTCTTTTCATATTCACTTCTATTAAATATATGTCACTTATTTTTATAATAATTTTTTACATACTATCTCTCTCACACAAATTCTTTATAAACAAGGTTATAATAAGAAAGAAAAACATAAATTTTATATATTTATCGCTTATAATTAATATTTTAAATGGCTTGATTTTTGAAGCCATTCTTTATTGTAAGCATCATAGGAGTACTAACATGAGTAGTTGTGTAATGTGCCATGAAGAGTCATTCTCTGTGTTGTTACCGTACATATTAATGAGGGCAATGATAGGGGCACAGTAACTGCGAAATCTCCTCTACCAAGTACACCATTAAACCTTGTAGGGCACACAGAAAAGGCCCTCTTCCTTTATGGTAACAACCCAAAACTCAATTCAACATTGAAGTTGCAACATTTATACCCATCACATTCCATTTCATCCTCTCACCAAGCAAAAATAATCATTTCATATACTAAATATAAAAACTAGTTAACCAATACACGTTAATTAAGAAAATTAGCCTAAAATATCCTCTTTTAATCATTTATTTTGGAGGTTGCCCCTATTAATTGCACACATTCTATATACATTGTGTGCAATTAATAGAAATAATTTGGAAATAATATACGTTTGTCGTTTTGTTTTCTGTCTTTATCGATTTTAGTCCTTAAGTTTGTAAAAGCATACATTTTGTCCCTTAATATTAAGTTAGTTGATTAACGGAAAATCGATTCAAAGACGCTTATATGTCGAGTATTTTAATAAATTAAATTTATTAATTGAAAAATATTTAATCTTCTGATTTGTTTTATGGTTTTTATTTGTTTGTAAAGATTAAATATATTTTTTTGTCAAAGAAGATTAAATATTTTTCAATTAATAGGATTTAAAGTATTAATTTATTAAAATACTAACATATAAACATGTTTGGTCAGCATTTAATTGCATAGTCATCGTTTAAAATTGTTGAGTCATTATTTAAGTTAAACTAACGGTGTTAACATTAAGGGGCCAAATAAACGTGACTTTTTTTACAAACTTAAGAACTAAAAAAATTAAAAGAAATATAAAGCGATTTAAATGTATATTTTAAGCAAAAAAATAATAATGAGTGATGGAGAGATAAAAAAGATTGTAGTTTTATATTTATAACTAGAATCAACCTCTAAATTTGGATAATACATACTTTTTTCTAGGTGATATTTCAAGTCTCACTCAATGGGAATAGATTATTATATATTTATATTCTTTCTTTAGTTTCTATTTTCTTTCATAGAAAATTATTTAACATTAGAGTCGGAAAGTTCCTCATTCCCATTGATCTGCATTTCTTTGACTTCTAAAACTTGGAAACAAACATTAAACTTTGACCAAAGCACAAACGCATGCTTTCCATGGAAGAGAAGTAGAATTTTCTTCAATTAAGAAGCTAAGTATGCACTTTTAATTGTAAATTGTAAACATCCCGCCATTAGTATTGTCTCCGCTCCTTATTGTAAAGATAATCAATATGCAACCCAATCAACAACCATAATTTGCCCCTCCTCTACCATGAGAGGTCTCAAACAAACCTCTTCTATTTACCTTTTTCTGGGTAATAGCATTTAGATTATTAGTCCTGGCAAAACTGGGCCAAGGCATTTTCAGTTTAGTGATGCATTTTCCTTCATAGATTAGTCAGGTAAAACTGGGCCAAGGCCCTGCAATTTTGTTTGAGCATATGGATCAGAAATCAAAGCCCATGAATAAGGTTGTAGAATTAAGTTACGAGTGTTCCCAAAAAATAAATAAATAATTCCATATCCTTTTTCTCTAATTGTATCATCACACTACTACAAAATATGGATATTACTATCCTAAAAGACGTCTTTTTTTAAAAAAAAGAAGTAAAATGCGCAGGAAAATACTTTAGACAACCTGAATAATAATTTAGGACGTCTAAACGTTTTTTTGACGTCCTAAATATATTTTAGAGCGCGCTAAAATATAATATTTGGCGCCATTAAAGATTTTTTTTGGCGCAGAAAAATACTTTAGACAACCTAAAATAAATTCAATTCGGGGGATTTTGGCGCTGAATTTAATTCGTCGCCAATTTTGGGATTTTGGCGACTTGAATTTAATTCGAAATTTCTCGCAAAAAAATTCTTAAATATTTTACAATTTGAGAATTTTGGCGACGAAATAAATTGGTCGCCAATTTGGGAATTTCGGCGACCAAATAAATTCAGTCGCTTTAATTCGAAATTTCTCTTGGGCGCCAAAAAAATTCTTAAATAGCGCCAATTTTTTTTTTTTTACAATTTGGGAATTTTGGCGACCTAAAATAAATTTAGGTCGCCAATTTGGGGATTTTGGCGACCTGAATTAAATTCAGTCGCCAATTTTGGGAATTTAATCACGAGACCCTATAATTTTTTCTATTCTTCTTTTGCACTACATTTTGTAAGATAATCACATTCGCTCCGGTTTTTTCCTCCATGCGTACGCTCTCTAAACTTCTCAAACGACGGCGAGGAGACGATGGCGAGGGAGACCGAACAACGAGACGCCGAATCTCGCACTTCGGAACAAGAGTCACCATCGATTTCATCCAAAACGCTGCTTGCGCCGGTAAGTGTTTTTCCGGATCGACTCTTGTTGATTTTTTAAATACGAGAGGGCACCAATTTTTGCGAGATCTAGAAATGGAGCCTTGCCTAGATCGGATTTTGGGTCGGTGGAAGAAGCTCGGGAGCGAGAAAAATAGTGTATATATTTTTTGTTGGCGTTACTTTCTTTGTTCTTGAATTTGAACTTGTTTGTCTCGATATAAGTATGTAACTATGAATTTTGGTGGGCGATAATATAATATTGGAATCTCGAATCTATAGTTTCTCCTTTGGTTTTTTATTGTTGATTGCTAATGTGTTGTTCTTCTTTGGTATTCGGAATAATGTTGATTGTTGATGTGTTTTTCTTACTCGTTCTTCTTCCAATTCCACGGCCAACCCCCAAACCCGAGGTTTGGAGGGTTTTTTTTTTTTTATTTATAAATAAACAATATAAAGCGACCCGAATTTAAATTTGGGTCACCTTACATAAGGCGGCGACCGAATTAAATTGAGTCGCCTTAACTAAGGCGTCGAATTTTATTCGGGAACGCCAAAAAGTCAATTTTTTTACTACATCCGTCGAGACGTCCCTTTAAAAATGGACGTTAATTGAGTTTTATTTAGGTCGTTTTTGGGGGTTTTTTGTAGTAGTGTCATCATGTGTGTATGAAATATATATTTAAGTATAAATATCTAATATATATTATAGGGTTAAGGGAAAATTTTGCCTCAGAAGTGTAAACAATTGAGCAATTTTGTTATGACTATTATCTCAATTAATTTTGATCGTTAGTTGACTTAATATCTTTCGGTGACGGTCACATATCACCTACGTCATCTTTGACATGTGGATGACGTGCTAAGCAAATTGCACTTTAACAAAAATAACGTGGATGATATGTGAACTGTCAACTCAGCATATTTGGCCAATTAACGGTTCAAAGTAAAATTGCTCCTTAACCCTATATTATATTATATCTAATATATATATTATGTAGCTTTACGTATAAATTAAGGAAAATGAGCCCGTATTATATCCACACCATTTTGTTCTTTATTAGATTAGCTCTTGTATTGCTTGATAACTTCACAAACTATTTGTTAATTTGTACATGTCATGTTGCAATGAGGAATAATGAGGATTGTGGTTCTTTATTTTTAGTGTTGTTAATAACTTATATTGAGAAATTAGTTGAAAAATATAGTAGAAGTACTATGGGCAGCCATATGCAGCCTAAGGATGTGCTTGTGGCCTGTCTCATTTATTGCACACACCTGCCTATTTAAGCCCACTTATCACGAGCCTTTTTTAGAAGGACCAAAATGGGCATTTTTCCACTAGGTCGCAGCCTACTTGCTTAGCCTTAATTGTATGTGCCCAAACAGACCCTAGTCGACACATTGATGGTTTTCTAGGCTCATGGAAGATAAACTTCAAGCTCAAGTGTAACTAGCAAAAAGAAAATCCTTACATTAGATAGAATCTAATTGAGGAAAATGGGTTTATATACATGTACAAAAGACTGTTAGAAGAGACTTTACTGTCTCATAAAACTAGGCATTTCACTCAGTCTTTTGCCAGTCATAATGGCTATGGGGAGCACTTTCCAAGGACATGAAGTGCTTATAATCAAATACTAGCTTATTAGGGGAGGGTTTCTTAAACTTATAAACTCCACTTCTCCCATAGGACTCTTAACACATGGCAACTGAAAAACCGGAAGAGGATTCTAGAGAGTATGCTCAAGGGTTGGAAAATTCGTAAGCAACAGAAAATTTAAGAGTAGAGACAGAACCTAGAATTGTTGGAATTTGATTGGTGATTTGCCTACGAAAGCTTCATGTGTGGCTGTGTTGTGTTGTGTTGTTTACCGGTGCGTAGATAGTAAGTTAACTAATTGCATGTATTGTCGGTATCATTGAGCAGAGTTTTGTGGTTTTGGGACCTTGCCTCTCTCATTTATTCATTATTTTTAGACGTAATTAATAAGTGTGAGTGACGAACTATAACAAAAATGAGAATGTAAAAACAAGAAGAAGAGGGTTATGTTATGATGACCTCGCTCCCACCATTTCATTAGTGATGTTGATGGATCCATGTGAGCGCACAGTATTTAGGTTTTGCTGTAGGTGAAGTTGAAAGGTTGCCAAATATGGCATAGACACATCATTATCTCTTTCACGTGTTGTTTCCTTTGCCTTTTTTCCTTCTTTTGTTTTCTGAGGGTAATATTGTGGTAATTAATAGTGAAAATTTTGGAGTTAGGATTTTGGGACAATTTTAAGTTTTGATAAAAGATGACTATATATATTTAGAGGAAGATTAATATTTAATTTTAATAAGTTCAAATTTGTTAATTGGTTGTTATAGGAATTTAAAACTAATTTTCTATTTAAAAAGTTTAGAATTTATGCCCCGTAGGATGTTTTTTACCGATTAAATATGGGTTAAATAATTTATTTTGGTTAATAGAGATATTATTGAAGTTTTAATCGGTTTATTTTTGAAATTTGTAGGACTGATTTGTCATTTTTGAATTTGGATGGACTAAATGGTCATTTTTAAAATTGAAATCCCAAACTGTCATTTTCAGTTTTTATGATAATAAAATATTATTATTAAAATTTGTGTATTTTGACTTATATGAAATTATAACTTATAATTTTGATTATGTAGAGTTTTGAAGCGTTATAAATTGTTAATAAATTATTATGGTAGATTGATGTTGACGTGTGTTTGAGCTCTTGGATTAGGAGCAATATTATAATAATTGGATTTTGCGAGAGGTAAACCACCTTCCTCTTGTTGTGTATACTTGTATGATTTTTGTGAGTGATTTAACTATATAAATATATGAAAACTATGTTCATAATGAAACTGCCTTGTAGGACTTATTTTGGAACATGGCTAGTTATATTATATTATTGATTTACGAGATTGAAAATTTCTCTTGATAACTTGTGAATTGATAATGGTATATGATAGTTCATTGTCATTTTTATCTCTTGAGTAGATACGAGAGGGGATGGATGATTGTGGAGTTGTGATGGGAAATTTCGTTTATACCAAGTGGTGGCCGGTGCATAGTGGATGTCTTTGAAATTCTCAAGGCCTTGCTATCACCCTTTTCCTTTGGTCGGGGTAAGGGTCAGCTCAAAAGACAATGACACCTCCTTGATTTCATCAAAATGAGGGGAGTCATAGTCAAATCATGACGAGCTAGGGACCCTGGTTAGATGACGCCTTATAATTTGGAATCATATGTAATCTAGTCAAATGGATGAATCATTTGTTAGCTTTGACTCCAATCAACGGTTATAAGAGTGGTTTAGGGTAAACAGGATGGTTGGTGCTTCAATATTTTGCTTGGCATGTTATATAAGTGATTTATGATGTGAAATTTGAAATAGAAATTGTAATATAGAATTCGTGATTTGGAAATTTGTGAATGATATTTCTAATACTTTGTTATATAAAATGTTCCATTTAGCACTTTGTAAGCACATATTAGCATTTGTATTGAGTTGGATTGATGGTTACTAATTTTTTCATGTGGTAGTTCTCATGTGGGTCTATTAGGGAAGGTTTCGAAAACTTAAGCTACTTTTGTTAATAGTAGTACTTCCATCTTTTTGGCATATGTTATATTATTGTATATTGCCACATTAGAGCTCATTATGCTTTCTCTGGTATATTTTGGATATTTTGATAAATCTTGAAACAATAGTCAGATAAAGAGTTAAGGCCTAGTATAGTCTAAACCTCAACCATGTGCATAAAACATCTTGATGAATGATTTAATCAATCCATTAATTAATTATTGTTCTTCAAAATGGAGGACGTTACACCTAACTCTTTTGAGGAAAACCTCAAATCCGAAAAAAACTTCATAGAGCACGCGCGGGATATGATTTTACCAAAAGCGGTAAAATGAGGGGTGGCAGAGCTTATATAGTCGCGTGATTTGTAGCAATTCTGACCAAAATAGCTACAAATAACGAAACCTTACCTTGGCTAACGTGACAATTTGTAGCGATTTTAAAAGTCGCTACAAATTTGCAACCATTTGCATTCTATAGCGGTTATTGCCTTACTAACTACTACAAACCACAAAAAAGTTTATAGCGTTTTGAGTAAATGGCTACAAAGTTGCAACCCTTTGCATTCTCTATAATGGTTGTTGCCTCAATAACCGCTACAAACCACAAAAATGTTTGTAGCAGTTTGAGTGAACCGCTACAAATTAAAGTTGCACTCCTTTGTATTCTGTAGTGGTTGTCCCTTCTTAACCGCTGCAAAGAACATAACCACAAATGTGGCTCCAACTTAGCGCTAGATTTTATTGCAATTGGATTGGCTAAACTGCTACTAAGTAACCGCTGCAATTGTGGC
The DNA here is from genome assembly GCA_019022615.1 of Acacia melanoxylon. Taxonomy (NCBI): domain Eukaryota; kingdom Viridiplantae; phylum Streptophyta; class Magnoliopsida; order Fabales; family Fabaceae; genus Acacia; species Acacia melanoxylon. The sequence continues at coordinate 5,811,615 of JAFJYJ010000007.1, forward strand.
GCCAGTTTGACACCTTTTGCCTGGCACCACATTTTGTACCGGTTTTTTGATGTAATCGTTACAAATTACCGTCTCTTACCAGCGTGCCATTTGCTGCAAGTTATAACCGTTGTAAATTTAAAACGGTTTCTCATAAAACCACTATAAATCTTGATATTCGTAGTGGTTACAATTTAACTATTATAAAATGACATATTTTTTTAGTGACTCCATATTGAAATCCCTAAGATCCAATGAACTATTTTGGTCCCCTCTTCCACCAAACATGAACACCCTTTGCTCCCTTTGAAATATCATTCCCCACTTAAAATTATTCAGTGCCAAAGGGAGTATTGTTATTTAGACCTCACCCGATCTAGTGGCCACACAATTGTTAAGACCTTAAATCATAACACGCACGTTTTGAGAAAAATTTCATGACTATAAAACAATAAAAGCAATAATGCATTAAATATTAGGAGCAATAGTTATCACCAAAATACTACTTCAGTCTTTAATAAGATATAATTAATTTTTTTGGAGTGATTAAGGAAACTAAATAAATCAATTAATCATAGTATATATTGTATATCATTTGATTACATATCAATTCATAAATAAGAAAAAATAATTTAATATAAAAAAAATAAAGGGTTTAATATTTCTGCTTTTACTGCATTTTTTTTTTTCGCCACAGTCACATAAAAGTGAGTGGGTCCTATTATAAAGAGAAGAAAGAAAAAGTATTAGCGAGACCCACTCACTTTTATATGAGTGGTAGAAAAAAATTTCTACAGTAAAAGCAAAAACATTAAACTTAAAAATAAATATCAATACTTTAAAATAATTTATTTATCTTTCTTAATTTATTTAAAAAAGATCAACTATTTCCTATGCTACTAGAAAAAAGGAAAAATCCATCTCAGGGCTCATATTAAAAAAAAAAAAATGTCAAAAAGGACAAAAAAAAAATCACATGTCAAAAAATGTCCTAGGGCCTTTTCTGGTATTATTTCATAAAACGTTAACAACTAAATTAGTCTCATTAGCAACTAAATAATTCTCCTTGACAACTAAATTAGTCGCATTAACAACAATATTCTAAATACCAAAGTAGTTAATAGCGCCAAATAGCGGCGGAGCGTTGCAGAACAGGCCATCGACGCAACAGAAGCTCCATGGCGGAGCGTTTCAGGGTCGCGCACATCGCGCAAGTCGCGAAAATCGCGCGAAAATCGCACGCGATTATAGTAAAAAAAGCCCGTTACCTGAAGCCTGGAGATCACGCCGGTCCATTCCATAAAATCGGAAAGACCGAAACCCTAAACCATTCACGATCGGCGCTTCTGAGTTCGAACGGCGAGAGCGAGAGATAATCACGATTTGCGCCTCTGATTTCTGCTTGTTACAGTCAAAGTTTGACGTTTTCAAACTTCAAACTTCAAAGTGTGCGACGACGAGCTCTCTTCTTTGTTTTCTCAGTTCCACTTTTGACTTTTGACACATTTCCAAGTCTACGATTCCAACCAAAAAAATGTGACGTGCGTTATATCCAATTCTGATTTTTGCTTGCTTTTTCCGTATGAGTGTGCGACACGTGCGTTATATTTCTACAGTAACAGAGTTTAATATTCGACGCCTAGACCCGGTTTGATTTTTTATTCTTGCTACAGTTTAAAAAAAGAGGAAGCTGCTACAGTAAAAACAAGGAAGCTGGTACAGGAAAAATGGCCACATCATCCCATTCAAAGCAACCACAAACTTCAACCACAGTCTCTTCTTATGCAATGGTAAAACCTACTAGTGAAAATATTGATATAGCATGGCAGTGGAATAGCTTGAAAGATATAAATAATAGGAAGAGTGTGACATGTGATTTTTGTAAAAAAGTGACTACGGGTGGGATTACTCGAGCAAAAAAGCACCAAATGGGAATTAAAGGAGATGTGAATGGTTGTAGCAAATGTCCACCTGAAGTTAAAAAGCTACTTAAGGAAGCTGCTAAGAAGAAGAAGGTTACTCAAGCTTACAGTGAGTTGCAAGATGATGATGAGGAAGAATAGATAGAAGAAATTCATACCTTAAAAAGTGGAAAAAGGCCAGCAACATCAAGTGATCCATCTACCAAGAAAGCCAAAAGTGTGAAAGGCCCTATGGATTTACTTCTTTTTAAAAATCCTGAAGCAACTATCAAATTGGGAAAGAACAAGAAGCAAACAAGTATAAATGATGCTTGTGATAAAGAAGCAAGGGATAGAACTTGTCAATACATAGCTCAATTATTTTATAGGAATGGAATAGCTTTCAATGTTGCTCGTACAAAAAGCTTCAAGTTGATGGTTGAAGCTATTGGAAACTATGGTAAACATCTAAAGCCTCCAAGCTATCATGAATTGAGAGTTCCATTCCTTAAGAAGGAAATTGAGCAAACAAACAAAATGTTGAAGAGTCACAAGGAAGAATGGGTTGACTTTGGATGTTCAATTATGTCGATGCATGGGTGATAAGAAGAATAGGACCTTGATCAATTTCATGGTGAACGGTCCATCTGGGACTATGTTTGTGAGGAGTGTTGATGCTTCATCATATATGAAGACTAGGGAGAAGATATTTCAGCTGTTGGATGATTTTGTGGAGGAGATTGGGGAAAAGAATGTGGTTCAAGTGGTAACTGACAATGGCAGCAACTATGTGTTAGTTTGGTAAATTGTTAATGACCAAAAGAACCAATCTTTATTGGACTCCATGTGCTGCTCATTGCTTGGACTTGATGTTAGAAGACATTGGGAAGCTTCCTAAAGTTAAAACGACAATACAAAAAGGCATCAGTCTAGTAGGCTTTATTTATAACCACTCACTGGCCTTGAACATGATGAGGGAGTACACAAAGAAGACTCAATTGGTTAGGTATGGAGTTACAAGGTTTGCTACAACCTTCCTTACACTACAAAGGTTGCACAAATTAAAGAACAACCTTAGAATGATGGTCACCTCAGATGAATGGTCCAAGTCTAACGCTGCTAAAGATGCTAAGGGGAAAAGGGCAACTGACACTATACTTTCACCTGCATTTTGGAATGGTGTTGTTTATTCTCTTAAGGCTATGGGGCCTCTTGTGCATGTTCTTAGGCTTGTTGATAATGAAAAAAAGAGTGCAATGGGTTACATATATGAAGCTATGGATAGGGCTAAAGAAGCTATTCAAAGATCCTTTAATGGAAATGAAGACAAGTACAAGGAGATATTTGCAATTGTTGACAGAAGATGGGAGAGTCAACTACATCATCCATTGCATGCAGCAGCTCATTTTCTAAACCCAGAGTTGTATTATAGAAATCCAGAAATTGAATTTGATGAAGAAGTGACTTCAGGACTTTATAAATGCATTGAGAGGTTAATACCGAGGAAGAAGAGAGGAAGATAAGATTATAAATGAGTTGTCATTATATAAAAGAGCTGGAGGAAACTTTGGTATAAAGTCAGCAATAAGACAAAGGACCACCGTGGCTCCTGGTAAGTAAAAGCGTATTCGTTGATAAAATTAATTACATTATAAAATGATTAAAACTAGTGGTTTTGCTAAATTGCTAATTAGTTCACTCATTACAAATTTGAGTGGTGGAGGCTGTATGGAGCATCCACTCAAAGTTTGCAAAAACTTGCCATCAAAGTGTTAAGCTTGACTTGTAGTGCATCTAGATGTGAGCGTAATTGGAGTACTTTTGAGCATGTAAGTATTCATTTAAATGATTTTACTTTATAGAATTTCAAGTAGTGCTTGTGAAATAAACATTCTTTTGTTGTAAATTATACAACAAATTCATTCTAAGAAGAGAAGGGAGCTTGAGCATCAAAAATTGCAAGACTTGGTTTTTGTCAAGTATAACCAAGCTCTTAAAGAACGCTTTGACTATCGTGATGTGATTGATCCCATTCTCCTAAATGACATTGATGATAGCAATGAGAGGTTGGTGGGGGAAATGGGTGGAGATGAAGAAGTTGCTTGAGGATGAGTTAGTTTTTGAGGATGACACTTTGACTTGGGAGCTGTTATTCTTGATATAGTTGGGGTAATGGTGAGCCTAGAACATACACTAGGCAAAAAAAACAGATTAAAGAATAAACAGATTGCAACTTCAACTTCAACTTCAAGGCCTTCAACTAGCAATAACGGAAAGCTTACCATGGAAGAGAAAGAGGAAGAGGCAAATGATGAAGAAAGTGACAATGAGGAGGAAGAGATCTACAAGTCTAGTAGTGGTGAAAGCAACAATGATGAAGAGGACTTGGATGAAGATCTCATGGAAGACTAAAGAGAATTTTTGCTTTTATTTATGGCATTTAAAGACTAATTTAATTATGAATTTTTTTATATGTTAGTTTTTTGTTTATGGCTTTTAGAGATTTGAATTATTTATTGTTTAATGATGAATATGCCTTAAATTTTGAGTACATGTTTATTTTTGAGTATTTATGTGTGTATCTTCGATGTAGCGGCTATCTCGAATCGTTATACCGCTATAAGCGTTTTTTGGGCCAGCCGCTATATCTAAGATTGACTACTATCGCTAACAACTAAATCATCTCATTAATAATTAAATCGATCAGTTAACAACTATATCAGTCATTCCCTATTAAAAACTAACGTTTTTAAAATAATAAGAAAAAGCTTTTTAGAGTTTTATTGACATATAACTTTTTCTTATACCTTTTTTTAACATATTTTTGTTAATATGGGCCTCACATGGATTTTCCCTAGAAAGGGAGTACATTCATTCTTTGAGTAAATTTTTTTTTCATTTTTTCTTACATAAAGAAATGTCATTTTAGTTTTTTAATATATTTTTGTTAATATGGCCTTAGATGGATTTTCCAAAGGGAGTACATTCATTCTTTCGTTGAATGGGTTTATCGACAAACCAAGCAACCCACAGATGACAGGACCGTACGTCTGGGTAAGTGTGGATCTTCCTTTTGCGCTGCCTAATTAGTATGGGACACGTGGCTCTTTCTGATCCACAGATAGTGAATCTCAAAGTCAATCCGTATGCACTCCCCACCACGAAAACGTAGCCACGTTGCTTTTACTCTTTTCGGTTCATCGTTATATGTTAACGGAATTTTCCTTTGGTGAAAGTGCAACTGTTTATAAATTATGCTTGTTGATGATGATTTTTATAAGTTTATTCATGCTTGTTGATGATGATTTTACGAGTAGTAGGGTAGTTTATTGGAATATGACTTTTGAAATAATTATAAGAATAAAATTAAAATCAAAAAACATATAAAAAAATAAGACATTTTTTTAAAGACAAATTGGGAAATTTTTATATATACGACCATTAATAAGAATAAAAATGAATTAGATTAATAAAACAGAATACACTGAGATTAAATGTGTGCCTCATAAAATGTATATATTTATAATATCTCAGCAGTTACAATTACAATACGTACAAAGATGATGGATTACATATAAATGAACCTCACTTGAAAAAACAAGAGGCTCTGGTTAATTAATTATAAGGAGGAGGGATTAATATGGAAGGGGGCTTTCATTTAGATACGGGAATAATATAATGCAATAATATGGAAATATTAATAATTAATAATTAAGAAGGAGAAAAAAGGCCAATAATAATAAAATAAAATATAATTAGTTCCTCCAAAATCTTGCAGGAAGACCATGCAGAGGCACTGGGAATGGGCTGTATTGAATTCCCTTCCCATTTCCCACCAGTTCCCACCTGCCAACCAACCAGAAATTATTAATTAATTAATCACCTTTCTTATACTTTTTAAATTTTATTAATTCTTTTCTGAATTTGATTTCTAAAAGCTATTTAACTTTTAATTTTTATTTTCTAAAAGTAGACATAGAAATAATATTTATTATGAAACTTATTGAACTTTAGAAGAAAATTCATTCAATAAAAAAGTTAAATTTGAGAATAATTCAGATTAATGAAGTATATACAGAGGAGAAGTTAATTAATTACCTAAATTTGGTGACCAAATGGTGGATAAAGATGAGCATATTCAACTTGGCTAGCTCATTTCCAGGACAAGAGTGTACTCCATTTCCAAACGGCATAAAAGTATTAGGCTTTGGAGGAACCTGCATCATCCACACACAAATCAAATCAAAATGCAATTTAGATTCCTCTCTCCTTTCTCCCCCAAAAATCAATATTTTGTATGCAATATATTCAAAGCATTTTTAATTATTATCCATATATATAATATAGCATATACCTCAAATCTTGATGGGTCAAAACTATGAGGAGCTGGGAAGAGTTCTGGATTATGATGGATGTTTCTGAACAGTGGCATCACTTTCCATCCCTTTGGTATCAAATATCCTGAACAGTTAATTAATAAAACATATACATTATTTACAATTCATGCACAAAATATACTAAAATAAAATTTAGTCAACCTAACAATAGTTATGCCGAGTGGAAAAGACTGGAATTCAAATCAGTCCTAAAAAGGGAAAACTGCTGAAAATTTCTTCATTGCAAATTTATTGCCCAAATTAAATGTATATATCTGAAATTTGTTTAAGGATGTAGATCCAATCTATCTTCTATAACTATTTTTCAGTTGTGTGCAACCTATTTTGAACTATGTGGAAAATATATGATATTTGCATATATAGTTAAAGATGTGTTGCACATAGTTGGAGAAGATCAAATTGCATCTGTTGAAAGACCTGAAGTCCTTAATTAGGTTACTTTGGACAATAAATTTTGCTATATAATGAGGATTTTTAGCAATTTTTTCAAAATAAAAATTTCTACTTCACATATATAATCTTACCTTTGTACACTACATCTTCTACAGCTTCCCTGAAGGTAAAGGAAATAATACTAGCCATCCTCAGGCTCTCTTGTATCACCTGTAACATCAAATAGTGTCCGCCCAAATCTTGAGAAAAACTTACAACTCATGAAAGAAACAAAAAAAAACCTAGCTACCTAGGAACTGTAAGTAGTAGTGTAGGACCACATACCCTATATGTAATAGGCATGTTTCTTGTCTGAGTCCAAGTTAAGGGCTTCTTCCCTTGTTCGTTGGCCTCATAAATTGCCATTTGCTCTGTCTGCATCACAATTATTGTTGACTTGTTAGTGATCAATTAAATACACTGCACAGAGATCTTATTACTTATATCCAAAACACAGTTATATAGTTTATATATATATATATATATGGCCTACTTAGATATGGCAAATCTCTTTTTTATGACTATATATCTTATTATTATTATTACCTTTACAGCTTCAAGAAGCTTCTGGTCATCGTGAAGATACTTGAGGATCCATGTGAGGACACTTGCTGTTGTGTCCTGAGCTGCAAATAGCACTCCAATTATGTTATCAGCAATCTGATCATCACTTAAGGCTTGCCCCTTTTCGTCCTTGTAGTTCAACATGTGCCCCAATAGATCATTCTCTATCAGCCTCTGCTCTTTCCACTTGCTAATTAACTCGCCAATTATCTCATTTATTCTCCTCCTTGCCTTCACACATTAATTTCATGCATCAAAATCCCCCAAAAACAAATTAGTACTTTTGACTAACCACTCCACATTATTTTTGTTAAATATTGACAACATAATATGATATGTATATTGAAAGAGATGCAAAAAAGAGATGTCATCACTATGAACATAAAGATGAATGTATTACTCTAATTGTATGCATATAAATAAAAATATAAGAATTGTAATTTAAGTACATGTTTCGAAATTTTATTGGCCCTATGGAACTGAAATTGAGCGGGTGCAAGTGCAACTATCAGCATGTGTAACTCTTTTTTAGTTATGTGCAAGTGACTTCTATTTTGAAAACTTTCGCATATAATTGAATATAGGTTTGGACACAATGGAAGAAGAGTTGCATCAGAACCTTTTTGCGATAAAATTTTCAAATAGGTATTTTAACCAATTTTCCATATTTGCCACACTCATTCACTAATCTCATTATTAAATTGAGCTCAAGAAATAAAGATTTTGAATTGATTTTGTTACGTGTTAACATAGAAAGAAATTATACATTCAGATAAACACTAATTAATATAAATATGCATGATTATTTTGTATATCGAACGTGAACCAATGAAACTATATATACATGGAATGAAATGACGATATTCTTACCAGGAGAGCCTTGGAGTAAGCAGTACCAGGGATGCTATTTGGGAAGGAATTGTAACCTTTGTCCACAATGGTATAGTTCTCCTTCAGTTGATCTCTATAATTGCTATCCAAGTGACCAAACACAGCCAAGATACCGATGTTGAAAGAGAACTGTCAAAAGGGTCATAATAAAGCAGCAACAATGCATCGAAATTATTAGAATATAGCCCCACATAATGAAAACAAAGTCCAACCCCATGCGTCTATTAAATTTCAACGAATAAGCCAAAAACAACAACAACAAAAGAACTCCCCAATGCCACGCTTCCATCATCTCTCAAATTCAAATCCCTCTTTCAGTTAAACATTTCATGTGAACTCACAACAACACCAACGTTATTATAAGCTTCCAAACATCTTTCTATACTCACAGAAAACTGACAAAAGTAATAAAACACACCAACTGAATAATAAGTGATCATGTATGAGACACAAACCTTTTTCATTTCGTGGAAGACGTTGATGACTTGATCATTGTTAGGAGGAGAAGCCCAGGAGTGGAGAGCAGAAATGGCGGTGGATTCGATATCCGGGACGAGTTTTCTGATAGTTTCCGGGGAAAGAGAAGCTTGTACAAGCTTCCTGAGACGAGAATGGTAGTCTCCTTGGTGAAAGAATAATGCAGAAGGACCAATCAGTTTCTCTTTGCTCCTAGGATATGTGGGTTTGAACAGGTTCGCATGAGTCACCAACACAAACCTCGCCGCCTCAGGACTCGCCAGCATCACACAGGGACAACCTAGTATGTGTGTCTTAAAGATTTCTCCATATCTGCACAACAAAAGCTTCGAGTTATATAAGTTTCATGGAAGAGACTTCAGATAACGAGATATACATACATATATATATATATATATATATGGATGTGAATGTCATGATGATGGAGGACCTTTTCTGTTTGGAAGAGAAGAAGCGATTGGGATCTTGAGAGTAGAGTTGAAGAGTTTCTCCAACGTAAGGCCAACCCATTGAACCAGGAGGGAGTTTAGCGCTTCGTTCCCGAGGTTTGTGTCGTTTCTTCATGGAGGGATGATAAGAGAGGAAGACGAAGCATGAGGAGAGGAAGATGATGGTGTATATCAGGAATAGGGAAGAAATCTCCATACACATGCACCGCCTTCTCTCTCTTTCTCTTTCGCTGTGTTTGTGGATATGTGGAATTGAGATGGATGTGTTTTGCAGTGAGGGAAGATTATGGGCGTTGTTGTGTGTGGATACCGATGTTTTTAGTTGAGACATTAGGCTGAGGTAAGAGGAGTGGTTTATATAGAAGCTTTCTAGGAGGGCCAGGTAGCTTCATCTATTCAAGATAGAGGTCTTTTTTCCTATTGGCTGCAAATTATATTTTATTTATTTCAATCAAAAAGTGAGAAACCACGTAACAAATTCAATACGTTCTGATAAAAAGACAGCAACTGATAACCCCAAAGAATAATATGGTAGGCCAACCTTAATTCGGTTTAACGAAATGAATTAGTCTCTCACAACAACATGTGAAATAAAAATGTATCCATAGAAATGTTTATTTTAGTATTAGCTTCCTCAACCGTTATTGCTTCTAATAAAAGATAATTGTATGCAAGTCAAAATAAATATATATTGTAGCCTAGTAGAACTAAAAACCATGCACGAAACACAACAGTTTCGGTCAAGTTAATTGACATTTCATGCTCGATCATTTGGTTTGCCATTTGACTGAGCTCAAATCTTAGTGAGGAACTTCAAAAATTAATGGGATCTTTTTTTTTTTTTTTTGTTCAAGCTTTAATCCAAATTATTTATATTTGGGAAAATTGATGAAAAATCCTACATTTTAAAATTTATTATCTAAAGGTATCCAAATTCTTTGAGCGTGTTCAACTACTTTTTAATTGTGTGAACATTTAACTATGTGCAAATATTTTCTATTTTGAACATAGATGAAAATATATTATATACAATTAAAGAAGAGAATTGCATTCATTGAAGATAAGTTGCACACACATGGAACTTAGGCAATAAATTTTGAAATTTGACATTTTTCAACAATTTTTTCTTTTCATTTCCAAACCTAAGTTACATCACAAGCCACTTTAATCTGTTTTTGGCTAAATTTCGTTTATAATTTTTTTTTTTTATAAAATGTATCCAAACATAAATAATATAATGGGAAAAATATTTCTTGATCATTTGGAGATAAGTTTATCTACAATGACCCTTAAAACTACGTCGTTTTGAATTAATGAAGAATGTGTTTGTAATTTTAGGTGAATTAATGAATGATGTTTCGGTAAAATTTATATGATAAAAAAGTAAACAAAATTACGGAAACATCATTCATTAATTTAAAAAACATAGTTTTAATGGTCTTGGAGATAACTTATCTCCAATGATTTGAGAGAAATCCTTTATCCATAATATTATAGTCATTAATTTTTATCAAAAGTAAGTTTGCATATTATAGTTTTTGCATACCTCAATTTTCTAAACTATAATCCAATCACACACGAAATTAATTAGAACCGATAATTAGCTAACTATATATCATCAATGAAAGGATATGTGTTTTTTTCTATTTGAGAATTTTTTTTTTAAAAAAAAAAATCGAAAATCCACTCAATTCTGTTTTTTTAGAAGACTCCACTAAGTTTTAGAAACAAAAACTGTTTCTAAAAATTTTAAAAACCGTGCTAAACACGTGTCTAATTAATTGATCCACAAATTGATTAAAAATATGTTAAAATTTTGTTTAAAGATAATTATGGCAACATTTTACTCTCCATAACATTTTTAGGTAATTCAAATAATAGTAATAACATGATTAATAAAATTTTAAAGAAAAATAATAATCCATCAATTTCTGAATTTCCTCTGTTAAACTTTAAGAAAAGATTAATGTTGCATGATCTATCAGTTTCCATTAAAATTTATATACACTTATTTATTTAAAAATAACACCAAAATTATTTCTAAGTCACCACAAAAAAGAATAAATCAAATAGGGCATCTTGATTTTTTTCCCTTTTCGCCTGTAGAGCATCTTGATTTAACTATCATCGTAGACCCAGACTATCATGACATCACCATGGAAAGAAAAAAAAAAGGAAAATTCCTTTCAGGTCTCAAGCAACCAAGAAAATATTTAAAAAAGCTCAAAAAAAAATTCAGATATCAGAAAAGTCTCAAAAAGTTGTTAATCCTATAGAAGAAGTTGTTAATCTTATAGAAGAGTTGTTAACGAGACTTTCTGACATCTGAATTTTTTTAGGACTTTTTTGACATTTTCTTAGTTTCTTGGGATCTGAAAGGAATTTTTCCAAGAAAAAAGTCTCTATTCCAATGCCCTGATATTAGCTCAGCTACCCTAATACTTCCTCCGGTCTTAAATATAAGATAAAATTAATTTTTTTGGTGAGATTAATGAAGTCAATTAAATTACTTTAAAATGTTTATATTTGTCATTTTTTTTCTAAACTATTTTGTCTAATTTATAAACTGATATATAATTTAAGGATACATAACATATGATATGATTAATCAATTTATTTAGCTTTTTTAATCTCTCCAAAAAAATTCAACTTTATCTTATATTTAAATGCGGACGGAGTATATGTGACCTTGTAATTGTGAACATGCTCAATAGTCAATACCCCTTATAACCAGCTTAAACGGCAAATACCTACCACCTCTTTATCATTTTCAAAAAACAAACAAACAAAAAGAATTCTCATAACAAAATCTGGACTGTCCATTAAAAAAGGTTACCCTGCCAAAATTTTATTTTGTTAAATAGGTTACTTATGAGTTTTTAAATAAATTTAAGAGACCCTAGGTAATAAATTTTGCAATAGAAAATTTTTCATCAATGTTTTTTCAATAAGTATTATTGTTTAGACTAATTATTAAATACAACCTCCGGTCCTTAATAGAAAACATATTTACCTGATTTAATTAGATTAAGGAAGTTAGTTGAGTTAATTAATATGTTATATATTCACTCCTTAAAAACGACCGATATAAATGGGCCTTGGAAGATAAGGCCCACATGCTTCCGGGGACGGGATAGTCATATTCCAAGATTCACCACATCGGTAAATCCTTCATTCATGCTCATTTATTATTGTTGAACTATGTCTTATTTTGGATTCAAATGTTAAGGAAGCGCGGGAGTCATTGTGGAGAGCCCCAAAGGATGGAATTATTGGATTTCCCGACATCAAATAATCGCCGTAAGTATGAGGCCCTGGCCCTAAGGATAATGGAGCCCAACGGTATATTTAGCAACCGATTCTCAACCGGGTGGCTTCATACAAGGAACATATCGTTGTTGGCAAAATACTTGCAAAAAGTGAAGGATATCATTGCTGATTTCGATAAAGTAGAAAAGCACACGAAAATGTCGAGCCGATGTTCGTCTAAACTCGCTAGCATAAGAGTGGTAATCCCTGTGATCCAAAATCTCCTAGAACCGAGTTGCATCAACTTATTTCAGATAATCCGATTGGAGAAAGCCAATCCGACTATCTAGAAAGGATCGTTCCGGAAGACACGGCGGAATCAAAGAAACTAATCGACAGCTGACCTCTTATTCAATGATGAATGATCAGTTATATCGAAGGGGCTTACAGATGGCAAATGTCTGGATTTGAAATCCATGAAGGACCATTCAAGGCTGGATATTATTGGCCTACTATGGCCCGGGAAGGATCACAATTGAAGAATAATATGGATCCGAATTCATTGTTCTACAAATAGGGCATGGATTGGGACCATTCAAGGCGGCACAAGGACAATTGAAGTATCTCATTGTTGCGGTGGATTACTTCACCAAATGGATTGAGGCCGAACCTTTGGCGACCATCACCTCGGCAAATGTGCAGAAATTCCTCAAGAGAAGCATTATTTCGCCTTTCGGAATACCGGCCGAGTTGGTGACCGACAATGGAACCCAATTTGTGGATAAGAATTTTCAAGAATTAGTAGCCGATTTTCAGATTAAACATCATTTTGCCTCGGTTGAAACACCACGGTCCAACGGGCGAGGCCAAGCAGCCAACAAGGTCATAGTGGATGGACTGAAGAAGCGTATGGAAGACGCTGAGGGTAGTTGGGTTGAACATTTACACTCAGTGTTATGGGGACATCGGACTACGTCTCAGACATCAACAGGCGAGACCCCGTTTCGACTCACATATGGATGCGAAGCAATGATCCCAGTCGAAGTCGGGGAACTTTCATGGAGAAGGTTACACCATTCACGGGAGCGGAATGATCAAGAGTTGGCGATGGAAATGGATCTCATAGACGAAGTCAGAGCCATGGCTCACCTTCGGGATTTAGCCGCCAAGCAACTCATCGCCTCGAGATACAATAGGAAGGTAATTCCACGCTCGTTCGTAAAGGGCGACCTGGTACTCCGGAGGGCCGACATTGGCAATAAAAACGCACAGGATGGCAAACTCGACGCAAATTGGGAAGGACCATACCGTATTACAAATGAACTCGAAAAATGGGCCTATGTGCTGGAATCTTTGACGGAGCAAAGCAATTAAAAGGACTGGAACGCGGACAAACTTAAGGCCTATTATAGTTAAAATCGGGGAGATTAGTTTCCAATGGGGTTTGTTTTCTGCTTTTTACAATTTCGCTTAGCTTTATTTTCAGGAAAACCGGTCGCAAGTACATGTATATTCCCATGTGAATCAAATTTGATGTAACTTCGTGGACTGAAGAAATAAAGATATAGGGTCATGGAGCCCGTATTTGGCAACCTGCAAGTGCATATAAGAACACTAAACATGTATGAATAGAGGTTTGAAACTCCTTCATAAATCATGTGGTGTGAAAGACTGAGTTTTAACTCATTCATGAATGACATGAGCGACTCAGAGTAAAAAGCCCGATTACGCGAAATTTGTCATAGCGGCAAAGCCGCCAAAGAAAAAGCATACCCTGAGTCCAAATAGACAAGGCGAGTATAAATAAAAGACATGAGCAACTCAGGGTAAAAAGCCCGATTATGCGAAATTTGTCAAAGCGGCAAAGCCGCCAAAGGAAAAGCATACCCCGAGTCCAAATAGACAAGGCGAGTATAAATACAAGACATGAGCAACTCAGGGTAAAAAGCCCGATTATGCGAAATTTGTCAAAGCGGCAAGGCCGCCAAAGAAAAAGCATACCCCGAGTCCAAATAGACAAGGCGAGTATAAATACAAGACATGAGCAACTCAGGGTAAAAAGCCCAATTATGCGAAATTTGTCAAAGCGGCAAGGCCGCCAAAGAAAAAGCATACCCCGAGTCCAAATAGACAAGACGAGTATAAATACAAGACATGAGCAACTCAGGGTAAAAAGCCCGATTATGCGAAATTTGTCAAAGCGGCAAGGCTGCCAAAGAAAAAACATACCCCGAGTCCAAATAGACAAGGCGAGTATAAACATAAGACATGAGCGACTCACGGTAAAAAGCCCGATTACGCGAAATTTGTCATAGCGGCAAAGCCGCCAAAGGAAAAACATACCCCAAGTCTAAAATGATTAGGAGAGTATCGATCGAGAAGGGTTTCCCGACACTGATCACGTCGGATCCCAACTTCTATTAAGAACGAGAATAGAAAAGCAGTAAGCGCAAAGAAGAAAAGGAGTCAATTCGGATAAAAAGAAAAAAGACGGTCATTTAAAAGATTGTCTATTACAAAGGCCCAGACGGGCAAAACGATTAAATACAAATCAAATTACGGACTAAAACAATCAGTTCGGGGGAAGAGACTGGTCTTCCCCATGAGATTGGTCTTCCCCATCGGCTTCCGGAACCACCACAGAGCTTGGAGCAGGTGAGCCAACAGCTGGAGAAGGAGCGGGGAAAAATTTTCCGTCGTCAACATAGGCGTTCATGTGCGCCCTTCCAAATTCAATGTCACCGTTGGGTTCAAAAATTGAACTGTTCGGGGCATTTGCAAAAGCATCCGAGACACCATTCTTGACTTGGCAACATCGGCCGAGAGATAGAGAGCATCCTTGTACAAAGCTAGCTCGGAGGACGCCACGTTCTTGCAGGACGCCAACTCGGACTCTAGGGCCGAAATCATAGTTTTTTGATGGCTCATGGCCTCCAAGTCCTCTTTGTGAATCTGCAGCCTCCAGGTAATCTCGGATTCAGTCTTATTAAGGCTGTCACGGGTGCGTCCAAGCTCCTCATCCAAGTTCTCCTTCTGGCCCTTTGCCAACTCCATGTCCTCCAGCGCTTGGGTTAACCGTTCCTCGACCTTTTTCTTCTCCTCCTCAAGCAAATCCATCTCTTCTTCACGGAGGCCGATTTTTTCCTTCGAGATGGGCGGCAAGTTCACACGAGGCCAGCATTCTTTAAATTGACGCCCGCCGGCTCAAAAGCTCGTCCTTCTCGAGTCGGCAAGCCTCTTCCCATCAAAAAGTTTGCGGGAGGACGCGAGCTTTGCGAAGCCGGGAGGAAAACGGTCGCCCCGAGAGAAAAAAGCGGGAAGTCGGGCTGCGGGACCGAGAACCGGACCACGAGGGCACACCTTGAGTCTCAAGCTCGGGAACTGAAGGATCGAGAACTAAAGAAGATGGGACAACAACTTTCTTCTTCTTGGAAGTTTTTGCCTTCTTGGCAACGGGGGGAATGCTAGGCTCTCCACTCGGGAGTGCTCGTTTTCCACCCGCGGGTGTATGGACCATCTCCCGACGGCAAGTCACGTCAAGGTAATCGGGCCTTTTCCCCATTTGCCCATCTGAAAAGAAGAGCAAAAAGCATCATGGATCTGAGCAAATACAACAAAAATTGACGAAAACAAGAAATATCATACCCAACACGGGTTTTGATTTATTACAAGTAATATACTTGGCCGAGTCAACCAAAGCCCCCTTTTTACTGGCAAGAGTGGTTAAGGTAACAATGGCTTCATCCTTGGAGTCGGAACGCCGCTGAAGAAGGGGCGGGTAAGAAATCCTTGGAATGAAACTTATGATGACTTTCACCCGGTATAGAGGAAAGCGCTCTTCAATGCTCCCGGACGGCTTCTACGAAGAAACCAAGGTACCTCCCCGCCTTTGGCAACTACTTTAAAAAAGAAGTTTTAAACCTTTTCCACGAATCAGTGAACGACTTTAAAAATTTACGTCCGTGACAAGCGCGAAGAGACGTCCATCCATACCACATCTTCTCCTCCTCCACCGTCATATTGATCTCTAAAGGTGAAAAGAAGCTACAAAACACATGTACGGAACACTTGAGTTCGTGTTTCATGCAATAATTTTCAAAAGCTAAGGCAAAGGCCCATCCGTTTGGGTGTAGTTGCGAAGGAGCCAGGTGCAGGTGGCGGAGTAGGCACATTTGAAAGTCAGAAAATGGAAAAGAAAGGCCGAGTCGGGTAATCACATCCCGATAAAAATAAAAGAAATGGCCGCCCTTATCAGATAACCGACTTGAAGCCACTGATTCGTTCACTGAAGGCAAAACTACATTGTATCCCGGACCACCTCGGATGATTCGGTCAAGCTCTTTCGCGGGCATTCTATTCCCACTCCGATTCTGATCGCTAATGACGTATTCCTTAGCCGACGTCATCCGAGAAGACCACGAAGGGCAGATTCTCCGGTCTCGGATTGATGAGACGGGTGAGAGGGGGAAGACATCTAATACCTATAATAAACAAAAAGCAAAGGGAAGAATCAGAATCATGAAGTATACCTGACATAACAGGATTGTGAAGACGAGTATCGTAAAACAAAGGAACGGGAGGAATCTAGGAAGCAACAGCCAAAGTCGTCTGAGGTCTGAGGAGACAGCGACATCTATCCATTAATAAATCAGCGTCTCTATCTCGGCCATGACGGGCTAGCTCTATTGCCTTATCACGGCAATTGTCGCAAGGATTACAACCTCGGAATACGATTGGCGGATTATCAACCACGGACGTCGAAGAAGACGTTGCCAAAGACAAAGCTGGTGTACTTGCGGCAGACAAAATCGTTGATGGGAAATCTCGGATATCTCTAATTCTCCCACCTCCCCGAGAAGAACCACCTCCCCGAGAAGAGCCCTTTTAGAGTGGGGCCAAGTAATCTTGCCATCCGCTCTTCTTCGTAGGAAGAAGGGACCATAGCCTTTGTTTGGCCGTACCAGGGGTGTTTTTAAGAATTTCCCTATCTTCCTCCGGGATAGGTCTACCATACATGTCTACTAGCATCTCGGGATCGGGATCCATCTTTATAAACCACGAGGTTATAGGCAAACAACCTTATATACGCTAAGATCAGAACACCCAGAAACCCAGAAAACTGATAATAGAGAAATCACCAAATCGGAAAATGCTATAGAAGCAGAATGGTATACAGTTCAAATGGAAGAGCGCGAACTAAAGGTCAAAGAAAATACCTGAAAGGAAGGGGATGGAACTACGTTTGGAGTAAGACGAACAGAAAATGAAGATGCTGCAAATGGGTTCTCTTTCAAGCTCTTCAAATGCAGTGATGGGTGCGTAAAGAATGAGTCCAAATTCGTAAACAATATATAGGCAAAATGAAGCCAAGGAATTCGAAACGCCTACCGTCGTGACAATTACAAGGCATAAACCCTAAAGCAATCATGACAGATAGGTCAAATGACGTGAAACGACAGGGCCATTAATGGGCACGATAACCGAAGGCGGCGTTTGAGGACGTGTGGCTGCAGGCGTCGAGTAGAGGTTATCCGTCGTTACGCGGATAAATGAAAAGGCGCCCAGTCAAATTAGGCGATCGCCGGGCGGGAGTTAAGATGTGCAACTCGTCCGAGTATAAAGTGAATACCCAAGTACAAAGTCGGGCACTCATAGGCTAAAGGTTCGAAGATTACTCGATTCCAAAAGTCGGGCGTAGCGGCAAAATCTTCCACAATAAAATCAACTCGGCCGACCAGGAACCTGAACGACCGAGCTTGGGGGGCAACTGTTATGGACCGACATAAATGGGCCTCGAGAAGATAAGGCCCATCAACGTGCTTCTCCGGGACGGGATCCACGATCCCATGATCCCATGATCCTGTGACCACGGATCCACGACCCCCATCATCATGAATGATGGGGGAAGGACATGCCGAGTAGAAAGGCGGGAAAGGCGCCAACTAAGCGCCCGGGACGCTTCCTCTATAAATAGGAAGGATCCAACGGGTGCACACACTCACATTTTCTCTACGAACCTACTTATCATATTGCATACACGAGCACACACCCCACGCCTTTGGGTGAAAACCCTTGTGTTTAAGCTCTGTGATCTCCTATCTATCTGGATATCTCGTCCATAGATATCTAAGAGAAGATTAAAGATCCTACATCGACTTACTAGCTTGCCTAAAGCTAGACATTTGTGTTCTACACCAGAACATGCTCATTTATTATTGTTGAAGGAGCATGAATATGGGGTAGATTAGGTAAAAATTAACAAATATAAAAATTATGTCTTATTTTGGATCAAGACTAACTCATCAAATATGTTTTATATTAAAGACCGAAGGAATATAATAAAATATATATATGCTGAGCACACACTTTAACCATGACATTAGTATGCTTGTGCGTGTCATATAATAATACTTACTCCTTTGATCCTTAATATAAAACACATTTATTTAATTTGATTACATTAAAGAAATTAATTACTATGTATTTTTTAAAACACACGAATCATCTTCTTTAATTCTTCCTTTCCTTTCCTCCTTAATTAGTATTGAGAGAGTATCTATAGTGATATATTAATAAAAAATTGACAAATATAAAAATTATGTCTTATTTTAGGACTAATACCCAATTCCTCAAATATATCTTATATCCTCAAATATGTCTTATATAAAAGGAGTATTAAATAAAGTATCCACCACAAAAAAAATGCCGGATTACCGATGAAAATTATTGACGGAAAATGTCGTCACAGAAAAAACCATGACAGAAGATATTAGTTATTTTCGTCGGTAATTCCGTCCATAATCTAAAGTTTTTTTTATAGTGATCACTATATACATGCATGTATGACGAATTGACGACCTGCAGTGTTTTCTCATTAACCTTTGATGTTTCTATTTGTGTGTATCGTATGTATCAAAGTTAACACAATATGTTCATTTAAATTACTGATTAGTTTACCTCATCATTTGAAATAAAATATGAGAGGGATTATGTCTTATGATCTGCCAGGAACGGAAGGGACAACAAGGTACAAGATATCATGAAAGTGAAGAATATTCCTATATATGTGTGACAGACTCATATTATATATGTATGTGCCTGGAAATCTATAGCTTAATGAATTAATTTCCTTGTTTCCCTTATGTCTTGGGATTCAATCTGCTACACACACTCTCTCTGCCCCTTCACTACTCGCTCTATCTTGTTATTTTCAATCACATGTGAAAGGCGCCATTCACAAGTTTATTATATATGTTTTTACACACATATTTAATTTTCTAGAATATAAATCATAATTGTGCAAGCGTGATCTCAAAATTCAAGTATAATTATAAATTTTTTAAATTTTGAAATTACTGAACTGGCCCTTTTCCAAGAAAAGAAACAAAACTTTCAAGAGTACATATGTACTTGTAACACTACTTGGGCGGATCAGGAAAATTACCGAAAAGGGGCACCATTGGCGGGGAATTGGGGGTTTGAGGGGGCGCACCTTTTTTTTTTTTTTTTTTTTTAAAATGAAAATTTTAAATGTATTAATTTTAAAAAAAAATAAACAAGAAAAAAATTCACAAAAATAGTTATGAAATCAAGTTAATACTGATGATGTAAAAAGAGAGACAATTATTTTACAAGCCTGTCATTTAGAAAAACAAGGTTGTTAGAAATGCAGCTATATAAATTATAATGAAGGGTAGACACTCAATAAGTTCAAGTACATATATTTTAATAACAAAAGTATATATTACAATGTCATCCTTCTAGGCCTTATTTTTTGGAATTATATCCTAATTGCCTTATTATCAATGCTATCAAATACATCTTTTTCAATATAAGGCACTAAACAATCATTCAACTATTCATCCCCCACTTGATTACGAAGTGCAGTCTTGATGTAATAAGGGTGAACACTTAATTTAAGGGTGGACAATCATTCAAACATGTATTATTATTATTTTTTTAAAAAAAAATCCCCCAATTCCCCCAATTCAAGGGTAGACACTTGCCCCCTTATCTAATACCAAGATCCGCCCTTGCTCCTGCCCATGCTAAATTAACTAGCTAGTTTAGAGACATTCACTACAAAAAAACCTCGAATTACCCATGGAATTATCGACGGAAAAAAAAAAAAAAAAATTACCCCGAATTCCATAGATAATAATTACCTGAATTCCGTGGGTAATTCTATCGGTAATTTTTGGAAATTTATCACAAAAAAGGTGTGACTTATTCTACCACGGCTTTTTTTTTTTCCAACAAAAATTTTCCGTCGGTAATTTTAATTAGCCACGGAAATTACTCACGGAATTCCGTGGGTAATTTCAGTTACCCCCAGAATTCCGTGGGTAATCCAAGTTTTTTTTTGGGGTAGTGATTTATAAGTCCAGGTTAAGAAAAATTCTGATCCTTATAACAAGTTCACTTTCAAAATAATAAATGAGTGTTAAAATTTTGTTCATTGTTCATATTAATTGTAATGAAAGATAGAGAGAGAATAAAGAAGTGAAAAAACTCGTTCATAAATGAAAGCAAAATAGAAAATTTAGTCCATAATTATTGAGTCAACAAACTCTCTTTGGTATGTGAGAAACTAATCCTATTTTGTATGTGAGAATTAAGTAATTTGAACTTATAAGTAGGATCATAATAGTACATATATTAAAGGGGGGTTCAAATGCAAATTATTAAATATGCTAATTTAAGGAAAACCAACACATATATTTTACGAATAACTAACTTAAATATATTTTATATATTTTTAAACTAATTATTTAGATCCTATATTAATTATTGGAAGGGGAACAATTGAAAAAAAAAAATTAAAACCACAATTAAATTAGTGCATGCGTATTTGAGGTGAAAGTTTTAAAATTTGTCTGAAGTATCACAAGTTTATTTTTCTTTTGGAAAGAACAAATAAAAATTATATCAATACGTTTGAAGTTTGAACTATAATTTTTTAATAGATAATTAAAAACATTTTTTAAATAATTATAAGAAAATTCCTGTTATTATTGATTATGACATCACAAAAAATAATGTTCGAATATTATTTGAATTGTACGTGAAAATTTCATATCCAATCGTACAAGTAATACACTCTCCATGGAAATTGACATTAATATCGTACTCGAAGGAATCCATATGAACGTTGTGTGCCATTTTGTCAACTTGAGAATCATGCATGACTGACATTTTCATTGTAGCATTTCGTATAAGATTAATCTATCAACCCACGTTTTCCATGGTTATAGGATCATACAACTTATTTTATGGACAAAATAATAGATAAATATATAATTTATAAAACTTGTTTTGACAATAAAGAATTAAAGATTAAAAATATACTTAGATAATGAATATTTTTATTACTTTATAAAAAGATATACACTGTGTCTGATCTGTACGTAAGCACATGCGTATAGAACGAGCAAGTCTCTAAAAATGTAGAGCCTTCAAGTTAGTTCTTAGTCAAAACATGTGATATTTGTCTTCTTTTAATAAATTAAAGGAAATTAGTACTAATCAAAACTTTAATGCACATTGCAATATAGACCATCAACCAAACTTAAGACACACACGTCTTTTTCGTTTTATTTTGGTGAGCAAGACATGTACTAATTGCATTTGTTGAAATAATCTTGAGACTCAATTCACACTCATCAATCATATTACAAAGGAAAAAAGATATTTCCCATTAAGAACCATTGATTCAGAAATACATCTCTCAACAAAATCATTTCCTTTGATGAGTAGGAAGGTCACTGATACAAATTTACAGGTATGCGCATGTGTTTAGTTGCAGAGTGTGTGCATTTAATTATACAAATTCTCATTGTTTGTACTAATTTTGAGTCGACTATTTGATGTCTGAAGAAGGGACTCCCAAAAAATATGTTCCCAGTTTATTCTCCGGCGGCAATCCGCTCTTGCCGCGAAAGCAGCTCAAGCAATCCGCTCATAGCTGATGAGTTCAGGGTTAGGATCCCACGTTCAACCTTCAGAGCCAATTCTTTCTTTGAGGTTACAAATCCATTTTGCTAACTTCCTTTATTATTATTATTTTTAAAAAAAGGTTATATGTTTATTGAGATTTTATACACTTTAATTTATATTATTTTTTATATAACCTATTGTATTTTTTTTTTGAAAAATAAAATAATGTATTTAAATTTCGTCATATTAATTTTCATTTTCATTTTCAATATATATATATATATATATATTCAGTCTCAGAGTCTATCTTGCAAAAAGAAGCTTTACGATTAATTTAATATTTCAGAAACCTTCCAAAACGAAATCAGCTTAAAAGTGAAGAATTGATCACAATTTAAGTTGTTAATGCCACAGCTCTAAGAGAATGTTACCTTTTCCTTAATAATATCTAATAATGTCATGACATGTTCTGTTTAAAATCGTTAAAATTATGGTTTTATTGATTTCGATGAAACAAAATACATATTTAATTTATAAAAAAATTAATGATAAAAAGAACTTTAAAATATCAAAACTATGATTTAGATTTATAAAAATATTGATTTTTTTAAGATTTAGGATATATTATTTTTCGTATAATTTGTAATATCATAAAGTCGTGTCATAATCTTTTAATATTGTAAGAATATTCTGAATAAGTAAAATAAAAAATTGAATGGCAGAAAATTATAATACTACAAAAATATCAGTGAAAATTGTGTATCTTTAAATAATTTTTTTAGTATTTTACTTCTATAAATTTCGAGCTTATGAATAACAAATCAATTATTTCATATTTTTTATTTTCTTTTTTGAAAGAAGTTTCCTACTGCAGTTTTACATATTTTTTATTAATAATAAGGTTAGAAGGTTAATGTGAAATTTTGAATTAATCGTTCAAATATTTTAAAAAAAACATATTATACTAATAAAAATTCATTAACTAGAATTTTAAATGATTTATTTCAATGGGGGTGGGACCAATAGGACGAAAATAGAAAATTACCAGCAGAAGGGGATAACTTTTGTCATATCGCAATCTTGGAGGATTTAAAGGCGAATCTTGCTTTGCCGGCGAGTGTTCATGTGGCCGCGTAGGGCCCACGATACGGCGGTGCATTACAGCTCACAAATTCATGGCCGTTCCTTATCTCTGACTTTACCTGATCCGATGGCCATTTCCTCACGTACGGCTCCCTGTCCACGTGGGAGCTTCGCGAAGCCCTGTTAATGGTCCATAGGCGAGGACTCTCTGAGGTCAGGCGGTATGGGGCCCGCACATCGCCATCAGGCTGAGCTGGACGATTGACACGTGTCAAATTGATTGTGGTCCAGGCCCAGCGAGTTCGGAGCCAGACGAGAAGGTGCTGGTACGGTGTGGGACTCTCCACAACCTTACCAAACAGTCCACCGCTGGATTCATCTCCATGTCGGGTCCCACTTCCGACTTTGCCTTGTTGCTGTTTCCCCATTTTAGGGGAATGATAAAGAGGTCGGATTGGCTATTTTTGGTTGAGTGGCAATCATAACTTGTTGTGGGCAAGTAACTGATTGTTTTCATAAAGAAATTAAATTTCAAGATTATTTGAAACTCAATGGATCATAGCATAGGTAGTATCTCTTATTTTTATTATAAAGTACTAACTAATAATTTTTACCAATTAATAAAAATAGTTAAAGACATTAAATTTGTCATAATTTTTAATAATACCTCTACTAATTACACTAAACTCTAATATCATAATAATTACTACTCTCTCCCACTACTTATATTAAATATGAGCATACATGAAAAAAAAATATTTAATGCTCTTTGAAAACATGCAAGTGGCTTATAAAAAGAAATAAAAACTTATCAATTGGTTCTTCATAATAAGGATCACTTGTTAGTTGGTGTATTATAATAAAGACATAAAAGTACTTCATTGGATTAGATAATTATTTGAATTCAATTAGTTAGTCATAGTGAGAAATCACTCATTAGAAAATTTCATGTACGTATTTAAAGGCCTAGGCGCATCATATTTTTAACGGGTGCAACTTTCTTCATCAATTGCGATTATTCGTTAGGGGAAAGCTACAACACCAAGTACCAAAAATAGTAATTAATGAAATCAGACAAGCTTCATCAATGATGGATTTTGTTTTTAAGTTTGAAGCAACAAGGGCTTCGGGCTCTTAATACAGGCCATACTTGAATAACTCAATTTCAAATATTCCTGACATTGGATGGACTATTATATTGCAGAAGCTGAAGGAAAACCATATGACTTATTGCAAAGCATGGATATGCTATGAAGGAGAGTCATTACAATCTTTTAAATTGAGAAACATCTCTACCGATCGAGGCTTATTTTGGTTTGCTATGTTTCAGAGAACTCTTGAATTGGATCACTGCTTTTTCATTTCTTCAGACACTCAACAAAGGAGAAATTACAAGTGTTTTGCCTGAAAAGACAATTCCTTCCTTCAGAAGGAGCGAAATTTGGGTCTTCAGATATTGTTTATCAGGACATCAACATCCTTCTTAGTCATTTTATTTTTCATGGTGTTTTAGCATTCGACAGTTTAGATAGTGGGCTTTTACATTCACTAAACTTAAGTTACTGTATGCTATTAACATCTGATGTAAAAGCTTTCAATTATTAATTCATTTGACTTTTATCACGCACAAAAAACTTTCTTCAATTGGGTGCAATATATATTTAACTATGTATAAAATAAAGACATTTTTACATAGTTGGATACATACATACATACATACATACATACATACATATGTGTGTGTGTGTGTATTGTTATAGTTGAAAAAGAGTTGTACGTATTTGCTCAATGATATGAGTTCATGTGCACATTTAAGTTATAAATTTTATAATAAGAAAGTTTTAAGCAATTTTCCCTAAAAAGAATAGATAAATATTTTATTTTATATTTTCAAATGATTAAGGATATATTGTATTAGTGAAGAGAGCAAGACTTGTACAGGTAGCTTTTTTTTTTTTTTTAGACGCGAGTGTTCTTCTATTGGAAGTAATTTTGTTCGAGATACTGTCAGATACTAAATATGAATCTTGATTTGTTACGTTGTGACGAACTATCCCCTTATATTAGACTCAATCTTAAACTAGATAATGATTTAATAACAATAACGAGAAGGCTTACGTCATTAGATGAAAGATGTGTGGATAATTAACAAGAAAATATAAGTTCAGATCATTGTTATGAAGTGTAAATAAATAAATATATGCAAATGGTTGACCAAAAAAAAAAAATGCAAATGAGGTATTGAAATAAATGAATCTATCAACACATTATTTAATGTGCTCCATGTTCTAAAATGTAACAGTTAAAGAACTATTCCTCCAATTTGATTTATAAGGTAGAGAGAGAATAATTTTTTTGTCCTATTTATAAGATATATCATTTAATTTTTTAAATCAATGTATAATTTTACCCTTCATTTGTTATAGTGTGGACTTTGTTTTCCAAGGGAATAATATATATTGAATAGAGATAAAAGTTGAAAAATTGTTAAATTTTAAGGCAGAGTTAATAAAAATTTAAGAATTGTTTTTTTTTTTAAAAAAAAAAATGTATGAAACATGATGGAAATTCCTTATAAATAAGATTAGATGAGTAATTTACAAAGATTAAGAAAAATCGTCAAGTTATTTAATTATCTGTAAGAAATGTGATAGTTTCTTTGACATGTAGCCTCTTTCATGTTTCGCATTAAAAACTATCCTATGATGAAAATTCCCTTGGTCATGTGTGATTAATAAGGATATTTTAGAAAAAAAAATTAAAATTAAAGAATTAAAGTTTATTGGAATCCTACATTTAGGATCAAAGAAACTAGAAAGTACTAATTAATATAATCATGACTCTAAAGTTGTTTCATATATTAAAAAATATATATGCAATGATTAATAATCTGCTACTATTTTTAGTTCTTAATATAAAATTTTATTTGTAGTACTACGAACAATATTTTATATTAAGTAACAGAAGTAGTATAATGTATGTACTCTCTTTAGTTCTTAATATAAAACATATTTGAGAAGTTGATTTCGACTCTAAATATAAGACAAAATTTTCATATTTGTCATTTTTTCTTATTTTACCTAGCTATATTGATGCTCCCTCAACGATAATCAAGAATGATAGGGAATTATGAGAGAATTCAGGAAGGTGACTATGATATTTTTGAAAATACTTATTAACTAACTTAATAAACTTTCTTAATCTAATTAAATTAGGTAAATATATTTTATATTAGGCACAAGAGAAGTATATAATTGGGAATTGATGGGAGAGTATACATGGATAAAGAGAATGAGTGAGGAGGGGAATAAGAGAAAGGAGGTGCCACCCACAAGAAGAACAAGAATGGAGAGTGGCTGAAGAAAAGCAATACAAAAGAGGAATCCGAATAGATAAACACACACGACAGCATTGCAATTTAGCTCTTTGATTGAGCCATCCTTGTTACATAATTCGCATAATACCAATAATAAAGGACATGTGCTATGCTTGTGTTGATGAATATATATACGGGGAAGATATTAATTGGTTTGTATAGATATAGAGTGTATACGATGATGATATAGGTAGTGAAAACATGAGGAGCAGATCTGGGGGAATCTGTGAAAGGAGTCGTATGAGATATGATGATGATGATGATTTATGGAGACAGCATTATAATATTATGCTGATGTGCAACATAACGCCGTATAACTGATAGATGATCTTTATTTAATGCTCCACTATCAATCAGTCCGTCACCATGCTTGCTTGCTGGCAATCATGCTCCTCCTTACAATATAATGTTAGTAAGGGCCCGTTTCGTACAAAGAAGATCTGAGGAGGGGAGAGAATTTAGAAGAGGGAAAGAAATGGAAGGGAATATTTTGAGGGATGAGGGAAGATGAATTGTTTGGTAGGAAGAAAATAAAGGGATGACAATTTGGGAAAGAATCGGAAATATCTATTTTACTCTAAAAAATAATTATTTCAAAATGAAACAATAAACTAAAATATGCCGAAAATCTCTAAACTGATCGTGTGCGAGTTTTGCGTCTTCAAAGTGTATCTCAAAAAATATCTCATCATTAATATAAAATATTAATCATAACCACACTAGAATTTTCAAATTCAAATTTGTCTAAAATCATTTTATATAAAATTCGAATTTGTCACATAAATTTGAATATAATCCTATTTTCTTCTTGCCTTATAGAAAATAACTTTCATTAAACTTTGTTTATCCCTGTTTTTTAAATTAGTAAATAGAGTATACACGCAAAATTAGGGTGGTTGCACTTTTGTAGCCTATTGATTGTCACAACGCAAATGCTTGGTGGTGAAGAATATATTTCACCACACATTAAAAAAAAAAATCCCCTATTTTTGAAGGGTAAAACTGGGGAACTAGACGAGGTCGCTACCTATGTCTTGGCCCAAGAGAAGTTTTGTTGGTGAGCAGGCTAAGTAAAGCCACAGCATGAACGACGAATCTTTCACAATAATAACAACCACCACTTTTTCTTCGACGAGTATGCACATCAACATCAAAATTGCCACACATTATTCTTTCTTTATCCTCCATGTTACTGTCTGCAACATCTCAATGATCAATGGCAAACCACAAGCCTTTGGCACAGCTTTGGCTCCCCACTCGTTCTCCATCAACACTACAAGAACCGCTAAATAATCTATGGTAAGGTCAGATTTTTGTGACAAAGCTAAGAAACTAACCCGTGCTGGAACAATGTTGGCTTCAAGCATTTTCAAATGATTATGACAAAGCAGGAGAAGAGCGAAACAAATGTTTTATAAGGGATAAATATGTCTAAAAACTTCACTGTTTATAGAAGAAACTTGGATTCCCACCAACTTTGGTAAGAACTTATCTTCCCACCTTTAAAGGAAGATTGGTGCGCCCAAGAACTTGACTTCTCAGGAAGATTGAACGTTAAAAGTATACCAAATAAGGGAACTTACTCATCTTCCCTTCATGTCTCACCTCTTCCACATACCAAATAAGCCCTAATAGTGTCACCACTCAAGAATCTTCCTCTTAAATATCACATAATAATCCATCCAATCTACCGTGATGATCACATAAATCTGGATAGTCTAGATTTAATTTTTTAAATTATATATATTAAAAAATTTCTTCTAATGTGTTTAGAATTTAAAATAATAATAATAATAATCCCCTGACGGTCACGTTTTCAAAAATATAATTTTTTTATTTAATAGTCATTAGTTGAAAAGTTTAAATCTGAATTGTTGAAACTGTATTTAGACAGCGCAAATATCATCTTAGCGATGGGCATCGTCGGCATTGAAACCATTTCCCTCCCTTTCACCATTTTTCTATATGCTTTCTTGGATTCAAGCTAA
The DNA here is from genome assembly GCA_019022615.1 of Acacia melanoxylon. Lineage (NCBI taxonomy): Eukaryota > Viridiplantae > Streptophyta > Magnoliopsida > Fabales > Fabaceae > Acacia > Acacia melanoxylon. The sequence goes on from JAFJYJ010000007.1 coordinate 5,840,337, forward strand.
ATGTCACAAAATCCTCTTTAGCAAATTTAATAATAGGTTTTTCAATTGTTTAATAATAATTCTAGATATTTTCAGAACTCGTTTTCAATATTTTTAACATGAGTTAAGGTGCAGATTGGTTAACGAAGTTTTTCGCTAGAAGCACCTAGCACAAAAAGTTTTAAAGGGTGCAAAAATACCAATGAACAACTTAAAATGGGGTAAATAGCACAATCCTATTAACTTCAGCCTAATGGCCGTTTGGTGTCCAAGTGGCACTACTACAAAAAACCTTTTTTACATCTTATTATTCTGCCTTTCAACGTCCTTCTTCTTGGAGACGTCTATGTTGGAAATTATGTCCTAGGGGCCAATCATAGTACTTTAAACATTATTGTTATTTAAAGTATTTCTCCAATTTTGTTATCATATCATTTGCATGTTTAATTATGATGACTATATCCTTGGATGTATCATAAAGATTGTCCTAAATGTCCCTGGTCGGCCATCTAAGAGCGAAGATGAAATAAGACTAGTATGACTTTGATAAGGTATGAAGATACGAATCAAAGTCTTGGGCACTTGTAAGAGTACAAGGTGCTGGATCGACCCACTATGAGAAAGCTGCATGGATTAAGTCATAAGCTTATCTCATGTATAACCACGTCACAATGCCCTTTGACCTGAGATCATCATGGATTGCTACATGAGAGTCGCTAATCTTTGACCTAGTCAAAAGTCAACTTTGACCGGGTGATGATAAAGACTTCGATCGAAATTAGTGGTTTTTATGCAGAGGAATGTGAATGGTCAAGATGAGATTTGTCCCTCACATTTGTAGAGAGATATTATTGGCCCCTCGATAAGTTAGTCTGAGAAAAGTATGGACATACTACGATGGAAATGAGTTTTCATTTCAATTGTTAGACTACTTAAGAATCGAGAAAGTAATGGTCAAGAACAGGAAGATGACACTATTCATGCTTCATCCTTGACCAAGTTATCGCGTGACAAAAGGGACGTGGCATGGTTGTATGACATGTTGCATCGTATCATCGATCCTCATATGAATTGGGTAGTCGTAATGTCTTGCTAGAGGCCGCTTGTGACTTGTGGGCTGGTACAGTGTTGGCATGCTGCCAATTTCATGTGGGCCTACAGGGTCGCACACAAGAATAGCTTAATCTTAACACGAGCTTTAATGTCCAGATTCATTGAATCTAAGATATGTCTAAGATTTAATGAATACAACGTTTAATCTAAGGAGGATGGATATATATATATATATATATATTTGAAAATAATAATAATATTATTTATATAGATAATAATATTATTATGTAGTATTTGTTTTGTATTATATTTATTTGATAAATTAAATAACTAAAACTAATAGAGATATTGTATCTCAGATTTAATTTTCGAAGATAGATATCATATCTCGATTTAATTTATAAAGATAAATTAAATCATTTGGTTTTTAATTCAGATTAAATAAAAAGATTAGATTAAATTTGTTGAATGATTTAATTAATATTATTTTAATCAATTCAAATTTCAAAATTAATTAAGATTAATTTTGAATATATAATACTGGGCCACTAAGGTTGGAAAATCCTAAGACAGTGAGTAAGATGTATTATAAAAAGGCCACAAGAGAAACCCTAGAGGATACGGAGAAAAAACAATAGAGGCGCTAGCACGCTGCCTGTGTTGGGGTCTTGTTCGTGTGGATACCGGTAGGGGGAGCTGGTTCGTTCAGTTGGCTCCTAATGATTGAACAAGACGCATATGAAAGGTACAATTCTGACTACTCGAATTAAACGCCATTAATAGATCTTCGATTGGGATTCGATGTTTCTTATGATAAAATTCTTCTGCTGCTTGTACGAATCCCAACAGTCTATTTGGGAGGCGTAGAAAGTCCAACCTTACGACGTCTTAAAAAATTTAGGATGCCATATGCCTTTTAAAAAAAAGGCCCTTAAACCTCAGGTTCAGGAGCCAGCTTCGAGGGCCATCAAACAATATTTCCATAATTATAGATTCAATCAGATCTACTAAACACAAATCTAACACCAATTACAAATATACAGAAAAAGTGGTGACTGTCGCACAACGAAACATTACACAAATTCAAACCGATTACAACAACAAATCTGAGGATATACAGGTGTAGATCTGTGTTCTTGCTCACCTTAATAACAAGATCAAATCAAAATCAAAAAAAAAAATCTACAGATCCAAAAGCTACTAAGAAAATCATGAAACAAAATCAAAGAAATCATCGTCCTATGTCGCAGATCAACAGTCAAAGCGCAAGAAGAACGAAGTAAGAACGGAGCAGATCTGAAGAGGGACAAGAAGAATACCGGATCTGAAGAGGCTCGTGTCAGCGGATCTGAAGAGGCTCGCATCGTCGGATCTAAAGAGGCTCACAACGCGTGATCTGAAGAGGCTCGCATCGCCGGATCTAAGCACGAGATCGAAGAGGAGGAAGACGATGGTCAACGGAGAAGGGAGGATGGTAGAGGAGGGGAGATGGCAGAGGTCGAGGAGCGTCAAAGTGCAGAGGAGAGAAGAATTTGTCTTTCAGCAAAAAAAGAAAAAAAATGAAATGAGAAGAGAAGAGAAAACGCGTGAGTCTGCCTTTTTTTTTCAAACAAAACGCGTGACTCGATGCTCTGTTAAAAAATGAGCGCCTTTTTTTTTCAGGCTTTTGCTTTTGGCGTCTAAGTTTTAAAATTAGATGCCAAAAGTCAATTTTTCTGACATATAATTACAAAAATGTCATCGCCTTTATTTTTTACTTCCTTTTTATAAAAAAAAGGACGCCTTTTAAGGAAATAAAAACCCTTTTTTGTAGTAGTGTGGCACAATCCTTTATGAACCCAACATCCCTTCCCTGCTCTATTCTTCAGAAACTGGACTTGTCTTGTGGCATTCCCTTTTCGTCCTTTGGCTGAAGAGAGAAAAGGTAGAGCCACGTTGATGTCAACAATTTACCCCAGTACTTACCGACCATCTTCGTTAATGTTAAGTTGAAGACAACCATGAATATCCCCAAGTGCTTCAATTTATCTTCACGCTGGCTTTCTTTGTCGTCTGGTTTGTTAGAGGAACACGATGATGGTAGTTCTGCTTTAGTTTTAGGAATGTTGGGGGCTTTGGCTGCTTGGGTGAGCATGGATCTTCCATCACTAGATGATCTGTTTTCGCCAATGGGACAATCGCCCTCCATCGCCGGTGCTTCGTCGGAGTTTAATTCTCACAAAATTTTCGATGCCAACGATGAGGAGGACTTAGATACAAATGTTGAATTTGTTGAGAACTCAATGGGAGGATTCAGCCACAACTACACCACCAACCTCCTCAATGATTTCTTGGCCGATATTTTCCATTTCCTCGGCGTTGGTGATAGGAAAAGGTGCTCCCTCGTGTGCCTACGGTGGCGATGGCCGAGCCGTCATCGACTTGCCCTCCATGCCCCTAAAGGATTGAAGGGTTTTGTTCATTCCCTATTTGATCGATTCAACCTTGTCACGAAACTTGCCCTGCGATGCGACCGTAGGTCTACCAGCATAAGCGACAGCCTTTTGAGCTCTCTCTCCTCCTCAATTTTCAGAGCTCCACACCGGCTCCCTAAAGTTGTGAGTCCTGGACGGACGAAGGAGGTGGCGTTGGATATGGTGAGGTTCGATGGCGGAGAAGGAGAGAGGTGATGATGGTGAATCGTTGTGGTCAAGCTTCCTCCCCGCGGCCTCTCCCAAGCTCTCTGTTTTCTCTCCCTTGAATATGATGTCAGGGCCACAGATGATGCTGCTGGGGGAGACGTTGGAAGAGAGACACTCTCACCTACTATGTCTTATCCCTTCAAGACTCTCACTTGCCATTTGGACACCATTCAAGTCATACCAAATGGCCGTTAGGCTGAAGTTAATGGGATTATGCTAGCTACTTGCCACATTTTAAATTGTTTATTGGTATTTTTACCCCTAGAGACGAACCTTCATGTATACAATGGGGGGCTATGCCCCCCCCCCCAAAAAAAAGTCCCACATTTTTATTACAAATTGGATTTTTTTTATACATTTAGCCCAAAAATTTATATATTTGGCCCCTCCTAATATTTTTTCTTAAAAATTAGTTAATGGGTCTACATTTGACCCCCCAAAAAATTCTTCCAAGGTCCGTCCCTGTTTGCCCCCTTTAAAACTTATTTGTGTTAAATGTTCCTAGCGTAAAATTTTGTTAGCCAATCTGCACCTTAACCTTTTTGACATTTGTATTTGAGTCCTTTTAGTTCTAAAATCATGAAACATGAGTACTGAAAATATTGAAAAATTGAATTGAGGAAGATGTGTACCATAAATATGGAAGAAGAGCGTTGAAACATATCAATTCAAATAATAATAATAATTCCAGCCATAGACCAGGCCGATTTATTTGGTATTTGAAAATTTCAAAGTTCTTAATTGACTAAAGTTCTTAGAGGGCTAGGTTTCTTAAATATAATTTTCTTATAAATTTAGCCCCATGTAATTAATTTGTAAATTGTAATGTTAACCAAGAAGTTCGACACTCTGCTCCAGTGCTCATACTCAAAACCATAATATAACCTTTTGTATTTGGAGAATATTTTGATAGGTAAATGTATGGGTATTTTCTATTCAGGCAACGACATATATTATACAAATTAAAAGTCTATGCTAAGGGATTATTTTTACATACGAATATTTTTTTTGTTATATTACAAAGAAATCAATTCCCCTGGTAATTTGTTTCTTAGAACATCTTTAAATGTAATAAATATTAATAATATATAAGTATATGAAAATAAATTTTAGTTTTAAAAAATGAATATTGATTGAAATATAAATTATCAACAAATCTAATATTTTTTAAGAAAATGATTATTTTAGCATGTCCTATACCAACAACAAACCAAATTAATTAATTTGATCTTAAATTGGATTGATTCAAAGTTTTACAGAACCAATTGTTTTGGTTCTTCTCTTAAAATATTTCTTAACTATGAGTATAATTTTTTAGTGAAGCTAAGGAAGGGCTGTTGTGTATAGTTTTCGTTTTCGAATTTTTTCCACCCAGCTTCTTTTCGGCCAAATTCCACCTAGCTTTCTATTTTCACAATTAATGTTTGTACTATTTTTTTTTTTTATAACTGAGGTTTTGGGGTTTTTCAGTTATTACATTTTTAAATTTCGAAATCTTTAAAGATTATTATTATTCTTCGAAAAAAGTTCCAAACAGTCATTTTCTCAAAATTCAAATATGTGTGTCCCCCAACACACATATACGTTCACAAAATGTATAGCCATAAAAACCTCTTATAAAGGCAAAAGAAATCTTCTGTCAACCTTGTTTTACGTAATTTTCAGATATCGATAATTCTTTATCTACTTTTCTTTGAACAATTTATTTTCAATTATCATCCAATAAAAATATTGAATATATCATGCAGATGTCTCATGTTAGACACTGTATATCATTAGGCAGGACGCATACACAAAAACACAACAAATAAAGATGCACGTACTGAACAGCTCTTAGATTTTATCGTACCAAGATCCATTTTGTGTTATCTTATATGACAGAAGATAGAGAATATAATGTCCTATATATGAGTGTGTGTGTGTTATATATGGTATTGCCGTCATTGCGAACATGAAAGCTTTCTGCAATACTTCTTTTTTGTTTTGTTTTTTTTTTGGGGGGGGGGGATTTCAGAAAATGCCCTTAATTAAATAAGTACATTAAGATTACTTTCTAAATTTCATTTTCTATTACATAAATTCATAAAGTACATGTAAGGGTGCATTTTTTACATGATAGGTCTAAAAGGTTTTTTTTTTTTTTTGTCAACCCAAAGTATCCGAGTCATTTTGAATTAGAGTCTAATCTCTGTCAAACTATGAGCATTAAAGTTAAAACCCTCTCAATAAATGCGTTTCCCTGAACTCGGGTTCTCCTCTTGTTTATTTATCAACTCTCTCCACATGTTTTAGCCTTATATCCACATCTCTATCTGAGGAGATAACTGCTAATTTAATTTGGCACATGGCACTATATCAACTTTTCAATCTTTTTTTTTAAAAAAATGTTAATATTTGTTTTCTATGAGATAAATGATATGAAAAGATTGGAATGAAGAGAATAGAGAGGAAGATGATGAGAATAAAGACAAGGAGGAGGATATGGATGCTGATGCAGTCAAAAAACAGATATGAAGATATAAATGATATAATAATCTGAGAAGATTTGGAGGAGATCCGAGTGATTCCAAAAATCCAAAAGGAGACAGCTTTAATAATGACTTCGTATTTACCAAAACAAGACATGCCATTATGCCATATCTACAAAAATAAGGCCCCTTTTGTCTTCATATGTTTTTCTGGTTCCCCTCTGCTTTTAATTTTGTTCCTTATATCTTTTTTCTTTAAGAAAAAAAAAAAGAAGCTTTGAGATCTTTTCAATAATTTCAAGTTTCAGGTTGATTCATTTGTGGCCTTATTAGGCCGCCTTGCATGATTCACGTATTAGTATTACTATTAGCAAATGTTAGTTTGTCATATTAATACACGGTTGAGATATAGCAAATGGGAAAGGGATTTTAATCTAATACAATTACATCTAATTTTTTCTCATAAAAAAAATATATATTTTTTTTTTAAAAAAAATTGTGTTCGTAGCTTCAAAATCATAATAGAAATGGAAGCATCTTATGCAATAAAAATAAGGGTTAAGGTGCAATTTTACCAATAACTATTGGCCAAAGGAGGCGTCAACACAATTAACTATTAAGTGACCAAAAATACTAAAAAAGTTTTACTTTCGGGAGCGTCAAAGACAATAGTTAGACAAAAGTTAACGTCCAGTTATCTAAGGTCTTGATTGGCCAACGAACTTTTACTCCAGGAGCGCCTTAGCACAAAATTCTAAATTTTACTAAATTAAATATATTTTTTTCTCAATTGTCATTATTCAAAACTACTTGTTATCTATGGACAAAAATTACTTATTCTTCAATTTTTTCAAAATTATAATTTTCTAAAATAAACAAAATTTTTAATTAAAAATATAATTATATGATTTAAATAAAACTCAAAGTGTTTTATAGTTTATTATATATGTTTAACAAAAAAAATGATTTATTTTTATTTTAGAAGAAATTTATGTGATTTAAAAAATTTATTTAATGTTAATAAAATTTTCGTATGCCAAGTTGCTCCTTAACCCATTAAAATTGCTCTTTAACTTATTATTAAATTGTCCTTCATCAAGCCTCTTAAGTTATCTTTTTTTTAAAAAAAAATCATATATAATAAACTATAAAACACTTTGAGTTTTATTTAAATCATATAATTATATTTTTAATTAAAAATTTTGTTTATTTTAGAAAATTATAATTTTGAAAAAATTGAAGAATAAGTAATTTGTGTCCATAGATAATACAAGTAGTTTTGAATAATGACAATTGATAAAAAAATTATTTAATTTAGTAAAATTTAGAATTTTGTCTTGAAGCGCTCCTGGAGTAAAAGTTAGTTGATTAATCTACTTGCACCTTAGATAACGGACATTAACTTTTGTCTAACGGCGTTGTCTTTGGACGCTCACGAGTAAAAATTTTTTTGGTATTTTTGGTTTACTTAATAGTTATTTGTGTTGGACGCTCCTGGACCAATAGTTCATTGGTAAAATTGCACCTTAACCCTAAAAATAAACTTACGTAGGACATCCTACCCCTCAATGGACTTCCATCGAATCCATAAAAAGTGCTGCATATAGATGGCCCCTGAATGGTTTTTAAGCTACATAGTATCCTATGACTTATATTAAAACTCAACTCACATAAATTTGTTATCACTCAATAAGTTTATTAAGTGATCCTTTCCTTAATGGGTTCCAAAACATTGGCTTAGCATGCTATGATCAAAAAATAATGAAATGAAATTTATATTTTATCTATAAAAAAATAAAATAAACGTGAAATGATCTTTTTTTTTTAAACTCTACTAATGTAAAAAATAGGGTATATATAGATGCCCATACGCTTATTCATGTAAGTTGAAATCCATATTACGCATCCAAAGATTTATAATGGGGATTACCTAATTTGTGATAATTAATCTATTTTGATTAATATTATATATCTAGTGTGTGTGGAAAGGCATTTATAAAGAAGGGCTGTGGTGTTGCCTTTTGACATCTAATGATGCCAATAAATGTCAATATCACATTCTCTTGGAGGTGGTCTTGACAACACAATAATACAAATACACTTAATTATTTCTAATTGGTTTTATATTAGTACTATAGTAATGTCTGTGCCTTCCTTCCAAATTCAAATTGTCTTCCGCAAGGACTCTGATTTTTGTTTTTGGTAATAATTATGTAGAGTATGTGGATGACTACTGGTCCGTTTTGGTTTCAAAATGATTTATGGTTCCAAATTGTCGAATCATTATATTTCTCAGTCACATCTTGGTCTCATTTATTGGCTGATATTTAATTTGTTGATCAGTATGGAGTGTTAAATCATTAGGGGCTACAACTTGCTGGATTAGTGGTTGAAAATCTCATATATAATAAGCATTGGCCAACTTGGGAGTTTGCATTTTTTATGGGGCGAAATTAAAGCCACAAATATTTTTATATTACCTATTGCGTCACATTTCATTGAATACAAAGTATAGTAAATGTTAAGGGATACGATTGATCTCTTCAGAGACTTTGGGAAACTACATACACTCAATAATACAAGCAAGTCGTTTTCAATTTTAATGTTGGTCTCACAGTTTTTTAAAAGCCCAGAATGGTTTCACATATCTCAAATTGATTGTTCCCGTTTATTAAAATCAACACGCACACCCACCTCATTTAAGATTGACGAACAGGCCATGCGAAAAAGTTTCTGATTTATTTTTGACTTCTATGGTCCTTTTATTTATTTATTTATTTTTCAAATGAAGTTTTTTCCTTGGGTAAAATAGGCTAACGGGGAATTCAATACCAAACTATCGTTTTCCACCAAAGTCCTTAAATCATCAAGATGCATATTCAGGAGGGTAGTGCCAAATTAGCCTTTTTTAGAAGCTATCAGCCACTTTGTTTTGAACTCTTGAATAATTGAACCTGATGCTTTGTATTTCAAGGAACACACCAAGCTACAAATTTTATCGGGAGAATCGTCATTTAGGAGATCAATCAGATTCAAGAAGTACCTTCTTGAAATTGAAATCCCAAGCAAGCTTTAACCCTTTCAGAAATTGCTCATTCCTCAGCTTAAAAGGCACTACATCAACCAAAATCATGAGTAAAACCAGCAATTCCTTTGAGTTTTTTACATGCATTATAGAGGAGCTCAGGCCCAATAGAAAGTGAAGAAAGAAATACGTCCAATCCATTGGACACGGCCCAATTCATTAATCATTACAAGTTTTTAGTTATGAATATTATGTATGTGCAGATAACTTCAACCCCCTGAATTATTCCCTCTTTCAATTTTTTCCTTTCTCCTCTTTTACTTTCTATTTTGATTTTTGATTGATCAAAATAAAATATTATTTTGTTTAATTGTCTCTATTTAAAGTATTATTTGGCTTTCACAAATTATTTTTCCAACCCACTGAACTAGCTTCGAGTTGATAGACTCTAGTCGAACCCACTAATTCTTAAACTACTAGCTCAACTGGTTCATTAACCAATCTGATTTTCAATACTTTATATTTAACTAGGATTTGTTTGTTTTGATTTAAAATATTCTTGAGCTTTCACAACATATCTATCTGACCAAATTAAAACTAAGCTAATTAAGTGCGAGGCATAATTCTTTTCTCTTGTTGAATATTAAAACACGGAGTTTGTGAACCAAACAAAGAAAGAGTCTTGATACAATAAACCAAAGTTCTTTTTTCCAATTTCCCTATTTTTCTTTCATTATTTTCTTTGTGCAAAATTAACCTGGAATTTGGCAAAACATTTTATAAAGATTCTTATTCTTTTTTTTTTTTTTTGATAATAAAAAGTTTTGGAGGGGTTCGACATCGCCCTCCACCAGGCAAGCTGCAAGACGCCCGGCTCTATGAAGCACTTCTTTCGGGGACTTACGAGATCGCCTACCAAAGGAGTCCCAGCGACGGCAGAGGGGATCGAACCCACGACCCAAGAGCCTAATCCTGGATCCCTTACCATCTATGCCAACTCACATTGGCTAAAGATTCTTATTCTAATTATAATAATGATAGGATTGCAAGAAATAGTTTGATGAATGTGCCCCTTATAATTCAATGGGCTTAACATCCTAACCTATGTTGTCCTTGGAAAGGGTTGAGGAAATAGAGTTGCACCTTAATTAACATCTTTGTCCAAGTGTAAGTGGACTTGAATTGATATGAGAAATCTTGTCAAACCATAGTTTCATCTTAGACATATATGATGACATTGATTGAAGCTAAAAAAAATAGGACTAGACCTCAAAAATAGAGTTGTGGCCGGACTAACCACTACAACTTTTGTCCTAGAAGAGTGTATGGATAACTCTGAAACCATGGTTTCAGAATCAATTTTCAGTAAGCCGAGACAAAACCCTTCTCACGTGTTTATTTTGTAAATCGTAAAAGTTATTTTCCGAAAGCTAATACAAACACATATAGAGTGTTTGTTGATGTCCAAGTGTGAGTGTAAAAGTCTCATCAAAACTAGGTTTCGGCTAGGACTTGTATCAAGACGTTGTTTGAAGCAAAAAAGGGGATTGGCCCTAGTTTCGCTTAAAGACTTGTGTGTGTCTCGTTCTCCATGAACAAGACTTGTGTGTGTCTCGTTCTCCATGAACAAGTATGAGTGAACTAAACGCTCATTTAATTTTGATAGCATTTAGGAGCGATGGAGCTCTCGTTATTAGCTCTTGATCAAGTTCCTCTGTCTGTAGAGGAAAATGACTTAATCCACCGAAGTTCGAAGAAAATTAAAAATGGTGAAGCTAGCAACTTCAATGAAGGCTGGCCTTTGCTTGGTACTGAAGTGAAGAAACAATGGGGTCCTAGGTTAACATTTGCTAAGAAGCTGCAGGGTGTAAGCCATGATGAAAAGATGAAGGAAACTGATGTAGACATAAATGAACAATCCGATGATAGTATTTCGGATAGTGAAGACAGTAAACCTCTATGCAAGATTATTGAGGATCCTACTAGAAAATTTCCTACATTTTCCTTCTCTGGGAAAATGAGAAAACGTCTATGCAGGGCCTGGAACAAAGCAGTGATAGTGAAACTTCTTAGGAGAAATATTGGTTACAAATTACTCTTGTCCATACTTCAGAAGCTCTGGGCCAAGAAGGGGGTTATTAACCTTATCAACATTGGCAACGGTTTTTTTGTAGTCAAATTCACCAATACATAGGATCGTATGAATGCATTAACTGGGGGTCCCTGGATGCTTTTTGATCACTATCTTACAGTGAGACCCTGGGAACCTCAGTTTCAACCTAAAATAGCCTCTATCAATAAAGTGGCAATCTGGGTTAGACTTCCTAATGTTCCTTTAGAGTATTACAACAAGGAGGCTCTGGCTTGGATTGGTGACAGAATTGGGGAAAATATAATAATTGACATTAATACTTCCAGCCAACTCAGAGGCCATTTTGCGAGAATCTATGTTCTTGTGGATTTAGAGAAACAATTAATGTTAGGGTTTTCTTTAAATGGTGAAGATCATTATCTGGAATATGAAGGTTTACATTGACTCTGTCTTGGATGTGGTATGTACGACCATAAATTAGAAGAATGTAAATCGCGAAAAAAAGGACTCACAAACAAGGATTTCACCTGAAGGTCATGTCGGTGCCGATGAAGTGGGTGGTAGTGCGATTAGTGAAGAGATGAAGGAGCTTGGGGAAGAGAAAAGTGTCGACACCTGGAAAGTAGTCCAGCGTCTTCACCGGCAAAAGAAAGTCAGCAAGGTGAAACCTCAGGGCGATCTCCGGCGAGACGAGGGGGATCCCGATTTGGTGTGCTTGCCGAGGAAGGAAATGGCGGTGATGGTGTCCACACTGTGACGGATCCTTCTTCCGTATGTGACGCGGCAGTCGAGAAGAGTGCCCAGCGACCCAAAGCAAAGAAGATTTCTAGGGATAGGAAAGAGGAGACAAAAAAGAAACTTAGAAAGAATGAAAGTGGAAATCTGTTTCAATGTCGGACGGTTACGAGAAAGGAGAACGGTCAAGGGAGAGAGATTTAGCAAGAGAAGTGGGTAAAGGTTCTGAGCTTTTGATGTTGACGTATGGAGAAGGAGACACGAAGAGTAACAGTGGTGAAGAAGGGATGAATGTGACGATAAATGTGCCGTTGGAAGGGAGCTCTATCCCCGGTAAAGTAATTGAACCGGATCCGGATGCCATCCTTTCTCCTAAGTGGGCTTTCGATAGTGGGCCTCTGGTTTTTTATGTTGTCCATGAGGTAACTCTTTCAAACTCCACTTTTGATCCTGGTGTGAGTCAAAAGGGTATTGGGCCTAATGGTAAATTTTGGGTAGGGCTCGAATCCGATGATGTGGAGGTTGAGATGGTTGAAGAGACACCTTTGGAGTTTGTTCAGGATTCATTTGGGCCACAAGCCCTTTTGTCTTAAGTGTGTTTCTGACTTTGAGCTGGTCCCTTGTATCTTTTTATTTTTATGATTAAGTTCATATATTGGAATTGCTGTGGAGCCTGTGGGAAGAACCTTGTTCAGCAACTTCGCCTTCTTTGTCGGAGGAATAACCCTTCTTTGCTCATCCTAGCCGAAACCAAGTGTGAGCGTATGGAGCGTTTCAATTGTTTCCATTCTATAGGTTTCGATGGGCTTTCGTTTGTTCCGAGTGTTGGGTGATCCGGGGGTTGGTAGCGACTTGGAAGAAAGAGGAGGTTGATCTTGATGTTCTGAAGATTGACCGGCAATTTTTTCATTTCAAGTGCTTTGTTGCTGGGTCTATGGTGTTCTATCTTACCGCTATCTATGCAATTCCTTACCTTAACTTGAAACAGGCGTTGTAGGAGGAATTGGAGGGTCTTGCGTCGTCCATGTCGGATCCTTGGGTTACATTTGGGGACTTTAATGATATTTGCTCCTCGTCGGAGAGAGTGGGAGGGACGATGTGTAATGATTCCAAAATCAAATTGTTCGTGGACCGACTTCAGAGGTGCCGGCTATCAGATCTGGGTTATTATGGTCCCAAATTCACTTGGAGGGGTCCCAAGCTTTTGGGTGGCCGAAGATTGTTTGAACGTCTGGATCGGGCCATTGCTAATGATTGTTTTCTTGTGGGATGTTAAGACTGGATGGTTCAGGTTTTACCTCGTACTCAATTTTTTGATCATAATCCTATCTGCTTGAAGCTGGGTAATAATCTTGTTCCCCTGAAATTTAATCGACCTTTTCGGTTTGAAGCAATGTGGGGTAGTCATGAAGATTTTAAGGATTTTCTTTTTGGAGCCTGAAGTAATGAAGTTGATATTAATCAGTCTTTGTTTAATTTTCAAGCCCTTTTGGCTGACTGGAATAGGGATGTTTTTGGGATGTTAGAGAACCAAAAAAAGGTGTTATTGTCTAGACTGGATGGTATTCAGAGGTCTAGTGCCTATCCTCATTCGGAGTTCTTATGCAACTTGGAGTTGGAACTTCAAAGTAAGTTAGATAGGCTCTTAAAACTTGAAGAAATAAAATGGTTCCAAAAGTCTAGATCGGAGTGGATTACAAAAGGAGACCGTAACACTAAGTATTATCATCTGAAATCTAAGATGCGTAATCGCAAAAACCAAATCATGATGTTGAAAGATGGTAATGGGAATTGGGTTGAGGAGGAGGAGGATCTACGAGATATGGTTACTAGCTATTTTAAGAGTATCTATTGCCCTGACTCTCGGATGACGTCTGTCCTTAATACCAAGTCTAGTTTCCCGAGGATCGACGCGGGGACCCTTAGTAATTTTGCTAACCCTCCCAGTGATGAGGAAATTAGGGCTTCTCTATTTTCTACGGGTTGCTTCAAAGCTCCTGGCTATGATGGTTTTCCTCCGGTTTTTTATAAAAGGAATTGGAGCATAGTCAGCCCTGCAGTTTGTAGATTTGTCAAAGATGCCTTTCAAGGTAATGTTTCCTTAGCTGAATCCAATAAGATTCTTATTGCTCTGATTCCTAAGATTGATCATGTTCAATATGTTTCTCAACTTAGACCTATTTCCTTGTGTACGGTTCACTATAAGTGCATCACTAAACTGATTTCTCTAAGACTTAGGGCTGTTATGAATGATTTGATCTCCCCTTTCCAAGCCAATTTTATAAAGGGAAGACAAATTCATGACAATATTATTATAGGCCAAGAAATTATTCATACGATGTGTAAAAACAGAAGTAAGCGAGGTCTTATGGCGATGAAAATAGACTTTGAAAAGGCTTATGATAGAATCAGCTGGGTTTTTCTAAGAACGGTTTTGTTGGAGGTGGGTTTTGAGGCTCAGTTTGTTGATTTGGTCCTCAATTGTGTGTCCTCTGTCTCTCACAATTTCTTATGGAATGGGGCTCACACGGATTTCTTTTCTCCTGGTCGAGGTCTTAGACAAGGTGATCCTATCTCTCCTTTATTATTTGTTCTTTGTATGGATAAATTATCTCATATGATTTGTGATCGTGTGGAGGAGAGGTCTTGGAAGCCTATATTTATTGCTAACTCTGGTCCCAAAATTTCTCATTTGATGTTTGCGGATGATTTACTGTTATTTGGTGTGGCATCGGAGGTCCAAACTGAATGCATGTTAAATTGTCTTCAAGATTTTATGTCTACTTCAAGTGGAAAAATTAATTTCTCCAAATCTTCAGTTTCTCTCTCTCCTAGAGTTCCTTTGCGCACTAAGTTGAGAATTAAAGATTTGTCTCAAATGCCCATTTCTGGGGAGATTGGTCGTTATCTGGGATTTCCTCTTTCTCGTGGTAAGAGAATAAAGGAAGACTTCCAGTATATTATTGATCGGGTTAGATCTAAATTGGGAGCGTGGAAAGTTAAATGTCTCTCTCATGCAGGAAGGATTACCTTAGCAAAAGCTGTTGTGAGTTCTATCCTGCTTTACCCTATGCAAGTGGCTAGAATTCCTAAGAGCATTTGTTTTGAGGTAGAGCGTCTTCAAAGAAACTTTATATGGGGTCATGATGATTTTACTACACAGCTTCACTCTGTGAGCTGGAATCAGATAACTAAGCCTAAGGATTATGGTGGATTGGGTTTTAGATGTCTCTATTATATGAATCAAGCCTGTGGAGCAAAGTTAGCTTGGCACTTGATTATTGGGACCAAAGGTTTGTGGGTTGATGTCTTAACCCATAAATATATGTTGAGAGAGGAGGAGTCACTTTTTAGTTCTCGATCAGGAGATTCCAAATTATGGAAGTTTATTTTCTCCAACAGTCATATTGCAGAACATGGATCTAAGTGGCAAATTAGAAATGGCCATGCTACAATTTTTTTCAATGATTTTTGGGTCGGTAGTGGTATTTTGCTGAAGAATTTATGCCTAAGGGATCTCTCTCATAAGGAGGATATTTCTATTGTCAGTGATTGGGTTTGTGATGGTCGCTGGGATTTTGCTAGGCTTTCTAATATAATAAACCATTCCGGTTTAAGGAGGCTTATATCTGTCATCCCCCCTCGGGAGTCCTCCGGTAATGACTTCATGGTTTGGGGCGAGTCAGGGGATGAGTGCTTTTCTATTAAAAGTGCCTACTTTCTTATTGAGCAAAACTCTGTTGATACAAGGAACCGTTTATTTAAATCTATCTAGAAATGGAGGGGTGTTGAGAGGATTCGTGTTTTCATGTAGAAGGTTGCTTTAGATAAACTCCCCACCAACTTGTGGAGGAGTTCTTACTCTCAGGTTTAAGATCAATGTGATATGTGTCATGCGGGTATTGAAGATATCCTACATATCCTTTGTGACTGTTCATATGTGAAGTTCTTTTGGGCTAGTCTGCTTCATCTAAGGTTTGATGCTCCTTTTTTTGCTGTTAATCTTTCAAATTGGTTAACCATGAATTTATCTCCCAAGTTTGCTTCGGTCTAGGGAGGCAGATGGAGTTTGCTGTTTGGGGTTTCTATTTGGCATCTCTAGAATTGGAGGAACCGGTCTATCTTTGATAAGTCCTTCTCTAGACCTTCCAATCCTGCTAGTGTTATCTCTAGAATTTGGCACAGTTTCGCTGTTAACCCAGATTATGAGAACCCGATTGTGCAAAGATGTAGTAGGGCGGTACAAGGTTGGAGTAAACCGTCTGTTGGTTGGTTTAAACTCAATGTGGATGGGGCTATGGCTGCTGATTCCATGAAGGCTAGTTGTGGGGGAGTAATCCGCGATTGGACGGGAGCTTGGGTTGTGGGCTTTATTAAGGAAATTGGTGTTTGTTCTTCTGAGGTTGCTGAGGAGTGAGTTGTCCTTGAAGGTCTGCACTTGGCATGGGATATGGGTTTGAGGAATATTATTTTGGAGTCTGATGCGGTATGTGTGATTAAGAGGATTCTGGATGACGTGCTGTCGGGAAGCCTGCTGGTTCTAAATATTAGAGATTTGTTACAACGGAATTGGCAAGTTAAGATCGAACCTATTTTGAGAGAGTTTAATAGGATTGCAGATGCCTTAGCAAAATTGGGTATTTCTCAGTCTTCTATTTTGGATTCTTGTCTGAGTTTTGTGAGGTCCTTAGTTGATCTTTAGTGTTTGAGATTTGTTTCCCCCCTTGTGTAATTTCCTTTACTTCTTAGGCTTCTAGCTTCCTTTATTATCCAATGACTGAACTTGGTGTATGTAGTACATGGGATTCACACTTAAGGAAATGGATTGTTAGAATGTTCCAATGTCGCTATACTTGAGTTGACTTGGGAAGTTCCACATTTGATAGGGTTGGGCTTAGTAACTAATATATATTTAAGTGGCACGTTGTTTTTCATTGAGTAGAAAGTTTCTAGTGTTTTTTAATATACATCAAAATGCATTAGTAAATCAAATGATATACAGCCATACAAAATCCGCTGCAGATGATCCTGTTTCTAGTGTTATTCAAAAAGAGAGAGAAAGAGATAGTTTAATTTTAATTGAAAGCAATCTTAGTAAACAGTGATAATTTTAAAGAGTACAGTCAGACAATTCTTAAGCATTGTTAAAAGTAATTCATATTTCGGATGTAGTGAAATTTTATATAGAGAAACTGATCGAATTACTTAAAATTGTAAGATGTCTATATATATATATATATATAGAACAACTAAATTAAAATCTAAAGAGAACTTCGAGAACTAAAAGAATTAGTGAATCTTGACAATACAAGGACTTCAACCTTTACTACAGAGTAAATAAAATTTCAATTGTAGAAAGACAAACAAAAGCATGTACTGTTATACTACATCTCTAGAACATTTTCTCACAAGAATCTTCTGGACGAACACCACCATCTTTCACATAGATTGGTTAACAACTGAAAAATCCATTTCATTCATTCTTCTCCTTCTTCCCTATTCCTTGGGACAGCCCCAAAATTCTTAACCAATAAGTCAACCACAAGAGGCACCAAGTCCTTACAAGGGACACCTTTCTTATACACCTCACCCAAGTGTGAGTCACTCCCAATTTTTCCTCCCAAGAAAATATCAACACCTTCACAAGCCTTACCATTCTCATCCCTAGCCATGCATCCCATGAACCCAATATCAGCCACCTGAACCTGCCCACAAGTATTAGGGCACCCTGTCCAATGCATTCTCACTGGCCTTGTCACAGCCACCTGCCTTTCAACTTCTTCAGTCACCTTCAAGGCCCTTGCTTTTGTCTCTATTATCGCTTGCCCACAGAACTGATTCCCAGTACATGCAACCAGTGTTTTCATCAGAAGTGATGGTTCAGGTGAGAACCTGTCTTTCAAAAGTGGCTCTTTGAGTAAGGTTTCAAGTTTTGAGTTGTCTACATTTGGGATTATGATGTTTTGTTCCACTGTTAGCCTGAGTTCTCCAGTGCCGTACTGGTCTGCTAAACGAGCTAGCTCGTCCATTTCATCTGCTTGCACTCTGCCTACTGGTATGTGAAGCCCCACATAGCTTAGGCCCTCGTGCTTCTGGGGATGAACACCTAGGTAGTCTCTTCTTTCCCATTGTTTTTGAATCAAGTCTTTCTCCGCTGCTCTTTCCAGATTCTTTCCTGGCATTCTCTTCTCCACTTCTCCCCTGAATACTTCTATCCCCTGAAATTTTCAATCATGCAATTCTGTTAGCCTTAGTACAATACTTCAGAACACACGAGGACATTTTAGATGTTAATACACATGTTTTCATGTTGCAGAAGGATTTAGATCCTCTCAAATTTAAAGCTTGTGAGATTCTGAAGCAAGAAGGATAAATCTTCTCCAGCAAATGCACGCAGTCTAAGTTTTTTCCCCTTTAGGTAAAATGAAGCTCTACATTGTCAACTTAGTAACTTGTCGGCAATACTAGTTTGACATCGGAGAATCATGAAACAGACACTTCAAATAAAAATTGTTGACTGTGGTGGACACTTGTCAGGGTTTGTATTGGACATTATGTAACCATTTGAACAAAATATGGCGCCAAGTGCAGAAGACTCTCGCCAGGTGGGGTGGGGTCTGGGGAGGGTCAGTGAACAAAAGTCAAAACATGAACAAAGTAAATTTAGTTGAGTAATGACAAATTACCAGTTCATCAAACAACCACATCATTCTGCATTTTTGTCTGTTTCCTCTGGTGCCGAGGTCTCTGTAGGCCTCAAGAACAGCTTTGCACGAAGGTATTACATCATCAGCTGAGACCCATGCGTCAAGTGGAATTGCCTCTGCACATCGCTTGGGACTAAAGAAACCACCCACTAGCAAATTGAACCCAGAGCGACCATCTTTTTCAGCAGGCATGTAAGCCAGATCATTAATGTGAGGATGCTCATACAGATCATGAGAACCCACCACACAAACATTCCACTTCCTTGGCCTGTTCAAATTCCAACATTAAAAATCAGCACTAGAACTTACAAGTGTGTGAAAGATCATAAGTCGTTTATACACAGGACACTCTGAAAGTGGCACTAGGACTTACAAGTTTGAGACGGTTGGGTTGCCGAGTGAATTAGCAGTGATGAATTGGGACAACAAGTTGGTGTAAGGTCTTGTGTCAACAATCTCATCTGGGTCAAAACCTGCAAGAGGGTTACCCACAGGGTTTCTTACGTTGTCCATGCCACTTTGGAGACTTGTCAACCCAACATCTGCGAGGCCTTTGAGGATTTCTGGGACATCAGGCAGCACCACACCTCGTATCTGCCAATTCTGCCTAGTTGTCACATCAGCACACCCTTCTTTTCCATACTTCCTTATCACACTTGCCAAGTACCTTGTCTGGGCGCTCGTTGTTACTCCATTGGGAAGTTTCAGCCTCATCATGAATCTACCATCTGATTTCAAAATGCACATATGCATCTCAGAGCTACATTTTCACTTTGATTCCCAATCATGAAAAAAATTCTAGAATATTACAGAAGCTGACTCACATTTTTATAATTCATGCCTGTACAGAAGAAAAAAAAGTGACTAATTTCAAATCATAGATTCAGATCTTAAATGGACAGTGCAGCAAGAATTAAATAATTCAACTCAGCCAATCTTGTTAAATGAGATTGAGGGATACTCATGAGGAAGCTGAGTTGGGAAACATGCCTAGTATAAAGTTTTTATCAATTTCAGAATACAAAGAAAAAATTGAAAACTTGTGGAGCTACAATGCTCCTCCCTTCTTGGAAGAAAAAATCCATGAAAGAAACTAGATTTGAAGTTCATCAAGCTATTTTTCAAAACAAATAGAAACAAAATATGTCTCGTTGTTATTCCATTTCAAAAAATCAGTCTCATATTAATCGAACATTAATATTTGACGAAAAAAGTTATCTCGGAAACATAAGCTCGAATATAATACGTAACAATCATCAATTATATAATAGTATTTTGTCAGAGGTTGAGAAATCAGTGAAACTTACAATGATGCTTTCTCCGGTGGAAGAGGCCAAGCCATTTGAGCCTGACATCAATATCATCTTTGGTGAGCTTAGAGCTCTCAATTTCCTCAAGAGACATCTTAGCCAACTCGTCGATCCCACCTTCCATGAAAAGCTTCATGGGTTCTCTCGCGAGCTTGACTTTTTCTTGAGGATTGATGCCTTGCCTGAACTTCTCCTTCAAAACCCAGTACCCATCTTTTTCCTCCACTCGAGGCTCTAACCTCGACGAGTCCACCTCCGGCGAAGAAGCAACCTGAGCCGGCGCCGGTGTAGCAGAGATCACCCATGTCCGCTTGGGGCGAGAAGAAAGGGAAGGGGAGAGAAAACGAACAGAGAAAGAGGAAGAAGAAGAAGCCATTTGAGAGCAGTGAGTGCGTGTGGTGATGAAAGAAATGGGAGTGAGAGAGAAGAGAGGCCATTTTTGTAGGTACGAGAGGTTGAAGGAGAGGTAGGACCTTAGGAAGGAGCAAGAGGTTCTTTGTGAGATGAAAGGACCTTTCGGGGAGTCCAAGGGTCGTTTTGGTTTTGTGGTTCGACCACAGACCTGCCTTCTTGTTTCAATTAACGTTATCTTGCTATTATTTTTTTGCTTTTTAGAATCAGTTTCGCATATTCTTCGTGGTTTTTAGATTAGTACGATTGTACGAAGCATGCAAAGATCAATTTTTTTAAAAAAATATTTTTCTTGAATAAGACTAAATGAGATCAAACTTAGAATCTCTCACTTACAACAGAGCATTCATACCATTAGGTTATAAAACTGTTAGTCTTTTTTAAATATATTCAAGTGAAGAATTGTATTACTACCTATTGTGTTTAGTAAAATAATACTGGATTAATTTGAGGAGATTAAGAAAACTAAATAAATTATTTAATTATAATTTATAATACATAATCTCTTTAAAATACTCATATATAACATTATAATTTATAAGTCAAATAAATTAGTTTTGAGAAAATAATTAAAAATAATTTATTTAGTTTCTTTAATATTTTAAAATTAGTCAAATGAGTATTATACTAAGGATCAGAAATAGTATTATATTTTATTATATTAGCATAGAGTATATACTTTTATATTAATTAATACACAAAAGTGATAATATAGGTATGCTTTACCTTACACAATTTTAAAATTTGAATATTTTAATCAAAATAATAAAAAATTATTTACATATCTGTTCATTTACTAATCCTAGTTAGAAGAAAATATTATGCTAAAAGTTAGAGTGGAAAAAATATTCATCCGGTCTTTTTTGTAAGACCTAATTTAGGAATTAATCTTAATACTAGATGTAAGATTTATTTCCATTATTTATCTCTTTTTTTCTCAAATTACCCTATTGATACCCCTCAAACAAGAGAGGGAACGAGGAAATCAAAAAAATAGACTAAATTATTTTTTTAAAAAAAAAACATGTCATATTTATTATAAATAACTACCTTATCTATTTTTTTAAAAAAATTCATTAAATTAGTTAAACAAATATTATATTAAGGATGATAGTAGTATTAAAAAATGATGAAGTTTTGGAATGTTTTTAATTTTTGACGTATTAATTTATTCTTTAAAACAAGTACTCAAATGATTAAAATAATAAAAACTTTTTAATCATTGAAATGAAAAATAAAAACATTTTAGAGATGGGCATTGAGCAGCCACATTGAAGAGACAACTTCACCAAATAAGGACGCGGCAAAAGTCTTGTACTCCTATTTCATTTATTTAGTTATGAGCCGCCCCGCTTAGGCTATAAGGACGTGAACCACTTGACTTCTCCCATCTATAAATTATAAATAAAAACAATAACAATAAAAAATTGTTGTTATGTTTCACCTTTTCTAACCTGACTTGGAATTTGTATTTGGATTATCGGTGACGTAAATAACTTTTTTTTAATCTGATTTTTACAAATGTAAGATAAGGTAAAAGTTAGATATGTAATGTCATTTATGTTTTGATAGACTTTTGAGAAGGACAGTTTAATAAACTGAAACTTGTTTGGATTATTAATGTGAAAGTAAGTTTGGATGTAAAAGGACTTAAAAGAATATGAATTTAATAAAAATAAAAAGGTTAATATAATATTCGGTTCCTCAAGTTTACCCTTATTTAATAAAAATAGTTATATAGATTTATCTAGTTATTCACGACTATTAAATTTTTAATGGGGGAGTTTTTCACAATTTCCCTTAAATTTTATTATTTATACATTATTAACCTTTAAGCTGACTTAAATAATTAGGAAAACAAAATTTATCGACAAATAGACTTTTATAAGTTTTAATGAGGGCCATAATGTTATTTTAATAAAAGGTAGGACCCATTATCTTTTATTCATTAAATATTTAATTTCTTGTTTCTCTGTGATAGAAACTTCTTCTCTCACAACGGTAGAAAAGTCAAAAACATGAAATTTTGGCTTATGATTTAAAAGCATTATTTCTTCAAAAACTTAGTTGGAAAAAAGCTAATTCAAATATCAACAAGCTAAAAAATGGCTTTGGGGTGTTAGGATGCACTTTTGAGCTTTCAAACGCACCCTCTTAAAAAATATTATATTTTGGGGTATAATCTTTGCTTTTCTTCTTTTTTGTATGAACAAGCTATGCCTTGCCCAAGAGTGTTGTTTGAAGTGAAACATATCATAACATTACTTATTTGATTTAGACGTATAAGAACAAAATCTACTAAGAATATCTATTCATTTGAAAAATTATGGATTTATTATTTAGAAATCCAATTAGTTGTTTATTAAGCTAATTACTATCATTCTTGAAAAATAAAAGAAAATTTAATTTTTAAGTTATCAATATCTCAGTTAATATATAATTATCATCAAAAGTTGAAATAAGAATTATTGTCATAGTAGTATCTCAATTAATATACTAATTGATAATATTCTATAAACTTCCTTCTATATATTTCCAAAAATCTATTTGAAAAATAATGAAATTTTTTCATGAGGTTTAATTGTTGAATTTGGCTTCTTTCCTATACCCCTTACTCTCATTTTCTCTTTTTCACAATTGGATTAAGATCTCAACCGTCTAGATTTGACATATTATAAACCTTAAAGATATAATATGTCAAATCTTTAAGGTTTATAATATGTCAAATCTAGATCATTTGAGATCTTAATCTAATGGTGAAAAAGATAAAAGGAGGGAAAAGAATAGTAAAGGGTATCGGAGCCAAACCCCTGATTGTTTGGTTTGCTCATGAGATAATTATTGTCATTCATGAAAGTCAAAGCCAATTTATTTTTAAAGTCGGCAATATTATTTTGAAATATTTTAAATTTATTGATTAATACCTTAATTGTAATTATTGCTGTATTATATCCTAATTATTAATCAATATTCGAAAACCTCTTTTTTTTTTTTTTGAAAGAAATCAGGGGAAGGCCCTAGTACTCATTTCCTACCAAGAACTCCTAAGCCAATGCTCTGCAGTAAGTGACCCATGGGTATGGGGCACGAACGGGCGATTAACGCTGGGGGAGCAAAGCCGGATATGGTCTACGATGAGCCCCGTACTCCAAAAAGGCAGGGGCGCAAGTAGTAGACAGCATATCGCTGATAGCTCCCCCCCAGAGTGTCTGGCTTCTCCGCTCCCAATTACCGTTCAGGTAATTGAGTAGTGGAGCGGACGGGGAGGAGGGGTCACAGGGGAGGAACCAATTTTTAAGGCCCGGAACGGAACCGGGCTGAAAAAATTGCGAGGCCCTCCGCCGACAGCAGAGATTAATCCTCCTTCGCACCGTAGTCGTCCTGAAGGCCTATGCGGTTTTGATACTATTGATGTAGACATAATTTTCGTTCACCAATAATAAAAATGGAGAATCACTATTTCAAAATCAAATTATTATCATTATTAGGGCGTAATTTTTAAAAAGTATTACACTAATAACCTAATTATTAATACAATTATTAATATAATTTATGAATATCCCTACAATCATGGAAGGTGAAGTTCCTTGCCATGCATGGATCACAATTTTATAATTATTAACATAATTATGATTCATAATTTAACGTCTAATTTCAAATTTAATTTATTTCATTCCTTATATTCAAACTCTAATAATTGCGCATGGACAATTTTGATTGTGTGATTGTCCACCCTCTCAGCCAAATATGAAGTAAAATAGTTAACCCAAATTTGATCACATTGATAATTTTCAATATAATTTATTGCACTAATAACCTAGTTGTAGAGATCCCTACAATCATAGAATATAAAGCTTCTTAGTATGCTTAAACCACATTAATAAAATTACAATTCATGATTTAACGTATAATTTATTAATATAATTATGAATATAATTTATGGATATCACTACAATCATGAAAGGTGAAGTTTCTTGGTATGCTTGGATCACAATTATATAATTATTAATATAATTATAATTCTTGATTTAACGTCTAATTTCAAATTCGATTTACTTTCTTCCTTATATTGAAACTCAATAATAACATATGAACATTTTTTATGGTGTGATTATCCGACCTGTTTGTGAGTTAAATGGGTTACTAAGTAGGTATTACAAGAGTTCTTGTATAAAGTTGATGAGGGAAAAGCACCAAAATAGTCATTTTTTTAAAAAAAAAAAAATTACTAGATTGATGCACTTTCCAAACTAATTACCGGAATAATGCAGTTGGATACGTTTGTCAGCCTTGCGCTATTAGTGGCGCTGCAATGTGCCACTCCACTGACTGCTGGCGTAAACAATGGTCACGCCAGCAGTCCTAGTGGCGTGAGGGCCACCCACGGCACTAGTAGTGTGGGTGGCCCTCACGCCACTAGAAGGCACCTAGTGGCGTGAGGATGACTCACGCTACTAGTGGCGTGGGTCATCCTCACGACACTAGGCGTCAGGAATCCTGACACATGGTCAGGGTTCCTGACGCCTAGTGGCATGAGTATCACTCATGCCACTACTGGCGTGAGTCACCCTCACGCCACAAAGGCGTACGATGCTAGCCCGTGACCTTTCCTCCCCCTCTTTATATAATTCACTCTTTCACACTTTTGCCTCCATCCCTCATCCGTGACTTCTTTTCTTTCTCTCTTATCATTCGTTCCTTCATTCATATGAAAACTCCCTCCGTCCTCCATCACCATATTTACTCTTTCCCTCATCTGGAATACTCCCTCCATCTTCTTCATTCTGTTTTTTGAATTATTATTTTTTTTCTTTAATTCCATTTATACAATGTGTTTCTTCGTCTGCTCAATTACAATTTGTGTTGTTGTTATTTTTTTTATCTATAATTTAATATTATTTTTCATAATATAAAATAAGAAAAAATGAATCAAATTCGTTCATTTGTGTATTATAATGGTTCTAAAAATATAGGTCCAAACGGATTGAGCTTTGAAGGTGAAAAAAGAGGAATTTTTATTGTGCGAGGCATGTCCGCTGAAGATTTATGTAACACCCCAAATTCCGTAGCATAAATCGTGCCGGTGACACGTGGTTTTATAAAATTTGTCAGAGTTTTGAGGTGCTACAGCTTAGCGTAATGCGGAAACGGAGAGCATGTACTAAAAATTTGAACAACGAACAATTGAGTGACTGATATAAAAATACTCAGACATATGCTGATGCCTGACGTATACTGGTATATTAAAAGTTTCCCGAAGGAATATTCATGTGATACAATAATACGAAACTTTATAATTACATCTCCTCTGTGTAACTATACCCTTTTCAACCAAGCCTTAGGTAGACTTGGGGCTTAGAACCTAACTCAGTTAAATCATCCCATTTGGCCAGGCTAGGTAAAGTCTAGTGGAAGTCTCCCCGAGTATTTACGGCGACTGATTGACTGAACCACATAGACGACCCTTTCTAGTTTAAGCACCAAATGATATGAAGTAACCTTATTAGATTCATGTTGTAAGGTAGGTTCTGTTATCTTTCTCTCTGCATTTACTTTGATCGGTGCCTTCCCACGGCTCCATCCATCGGCGTCTTTCCACGGCTCCATCCGCTGCGGCCTTCGTTGATCCACGATTCTTCCCTGATTATTAGTTTTAAGACTGAGGTCCAATGCCCATTGGACCCCTGTAATCAAGTTAACCTCATGCTTATGTAAACAATATATTTATGACAGATATTCATGACATTACAGTAGTTATAAATACAAAATCCCATAACAGATGTATGATTTGAGATAACGGCGTAGCCGGTTCACACGTCCGTTATCTCGGTCTGCACTCTCCAATGCCACGATCCACTCGTGTCCTCAGCGCTAGGAAAACTCTTACGGTATTATTAAGACTATAACCCGTGTAAAGCTGAATGTGAAAATAATGAACCAAGACATCATCTTAGTTTATGAATATCACTATCATATATAAACATACTATAAGCATTAGAGTCAGTGTTATAGTACGTCGCGAACGTACCTTCGTTGACGATATTGGTACGTCTGACGATCGGCAATCGTGTATACAGAAGGCCTATAAGGGCAATATCGTAATTATAAATTACCAAATAATATCCTAAAAGATATCCTGGTCACAAATGACCATTTTATCCCTGGGGTAATTATTTTCTATTTTTCCCCTTAATTTTCGCCGGAAATTCAGCATTTGGCTAAAATTTCGCCTAACTTTGAAAAATCGCCATTAATTCTACAGAACTCGGATCGAGGATCCGTAAAGTTATTCGGGAACCTTAGGATATCTATGTTCATAATAAATTTTCCCCAGAATTTCAAAACACTATTTATTTTGAAATATTTTGGCATTCCCCCGGCTGGTTTTAAGACATTTTCACCGGTCAAATTCGCCAAAACTTCGTTACTTCGGGGTTTTCTTCCAAAAATTTTGCTAGAACTCCTTCCCCATCATAATTTCGAATTTAAGACTAAATAAAATCTTAAAAACATGAAATTATAACTATTCTAAGAATTTAAATATCAAAGCTATGAATATAAAGCTAAAAGCTTAAGAACTAGAGAACTTACCCTTGCGTAACCCTGCTAATTCCTTTTCCAAGCCACTCACTCTCACTTTTATCTCTTTAGATCAGATGCTAAAGGTGTGAGAAAATATGAAGAAGCTATGCCTCTATTTATAGTAAAAGGCTATGGCAGTTTGGTATATAAGTTGAATTTCAGGCATCTTTGTTTTCGACCGTCGGATCTAGGTCAAGTTGAAAACACTAATCCTACCCCTTAATTCCTCTCCAATTCGTGCCCCCTCTCTCTCTCATCATTATTATGATTTTTTCTAGCTAAATTGGTCAACAAGTTAGCTTACTTGTTCACCAAGTTTCTCCGACTTGGCCCGCAAGTTCCGTGGTCTGACCGATTTGACAAAATTTCATTTAAGGTTTGTAATGCGGTCTGATTTACTTTTCCTTACTATAATCTCAAACTAGGAATAATGGACTCTTCAGAATTCTCAACTAGTTCCCAATTTAGCCTAAAATTACCCGAAAAGTTTCGGAAATGGCCCTACGTAAGCCCTGTCTCGCGACAAAAATGCACTGGTTCATAATTAATCCTTATATTTGAATAGTAGTTCATAAATATCAAGATATGATTTATTATGTATCCATTCTCGTTTAGTTATGACTGGAATTTATCCCCATGGTTCAGGAATCTTCCTTTCTCTCTCTTTCCTCTCTCTTTCTCTTTCCTCTCTCTCTTGACCGAATTTCCTCCCTCTCTCCTCTAACTTTTTGGCTAAGTTAGCTTATCCAGGAAGTTTCTGGCTTCCTGGCTTGTTCGGAAGCTCCTTTCTTTGATCCCTAGGTTTTCTTTCTTTTGAACACTTTCGCTACGAAAATGTGCTTCTTAACTTAGTTGCTTAACTATCTCGTGTATTTTATGATTCAGTGGTTTATTTCCAAGGTCGTGTCGCTTCCGAAATTTCCAAACACCCCTTGGGTCATCCCAAAGTTAATTTCAACAGTGTTTCAGAAAAAGCTTTAGAGATATTTTTATTCAAGATAAAAATACGCTTGTTCTAAATATACCCTTATATTTGATCTATGATTAGTACTTTTCTCGATGCGATTTATTTTCTATTGGTTCTCATTTTACAAAACATCTTCACATCACATTTGACTATTCATGGCCAACCTTACCCTTTATTATTCCTTTTCAATTCATTATTTAATTCCTTTGAAAAAGTCTCCTATCATAATTGCTTGCACCTGGTTGCTTTATCTTATGCATTTGCCTTCTTTAATTATCCTTTAATGGCTTTGACTTATTCATTTTTCAAACAATTTCTTCTTTAATCAAGCAACAATATGTGAACCATGTATGCACTATTTTTTTCCTTCATATTTTGTGTTTTCATTATCTCATAATAGCTTTGAAGAAAGTCTCTTATTGGTTGATGATCAATTCTCATGAATTACTCTTTTTTAGGTTTAATTAAAGCCTTAGGCCTTTGATAGCATTTTATTCTTAATTGTGTTGATATAGCCTTAATTATGCTAATTTAATTTAATTATGAATCAATTTTAAAAATTAATGAATTTACTTAAATTATTGCAAATCTAATTGCCCAATAGTTTATGGTAATTTTCTCTAATTGATTTAGGCATTTTTATGCCCCTTAATTGCCTTTTATGAGGTAATTAAGATTATGCTTAATTATCATAATTTTACGGTATATTATGATCTCTAATAAGATTTATGGAATTTGGATCTTTAGCTTATTAAATTTCAAGAAGAAATTACTCAAAATAATAATTAATAAGCTTCTAAGATTTGAGACTACATATTCACCTATTTTCAATAGGTATTTCTTGTTAAAATGTGACACTTATAATAAGTGTGAATTTTAGGGTATTACAATTTACATGAAAATATCCGTCGAAAGTTAAAACTGCAACAAAATCAGGTAATTTCTTCAATGACGGATAGAGTGCCTTGTGGAAACCGCAAATATGCCGGTTTTGAGATATCCGATTATGAGGATGTGGATGTTTTTGTACAAACATTCGACGAAAACGGTACGTCCCAATTTGCTGAGTTATATGTGGATATTGAGACGTCAGATTAGGGTGTACCAACACAATCAACAATTGTGCATGGAGAAGAAATCGACTATCTGCTAGATGAACCTGACAATGAGGAGGAGCAAGAGGAAGAAGATGAAGACACTTTATTGGATAATGACCATGATCAGAATGATAGTGACGCAGATGACAAATATCGAGGTAATTATTATATAATTTATTTTTTATTGGTTACCATGTTTTCACATAAATTGTATTATGTGTGAGCATGCAGATATTACACCGTTTTGGAATGACATTCCACATTATAAGGCTGTAAATGAAGATTACCCGCATGAGGATATACTGGATGAAGGCCGGGGTCCGTAGGTAAGAGGAGATGGATTAAATCTTAAACAAGAGTTCGGGTCTAAGAATGATGTTCAAGCCGCAATAAAACATTATTGCATGAAGGAACATCATGAAGCTCAAGTGGTTGAGAATACTACAGCCAAGTTCTTAATGAAATGTCGGAATCATGAACAAGGTTGTGATTGGAGAGTAAGAGCAATTAAACCAAAGAACAGCAACACTTGGGTGGTAACTAAATGGGTTGGAAATCATAGTTGTGTGAGCCAAATTCTCTCCCAAGATCACAAACAACTTGATTCTAAAATTATTTCTGAGGCCATAATAGGTATGATGCACAATACCATTTGATAATTTGTGAATTTATTTGTGTTTATCAGTGAACATAAATAACATTATGCGTGTACACTTTTTTTGATTGGTTTTGCAGACATGGTCAAGGAAACACCTTCGGTACCTGTGATCATGATACAAGAAAGGGTGACTGGAATGTTTGGTTATCATGTTTCTTACAGGAAGGCATGGAAGGCAAAACAAAAAGCAATAGCTAAGATTTACGGTGATTGGGACGAGTCATATGCGTTCTTGCCAAGATGGTTCAAGCACATGTTGAAATTTTCCCTGGGATCTATTTATCATATTCAAGATGGACCGTATATTGTTGATCGGCGGGTTGTTAATGGGATTCGAGTTTTTCAACGTACATTTTGGACCTTCCGTCAATGTCGTGAGGCGTTCCAATGGTGCAAACCAGTCATACAGGTTGATGGTACGCATTTATACGGTAAGTATAAGGGGACATTATTGATTGTCACCGTCCAAGATGGAAATAATGAGATCCTGCCTATTGCATTTGCAATTGTTGAAGGTGAGACTAAGGAAGCATGAGAGTATTTTTTGTCTTCCATGCGAATGTATGTTACAAATAAGGTTGGTCTATGTCTTATTTCTGATCGTCACAAAAGCATAATATCAACAGTCGGTAATGAGATGACTGGTTGGCAGCCTCCTAATGCGTACCATGTGTTTTGCATTCGTCATGTTGCGAGCAATTTTAATACCCGCTTCAAGTACCAGGAGTTGAAGAAACAATTAATGAGATTAGGTAATATACTCCAACTGATGTGCAGTAACGTTCATTCTTTTCATTACTACAGCCTTATACTGATGTGTCTTTCTGTCTTTTTTACAGCATATGTTCCAAACAAAATACACTTCGACGCTGCATATGCCCAGTTCTGTAGTTACAGTCGTGATGTGGCTGCATGGATTGAAAGAATTCCAAAAGAGCAATGGTGTCGGAGTTATGATGAGGATGGACGAAGATACGGTCATATGACAACCAATTTGTCTGAATCAATCAATAAGGTTTTCAGGGGAGCGAGGAACATGCTCATAACATCGTTGGTCAAATGCACTTATAGTAGACTTGTTCGTTACTGGGTCAACAGAGGGGCCAAAGCACAAGAAGATGCAATGACCGGAATGCATTTTTCAAGTGTTATTGGAGAAGTTATGGCAAAGAATGGAGAGCGTGCTACATCGATGCGTGTTTGAGAGTTTGATGTGGCACATACCACGTTTGAAGTTGATGATCCGGACGATACATACTCGGTGAACTTGACTAAGGGGAAATGCCAATGTGGCAAGTTTCAGGCATTCCATTTCCCATGTAGTCATGTAATTGCTGCATGTTCGGCCGTATCTCATGCGTCCGACCGGAAACTACTCGACCCTCAGTGGACAAACCTAAAATGCCCTCTACATCCTGTAGAGTAATAGTCATCTCACCAACCGGCATATGGAAGGTGTGAGTCTCCGGCCTCCGGCCTCGACCTCTCAACCAAAGGTGAAATAAGGTATTTGTCAATCTGCACCAACATAAAAGTAGAGAACAAAAATGTAAGAATATTATCCGTATCATGTACAAACAACTAAATGCATATTATTAATTACATAAATAATTTTAAAACATACAGGGAGTCTCTTCATGCGAGACACATGCCAGAAACCTGCACGCATAAGGTGCTGCTGCAAATCTAGTGGGATGAGATATGGGTTATGGATATCTGCACCAGACCCCTGTGAGGCTCGTCTCACCCTCAACAAATTGCAATCTCCTCTGTTCCACATAACTTGTGATCAGTGTGACTGTTGCACCTCCTTATTAAGAACTCCCCACTCTTTGGGGTCGGGGTCAATATTGCGAGCGCGTTGGTCATCCATTTGACTAATAAAAATTTACAATAACACAACACATTATTAAGTCACAGATTTTTATTCTCTAAATAATTAATTACTGAATTAATTATTTGAGTAATTATTATTCTCTATTTAATCTTATCTTATCTATCTTGGGTACTATAAATAACAATATACAATATATTTCACAAAATTTGAATCAATTATTTTACAAAATATGAAATAGTTAGTTATTTATTTATCTTAAGGTTTATAATTAACATAAAGAATAAAAATTAATTGACTAAATCATTAATTTACTAATTATTAGTCTTCTATCCTAAGGTTAATAATAAATTATAAATATTTTAATTCCATAAATTATTGATTTTAATTATTATTTACTCTTTTAATTATTTATAATTATTAATAATTTGTAAATAATTAAGCATCTATCCTACCATTATATATTTATTAAGCAATTAATGTATATAATTAAAATTTAAATCATATTATTAAACAATAAACATAACAAGTAAATTTAATGTTAAGCATTTATCCTTTGTTATACATTTATTAAGCATATATAATAAACTAATGTATCTAATGAAAATTTAAATTCAATTATTAAACAATAAACATAACAAAAAAATAAATGTTAAGCATCTATCCTACTGTTATAGATTTATTAAGCATCTATAATAAATTAATGCATATAATTAAAAGTTAAATCCTATTATTAAACAATAAACATAACAAAAAATTAAATGTTAAGCATCTATCCTACTGTTATACATTTATTAAGCATCTATAATAAATTAATGTATCTAATTAGAAGTTAAATCTAATTATTAAACAATAAACATAACAAAAATAAATAAATGTTACCTGTGCAAACGTGAAGTCAATGAGACAGAAAATTTGAGTCTCATTCTTCTTCCTGTTCTCTAGGTCTTAAAATTTCTCAGTCTCTCTCAGTGCTTTTTTCAAATGAGGTGGAGATTGGAAGGATGAGGAGGTATATGTGTGTGTGAATGTGGGAGAGGGAAGGAGTGAAAAAAAAAATGAAGAAGATGAGTTTTCGGATGATGAGGGAGAGAGTGAATCTGTGGGTGAGAATGATAAAAAAAAAAAAGGAAAGAAAATGGAGGACGGAGGGGAGGACTTGCGGATGAGGGAGAGAGTGTGAATGAAAAAAATGGAAGAGTGAAGGAGTGAAGAGCAATGAAAAAAATGGAAGAATGAATGAGAGAGATGGGATAGGGAAGCGTGTGGGGGGGAGCGGGTGTGTTGGGGGGGGCGGAAGCGGGCGGTCGGTGGGAATCTCATGCCACAACCTCACAAGGTGTCGAACGGATCGACACCTTGTGGCGTGAACATTGTTCACTCCACTAGTTGTACCAGTGGCGTGAACTACTTTCACGCCACTAAGGAGGTGTGAATAATTTTCACGCCACGCCACTGATGGCGTGACAATCCCATGCGCCACAGCTTAGTCATGATGTCCTCCTCTACGCCATTAATGGCGTTAGCATTAGTTTGGAAAATATTTTTCAAAGTGCTTCAATCTGGTAATATTTTTAAAAAGAAATTACTATTTTGGTAAAAATCCCAGTTGATGATGGATTGATTGATGATTTTTTTTTTTTAAAAAAAAAAATCTTATATTCTTATTTGTTGTCCATTTAAACTATTTATTACATTTTTTCATTAAAACAATATATTTGGTTCAGGTTAGGTTGTAGCCTTGTAGCTTGCAGGATTTATAAAGGGAAAATCCTTTTGAGGGCCCTTTTTGGTGTAAAAATCCCAAAAAAGACCCTCAAAATCTGACAATACCTGAAAAGGCCTAAGGCTTTTTCAGGTATTTTTAGAATCTTGAGTGAGTTGTTAACGGGGCTGATATAGTTGTTAACGGGGTATTGATATAGTTGTTAATGGGGGCTGATTTAGTTGTTAAAAAATTGTTGTTAATGGGGCTGATATAGTTGTTAACTAACAA
Source organism: Acacia melanoxylon (assembly GCA_019022615.1). Classification (NCBI taxonomy): domain Eukaryota; kingdom Viridiplantae; phylum Streptophyta; class Magnoliopsida; order Fabales; family Fabaceae; genus Acacia; species Acacia melanoxylon. Next base: position 5,873,932 of record JAFJYJ010000007.1, read on the forward strand.
CTATATCAGCCAAATTAACAACTCGCGTAAGATTCTGAAAATACCTGAAAAGGCCTTAGAGCCTTTTCAGGTATTGTCAGATTTTGAGGGCCTTTTTTTGGATTTTTACACCCAAAAGGGCCCTCAAAAGGATTTTCCCATTTATAAATCCCCACAATTTAGTCATAATCTAGAAAGTTATGGAATGACGCAAGAATATATGACCAACGTTGACAAGTGACACGAATTCTCTTCCATCGTACGTAATAAGGTTGCATATTTCGGCCCCGTTTGGATCACTGAAAATCAAGCAATAGAAAAGAAAAATGTAGATTTTCAACTGGCGGCGGCCGTTTGGTTCGACTTTTCCGGATGAAAATATTTTCTCGCAGGCGTCCATTCTCTTTAAATGAAAATGGGTTCCCACCAAAAATGGTGGGAACCCATTTTCCAGCGCTTAAGAAAATGGCGGAAGTCGACTTTGCCCTTTCTCGCACCATGGCCCTTACTGACGGTGTTCCCTGATCTGCATCATTCTGTTCAAAGGAAATCAAAGGAGCATTTAGAGAGAGAATTAAATTTGTCACTCCCAACGTTTATTTACGGCGGTGATAGCAGTTATGCATCCCCCTTTGACGCACGACGCACAATTTCAAGCTTCTCCCTTCCAAACCAATGAGCATCAATACCTCCTCCAATTCAAAGATTGTATTTTGTTTTCAAAGCAATTTCTTGTTTTGTGCCGCTTCCTTCAAAAATCCAGGGATGCAATTTCATTCTCCAAAAATTGGTAGGTATAACCAAGCTTCCTTCAGAAATTGGTAGGCATTCTCAAGAATGCCCACCAATTCTTGAGAATTGGTGGAGAAATGTCTCCACCAGAATTGGTGGGCATTCTCGAGAATTAGTGGAGAACATTTCTCCACAAATTCTCGATTCTCGAGAATTGGTGGAGACATTCTTCACCAATTCTCGAGAATTGGTTAAGTATTCTCGAGTATGTACTGTGTATGTGTGGTATAAAAAACAAATCTATCTGTAAGGGTAAAATGGTTTTTTGCCTCATTTTCTTCCAACCAAACAAAAATTTTCCTATCAATCCATTTTCTTTTCCAGTGCCAAATAAACACATCAAGGCAAAGTATTTTCCATTCCATTCCATTCTTTTCATTTTTATTCCCACCTTTTCTTTATCCAAACGGGGCCTTCAACAATTCAGCTTATGAAGTTGAAAGTTGACAAAATTACCAATTCAAATCTTTTTTACGTAATACCTCCTTCATCCAATTCTTTTTTTTAAGGAGATTAAAGAAGTTAATTAATTATTTTAAAATATTTATTATTATTTTAAAACTAATTTACCTTACATATAAATTAATATATAATTTAATCATATACAATATATGATATGATTAAATAACTTATTTAACTTATTTAATCTCTCTAAAAAAAAAAAAAAAAAGCAATTAGGTCTTATATTGAGGTCTAGAGGGAGTATTTTGAAAGAACCGGGTACGAATTATTTCAATGAGAATTTTTTGTATCTTAATAAAATTTCTATTTATTTTTTAAAATGAATACATCGTCTTCCTTCGTGTCAGAGTTTAATTTGAAAGTTCCAGATTTTATCACTTTCGTTTTAATTTAATCTGAAAAATAATTATTTTTAAATTTCCAATAAAAAAATTATCTTCATTACCTACTATATTCTTTGTAAAGTTAAAAAAATAAAATTACAGACAAACAAAATAAATTTAAATCATCTAAATATATTTTAAAGCAGTCTATATTCCAAATAAGCACTTTTTTACGCCTCTTGTAGTATTTATCTCAAGTTAATAAATATTTTCTTAGTCAATGATAATTAGTTGGAAAAATATATTCAAAAATTGCACCGACAAAAAAAAATGTAATACTCCTTTCGTTCTTAATATAAGGCATATTTATCTAATTTGAATAGATTAAAAAAATTAGTTGAGTTAGTTAATATAATATGTATTTTTTAAAATGTCCTGGTCATCTTCCTCAATTCCCCCATTCTTTCTCCTTCTTGATTATTATTGAAGGAGCATTAATAGGGATAAATTAGAAAAATGTTACTCCCTCCGGTTCTAATTATGAGACCTAGTTGATTTTTTTTTGGAGAGATTAAGGAAACTAATTAAATTAGCTTAGAATAGTTTTATTTTTATTTTTTTCTTCAAACTAAATAGTTTGACTAATAAACTAATATATAATCTAAGAAAACACAACATATGAAATGATTAAGAACTTATTTTAGCTTCCTTAATCTCTCCAAAAAAAAAAGTCAACTAGTGCCTTATAATTGTGACCGGGGGGTAGTAACAAATATAAAAACTTTATTTTATATTCAATACCAAGATCAACTCCCCAAACAAACATGTCTTATATTAAGGACCAGAGGGAGTAATAAATTTCTCTTCCAAATCTTTAAGAACAAAACAACTTAGAGACAAGACCTGGAAATGTCTACTGAAAAAAAAAAAAAATCACCTTACTGATATTCGTGGGAAAAAGCATATATAATAATACTAACAACAATTTAAAAGGTGCAGGAAACAACAAACGATTCCTTGATAAAATATACAGGACCTGTCTGTCATGTCCAGATTAGAGTTATAACTTATAATTCACACAAATCAAAGCAACGAAACTATATAGCTTCTCATCATGCACAGAATGAGTTTAAAAATGAAGCCTGGAGTTCTCCAAGTGGAAAAATCCCTCTATCACCTAAACAAGAGGCTAAAGCCATAACTCTTGTTTCATTTCTAAATCTACTTTTCCCATTAAGATGATTTGGGAGAGAAGAGGGGGGAAAAACCATGCCTGATTCGAATCAGACACATCTTTTTTCCTTCCATCTTCTTCTGTGTACTAAAGCTAAACCCCTCCATCAGTGTGATTCTAAGATATCAATGCCTGCAAACGAGAAGCTGAAGGTGGTGTTAGGTATTCATAGAAAGGGAAGAGAGCATTAGAAGAACAAGCTACACAAATATGACTTCAAACTTGGAACAAGGATTGCTTTCCAAGTGGTTTCTAAAATCAGCATCTCCTTTGAAGCTGAAGGTATGCAGAGCCTGCCTCTGCGTCAACTCTACTGGATATATTCTGTAAATTTTTAACTCACTGCCTCCTCTTATGCTTTCTGGCCTTTCTGTCTTCCATATGGGTACATGATTCTGAGATGTGAACTTCTTTAACACAGCAGATTTCAAAGCTTCCAGAGTCAAATTGCTTGACCTGCAAAGTCCATGTCAGAATGATGAGTTATCTGCATGTTAACATTATGATATTCTTGAAAAGTCAGAAACATCTGAAATGGTAGAGTCTCCATGACGGGGCAACACCAAAGTTCTGAACCTAGCATAGCTGATGGTAACTTGTAAAGATTATAGCTTAGAGAGGAAAAAAATACCTCAAGTAAACGGACTCCATCTTGAACCTTCCCCTTTCTCTCACATATATGTGATATACAGTTTCTGAACCTCTAGTGCACTTGCAGGGGCGCTTCTTGAAGCCTGGGCTCTTTTCTTCCTTCTCTCTAATCGTTGTGGCCAAGTGAATGCAGAGGCGGCAAGATGAATGTACTGCTGCCATGTCCACTAGGGCCTTGAAAGAATCAGATGGGCCCTCGTACTTCCACCTAATCAACAGATGGCACAGGTGTTTATATTCATTATTAAGTAGAGAAAGAACACAATGCCAACATCCAGTTACATTTTTAAAACCTGATGAAATCAAGATGGTTCATTCAGAACCAGATAATATCAAGCCGCTCTGACATTATAAAGCTCAATTTTATTGGTTATGTCTTTGGGAGACAATGTATTACATTACGCTACCCAGATTTTATTAAGTTACACAGTCCAGTTTTGGTGTTAGGCCGCCTAGAAATATAGAATATGCTTCTAACTAGGATGTACCCAGTTGCAAGAGAGAGAGCAGGGAAGAAAAGGGAAAAAGTAGACAGTAAGTATTACTAGATTTTTTTTTATTTTTTTTTGGGGGGGGGGTGCTCAAGTTTCACTGTTTTCACCTCAGGGACTGGTTATATGCCTCGGGGTTTTCTGCTAGGTGTTTCATGGCTTTGGCAACTGATTCAACATCTTCTATCTCTTTAATATGTAAAATTGAACCAGGGGCTGGGGCAAAATCCTGAATATTTGGAGCGCCAACAACAACAGGAACAGAACCTACAATAAAAGAGAGATTAGTTTCCAGACGAGAAGCATGTCCATTAGTGGGTTATGCAGATATTTTAAGATTTGTGACAACTTTCAAGGATCCAGAACCAATCAACAAATGGTCCTTGCATTTTCTGTTCATCCAGATGTTGAACATATCCTATGTTTTCTGTAAACTCAATATGATTTCTATTGATTTAGGCTTTATTGCTCTTTCAAAGCTCCTTCACTCACAGAGGGTCTTCATGCTGCTAGTACCTACTAATTTCTTAGAATTGAACTCATGAGGTCAATATTAGATTAGACTGAAAAGAGTTTAGCCACAAAAGCAGCAATATGCAATTTAGTCACCTACAATTAACCAATAACTTTTCAGCAAGAATATAAAAAGAAGCTATATATCTTATCCAATAAATACAGAAATAGTTGGGCAAAGAACAGCAAAATGAACAGATCAAATGCAAGGGCGTCATGGGAGTATTTCTATGGCCAACAAAAAGAAAGTTGTGTTACATAGTCAAGTTGCATATCTATTAAATGCGAATGAGGGTATAAAAGCACATGATATTTCCAATACCAGCAACAAGAGATTGGAAGAATTTTTCTGTTACATAATCCTCCTCATTTGAATTCTCAAATGCCAAGCTAAATCTGTAGCGCTTCAGAGTTTCCACTTTGTCCACTGCAATAATGAACAATAATATCAACAAAGCCACATGAATAAAATTTAGGGCATTCTAATAAACAAGAAAATAATATTAAAAACATCAACAAAAAACAATTCATATACGAACCAATCCCGTACTCATTTAAACTCAATAATCAAGGTTCCAGAAACATCACCGTGATTTACATCGATGTCTACAAGGAGGAAATTGGCCATCAAATCTTTTAAAAAGTATGCTATTAAAATGCTTGGGAGAGACGAGATTTTTCTGCTTCTAAACAACTTCTTCTAAGTAAAACTTCTACTATTAAAGGGTAAAACAAAAATCTTGTACTGTTTGCTGTAAAATATATTTTGCGGGGAATCAATTTTTTTTTCCTCTGCTGAAATAGCCCCAACCACAACATTGACATGCAGACTATAGAATGAAAAACTGAAATTAAATGGATGCTGACTTTAGACATGGAATGCATTTCATAACCCCAACAAAATAGGATATTTTTATGCAGTACTTCAGTGTAGGTAAGAAGTCAGGGTGCATTTCATAGATTAAAAATCTTTTGATGGGAATCATGTGCATCTGTGAGCAGATCAGAGCCGAGTTAGTCTTACTATGTCTGAATTTGAGACCCAATGGCCAATCACCTAATGACTTGTCCAAGATTTTTAGAAATAATATATTGACAAGATCAACAATTAAAAAGGGGAATTGAAGATAATATAAAAAATAATCTTTGAGTCATCCTAAGGCAGAGGAGGCATTGACTTCAATTTGAGAAAGACGTGGTGGTCATCAGCACAAAGTAATCGCAACTCTGACAACATAACTCCTTTAACAGAAGCACAAAAGATTTGAACAGGTATCAAAGAATCAAATTATTAGAATGTACCTCTTCCATCGCGGTTTCTATGGCAACCACCAAAAGAATCAATCTTGATGTTTGCTTTTTCAAGAGCTTCAAGAGCTTGCAACCGGAAATTTCGAGCACCGCAATTGGAAATGAAAGCAGCTGCAACAGCAGCTTCAGTTTTGGGCTGTACAGGCCCCATAATGTCATACTCAGCCCAAGAGAAGTATCCAACAGGAACATCGGATGATAGGCTGGTAGTCATTACAATGCTATATCCCCTCCTAGTACACAAGAAATAAAAATATTAGTTATATACCTACACATATTTTATTTTTGGCGACAAGATGTTCTCTATACTAGTATAGGGAACAAAAAGATATTAGATTCCATCGAGTGAAAGTAAAACCTCTAATAGTCTTTATTCTACATTGGTCGTTACTAGGTAATTATATCATTTGCAAATTATCAGCCATTTACCATGTTAGTCTAGTCCTCGAGGTTATTTTCACACACACACAGAAACCACAATCCCATGGCATTCAACTAGGTAAATTCTCTCTACTACAATACTGTTCCATGGAACTATAGAAACACAAAAACCACAAGATCAGGTTGGCCAGCATAAAGCTACAAAAGGTTCAACCTATGGACTTAATGCTTTATGATAGTGCTTACCCACCGTCTTGCCATTGCAATATTGTTCTCTGCATAATATTGCGAAGATTCCATAGATCGCAGAACACTAGCAGTCCCAGCTTGTTGAGGTATGCCAAATCCTGCATCAGGTTTCTTTCCTGAATTATACCCAAACTGGCATCCAACATCACAGGACTTCCACTCCTGTGCAGAGAGTTTACGAGAATAAAAAAAAATTAGAAAGTTAATAGAAATAAATAAAAGCTCAGATTGGATCAACTGAAAAACTTTCACCCAACAATAGACAAACATCATAAACTGTAGAGTGCCTTGTATAATTAATTATATCAACATTGTTTCACATGAGAATATATAGAGTGGCCTAGTAATGAAAACAATACTTGATAAAAACAGAGAATACAATTCATGTGATCCCAAGAAAATGAAAAATGAAGAAGAAAATCATGCCAGTTAAGACTTTACTAATGCCACGTGGATAAAATCATCCATAGATCAATAATTTGTCGGGATGCACATGGTTCAAGTCCTTGAAGTTTTTCCAGAGAGCTTTTCACTAATCAAGTAAACAGGGAAATTCTATGAACAATTATAGGGAGGTTCTTTCCAATATTCGATTACTTGTTTACCTATGAACACTAAACCATATATGCATTCGCACAATGATAAACATTGTCACAGTGCATTAACTCTTCAGCATTACCAACTTAAACAAAGTAAAGGAATTTGTAATCCTAAGCATGCGGAAAACATATACATATCAGGTTCAAGTTACCAAATTAGCTCACCAATAATTCAAGTTTAACACTTTAAGAAGAGGAGCAGAAGTCACTATTAAGCTTATAAAACGGGGATCAGAGTAGTTATACTTGTGCATAGAAAGAAAGAATAATCAAGAGTTAAAATTCAATAAACCTGCTCAGCTCCATTAACCAAAATAGGTTCCTTGGTGAAATTCCTTGAATACGTCACAGCATCCTCCCTTTCTAACCACTCCTCACAGCTCTCAGATTCTGAACTCCGAGCCCCATCAAACATATCTACCCCCAGATCATCTTTTGCCACGACTTCATGAGGTATCCCCAAATCATCTTTTGCTACTACTTCACGAGACCAGTAAATTAAGTCAGCCCAAGTATCGACCATAACTGTGTTCTTCGCCATATCCAACTTACCCAAGAAGGCGATCTCTGCTATGACCACAAGGGCCACGAACAGAGGCAATAGATTGGACCATCTCTTCTTGGGCGGCACCGACAAACCAGCTGCGGAAACTGGTAAGCTTTCCTGGTTTGTCTCTTTTCTTGAACCTCTATGATTTGACAAAAGACCCATTAAGCTAAATTAAATGCTCCGGACAATCAAGAATTCTGAGACTTAAGGAAAGAAGCTTTGAAGAAATAACTGCGATCTGTAACAGAACCAAGTTCTGATATAGCTTCGACTAGATTTTTACATGCGAAAGGGGTCAGGGGAGGAGAAAGCAGGGTTCATTGCTGAGACTGGGTCTCAGAGAAGAAAAGGGAGTCTTGGACTTTCAGGAAGGAAGAAACACCATATTTTCCACGATCAATCCAAAGTCTCCGGCGTGAGGTAGCAATGTGTGTTGTTTTCCTTTTGGATGGACCAACATTCACTTATAATCAATCAATAATACACACACACACAATGGTAAATATGTGACACAAGTTTAAATTTCTGAACTTCGAAAAAGATACCATTAGTTTTGAACAAAAAAAGGAAAAAGATACAATTAATTAAATCCAAAAAAAATATGGATATATCTAACTATTTATAAAAAAATAAAGAATTGTAATCTAAATAAATATAATTATAACTGTTTTTTTATTAAAAATGTTTAATGTAAGGGCAAAAATATAATATTCATATATAAAATATTTTTATTTTTGAAACAAGTACATTCTAAATTTTTTAAAAAAAAATACTGTGTTTATTTTCAGCTTAATTTAAGTCTTTTATGATTTTATCATCCATTATTTTTTAACACTCTCATATTAGAGAGTATTCAAAAAAGGTATGCAAATATAATTTACTTGTAATTAATTTCTATTATATTTTTTGAAGTTATAAAAATACTATAATTTTTAGAACGTGCAGAGACTTTTTTAGACGATAAAAATGGAGAAAAGTTATTGAAGTTATATATTAGAATGTACCTAATAAGGTAAAAGGAAAGTTTTATCATTTCTTTATAAGATCAATAATGATTTATGGTAGAGAATGTTGGACTTTAAATGGACAACAAGAACATAAAATGGGGGTCACCAAGATGAGAATATTGAGATGGTTGAGTGATCATACAATAAGATTCGCAATGATCATATATACGAAGCGAGTTAGTGTGACATCTATAATATAAAAGAAAATGAGAAAATCGTTTTGGGTGGTTTGAACATATTCAAAAAATGTTATTGAGTGTGTCGATGAAGAAGGTTGATCAAGCAGCATGAAGTCCTCTAAATAAAAGTAAAAAAGATTAAAACGAACACAAAATAAAATTATAAAGATAGACATTTTGATCAAAAATTTATCAAAAAATTTAGTTATCAATAAACGTTCATATTTTCGACCCCACCTCAAAGAATAAGGCTTTGATGCTGCCCGGGGGAGAGGGGGGACAGACTTTTTAGATAAGAAAAGAAAGTAGAGTGTGGGCAATATTTCTAGTTTAATTTTAGTTTGTTTGTTCTTTTATGTAATTACCATCCATTAAACACTCTCACATGTTTCTAGAGAGTATTTTTAAGTTTTGACCCAAATAGTTATATACAGAATTTACTTATAAATTTGTAAATGTTATAGTAATTAATAAATTTATTTTGTTCTAAACTCAATTTTTAGGCTACTCATTTTTTCTGACACTATCAAAATTAGAATAATAAATGAAAATTTTAAAATAGGTAAGAAGAAAATGAGTAATTTTAAAATCAAAGGTCAAATTAATATAAATTCAATTTAAGAAAAAAAGAGTGAAAGCTAAGATAAAATTAAAGAATCACATTGGGTGAGTTTCTCGCGATTGGGACCTACCTAAATAAGAGTGTTGACTGTTGAATGCCAAAATCATATACTAGTTAATAGCATCGCATACCAAAATGTTTGTTAAGAAAATAAAAGGATGAATCAAATTTGAATTAATAAAGTTAGAAGATTAAAGTCAAAATTTAGAGTCAAGTTAAGAAATCGAATTAAGACTGAATGAACTTAAAGGATGAAAGGAAAGTGTGAGATACATACAAGGAATAAGATTAAGGTTGTTAATGGAAATGAGAATTTGGAAATTATCTTTTTATTTTTGGAAAATTATAAAATGCGATAATTGCATTGAATAATTGTAATTGATCAGACTTTGACATAGTGTGGCAAAATGCGTATCCTTTTGGCAAGAAATTAATTGTTATACTGATGGGCTGTTGGCAGAAAAAGAAACAAATAAAGTGTCACTTATGAACAAATGATTATTTAATAAGAAATACTAATACAAAAAGCTTGATATTAATTAATCGAAATTAGAGAGAGGAATTAAAAAGCTTCAAACATACGAAAGTAGCCTGACCCATCTGGAGAGGTTACTGCCTTCGCTTAGGTTTGAAGCTTCACATTAAAAAAAGAGAGTATAAATGGCAATCATTCATTGTTATCGTGGGGCTTAAAACTCCTTTTTCTTCATTTCTAGGGTATGAAATATTTTCTTTTTTTATGTGTCATCAATAAAACTCTCTTGTCTATTTATAATTCAATTATGTATCAAAAAATTATAATTTAATTATGTAAATAGGCCTGAAGGTACTACCTTCTTGAAGGTAAGCAATTGGGGATTGGATCATTTGTAGAAGTTTGGGTTGCTAAATGAGGAAAAAATAGATAACAACATAATAATAAAAACGTGTTAATTTTAAAGCATTATTTTATTCTTTGTACAAAAAGATATAGGTCCCACCATTTTCTTGCTTGAGTTTTTTATTTATTTAAAAAAAAAAGATAAATGCGGCCCCATCATTTATGTAGGATCATCTTCTTCTACGCAAATACGCAGAGAAGTGCAGAAACCCCTAATTTTAAACCATATTTTATTTTGTTCATTTTAATGTAGATAAATCCTGTGTTTTCATATATATTTTTTTTCATAGCAAATGACCGGGTATCATTTTTTTAACAGCAAAAAGCTAGAAACTTATCATTGATCATTTTTAAAAATATTTTTGTCAATTATTATCATTATTAAACATGACAGCAAACCTATGAAAACGACGTGGGCAAACTACATTGTAGTGGGTTGAGTGGTTTAGTATCGATTGGAGTTAGTGCTTCCCATGAGAAATTGAGTTTGGCCATCTTTAAAAAATATACTTCAACTAATTTAGCTGAGATTAGCTATATCTATAGGTGAAGTAATACACTTCAACAATCATCAATGATAATAATAATAATAAACAAATAGACTTGCTAACAATTCAAAACCACAGGACTGGAGAACTACTTACAATGAACCAGCATATTAAATTTTTCTATCTGGATCAATTGAAAGCACAATTAGCTGATAAAAAGCTCAAGGGAAAAAAAATGAAAGAATAATGCAAGAATAGCTTGTAAGAACCAAATGACTTGTGAGTTGCCTTGTGGGAGTCTAACTAACCCCACAAATTTCTTGATTAAGAGCAACAAGTGGGGTGTAGTTGTCTCTTTAGTTCTATCAACATCCTTAATATAAGATCTAAGTTTGCAGTACAAATTAAATTACAAACTAGATCTTACATTAAAGGTCGAAGGTACATGCCTTCGATTTTGAGTTGCAACTAAATAGCCAACTTTTAGAAAGTAACGCAGATCAGGTTTTGGTAGATGGAAACTGTCTGAGAGTTCTGATAGCAATTCAGAGGGTGAACGATTACCACTTGAAAGTTCTACTGATTAAAATTCTTCAATAGCCACAACCTGAAACAAAAATGGAACTTGAACATGTAAGTTATAGATTAGGCAGTTACTCCAATTTGATATGGTTTCAAACCAACTTATAAATACTAAACATTACATGATCATGTCTTGAAGCATATCATCAGCTGTAGCTATCTTCAACCTTTTATCCATGCATAGCCACACAGCTTGAAGGAGCCCCTTGATCTTCATCCTTGAAGTTTTGATCGGTAACCTCTACAAAAACTAAAGCAATATAGATATTAGCCTCTTATTGATATCCATAAGGCGATCTTAATCATAAACATTACACCCTTTTCTTGGCTGATGGCATAAGAACATAACAGAAAAGAGAAGAAAACTCTATTGCACTATTAACCACTCACTTCAAGGATTCTTAACCTTTTTTTTAAACCACGATAAGCTTCCTATGAACAACTGATTTACAGGAACACCATAACTAAACGCAGTTCATTCCACCAAAACATGATCTAACGGCCACCTGTTTTGGCTGAGGTAATTAATCGCTTCTCATGAAAAGTTATATAGCCAGTAAATCATAATAGTCCTGTCCATCAGTGCACCATATTCAAATGAGACCACACTCAACCCCCGAACACCAGCAAAATAATGTGATTTTAGTGGTCATGAAAGGAGCTTCGGCATGGTTGGCAATGGCAAAAACTTCATTACAACAAAAGAATTAACCTACTGGGGCAATTTAATTTCGTAAAATGTAAAATTCCTTGTATCTGTAGGGATTAAGAACTTGGAAAAAGATAGAGTGTTGTCCAAAATAGAGCTTGGGCGCTTCAAGCTTCTTTGCACTGAGCAGCAGCAATCACCAAGAACAAATCTTAAAACCTGAGTGGCAAAGCATAAAAAGAAACATATAGTATGTCTATGAAACCACGTTGATATACATGTATATGGATCAAAGTGTTTATTTTCACTCAGTTTCACATCCAGCATATAAGTTCATCTAAATTACTGTCATGCCACTTGACAAATTTTAGTCTGAAATTTTTAATTTTACCGCAAGCACAATGCTTGCTTGCAATTTATAGGTGAATGTAGGCGACCAAAGGATCAACCAATCATCATAAAACAATGAATTTAAAGAAAATTAAAGACTCATAAAGTAAGAAACTACTTAAGGAGCAAACAGACAATGACCTCAATCCATTAAATAACAAAAAGCTTTGTGATTCTTATTAACAGAAGCCAAAGTTCTAAATGGCGTCAATCAACAAAAGAAATCTATATTTTTTAGGTTATTAAAGTTACAAAATATGACACAACACAAATAAATTGGTAGCAAAATAAAATGCCACTAAAAATGTTTTCATTGTAGACCTGCAATTTCCATGAGACCATTATCAATAAGCATTTAATGCTGGCAAGCAGCCTCCTCTAATCCCATGGCTCAAGTCAAATATCATTTTCAGCCTCAGAAACTGAGGCAACCCATTGATTGAATGTCATTCCTTTATGGAAACTTTCGTGATATATCCCATGTCAAGGGACGAGTTCAGCCTGGTGGCACCCAAGCTCAACGGAAATTGGGGGCCCGTATCTAATCTGAGTTAAGTTAAAGGAATTGGGGTGTACTTCAACTACCAGCTTATGCTTTTAATATGATGGCTTGCGTTTCATCCCTAAAGCTTGGTTTCAGAGCCTGCTTAGGCTCTGATAAAATAAAAAATAAAGACTCATACAGTTAAAAACAACTTAAGGGGAAAACATACTTTTATAAGTAAACAAATAAAAGGCATTCAAGCCTAAGAAAAACCACATGTCAAATGTGATTTCAAACAAGATTTTTAATTTAGTGAAACTTTGATGTTGAAACTGAATTACCACAAACTGTTTCAGCTTTTGATCAATTACACAGCATTAAACTGTCATTATGAAGTTAACAAACTCTAAACTAAACAAGGAGGCAGAAATAATTTTCAAAAAACTACTTAGATGCATATCTGATCTAGCATGAAGAACAAGACTGAGCAGTGCAAACATATCATCATAAAAATGCATATATTTCATCAATACATGAAGGTGTTTAAACTTTTGGTCAATTACATATCATTAAAGTATCATCAAGATGTTAACAAACTCCAAACTACATAGGGAGGTCGAAACAATTTTCAAAAAACTACTTAGATGCAGATCTGATCCACCATGAAGAACAAGACTAAGCAGTGCAGAGATATCATAAAGTGCATATATTTCATCATACATGAAGGGTATTCAGTACAGATTCAACTTCCCAACATTATCATTATCAGCACTAGTAGAAGATGTCAAAGTCTTTTCATACGATTCAAAGGAAAAAATAAAGAGGTTGGTAGCACTGATATCACAGACAGAACAGACGTAGACTTAGATTAACAAGTATACTTCATTACTTGGATGTAACTCTACAGCACGACTAGACCTTCTTTCCCTTTGTCGTTATTTCATTCCCCAGGTTCCTCTTCCTCTTCTCCACCTTTTCCACAAGAGGTGGAGGAGGCAGCACACACACCCCCTTCCTTTCATTCCCCTTTTTCCTCTTATCTTTAGGCTTCTCTACCTTTTCCGCAAGAGGTGGAGGAGGCAGCACAATCTTTTCTGCAGGAAGCTGTACAATCCATACCCAGGAACATTCGTGCAGGTTCGCACCATCTTGGAACCAGAGCTAGCACTTGGTATCAGAGTCCTCTTCCATCAAAAGGTTCGAAGTCCAACCCAACAAACACTTCCCTCATTCACCTTTTCCTCTCCTTATTTTTCGGCTTCTCCACCTTGGTATCAGATATCTTTAGGCTTATAACCATTTTTCTGCAGGAGGTGGAGGAGATACTGCAATCTTTTCTTTCGTCGCTGTTTCATTCCCCTTGTTCCTCTTCCTCTTCTCCACCTTTTCTGCAAGAGGTGAAGGACATAGCACAATCTTTTCCACATGAGTTTGTACAATCCGTAGATAACACAATCTTTTCCACATGAGGCTGCATAATTTCGAGTTCTTGGGGTTTACATGGGTATCAGAGCTAGCGCGAGTTCAAATCCCTCTAGAGGTTGGTTGTTAAACCTGTCAATAAGGGTGGGATTCAAACCCGCGCGGGCTCTAATACCAACCCTTAGACAGGACGACCCCACCATCATACTGAAAGCTTAAGCTAGTAGGAGAGGCCCACCCTAATTCTTTTAGCCACTAGTCTTATACGACTTTGTGGCCCACCAAGCCGAATCTGATCCACACTCTCCCCTTAGACCCAGAATGTATCAAGAATTCTGTATATTTTTCCAGTTATTGAAGCTACACATCATGATTTAACACAAATAAATTGGTAACAAAACAAAACATAAGAAAAATTAGTTTCTTTGTAGACCTAAATTTCAATGAGACCATTATCAATAAGCATTTACTGCTGCTAAGTAACCTCTTCTGTCCCATGGCTTAAGGCCAAATATCATTTTCAGCTTCATAGAAACTGAGCCAACCATTAATTGAATGCCATCCCTTTTTGGGAACCTTAACATCTGCCCAATGATCTTGCTCCACCAGTTAGATGCATGACAAACTATATGAGTGCATTTGAAACTGAGCTAAAATGAACATCTGTCTGTGTGAAAGCCATGTACATGACAAGGTCCAAGAAAAAGAGAACGCAATGTACCAGTAACAAGGCAACATATCAACATCTTGCTAGAGTAGCTTGGAATTACCTGCATTAGTGGCAGCTGATTCAGGATAGCATAGGTCATGTTGTTCCGCTGAACTTCTTGATGATCTGCCAGAGAATATAGATTTCCCTCTTCTATGACCCTCATCACAAGGCAAGCCACCATGATGGACAGTAAAGTCTCTCATAGCACATCCTCCTTCTACAGATGTGAATTTCAATGGACTTCCCGCAAGAACATGAGAATCACCAGTGCTCTCTAACATAGGTTCATTTCTTTCATGGCTAACTTTCTTCCAGAAGCCATCTTGCAGAATCAAAAACTGAAAGAAGCAAAAAATAATTAGGCAAGATTTTGCAGGGAAAAACAAAAAATTTCAAGATATCATAGAGATGCTATTTAGAATTTATCTCTGACCTGTCTACACATGTTACTTGGCTTTTGTGAAGTTCTAGATTTATCCACTTCATTCAAGTTGTTTTGGACACTCTCACAGCCATGTAAATGCATTGAATGGCGCATTTCATTCACAAATGAGGCCTCTAAAGAATTGAGATATGAATTGTGTTGCCAATCTGTCCATCTTGTCAAATCGTCCAGCTACATAATTGCCAGATTGAAGTTTAGTAATTCCTTGACCATCAAAAAGATAAAAGGTTCATCATCATTAGATAATCACTGATAATCATCCCTCCCAACATGGAATTGACTTTCCTATTGTCTATTCCAAACTCTTTTTCTTTCATTTGCAGTTAAAAAATGAGGCATTCACTACTGAGCAAATAGAATTTAACCTGTCATGAAAGTAATTTATACAAAAGAATATGACCTGACAAGAGAAAATATGAAAAAGCGAAAATGTCATCATTGATTTAGACGAAATCAATACCAGAAGAAAATGTTAATCTGTATACATTATAACCAAAATTATGACCTTGTCGAATATAATTAAACAAATCATGTCTCTCGATCTTTCTTCTCCTTCACATTATCCTCGAGCCTATGCTGTCTCTGTGAGTCTTCACACGCTCCAACGAAAAAAGTTGGCGTTCAGTAAACAAAATTAAGTTTACAGGACAACATGCTCCTGAGTTGAAGTTCCAAGATTAATGCTATCATTTGAGAATTAGATGCAAACCTTAAACTAAATATTCTGATGTTTTTTTATATTTTTTTAAAAAAATAGTCTAATTTGAACTTTCCACATTTCAATTTAGATGCGTGTGTAAAATTTAAGATATAGTTATATCTTTATTTTACTTGTACCACAGAGATGATTCTCCAACGATAACAGACACATAACCAGTAATCCAAGAAGAAACAAAGGAGAGGAGAAGTTGAAAGATCTACATAACTGAGAGCATATTTAAGAAATCAAGCATGTAAAGCAAAACTAAGTTCATTAAAAAGCGTCCAGCATCAAACCTTGAAGACGAGAACACAGTAGTCAACGGATTCGCTCTATGGACCGGAGGAATAAGGACAAAAGAAAATGAGAATTACCAAGGCCAAAACCAGCTACCTCATGAAACACATCACATTCAATATATCCCCTTTTCTGTTCATACACATTACACATTTTCTAACAAAATCAGCGGACAAGTGTTAAAAACTGGCCTGATTTTTGCTCAAAATAAACAAAATAACGCCACTGAATGACATGCAAATCAAAGCAAAATTACACTAGAACAAAATTGATGGCCATAAAACAAAACGCAAAAGCGATCGAACAATATTTAATCTAAAAACACACTTATATATACAGAGTTAGACAGAAAATCAAATGAACTCCAAGATCAACCCACCGAACCTGTAATAATCCTTCCACAGGCATGAAACTGAAAAACTACGAAGCGCGAAGAATAAATCAAAAAAGAGAAACCAGTATGAGTAGAGTTACTGGAAACGGAGGCGCGCAATGACGTGAAATATCTGTGGAAGCATCCAGAGACAAGCCGGAGGAGACCGAGTCTGCCTGAGTCAACTCGGTTCTGCAACGATCCTGTGGCTCGTGAGAGGATAAGTACTGGTGATAATTACGCCGGCGATTGCGTTCCATGTGAAGTGATACAGTGAATCTAGAAAGTACCAGAAATTTCGGAGAGGAAGAACGAGAGAAGAAACCACACTGAACGGCGAAGAAGAAGAAGAAGAAACAGAAACGGCCCCACATGGCGTCGCTTTATACACGTGGCAGAATATAATCGGAGTGCCACGTCATCAAGGGGGAAAATATCTCTGGGCGACGTGAGCCAGATATTTTTTAGATTTGCCGGGTGTGGGGTTCCTGGGGATATGAGCGTCTGGTTGGGAAGAGAGTGGAGACCAAGCGTTAATTTTGGCGCGTGAAAGAAGTTGTTGAGACGGCAGTAGAGCACTAGAGCACATGAATTTGATACGGTTGCCTTTTTTAGATTGATTGGGATTGCCAATCTCTATCCGTCGCGAAAAGTGTCGTGAAAGTCAATCGCGCATGGGTTTTCTTGCGTTATTGGAACATCTCTTTCAAGTTTCGACAAAGCATGATTCTCGCATCTGCTTCCTAAAAAGCCCATTGGTCCATCCTTTACATTTTTTGTTGTACCAGCTAATAAATCATTAGCATCCAAAAACAACATATGGAACTTCTCCATTTTTAATATAATTGGATTAAGATTAGTTAACAACTTCAATTTTAAAGAAAAAATTGAAAAAAAAAAATTCCAAAAATTACTACACCACGTCAAAAGAATGGATACTCTGTTTTATAAAATATTTTGGAATAAATTAAATACGAATTTTTGTTGGTAATACAGAAGTCCATGTATAGAATACTCGGGTCTGGTTATTTTTAGGATAATGCCGCATTCTTAATGCAAAGCTCTAGAGAATTTTGAGGGGATTTCAACTATGGAAGAGTAAAGTAGCGTCAGATATGCTTGACTACTAAAGGAGAGGTCTTTGGTCAACTACGACATTTCGAGTTGCCCGTATGAATACATTAAATAATTTTAGGATAATTATCCTAATTAAACTGACAATACTCTATTCTGGCCTAATCGAATGGTCATATAAAAGAAACGAGTGGGTTGGGCTTGTAGTTGTATGGATCCTCTATCAGTTACCAACATCAGAGGAAAATTAAAAAGCTTACTACTGTTAATAAATATTGGTTCAGTCGGTAAAAGAGTTGTATAACTATAAGATTGTAAGTTCAAATCTCGTCAATACGAAGACTTTGTTGGTGGGTATTTTGCAAACACCTATGTAAACGTTATTTGAGTTTAGAGGCATATCTTGATCCTAATAATGAGTTCTTGAGACTCATCTAAACATTTTTGGAAAAAGGAAAAAAAAAAAAACCCTTATTGCACGTCATTTCTAACTTTAATTAGAATTAGAATGGGACGTTAGTTTCTCCCGCCCCATAGCTGAGAAAATTGAGAGTAAGAGGTTTTAAAGCTACAGACGTCTTGGCACGCTAATGTATTCTAACCAGAACCTTTTTGTGTATTACTCTTCCCTCTTTAATATATGATTTAGTTAGAGAGTTAATATTGATTATAAATATAAATCTATTTTATATATTTTTCAATTTTTTTTTTAAATTAGTCTTATTAATATTCCTTAACAATAATCAAGTAGACGAGACGGGAAGGAATTGGGATAGATTATTAATGTATTAGGAAAAAATATGTCATATTAACCAATTTGGCTAACTTTTTTTAATCTTATCAAATTAGTTAATTGAGTCCTACATTAAGAAATAAAAGAGTGCTAATGAGTATTAATCTAGGGCTTGTTTGGATCACTGAAAATAAGAGGAGGGAAATGGAAAATAGGATTTTCCGGCTAGTGGCAACCGTTTGATTCACCATTTTCTTAGGAAAATGATTTCCAGCAACGGGGTATTTTTCCTTCTACATGGGAAAATCGCTTCCCACCTATTTTGGCGGGAACTCATTTTCCTACTTGCTCAAAAAATATTGAAGACCAACTTACCCCACTTTAACGTTGGAAATTAACCCATCTGCAACGCCAAAAATATGACGGAAAGTTCTAAACAAGTAATAGAGCGGCGGAAGCAAAATAGTTTGTTAACTCATTTTCTTCCAACCAAACAAAAAATTTTTCCTAAGAATTCATTTTCTTTCTCAATACCAATCAAACACCTATGTGACAGAATATCTTCCCTTCCTTTCTATTCCATTCCTTTCCAACATTTTCTTTGAACAAAACGGCCCTTAGTCTCTACTCTGTTAAGGCCTCTATATGATCACCAAGAAAAATGGGGTTTAGATTTTGTTCTAACTTAGATTTTCTGTTTTGATATATCTGCTTGCATGGTGCTCTACTTTTCTTAGATAGCTTAGCTTCATTTCATAACCCCCCAGTCCACGCTTGAATCACAGTTCTCACATGAGAATCTGTCTAAATTCTACATACATTCAACTCAACACCATCTCATATAATTAAGCGCATAACTAATGTAGCTAAACTCTTTCTAACTTAATTTTACCGTTTTACAAAATAACCATGAATTAATATAATTAATTCTCATGTGTTAAATAAATTAGTTAATTTAGTTATTCATACCAAATTTTGTGTTGGTTTCTTTAAAATACTCTATTGAAAAGCAACAAAAAACGTCTTCATTGCCTCTCCATTGGAATTACCTTGGATCGAAACTGCATGCAATACTTTGAGAAGACTTGAAAAAACAAATTTAATAGGGCCTCATATTTAGGACCATAATAAATCATCAATCTAGCTCAATACTCAACGCTCCAAAATAAATTATTATTAAGGACGAGTATAATTTCCTTAAAAAGAAGAGAAAGAATATAAAAAAAGCTTAGAGAATATCTCAGATGGATATTCTCCTGAAGTTCTTACAAATCCTTACCCTCTCATTATCCCTTATAATCTTTAAATCATGTTCATATAATCAATCTGAAAATAGTAAAAAATGAGTCATGTCATCAAGTTATCACTTTTTCGATTTTTCTCTCCCCTTCCCAATCAAGGGTTCAAATAGGCTTCTCTTTCCAAACAACAATCAAAATGGGTTGATGAGAGATATGCTTCTCGTTCATGTGCCTTCTCACCATATATACATGACAATTTTCGGCTTTTCTAGAACCCTCTTCAAACAGACGTCGCTTCCACCTTTGCCAAATAAGTCAAAGTCGACTATATATAATTAAATCTCACAATCGATCTTTAAACATCGAATTGGATCTTGAGATTAATTAAATTAATCAGTCTAATACATATAATTATACCTATATCGAATTAATCATAGCTAATATACACACACACACACTCTTTATAAATCAACTGATCATCAATCATAATGAAACAAATAGAATCCCTCAATGAGTTGCTCATCAAACTGGTATAATGCACTGAGAAGTACGTACGTATTTACAGCCTAATAGTAATAAATATCATAGAAACTAGCTTGCTAGACATGATGGTAGCTTTTGATATTTTGTCAGGAATAATGCTTTCAAAGGTGGATGCATATGCATATTGTTACACCTGAATTGATCATTACGGATCAACGTGGTCCCTAATTGCGTGACAGCTTGAAGATGATTGCCGCACCGCACAAGCAACCACCTGGGCCCATTGCCTCAATTTCGTCTTCCTCTCCCCCAAATCATCCCCTTCATTCATTCATTCATCCAGTTCAATTCACCCGTCACATATTCATATATATCCACAAATTCAATTGACTACAGCCACGAATAAATAAATTCAGACAATTATATTATAATTTAATTACCTGGATCGATTACGGTGCCGGAATTCCCAGCGTCGCCGTCGAAAGGCAACGACGACGAAGACGACGACCTCGGTACGCTGTGATTGTACTGTTTGTTAACGGCATGGTAGAACTCCAGAGCAGGGATCGTATCCGACAGTTTCGGGTCAAGTTCGGGAGAATCGAACCCGAATCCGAGCTCGATGCAAGCCTTCAGCTCTTCTAGATCGTCCTCGGAGAGGCTCTTGGTGTGACGGAGACGGCCGCCGGTGACTTTGTTGACCTTTCGCCTCTCCCAAGCCTCCTCCCGTAGAAGGTCGGGCGACCAGGACTGCTGCTTGTAGAGAAGACGCGGTGGCGCGTGTGGTGGCTTAGACATAGTTTAACGGCGGCGCCGTCCAAAACAGTTGGAGACCAAGGCGGGAGAGAGAGAGAGAGATCAGAGATTGTGTGAAGAATTTTATAATAGGCGGGGCCTGTCTCCTTCTCCACAATTGGTGCTTGTTGCGTTTTTGAAATGGCGATGATGAGGGGTGGTGTATGTTATTGTGTTTGATTGCTAGTGGTTTCGTGCCTTTTTTGGTCTTTTAAAATAACCTTTAATTAATCTTAATAACCTATTTTATTAATTTAAAAAACGAGTAAGAGAATGAATCTAGTCAAATAATCTGTCACAGGAAGGAAAGAATCTTAACCATGATTTAATCTTCTTCTATACCTTATAGATTAAGAGATCTTAGACAAGTCAATGTTAAATTTGTATTAAATTTTTGTATATATATTGGTTTGTTTTCCGCTAACTAATATATTTAAGGATATGATATTGTCACTACAAATGTCACTATCACTTTTCCATCATTAGATCAGAATCTTAATAGGAGAGTGACAATATCTTATCCCATATATTTGACACATAGTTATATGAAATATCAATACATTAAATTCGAGTTTGAATAATACTTATATTTAATATTACAGATTTACAGGTAATACAGATCGCAAAACTTTGTACTTGTTACATTGCAAGGTTTAAAAAGGATACATCTACTCATCTATATATGAAATGGAAAGAAATTGATATTTGTCAACAAATATGTGAATTTGAACGTTATGAATATGGGAACTTTGACTCCATTTAAGTAAACACTGCTTGAATTTGAAATGGCAGTAATAGATTCCAAATATAAAAGATATTAACAATGTTGTGAAGGAAAAACATGTAAGTAATAACACTCATGTTTTTTTTTTTCAAAAATGAAAATGAAAATAATTAGATTTAATGAAGCTTTAATTTTTTTTAAAAGAATTAATAGAATATAATGTTTGCCTGTAATAATAGAAAGAGAGGTTCATGCGAGAGCATAGATGTTTGTCAAGGACTGAAATGTACGTAATTGACTGCAATATTTGTTAAGGAAAAGGGCGGTTGTATGAACATAATAAAATATCAGGCGAATGAATCGGCGTGTTTTACTCATTTACTGGTCGGTTCCCCCACGCAAGCCCACGCCCTCCAATCTCTCGTCCACACCTCCATTATTATATTATAAAGTCATTATCTGCTCTGCCACATGGTCATATTTTTTATATATACCAAGAAGTACCTTTCTAGGCTTTTGTCGGGCCCACTTTAAATACTTGGGCCGGGCCTGTAAGCAAAATAAATTATAAGAGGCAGGCCCAACAAAAGTTATCATTGAAGGGTCTTCTAAATTCGCATCTCATCTGATCTCAAATATTATATTATAAATAGGGTAGTAGGGCTAAGGAATGACACCGAATTAAATCGTTTTTCTTCTTCTCCCACGTAAAATCATTCTCAAACCCCTCGTCTTTAGATTCAACTTCTGGCAACTTTTGGTAAAAGACTTTCACTAAAGGGAGGGGGTTCGATCCTACATGGTTAAGACGTTGGGGGAGATCCTAAAGGGAGAGGGTTCGAGACGTTGGTTAAGACGTAGAAATCTTGGTAGAGGTGGAGGCGTGAAATCTTTCTAGAGGTCACAAGATGTCACATGGTGATTTGCTCCAAGACTTCGCTTGGGGATTAGGCGTGAAGGTGGCCCAACCCTTTTCCTAAAATTTTTTTATCAAAAAAATAAAATAAAATCATTCTCAACTACTCTGTATTTCAGTATTCTAATAACATCTCCACTGAGCATTAAGCTTGTCTCCTTTCAGTCCTTTTGTCCCAGTCCTCGAGAGAGGCCACGCCTTGTTGGCCTAGATTAGGTTATGTTAATGTTTTTATTAATTCCTTCTTTTCCTCAATGCCTATAGAATTACTCCATAATAAGCTAATATCTACAATTAACAATAGATACAAGAGCAAAATATTCTAACCTCCCATACATTTTGCCCCTTCCCTCTATTTTAAAAACACACGTTTAAGTTCAAACCATTAATTATGTTAAGAATTTTATTAAAAAGATATATATTTTTATTTAAATTTATATTAAAATAAATTTTATTTGCTAATTTACCTTTCATATATAATTACTAATTCCTAAATTTTGACTAAAATTGTTTAATTAGTTTAAGAGTTTTTTTTTTTTATTAATTTATTTTTAACTCTTACAAATAGTTATTTATTAAAAAAAAATTCATAGGATAAAGGCTAAATTAATTTAATTAATATTGACACAAAAATGTAATTAAAAATATGATTAATTCTTTTAGTAACTATATGCTTTATTAAATGTGTTCATAAATGTTTGTAGCAAAAACTGTATTTAAAATTGTTAAAATATAAATTTAAAATACTTTATTTAAACTCTGAAAAATGGGTGTTTGAAATATTTTGTTAGTTATTTAAAATAAAAATAAATAAATAAGTTTCAATAAATATGATAAAAAAAAATCCAAATTTTGTAAATAAAAATTAATAAATTTTATATATATTGGAAATTTTGAAAATATATGTATTAAAATTATTTTTCGGTTGTCAAAAAAATTATTCTTAAGAAAATGTAAATATTTATTTTATTGTTGAAAGGAGGGTATTTTGATCAAAACAAAGGTTTAACGGTCAATTAACAGTTAAGTGAAAGAAAATAATATCTCAAATATGTAAGAGAGGTTTCTATAACATGCATTTTAATTTAAGGAAGTTTATATACGTTTTTAAAATAAATGAGAGGTTTTTATAACTTAAATAAAACAAAGGGGTATTTAACTCTAGATATAATAGATGTCATCATTTCCAAGTACTCATTCATCCAAAAATATAAGTTTGGTTATAACTACTCAATTCCTAATATAAGGGCTAGATGAGGATTTGATTCGAACATAAATAGAATATTTTAATTTATTTTATCTCCTAAATTTATAATTTTCCCCTAAAGTATTCCTATTAATTGTACATGTTAAAGAGTTTTCATTCAAGGGTACTCGTGATGAAAAAGGGTTTTTTTTTTTTTTTAAAAAAAAAAACTCATATTTGTCACAAATAACTAAACGATTTTTTTAATCTACTCAAATTAGTTATCTAACTTTTATATTAATGAATGATAATATTTTTTCTTAATTTTCCCTTAATCTGCCGTCAAATGACAATGAGAGAGTTAATTTATAATATGAAAAAAATGCACCATCTATTATGATAAGAGTAAGTAATAGGGTTGTGCAATGGGTTAGATAGGCTACCCGATGGTCAGCCCACCCATCTATTTCTTAATGCCTATTAAAGACCATGTCAAATGGACTAGGCTAAACTCGTGTGAGTTTAAATGGGCATGGGCTGCCAGATAATGCATTTTTTCCCAAAAAATTAAATATGAAGTTATACTTTTATTACATTGTTGTTACTAATTTCTTAATATAAATTACAAGAAAGACCAATAATAAAGCACTATAATCCTCATCATTCCCTATTGAAACCACACATGAAATGACATGCATAAATTATCAATATCAACCTTCTTCAATTTGGTAGAACTTGTATGTAGCCAATTTTTAGTATATATAAGTGTTTTGGCCATCTTTGAAAATAAAAAACTTCTAAAAGTATCTAGTACTTGACCCTCAATTCCAAAAGCGAATTATGAAGATACTTTAGAGATTGATGCATCTAACAAATCTGGTGCAATCAAATTTAGAATTTTATACTTGGAAAAATGTACTTTCCACTATGCTAAAAGGTCAAATTTTGATTCACAATATTCAATTAAATTGGTTTGAAGATATTCATCCACATTTGAAAGCTACTTAACCATCTTAGTCACAGTCTTTTCAATGGTTACAAGCTTCTTAAATATGTGATCAATGACAAATAAGGATATTTTAATTTCAACCTCTAGAAATAAAACATTTATAGCATAAACACTATCATCCACTTGCTCTAATGTGACTTAAGCTAAGATCCAAATGCTTCATTACTTGTAATGAAGCTATCATATAAGCGAAATCAGATATCCATAATCTACTTCAATTTGACTTCATACTATATCACATTGGGAAAAATTGCTTCTAAAAAAACTTTGACTTCACCTTATATATAATATAATATATAATTATATTATATTTAAATATATATTTTATCTCACATGTGAGATATAATTAAATTAATATAGGTTCCTTTACCTAAATTTACACTAAAATATAACACACACAGGCACACACACACGCACATATGGGTAGGCATGAGCAACCCAAGGGTGTACCCGTAACCCGTCCCATTTAGTACACCAACTTGCCCATTAAGAGTGTGTTTGGGATAACATCTTATAGGAAAATAAGTCCATCATATGGGGAAAAAAGCCCATCAAGAGAGAAAACTTGATAATTGAGTGTTTGAGATAGTATCAGTGTTTGATGGGCTTCTGAATTTGATGTGGGTTTTTTTGAAGCTCATTGTTGGGGCTTTTCCTGCTTCACAGTGACTTATAAAGCTATGCCAAATATAAATCAAATCAGGAAAAATCCATCAGAAACAAAAATCACTTCTATCACCGGTATCCCAAGCAGACCCTTAAAGCCTCTCGTTATGGGCCTTTCTTAGGTGGGTCAAAATAGGCAACTTTCTACTGGGTTTGGGTGGGCTCACTAGACTATGGGCGACTTACTCGGTCCTAGTAAGTAATAGTGAAAAGTATTATGAGTTTTTTTATTTTATTTTATTTGCAAATCTAACTACTTAACCTACGTTTAACTTTTTTTCTTAATTCAAGTTATTTATATTAAGAAAGGTATTATTGTATTTTGGATTGAAGGGAGTATTTGTAAGTCCACTTCCTTTAATCCACTGGTGACTATTTCATGTATATTAAGAAAGTCATTTAACGCATTAAATTGGTATAAAAACACAAATTGCCTTTTTCATTTATTTGCCCCTATATTAAGAAATTATATGATCCAATGAGAAAATACCAATTAATTATAGAGAGACAGGAATGAAAAAAAAAAAACCTCAATTAATGATCTAGATGACATCTTATATCTTTAATCAAATAATAAAACATCTTTTAAGTGTCTCATATTTAATAATGAAGGGATTATTTCATATATAAGGTATGGTATTTTTTTTTTGGTCAAACAAGACATGGTTAAATTAAAGGAATATTAGAGAAACAGTGCAACGGATTTTGTTTTGTTTTGTGAGGTTAATAAGGGAGGCCGAAGCAGTATCCACAAGCATAATGCATATCAGAAACCAGTACACCATGTTTTGCCAAGTCTTAACTGCGAATCTCCTTTTTTTTTTTTTGTTCTGGGGAAGAAAAAAAAAGAATATCCCTTTTTGTATTGATGATATTGTTGACGAAGTTAAGAATAATGTTTCATAAGTTCAAGACATTTACTTTGACAATGGAAGCAAGTCAGCGCTCGTGGCCTAATGGATAAGGCGCCTGACTTCTAATCAGGCGATTGTGGGTTCGAGTCCCACCGGGCGTGTAATTATATCATTTTTTTTTTTTTAATTTGTAATATGCTGAAAAATATGGGCAGAACCGCACAGACATTTTTTAAGGTTATTATTGTGCAATTCACGAGTTAACTTATTGAGAAAATTTTAAATAAATACATTTTGAATTTGTAAAACCTCTAGAAATCTGTCGAATTTGTAAAAAGAGTAAAATATGCAAAAAAGGCACTATGAGGGATATGAAAGTCGGGTGAAATTACCTTTTTTCGCCTTAGCTTAATTTTAAATAATAATAATAATAAAAAACACCCTCCTCCCTCCCCACCACCGGCCGGCCGGCCACCACCACCACCGTCGGCCCTAAAATTAAAAATAGTGTAGGCCCCACCTAAAATTAATATCGTTAAGTTAGATTTTAACGATGGTGTGATTTTTCTTTCTCCTAAATCAGAACTACACGTGTGTATTTTCTTAAAAAAAAACATATGGTCTTAGCGCTTTCTAGGGATAAAACATATGTGTATTTTTACTTTTTTACCCTATTAGTTAATTATAGCAACTAAACATAGTTCTCGTAAAATACAATATTTTATCTTGACTATTATTAAATCAAAACTCCTTAATCAATAAAAATACTTTAGAAAAAAGTTATAAATTTAAATAAAGTGGATTGAAATATTATATTTAAGAATAAATCTAATCCTTAATTAACTTTTATACTAAGTACTGAAGATAATAATTGGTATTCCTTTCTATCCTTAAAGTTTGTTAAATCAATTAATATTAATATGACTTACATTTCTTAAAGAACTATAGTTTCTATTCATTTTTTTAATTCTTTTTCCCTTATTGATTATTGTTGATCGTCAGTAGAGGGAAATTAAAAAAAGATTGATAGATATAAAAAATATGTATTGTATTAAAACCAAAATTAACCCCTAAATATATTTTATATTAACCACTGTAAGTAATATTTTTTTCGCCAGCTTCTTTGAGATATAGGGACCAAACCCATGTTTCTGATCATATTATCTTTCTTGTCCTAAATATAAAAAAATAAATTCTCTTTTTTAGAGAGGTTCAGGAAACTAATTAAGTTACTTTAAAGTATTTATATATATTATTTTTTCTCTAAACTATTTTATAGGATCAATTAACTAATTTAATTTCTTTAATTTTTCAAAAAAAAAAAAAAGTCTTATATTATGTATAAAAAGAGTAACATACTTTACTTTCACTGGTTTCATTTTCTCTCGTGTTGTTCGTCGTATTCTTTTGCCACGAGAGAAACACTTCCGAGTCTGGTCCTTGCTGCTGCTTAGCTTCCTTTCGCATTTAGTTTCACTCTTCGTCCTCCCATGGCGTCTTTTACTTCCTATTCTACTGTCTCTACTCATTTTTCTTTGACGGCTTCTCGTAGCCTTCACAATCCCGTTTTCCCTGTTTATACCTCTCTTGCCCTGCTTAACCCTACTCTAGCCGCCTCGTCTCCTTCTTCTTTGCGGATCCATAAGGAGCTTAAGGGTCAAAACTCGTATCTTCTTCCCAAGATTCAATGCGTCCAAGAAACCAAGGGTAATTCCTTCCTCCTATCGGATGTTTTTAAAAAAATCTATTTGGGGATTTCTAGCCGCAAACAGTGGTGTTCTAGATTGTCGCCTATGAGGAACTGAATCGTCAATAAATTGGGGAAAACATAATTAACGAAGTAGATACGATGCAATTGATAGGATCGGAACTTTTTCCGCGTTTGAAATATCCTGATTGAGATGAAAAGGGGATCCACGTAGCAATGCTTTGGAAACTTCAGGAAGGAGTTATTATTTTTAGACACACTAACTGAGATGTGACCAAGATCAGTGCTAATTTATAGAACACATTGGAAGGGGACATCAAAAGTTTTACATTTGATTAGACATCGTAGGGGCATCTAACTGCATTGGCGTTTTGCCTAGGGAGTTCATTCAATTACTATTGCTTTCATGATGTGAAATTCCAAAATTGGTATTGTCTCTCATAAAGAACTGTATTTGATCACGCTGGTGATGGATTGTGGTTCTGGCATACGGTAGGATGATGCTTCATGTGAACTTATTTAAGTTTCTGAGCACCTCCTAATGTTCTTCTTTGTACATGGTCGTAGTAAAGTACAAATAGGAACATAGCTGACCTTTGAAAACTTGTTTCAAGGTTGGATAAAAGCTTAAACCACTTCTTTTGAAGAATCGGAAGAGTATTTGTTTTTGTTAGAAAAGAGTTTTGATTTATTCTTCTTGGAATTTTTCATTTAAGTCATTAGAAAACAAGCATTCAAAACTTCACACATATTGTGGGTGCAGCATTTGGAAAAAAATCTGATCACTGTAGGGCGTGTGTCTGCGGGAAAGGACGGTTGGTCCCTTTTGATTCATTGATGTGCAGAACTACAGAGATATGGAAGCATTAGTATATAATGTATAGATTGTTGGCTTGGTTATACCTGCAAAGATCATTATGATACCCATCACCATGAATTTCTCTTATCTTATCATCTATTCATTTGTATCTGCTTAAGTTTTCACTTCTCTTTCTGCTTCCAGTCTGAAACCTATAAGTTTGATAAGTTAGCTCTGGTCTTGTTCACCTCCCTTGCTTGGTTAGCACTGATCTTGTTCACCTCCCTTGCTCCTCTGCATTAGGGGTTTTAAACCCTTTTGATAAGTTTGAACTATCATTATTCTTTGTCAAGCGAAGAGATCAAAATACTGAGAAACACAACTGCGCATTTCACTTGTCCATCCACAGCCACTCCTCAGCTTTGTTGATATCGAGTGTGTTAACTATTTTCAATGTGTTGGTTTCGGGTCGTACCAGCTTTGCTCTTTTATTATCTCCATGTGCTTGTGCTCAGTGTATTTAAAGTTGAAAGATGCCTCAAGATTGCCTTGTATGTGTGACTTGAATTATTGGATGATCTTCTAACCTTGTGATGTTGTGTTTGTGGCAGCAACACCAATTACCAAAGACTTGTGGGAAACTTCGATTCTGAACAGCGAAACCCCTGTCCTTGTTGAATTCTACGCAAGTTGGTGCGGTCCATGTAGGATGGTGCACCGGCTAATCGATGAGATTGCGACAGATTATACTGGCAAATTGAAATGCTTTGTGCTCAACACAGACACTGATTTGGAAATTGCTGAGACCTACGAAATTAAGGCTGTGCCAGTGGTTCTGTTGTTCAAGAATGGCCAGAAATGTGACACTGTAATCGGAACCATGCCGAAGGAGTTTTATGTGGCTGCCATTGAAAGGTTGCTCAAGCCTTAGACATGGACAGTTCTGTTTCGCTGACGGATTCCCTGTAAACTGGAATAATCATCGCCCTTGCACTTCGTGCAATTTTTTTGGTTAGGTTTTTGAATTACAAAGCTTCACTGTGTTATTTATAGTTTGTACATATAGTGATTACTTGCTTCCCGAAAGGTTTATGAAAGACCTGTTCCGACAATCTCCTTTCGAAGTATTGCATTCTACTTTTGTGGTTTTTGCAGTTTTACTTGATTGTTATTCTTGGGATTATTTTCATTCCTGCCTTTGAATACCTGTTATTCTTACTTTTTTTTTTTAAAAAAAGTACTGATCCTTCATGTTATTAGGCTCCACTTCATTGAAAACGGTCCACTTTATCATAGACGTGTTGGTAAGAGGATACCCTCTAATCCTTTTTCTCCTTTTTTTTTCTTGGAATCTAATCTCCACCTCCAAACAAATAAAAAAAATGAATGACTTGTTATGAATATATTATGTGGATGACCCATTATGGGCATTAAGGTTCCCACTACTGTTATGGTGGGGAGTGGGTAGTCACCCACTACATTCATGGTGGTGAGTGGGTAGAAGTTACACAAAACTTCCCTACTCTCCAACCATTATAAATAGTCCCTACCCCCTCACAAATGTACTAATCAAGAAACTGAATGAGAATTTCTCTCTTTTGAATCTCTCTTGCTTTTGTTCTGTATCTTTTACTTCTTTTATATCCTTATATTTATAACACGTTATCAACACGACAGCTCTTTCGAAGGTAAGATTTCTTTAACAATTTCATCTACTTTCTTTAAGGATATAGTTTATTCATCCGAGTTCTTTTATTATTTATATTATTATTATAGAATGGCCGGAAGCCATCTTTACGTCTTTGATTTTTTTTATTTCTTTAATTCTTATTTTAATATTATATGGCGGAAGCCATATCCTTTGATTTTTTTTTAAATGATATTATATGACCGGAAGTCATATTTCTTTAATAATTATATGTCCGAAGTCATATCCTTTTGATTTTATTTTATTATGATATTATATGACCGGAAGTCATATTTATTTAATAATTATATGGCGAAGCCATATCCTTTTGATTTTTTTATTATGATATTATATGATCGTAAATCATATTTCTTTAATATTATATGGCGGAAGCCATATCCTTTAATTTCTTTATTTCTTTAATTCCTATTTTAATATTACATGGCTAGAAGCCATATCCTTTGATTTCTTATTTTGATATTATATGACCAGAAGTCATATTTCTTTAATTCTTATTTTAATATTATATAGCCAAAAACCATATCCTTTGATTTCTTATTATGATATTATATGACTATAAGTCATATTTCTTTAATTCTTATTTTAATATTATATGGCCAGAAGTCATATCCTTTGATTTCTTATTATGATATTATATGACCAGAAGTCATATTTCTTTAATTCTTATTTTAATATTATATGGCCAGAAGCCATACTCTTTGATTTCTTATTATGAAATTATATGACCAGAAGTCATATTTCTTTAATTCTTATTTTGATATTATATAGCTAGAAGTCATATAACTTTCATCTCCTTATTGTATGGCTGGAAGCCATAGTGTTCAAACTTTTGTTTATGCTGAAGATAAATGGCCTGAAGCCATAAAATGTTGATATTATATGGCCAGAAGTCATATAGCTTTTGCCTTGTTAATGTATGGCCGGAAGCCATAATGTTCAAATTTTATTTATTCTGAAGATAAATGGCTCGAAGCCATATAATTTTGATATTATATGGCCAGAAGTCATATACCTTTCATCTTCTATCTTATTGTATGGCTGGAAGCCATAATGTTCAATTTTTATTTACCCTGAAGATAAATGGCCTGAAGCTATTATTTTTTTGTTGCAATACTTTATGAATTATTTTTATGAATTTCCTATTATTATCATTAGTGTTTTATATTAAATATTATATATATATATATAATATTTGTTTATTCAAGATAAACGGCATATAGATTTAATGTCTCATGTTTATCTTGAAGATAAACAGTGAGAAGTTATATAGATTTAATTTCTTATGAAAAAAAAAACAAATTGGCCTGAAGCTAAGAGGTACAAAATGGCTAGAAGCCATATTCATTTGATTCCTTATTATATGACCTAAAGTCATATACTTTTTATCATTTATTTTATTGGATGACTAGAAACATATATTTAATTCTATCCTGAAGATAAAAGGCCAGAAGCCATATAATTCTAAATTCTCATCATTGACCTGAAGCCACAAATTTTTAATTTCGTAATTTATGGATTATTTATTGTCTTTATGAATTTATTATTCATGTTATTATATTGTTGTTCTTCCAAAAGCTCATTATAAATGAGTATATTCAATTTGCTCCTACAGTAGCAAAATTGTAAAAGAGATTTTAAGAAATATCATGAATCCAGGCTCGACTCCATTCCCAGAAGTGAATGAAGTAACAAATGAATCTAATTATGGCCATGAATATAAGAGTGTATAAGAGAGTGGCTTTAGATTGTTATAAATATTGCGGCCTTGAAGGCTGTTTCAAATATTGTATGATACAATAAGATTTTAGTAGCCTTGGAAAAGTATTGTCCAGAAGACAATAACTTGTAGAGATTTATGTCGTAATAAGTATAAAGTCTAATAGTCTTGGGGACTAATTAGCATATTTTGCCCAACTTTGTAAGAGAGGCTAATGTTCAGACTATATATATATGATGCAAAGTATAAATTTGATGAGAAAGTTCCAGAAGAGCTAATATTTTATTACCTGAAGCTTGTATAAAAGAAACTTATTGAGTTTTAAAGTTATCTTCAAAAATAGATATCATATAAAAACACATGTTATTATAAACCAGAAGTTTACACATAACAATACAAATTGGAAGTTCTTGTAAACTAGAAGTTTACAAATAATAATGCAAGAGATTGTAATTGTAAACCGAAGTTTACAAATATAACAAATCAAATGTTTGCTAATCGCCAATGAGATACTAAAGAGGCAATGAGTGTAGAGAAATATATCCATATTTATTTTGAAGCCAAGGCTCAAGAGAAATAAATAAGCCCAGAAGGTAATATGATCCTTACTTTTTATTGTTATTGTTATTTATTGTGATCACATATCATAAAACTGTTGCCATGAGAATTTTCTGCTGAAATTTTTTTACGGTGTAATCTAAGTTATTTTGATTATGACTATTTTCATATGTGGTGGACTATATATTTTGCATATAAGCAAATTGAAGTAGATTATTAATGAGTAAATCTAGGGATGTAATCCTATATGGGTAGTTCCTGAAGAACCAACATAGATTTTTCTTTCGAGCTTTAAAATGTTTGAAAGTAATTCTAAAATATAGATATAAAGAAAATATGTTTATATGACTTACACTTGAGGGGGAGATTGTTAAAAAAAAAGTGTAAGTTAGAATACAAGTATGAGCTAATTATTTTGAAAAGTTATATACTTCTCACACAAAGTCTAATAAATCTCCCAAAATGGATGTCAGATTATGGAAATTGAAAAGTTTATGATTGGTTGAGATATATGTTACAGTAAACCAGAAGTTTACTGATTCAAACAAATTCATTGTTGGCATGACTTGTTTGATCATCCAAGTCACACACACACACACACACATATAATATTTATTTACATCCATTGAAGAACCAGAAGATTCTTCATAAATAACCAACATATTATTTATGCATTATGTGCTGCTTGTTCTCATTGATCATGATAGATATTAGTATTTCTGGAAATATATCAAACAGTACTATATGGACCCATTGAAATAGCATGTAAACCATATAAATTTGAAAGATGCATCTATAAGATGGTTACATGTGAGACTATTAGCTTGCAACTTGAAGTTTGTAAGAATGTTTGTAACCTGAAGTTTGTAATAATGTTTGCAACCTGAAGTTTGCAATAATTTTTTGAATAAATTAAGGGCGTTATTTCCAGATTATATGATCCATAAATCATGTATTAAAACATTCATAAATAGCTAGATCAATGCTTATGAGAACAAAATTTCTATGTTGGTTTATTTGATCTTATATATAACAGCATTTATATAAGCCAACAAAATTCTCCCTGTATAATTGGCTTTTGGTCAGGAGCTAGAAAAATTCCATCTTAAAAGATTTGAATGTGCATGACAATGCACATAGATGGATAAATGTTGTGTAAGGACCTCCTTCCTCTTGTTTGTCTCTAAATGAAACAAAATGATGTTTCTAAAGGAAACAAATGGATTGAGGATATTTATCTTTTGTATAATTAGTCAATTGTTATTTGACATTGTTTTCTCAACATTAGGGGGAGAAAATAAGCAGTTGGGTAAATAAATTAGCTAGAATGAAGTATTATTGGCTCATTTTGATCCTAGGACAAAACAATGTGAACCGGAAGTTCAAAAGATAATTAATTTGCAGAATTTAGCTAATCGAATGCCAGAAGCATTTACTGACCCAAAGAAAGTGACAAAGTTACATGTCCTAGTTGCTAATGCTCCTATTGATATCTTTGAAGGACAACCTATTATTAATGAATTTAAAGTAGCCTGAAGCGTGGTAGCCCATCGGTTCCAAAGATAAAAATCCTCGAAAAAGAAAAGGAGCTAAGAATATAGATGATCAAGTAGAGGATATTCAAGAAAAGTTAGTAGCTGCAGAAGAGTCATCTCCTGAAGAGTTATTATCTCTAGTAGAGATATCTCTAGAAGAGAATGTTGTAGTCCCAGAAGAGACCCAAGTACCCGAAATATGTAAAAAATTATGAGATCTCAATAAATTGTTGTGAATAGAATCTGATGGGATTAAAAGGAAGTCAACGTTGACGACGTCTTTGCTTATAATACAACATATGATGTAATGAATGAAAATGATGATCATAAGCCACAATCTATTAGTGAGTGCCAGAAGCACAAGTCCCCCGAAGGACTTAAGGTGCCAGAAGCACATGTCCCCGAAGGACTTAAGGTGTCAGAAGCACAAGTCCCCGAAGGACTTAACGTGTCAGAAGCACAAGTCCCCGAAGGATGTAACGTGCCGGAAGCACAAGTCCTCGAAGGACGTAATGTGCCAGAAGCATAAGTCCCCGAAAGACTCAAGGTACTAGAGGCACAAGTCCCTGAAAGACTCAAGATGTCAGAATCATCTAATTCAAGTTCTCGAGAACAATACTCAATTAAATTAAACAAGCCTCTGTATGACTTGAAGCAATCAAAGCGCATTTGATATAAGCGTTTCAAGAAATATCTTTGAAAAGAAAAGTACAAAAATGATTCAATATGGCTATGCATTTTTGTGAAAAGATCTAGAAATGAATTTGTTATAATTGATGTTTATTTTGATGAAATCAACAAAACTAGAACTCCTGAAGAGCTTCAAAAGACAATTAATTGTTTGAAGAACTACTTAGTTAGAAGTACCATTTTTTAGTGATATTGAAGCACTGATGTATCTTGCTTATTAGAAAAATAGTTATTGACCAATATGAAGACATTGGAAGTAATGTTGTCATCAGAGGGAGTAATACTGACATTGTCAAAAGGGGGAGTCGATACACGCTGTACTCTTTTTCCCTTATCTAGGTTTTGTCCCACTGGGTTTTCCTGGAAAGGTTTTTAATGAGGCAGCATTAGAAAGTGTATCAATGGATGTTGTACTCTTTTCTTTGGCTAGGTTTTTATCCCATTTGGGTTTTTCCTAGTTAAAGTTTTTAATGAGGCACATTCATAATGGACATCCAATGGGAGTGTTATGAATATATTATGTGGATGACCCATTATGGGCATTAAGGTTCTCTTGTTATGGTGGGGAGTGGGTAGTCACCCACTACATTCATGGTGGTAAGTGGGTAGAAGCTACACAAAACTTCCCCGCTCTCCAACCATTATACGATAATTTCTCTCTTTACAATCTCTTCTTTTGTTCTGTATCTTTTACTTCTTTTATATCCTTATATTTATAACATGACTCATATTTAATATTTTCAAAAACTATTTTTGTAGTATTTTATAATTTAATTCCTTAAAATTTTGTTTGTATTATAGCTATGAACAATGTAGATTAGATTTTAAGAATTTAAATTTATTTATTTACTTTTAAAATAATAGATTTATAAAACCGAAATATGAACCATCCATTTTTTTAAGGGAAAATATCACTCAGGTCCCAAGAAACATAAAAAATATCAAAAAAATCCTAACTCAAAAATTACATATAAAAAAAGTCCCTAGGAATTTTTTGATATTAGTTGTATTGACAACCGGAAGTGCTGACAACAAAATTTAAAAACTTAGAGCCATTTTGAATCTTAAGTCCCTAAACGTACGTAAGCCATTTACAACAGAAAAAGCTATATTGATAACAGGGAGTGCTATATTGACAACAAAATATAAAAACCTGGCCATTTTGAAACTCAATTCCCTAAACGCACAAAGGTCATTCACAACAAAATAAGCTATATTGACAATAAGAAGTGCTATATTGACAACAAAATATAAAAACCTGGAGTCATTTTGAAACTCAAGTCCCTAAAAGCACAGAGGTCGTTTACAACAGAAAAAATTATATTGACAAGATGAAGTGCTATATTGACAACAAAATTTTAAAACTTGGAGCCATTTTGAATCTCAAGTCCCTAAATATACAGAGGCTATTCAAAACAGAAAATGCTATATTGACAACAGAAAATGCTGTATTGACAACAAAATATAAAAACCTGGCCATTTTGAAACTTAAGTCCCTAAACACACAAAGGTCATTCACAACAGAAAAAGCTATATTGACAACAGGAAGTGCTATATTGACACAAAATTTAAAAACCTGGAGTCATTTTGAATCTCAAGTCCTTAAACATACAGAGGTCATTTATAACAGGAAGTGTTATATTGACAACAAAATAAAAAACCTGGCCATTTTGAAACTCAAGTCCTAAACGCACAAAGGTCATTCACAATAGAAAAAAAGTCATATTAACAACATGAAGTGCTATATTGACAACAAAATATAAAGACCTGGTCATTTTGAAACTCAAATACCTAAACGCACAGAAGACATTTACAACAGAAAAAGTTATATTGACAATAGAAAGTGCTATATTGACAACAAAATATAAATATAGCCTGTTCCTAAATTTTGTTGTCAATATGATACTTCCTGTTGTCAATACAACTAATATCAAATATGTGATTTTGGATTGAAACTTTTGTAATATTTTTTATGTTCCTTGGGACCTGAGTGATATTTCCCCCTTTTTTTTGGCCCAGGAATTTTATTTAATATTTATAAGTTTAACTTGTAAGGCTGTGATTGGTTTGAGGGGAGGGGAGGGAAATTTTTGACCAAATTACCCCTAAGAAATTTTAAAAATTACATAGCTTTTTTGCATCGTTTTTCTCGTGTATTAACTTTGAAAGCATGTCATATCAGGGGCATATCTAACTTTTCACACTAGGGAGGGGCACCTCCCCTCCCTCCTTCACCTCCAACCAATCACAACCTAAGTGATATATCTCGATATAAAAGAAAAATCTAAATTGTAGATATTATATCCTTTTTTTGGCCGATTTTAAATATTTAAATCCTTTGAGACCTATGTATATTAAAATAAAATTTGGGAGACTTAATTGTATTTTATTTTCTTACTTATGATCTATGAATTTTTTTTTCTTTATATTCAAGTAAATAAAAGGAATTTTTTTTAAAAAATACCTTCAAAATTTGAAAATCTCAAATTAATGATCTCCTATTAAAATAAGTTTTGAATTGCTTATTAAGTGCAATTAATACTTAGTATGGTAGGAAATTTTTTTTTTTTTGGATTTTGATATTTTAAAAATATTTTTCCTAAAGTTTCCCTAAATAAAAGCAAAAATTACTGGTAAAGTTAAAATCATAATTAAATCATTCAAGGTATATATAAACGATATTAATTTCTTTAAAATTAGTAAATAATTTTTTTTCCAACAGTAAGGGAGTGTTTTTTTTATAAGAAAAGAATTGGATGAGAAACAGTAAATGAGTTGCTACAGTATTATATTGTTAAGAGATTGTTTCTTGATCCACTCAGATCTTTTTCTTGAAAAAAAAAAAAAAAGGGCGAATTCACTCTGATTTTAAACTTTGGGGAGGGGGGGGGGGGGGGGGGGGGGGGAAGCGAATTACAGTATAATTTAAATTGAATTTTGAGCTTTCTTAAATATTTACCAACGTGTGGTCGGTCCAAAGACTCCGGTGGAATGTGGCGTTGGATTCTCTTAAGAGATCAGGGTTCGAGTTACGGTAAAATCACTCGTAATCCGCCTGCGGTATGGAAGCTACCATTTATTAGAAGTAAGGTTCAAACTCGCGAGTTTAAGGAAACTCGTGATAATAATGTAAACTCGTATCGTGAACTTCAATCGTAAACTCGTAAGAGTTTACTTTCACTATTTAATAGGTATTAATGGTGTATAATAACTAATTAAAATGTAAAAAGGTGATAACAACTTGATTTAAATATATTTTAAATCTAAATAATTGAAATTAAAGACATCAGCATTCAAAATTTACCATATTTAATAAAGAAATTTTTATAAAACTTATATATTTGAGGATGACCAAATCAAAAAAGTTAACACAAGTTTAAATGTGAGTTAACACGATTTTGTAAGTTAGAAATGTAAAAACCGTAGAACTCGGTGTATAAACTCGTGAGTTTAACGAGTTCTAAACGGTCAAGAAGTTTCTTAGTGACGACTCGATTTGCGGAGTTAGAAACGTAAAGACGGTACTCAAGAAATAATTCGCGAATGACAACAATAATTGGGAGGGGTCCTGCATCATGCAAAACAAAACCGGAGTGGTTGCACTTGCCACCCTTGTAGCAAAAAATAATAATTGAATTTTGAGGGTTGAGGCTTCCTGGCTACCAAACTGAGACCGTAGCAATCAGAATTTTCATTTACTCTCAAAAGAAGAAATCCCTCGCCGTAAATCCTGGTCCTTCTGTTTCCTTCCTGCTTCTCTCTCTCTTTCCTATCTAATTTAGCACTTTTCTTTTTTGATTATTCGAAATCATGCATTTTTTATAGAAGATTTTGGAGGTTGGTCTGTTGTCCCTCTTCCGCTTCAGGATCGTCAGCTTCCTCTGCAGGATTTATGTGTGCCTTGGCGTGATTTCCTCAGGTTCCCTTCCTCTTGTCTGTTCACTCAAATTTTGACAATCAATCTGTTCCTTTTCACTAGTTAGGGGTTCTCAATTTGGTTGAGGCTTGTTCAGTCACTTAGGAAGGAAATACCCCAATCAGCATGACTAATTGTTTTACTTGACTTAGTTGTTAATAATGTCTCTTGTCCTTCTTTTAGATTATAACTCTCGTATGAGCTTGTGTTCATTGAGTTCTCTGCCTTTTCTTCGCAAGACTCACAGTTATCTGCCCCTGATATAACCAGGAATACAATAAAAATTTGCCAAAGCGGATGACTCTGCTCACTAACCTGTATTGATGATAAATTTGAGTGGAGCGTGGTATTTATTTTAAATTATTTATCTTCCATATTACAATTGAGCTTAATCATGCTTTATCGTGCTGAAATTGGTCAAAATATCTGCGTTATTTTTTTTTTGGGAGGGCTTATTTGGTCTCTTAATTTGGTCAAAATAGAATTCCGATAACCCATGTTGGCTGTGGTGCAAGGTGAGTTGAGATTCATTGTGGAATATTATGATGGACTGGATTGATTAGTATTATAAAATGAAGTTATTTTTTGTCTTGACGTTACCGTTTTTGAGCATCATTCTGGGTCTAGATTCTCATTCTTACAGCTTGCTTACAAATTTTTTGGATCATGCAAACTATAATGCAATGCTGCTTCAGCACTCTAGGCCCCTGATGTAGTGATTTTAAAATTTCAATTGCTATTTGTTCGCCTTGTATCCTTAGTGCTGTGACTCTTGACCCGTTTCTTAAACAGCATCAAATATATCGTTTTTGTTTTCATTTTTCTTATTCTTTGGTTCTTGCTTCCCTTTTCATTTCTTGTACAGTGAACAGTTTCTGGAGCATCCATGCTTGTTATTTGTTACCTTGTCATATTCACAAGGATATATAAAGATATTTATGGTGGAATTTTGTGTTTGACGATGCCTTTGAAACATTTGTATGCAGGAACTTTTGAGAGGTGAAATGATGGAGACACCAAATAGATCTACATCAACAGGGTCTTCAGACTCACATGAACAGAAGGACAGAGATATAGCTGATTCAAATTCAAACCCTACTTTAAACCAGCAACCGTCTAGTTCCTTGGATGGCCCAGTAGCTATACTTTGGGATATTGAAAGTTGTCCTGTTCCGAGTGATGTGCGCCCTGAAGATGTTGCTGGGAATGTAACAATGGCTTTGCAGGTGCATCCAATAATTAAAGGAGCTGTTGTGATGTTTTCTGCTTATGGAGATTTCAATAATTTCCCCAGGCGACTCAGAGAAGGTTGCCAAAGAACTGGTGTTAAACTCACTGATGTTCCCAGTGGGAGAAAAAATGTTGCTGACAAAGCTATCTTGATTGACATGTTCTTGTTTGCCCTTGACAACCAGCCGCCTTCTTCTATAATGCTGATATCCAGTGATGTTGATTTTGCTCCTGCAGTTCATGTTCTTGGCCAACGGGGATATACTATCATTCTTGTCGTCCCTGCTCAGGTGGGCATGTCAACTGCCCTTATCAATGCAGGTAAATTTGTCTGGGACTGGCCTAGCATTGCTCGTGGAGAAGGCTTTGTGCCTCCCTCAAAGGCTCTAGTGCCACCTCATGTTGTTCAAACTGAGGCTGTTGCAGATCTGATGGGGTGCCATATCAATGGCAACTTTGATGGACAAAATGAAGAAGCTATTGTTTATGGAGGAGGGATCTCACAGAACTACCATATATCTAAGTGTTGCCCATTTGTGTCACAATCTCTGCCTGAATACAAAAGTGATACATTGAATGCTTCATGCTTTTCAACGGCTTTG
Organism: Acacia melanoxylon; assembly: GCA_019022615.1. NCBI lineage: Eukaryota > Viridiplantae > Streptophyta > Magnoliopsida > Fabales > Fabaceae > Acacia > Acacia melanoxylon. Next base: position 5,914,841 of record JAFJYJ010000007.1, read on the forward strand.
AGGTCAAATAGCCTTCCATCTCCTCTGAACAATGTTTCAAGAGGATCTATGGCTTCTTCTAGTGACCAAAATGAATGCCCATCGGGGGTACAACCTAGGGATTTGAATGATGTGAAGTGCCAGCTGGTAAAGTTGCTAGAATTTTCTGGAGGTTGTTTGCTTCTAGCTCAAGTTCTACCGGAGTATCAGAAATATTTTGGGAGGTCTCTCTCTCCATCTAAATATGGGGTACGCAAATTAGTGAGCCTTTTCAAGAAAATGGGTGATCCATTTTATGTGGAAGGGAAAGGGCCTCGGGTGTTTGTATATCTCCAAAACTGGAAAGTGTGCCCTTTGTCTCAGGTGAGCAACGATAAGAAAGGAAAAGGGATTCAGGAAGAGAATGCAGGAATTGTGCATGCTTGTTACTCTGTAGATGAAGAAAGAATAGTCACAGAAGAACATGATATGAGAAGCAGCATAGAGAAGGTTCACCAAGGGAAAGCAGCCAGAAGTGAAATTCATGACCGAATTCTTGAGCAATTCAAGCATGAGCTACAAGAGATTCTCGTAATTTATTCTTGTCCAATATTCATAGATTGTTTCGATGACATTTACTGTCTACGATACAAGAAGCCACTGGAATACCAGAGACTGGGCGTGGACAAGTTAGAGGACTTGTTTGAGAAAGTGAGTGATGTGGTAGCCTTGTATGAAGAACCAGTAAGCAAGAGGAAGTTCCTTGCTGCTGTCCATGGTTAGATTGTTGTGCTTAGCTTCATATTCCCAGCAACGGTCAGGAATATCTCTTTATTTACAAGTATTGTGAAGATGATGTGCAGGACTCGTGCTTTTTTCTGTCTCCTGGCCCTGCATGGATTTGAATCTAATTTTAAATTTTCTCTGTATTGCTTATTCTTAGTCTTTGTCACGGATCAGCCATTTTTACACGTGTTAGGCTGGGTATATGCCTGTAAATTAGCCTTTTTCTTCATTTGCACATCTATATGTATACACGTATCATATTAATAGGTTCTGTTTACTTCACATAATGAATACAATGATTGATATTTCACAACTTTCCTTCAATTTCTTTTGGTCCTCGCTCTGTGTGTACAAATTTGCTATAAACAGTAATGCGAATTGTGTCGTATAAGATCTGGTTCTACCTTTCTTCACTACTGAACCTTGTTGCAACATTTAAATGAAATCCACTGAATTTAAAGTCAGCATGTGAGAGCTTCCCAGCAAATTCAGTTGTACCAGAAGATGCTCAGTAATTGTCTAATTGACCTAAGATATAAGATACAATATGATTCAGGCATAAAAATAAACAAAATTATGTAGTGTTCAATTGAAATTAAAAGCATCATGCCGTGTCTACTATTTGACACAAATATAAGATCCAAATGTGATTGATATGAACACTACAACAAAACTATGTAGAGTCAGAGCAATTTGAAGAGTTGATCGGTGTTTCATTCGAGCAGAGCGACCCAGTTAAGCTCCATTTTGAAGTAGCAGTGCTTCCTATGTTGTTAGCCTGATTAAGATTTGAAGCCAATGATCGATTTAAACTGAGAGAATATTTTGAGGGGACTGTGGAGATCCTGACTCAAGTAAGAAACTTCTACTGCAATATGACCTGGATGTACTTGAAGAAGAAGCTAGATATCTTCCATCCCCACTGTGATAATTTGGTTCATTTCTGTGTAATTTTCCCTTGCTTCTTCTGCCAGATTGTTGATTTACTATATATTCTTCATCTTCAACAGCTTGTAAAAATCCACTGTGCATTGGCTCTGAAGTCTCGTACAGAAGTCTAAGGACCTGTTTTATTGAAGGCCTTGCCCTGCCTTCTCTCTGAGTGCACCATCCTACTATAGAGACAACTGTTTGGAGCTGATCCAAATCAAAAGATTCCCTCACATTGGGATCCACTAACTCCATCAATCTTGATTCAGATTCCATGAATGGTTGTGCCCATTCTACCAGATTCTTATTATCTTGAATAGCCCGTCTTCCGGTTACAATCTCCAATAATACCACACCAAAACTGTAAATATCGCTTTTCTCGGTGAGTTCCTGAGTAACAATATATTCTGGATCCATATAACCTGGAAAGCAATTTTAAATCTAGACGTCAGCAATATCCATAATAAAGATTCCTGCTCGATGAGTAGCCTGTACATAGGGAAAAAATATAAGAAAAAAAGAGATTAAGATGGAAAAAAATTTTACACCTGGAGTTCCCCGAACATCAGTATTTACTGGTTCAAAGCATATAGAACCATCTTTTGAAGCGTGTGCCAGTCCAAAATCAGCTAGCTGTGAAGCATAAGCAACGAAACATAGTTTAAATTTGCAATTATTCACATACAATACACGGATTATCTTTAGAGCTATATGCAACACTCATATGATAAGATTTTGAGAGTTACCGAACCTTCGCAACAAATTTCTCATCGAGTAAGATGTTGCTAGACTTAATGTCTCTGTGGCAGAGAGAATGATCACAATAGAAATGAAGGTAATCCTGCACATTCAACCAAAAAAGAGTGAAAAAAGAAAAAAAAAAATACAAGAAAAGAAAAGTAGACAACACTGAGAAATCATCATACTCAAATTACCAGTGCATTAGCCACATCAATGGCAATTTGGATTCTTGTTCGCCAGCTTAGAGATGTTTTCCCAGGGGCTACACAAAAATGAGAGTGGATTCAATACAATATATAGATGAAAATTGTTTTAGGTTTTCAGAGGAAACTACCTATTTCATTTATCTCTATTCTGTGATACTTCATTAGTAGTAAGATTTTGCTGAAAAGAGTTAATTATTTTCATTTTCATGTACAATCCAATGAAATAACATGCTCACAATAGCACTTGAAAATGTGTACAACTATTAAGACTCATAAGACGTACAATGAAGATGATCTTTCAAGCTTCCATTTTCCATGTACTCGTAGACCAGAAACCTGTCGTGAGACAAGCGGAAGGGTTTAGTTCACAGGTACAGATGGTCAAAAGGAACAATGCATGCAAACACAAACAAGTACCTCTCATGTTTTTTAATGCAAAATCCTCTTAATGCAACTAGATGGCGGTGATGAAGCCGAGCAACAAGCTCTATTTCTCTACAGAACTCATCCCCTTTTTGCTCTGATGCTTTATCCATTCGCTTTACTGCTGCCACTAGACCATCACTAAAATGAGCTTTATACACAGTTCCAAATCCTCCTTGCCCAATTATAGTGCTAAAATCATCTGTGGCTTTCTTTATCTCGCTATAGTTGAATTTTTGAAATGTAGATGAAGGACCTATGCAAGTCATACATACACATATAAAAGAAGGTAAGGACACATGACAATTAATGATCTGCTAAGCATATGCTATCTCCAAGAAAGGATAATATTAAGAAGAATGAAAGCTGAAACCATACCATCCTGAAATCTCCATGTTGCACAGGGGGGTAAGGATTTTGAGGAGGTTTTACTTAAATGATCAGGACCCTCTAGCTCTCTGCTTTTTTGACGAATTAAAACTACCAAGACTATGAGCATCATAACTGCAACGGCTGTGACAGCAATACCAATACCTGGAATTAATGTCAAGTGGTATCTACGGTGATTTCTTTTAAGTGGCACACCTAATTGCAATGGATTTGGGCTATCAGCAGCCGGAGGACTCGGAGAAGCCTCAGGAGTTGGTGAAGTGGATGGCTCTGAAGCTAGCGTCAACGATTCAATGGTATGATTAGTCAAGTTTTACTGTGTTGGTCACAATACAAAGACTCCAATATGCATGGCATGAGACTACTCAATTGGAAATGAAAAATAAGAAAGCAGTCATGTTATACATTAGTGGATGAAACAAGCTTTTCCAATATTTTCCAAGCATAATTTAATTCAAAGAACAACACAAGAATATTGTTTCCATTTCTTGCTAAAGCAAGATCCTTGACATACAGCCAATGGCATAGAGAACAATCTATAACAATTGAAGTAGGCAAATCATCAAATTGTATTGGATTCACATCTCACATCAGTAAGAAACTAACAAACAGGTCTCATGCATACCCTTGTTTAGGCCTTCGCATAAATACATGGACACACTCATAGACTCACAAAGCAAAAAAGAAAAAGCATAATAACAATTCTCTTGCTATTACCATTCATACCAGTAGGCCCGAGAAGTCCTTGAACCCCAAAGAAACAGCTTGCAATTTTAATAGTAGACATATCATCAACTTGGCTTGCCAAAGCAGTAAAAGTGGCATCACGGCATGTACTCAATGTGATATTATCTTGTACACCGATTATATTATGTAGGTAACCAATGGCAGTATTCAAACATTTCTTGCAGTCACTTTCCTTTACAAGAGGCAATTTGCAGTTCTCAGTGACCTCTCCAAATCTGGGAGATTGCAGCATCTGTGTGACAGTAGTTCGACCTTTACACTCATAATCAACAGGGACTTTTGTCCCAAAACCACAGAAAACAGCTGCATTTGGTGAAACTCCATAAAGTTGCAAAGTCTCAGTTATGGTCTGGAGGCAGAAGACAGAAGCATCAGGAGGGACTCCAAGGTTGGCTGTTTCATTTGCATATCGAGCAACAGAAACGGCAATATTAGCATTAATGAAGCGACAACAGTTGTTTCTGTCGCTTTGTTCTGAGCAGACAGTGGATGCCATTGTAAAGTTTGAAGTACTCAAATCCAAAGGGCAATCTGCAATAGCTGCAGCAATAAGAGACAGCAGGACTTTCCATAATTTAATAAATTAATTTCCATTTCAGAACATGGTCATAATCAGAGTACATCAAGTTACAGGACTTATAGGGCATGGAAGTTTCAGCTAATGCAATACTTAATTTTATGCTACCATATTAGCGGCAAAAACTCTAATAATGGTCACAAGTTCAATAAGATACATCTGTTCCTGTCTCAAAGCGAACCTTCGCAGACGACTAAAGTTCTGACTCCAGGCATTTATTAGGTTAGAAGCACGAAGGGGTAAACAATCACAATAATTGCGAAGGAGCAAATGTGGCACTAATATCACAAAAAAGAAGGCTCACAAACAATGCTTCATATTCCCAGCTTCACCATCTCTTACCTGATATGGGTCAACGAAAAGCAGCCACATTTTTTTTCCTCTTAAAGTTTAAAAAAACACAGAATCAATGGGAAAGAACAGGTCAAAGCATTTCTTTCTCTTCTCAACTTGCCCACAGAAAAACCGCAAGCCAAGAGGATGATGGACAATAAAGCAAAACTAAGAAAGGAAAGAACTATTAAATGAACTAACCAGCCATTATTGCAGGAAGCTGCACTGCCAAGATGGCCAGAAGCCCAAAAGAGGAAAAGGCAATCCCACGGAGCATAGTTGAGTTTTGAACTTGAACAAGAAGAAATTACTCCTAATTCGAAAGCTTATATTTAGCCTATATTCGGAAACCCCATGAATCAATAACCCTCAAAGAAACATAAGACGGTGCTGCAACAGGAACTGCAAGTGCAAGGGTTGAAGGAGACCAGAGGGCAGCGATATCAGCGTCTGCGAGTGCCACATGAGAGCTTGTGGGAGCGCGTGATAAAGAGTGTGTTTGTGTGACTGTGAAATGAAATGACCCACCACTACCACCGTTTCGAGTAGAGAGACTAGTTCAAAATAAATGCAGAAAGGATGGGACCCCGAAACCTCATTGGGGATGGCTATTGTGGGGTCACCTTCGTCGCCTACAGATTCCCAAAAGGCACAGGCATGGCTGAGAAAGACTCATCCTTTTGTGATTTTGGATCAGCCGCCTTCCCAAAAATTCCAGCCACAGTAACCATTAGCGCAATATCTTTGAAGAAGTTTCTTCGTATTTGTACACCGCTGGAGAATTTTTTACCGGTACGTTTTAAGCATGAGGTAATTTGAGTGAGAGAGAAAACTAACATGTAAGGTAAAACTATACAGAAAGACATAGATTAAACGTAAATGTGAAGCTTTTGTGGCTTCTTTGTCAAGAATAATTAATGAACCTTCACATGATCAATTGGAAAGAAAATACTAGTATTAGTTTCAGATCTAGACAGATAGATAAGTTTCCTTAATCCTCGTGAATTGAGGTTTAATGATTGAAGACAAGGTGTCAATGATTGGATTATATGAGGTGGCTAGCCAATGGATAATGAAGCTTAATCAATCATTGATTTGATGGGGCTACAAATTCTCATGTTTCAATTTGGGTCTCAATATTCCATTCGCCTAAACAAATTCGAGTGTCAATATTAAACGTAGTATCAGTTGTTAGAAAACATATTAAAAGGTTGACTCGAGGTAGAAGGAAGAAGCAAATAGGAACTAGAGTCATCAACATATTCAAATTTTCCAGCTATATGCTTCTAATTTACTCTGTTAAAATTCCTTCCCTTCTGAATCATACAGAAAAGGGATCAGAGTCATAAGGCTAAACGCATCTGATTGATTAGTTGTGTTGGGACTACTACATTGCACTGTGTGAGTGGGGTGATTGATTAAAAAGTATGTTTCTGCATTAAGGGACCACTCCCCACTTCATTCTCCTTTGATAACTCAAATATTCGTTCCCTTTCTTCTAATAAACGATTGGATAGGCACCATCTATCTAAGATATCTGGTCGTCATTTTAGAAGTGATCTGGATGGTCCATATTTTTTTTAACTATTGCTTTTTGAATAAAAAATTTATTTTTTGAAAAATGTTAGTTGAAAGATTATTTTTATTTTAGATTCTGTATCCATTAAAATATTTTTTTTAAAAAAATAGAAAGTAAAAAAAAAAAAGATCTGGACCATCCAGATCTGATCTGGACGGTCCAGGGAGTCCCCCTGCCTATCCTTAGGGAATCTCATTCCTCTACTCCACACACGCTCTTTTTACTTTTTTTTTTTCCTTTATATTAAGTATAGATATCCTTCTATTGCAAACAATCATATTTAATATGAGTTCACATTATATGCTCATAGCTTACATGCTTCTTATATGCTCATATCTCTATTAGAGGTATAAACATATTTTATATATATATATATTGTATTTTTTTATATTTAAATTATATCTTGTTTTCTGACATGTGTTTTGCACCCAGTATCTCAAATTAATTAGTTTCCAGTTCTGCATCCCAAAATATTTGTCTGTAACACCAGTATCATGGAAACTATTTAATTTGAGATACTTGGTGTAAAAAACATATTAGAAAGAAGCATATAATTTAAATCTAAATAAATACAATATATAAAAAAATTTAAAAAATATGCTCATACCTCTATAATAAGAAGCATGTAAGCTATGGGCATGTAATGTGGACTCTATTCAATATACTGTCAGACACTAAATATGAGCACCTCTTCCAACAAGAATTCAAACCTTAATTCACTATGTTGTAACCGGTAGACCTAACCCATTGAAATGTTTTCTTTCTTCAAGCTTTATACTTTATTTTTTATATTTAAAATAAATAAATAAAAATACATGCTTGTCCTGTATTTGTTGTTTTTGTCCCATCTACTTGCCTTCACGTGACAAACCTCCTCTTTTTTTTTTTTTTAACCATCTTTCTATGCCAAAAATTAGGAGCTATAAAATGTGAAAACAATCACACAATTATCCTTGTTGGGCTATTTTGGTATTTGGGAAGAACTAGCATTCTCATACCAAAAAATGCTTCAGCCCCCCTAAAATAAAACTCCTAAAGTTAATATGTTATTGATTTAAGTGGTCAACAGTTTCACTCGAAATTAAAAGAATATAACTTCAAATATCAGAAAGCACATTTTATTATAAGGGGTAAAAATATTTTTGTACTCTACGTCTCGAAAAGGAAACCCTTAACCAAATAAAAATAAAATAAAACTATTAAAATATGTTCATTAATTAATAAAGAGGTACTCCTATAATATTATAAGACTAAAAAATAGTTTAATAATTTCTGATTTAATTTAATTTTGCCTTTTTTTACATGATAATTTTTCCTTGATATCATGTGATTTTGGAAGTTTGTGTAGGAATCTCACCAGAAACGTGGAAGCGTATCGAACCGAGACGATGTAGAAAAAGATGAACCTTCATCGTTTTGATTACCTGGAAAGATGAGCGATCTAAAAGCTTCTTCTCGAACGGTCCAAGTCACGAAGCAGGTCAAGTCCGTTCTATGATCGATCTTCCGGACTATCTCTCGAGGGGGATGAGATGGTTGTGTGGGCAACCGTTCGGATGATGAACGTCTCGCCTCTAGGGTTTTATTTACGATGAGAGCCTCCTTATGAATTAAGTTTCTCAATGGGTGAAAGTAGGTTTATATACTACTACACCAAGACCTAACCCTAAACCCTAAAGGGGCATAGGGCTCTTGGAATGGTCTCACTTAAGCCCAATTGGGCTTAAGTGACCAAAGAACATATATTCCAACAATCTCCCACTTGCTCTTTGAGATACAAAACTTGAGCTCGTAAACCCAAGACCATGTAGCCCTTAAGCCATCATTATCTGATAATTTACCCCATCCCTTGTTTCGAGCTAGCTTGGGGATCTATCATTTGTCATTTATCGAGGCTCATGATAATGAAGATTATCTAGTTCGGTGCTACTCCACTAAAAGCCCGAATGTGAACTCCAAGATTAATGACAATTATAACACGAATATGCATTACCCCTTTATAAAATGTCTATAATTTGATTGATTAGTTTTACGTAACTCAATCAATTATTTATTCCCTTGACTATGATAGTTTCTCTAATGGATTACATGCCGGCAGTGTCTTCAATATCCAAGTACCGAAACATATCAAGTGGACATTTTCTATAAATTTCATGTTGTTTATCACATAAACACCGATAACCAAAAAGTCTCAATCCCAAAATACCAAGTTATTGGCCGTCATATAGATCAAACCTCTTTGTTGGTAAATCAAAGAATGAAAACTATTTGACTACCTATTTAAAATAAACTCAGGATTAAGAGCAACTACATGACTATAGTTATTTGGAGATTTGATTCCTTATGACAGAAAGAGCAACCTTAATCAAATCTCTCCTTGATCCATTCAATGTAAGTATTAACTCACACAAATATTTTATAATGATTCGGACAAAACCATTTCATAAAATATTGCAGCCTAAATAAAGTACCCAACTTAATTTAATAGCGTGAAGCTATTCATCAATTGTGAGTACCTATGACCATGTCCTCTATGAACGTATCCATATGATCATATACTCCACAATTGATCCGGACCTTTAAGTCTGTAAATAGTGTGCGAAATTTAAATGAAAAACACCTCATTTATACCATTCAGAAAAAATTGCAATGTCATACTGTCTTGCTCAAAGAGCACAAAATAACAAAATGAAATTTCAACTTCCTAAAGCTTATAGCAAACGGAATCCTCCAAAGACCCATAAATATAACATGCCTCTCGAACACACGTTCAGGAAAACTCTTAGTAAAAGGGTCAGCAAAGTTCTCTTCTGATGCTATCTTTCTTTGCTACTTACTTAGCCTTTGTGGCAGAGTCAGTCACACATGATTGTTTTACACTTCTCCAACAAATGGCACCGCCATTATGGGTGTACACATATCCCGAGGTGGATTTACTTGAGTCAATATCTCCTTGGAAATCTGAGTCCGTATAACCAATGTTTTCAAGACTCCCACTAGAATAGACCAACATATAATCTCTCGTTCTCCGTAGGTACTTGAGTATATGTTTGACCACTACCCAGTGTTCCTCTCCAGGATTAGATTGGTACCGGCTTACTACTCCCACTGCATAACAGATATCTGGTCTGGTACAAAGCATAGCATACATGAGACTACCTACTGCGGAAGCATAAGGTATCCTACTCATGCGTTCTCTCTGCTAAGGAGTTTTAGGAGATTGCTCCTTAGAGAGATGAATCCCATGCCTGAAGGGTATCATTCCCCTCTTGGAATTGTCCATGCTAAACCTGTCAAGTATTTTGTCGATATATTTAGCCTGGGATAATGCCAAAACCCTATTCTTCCCGTTTCGCAAGAGTTTAATACCAAGAATATAATTGGCTTCCCCTAGGTCCTTCATAGCAAAATTCTTGCTCAGCCAAGTCTTTATGCTTAATAATACCTTTGTATCATTTCCGATAATGAGTATATCATCCACATAAAGTACCAGAAAAGATACTGCGTCACCTTGGATCCTTTTATACACACACGGCTCATCGGGACTTTTCTCAAAACCATAAGACTTAATGGCTTGATCAAATCGATGTTCCATGATCCGGACGCTTGCTTAAGTCCATAAATGGATCTTTGCAACTTGCATACCATATGTTCTTGCCCTTTGGCTATAAACCCTTTTGGTTCTTTGCATATAGATCTCCTCTTCCAAATTTCCATTTAGAAAAGCAGTTTTGACATCCATTTGCCAAATCTCATAATCAAGATTTCTTTTACACTAAGAGAATCCGGATGGATTTAAGCATGGCAATCGGCGAAAAGGTTTCTTCATAATCCACACATTCTATTTGGGAGTACCCTTTTGCCACCAATCTAGCTTTGAAGGTTTCAACCTTCCCGTCCGATCCTCTCTTTCTCTTGTAAATCCACTTGCACCCAATGGGTCTTACCCCTTCAGGTGCATCTACAAGAGACCAAACTGAGTTGGAATACATAGAATCCATTTCATGATTTATAGCCTCGAGCCATTCCTGAGCATCAACATCTCCTAGTGCCTCGTCATAGCTTGTGGGATTATCATCTTCATCAATGATGACATCCTGATTTGAATCATCCAACAAGAGAAATCTTGTAGGTTTACGAATCAATCTCCCACTACGACTTTGTCTCACTTGATGTTGGGCATCTACATGTGGGTCCATATTTTGTGGGTTAACAATTTCTTGATGAGGACCCTCATTAGGTGGATTAACCAATTCGTGATTTTTGTTCTTCCATACGTTCATCATTATGCTAAACTTCTGGTTCTATTTTTGGTTCCCTGTGTTTGTTCGGGTATGTTTTCCATATTTTCCCCTCTTTGAACAACCACGGGAATAAATCGGAACCGCCTTCGAGGAGGTGGCGGTGAAACTTGATCTCGAGACTAGCTCATCAAGAATAACCTTACTTCTTGGCTTATGATTTGCCATATAGTCCTCCTCTAAGAAAGTCGCGTGTGTGCTCACTATGACCTTCTTATCTTTTGGACTATAAAACAACCAACCTCGGTTCCTTTAGGATAGCCTATAAATATGCATACTTCAAGACGCGAGTCCATCTTATCGGTTTATGTTGCAAGACATGTCGGAGCACCCAAATCCGAATATGTTTCATGGTGGGCTTACACCCTTTCCACAATTCTATTGGTGTCTTTGAAACCGACTTGGACGGTGCTAAGTTAAATAGATACATAGCAGTTTCTAAGGCATATCCCCAGAATGAATCAGAAAGAGATAAATAACTGAGCATAGATCTTGTCATTTCTAAAAGGGTTCTATTTCTCCTTTTCAAAGCAACTCCATTCTCTGGGGTGTCCTTGGAGAGGATAATTGTGAAACTATCCCCTCTTTGATCGGGTAAGACCGAACTCTCCGAGATAGGTATTCTCCCCTCGATCGATCGAAGGGTCTTAATTTGAACACCAAGATGCTTTTCTGCCTCAGCCTTGAACTCTTGGAATTTTCCAAAAGCTTCAGACTTGTGACGCATCAAGTACACATGTCCAAATCTAGAGTAATCATCAGTAAATGTGATGAAATATTGATACCCTCCTCTCGGCTTGGACATTTATTGGTCCACATACATCAAAGTATGTACCAATTCCAGCTGAAGTGTGGCACGTTTTCCCTTGGCCTTGAAGGATCTCTTTGTCATTTTACCTTCTAAACAAGATTCACATACTGGTATCGGTTCAAAGTTCAGGGATTTTAAAATCCAACTTTTGACCAAACCTTGTATCCTGTTAGAGTTAATATGACCTAATCTCAAATGTCAAAGATAAGTTTCATTGGAAACTTTTCTTTTCTTTGATGAATTATTATGCTCAACATCTCTTAATTCAATATGATTAATTTCACAGGAACAGGATTAAGGAAATAAAGACTATTAATCATTACACGAGAACAAATAAAAGAAGATTTGCTTCTTATTGAAACCGAGGAATTAAACTCGAATCGTCAAACCATGTTTTTCCAAACAACTAACAAAAATTAAATTCCTCTTAAATTCTGGAATAAATAAAACAGTCTTCTAAAACCAAAGTTCTGCAATTATCAAAAGATAAAATAACTTGTCTCTTTGCTAGTGCGAGACACAAGCTCCCAGTTCCAAGCTTCAAAACTCTTTGTCCTTCACTTAAAAGCAAGCTATGTTTGAACCACTTTGCATAGAGTAACAAACATGGTTAGTGGCTCTGAATCAACGATCCATTTTCATCGTAATTCTCCACTAAACAAACCTCAATCACATGTAAATTACCCATACCGGTTGATTCATCCGTGGGCAATTTTTCTTCCAATGCCCCTTTTGTCCGCACTTGAAGCACTTGCCTTTTGGCTGCTTCATTGCAACTGTTTTGGCAAGCGGAATGCTTGATTTCTTCTTTTTCTTGTTCTTGTTCTTTCCCTTGGGTTTCCCTTAGGTTTCACGAACTTTCACTAGCAAATAATGCACCGCCCGCTTGACTAGAGACGCTCAAAGCACTCTCAAGCTCGTGCATCAGTTGAGTGAGGTCAAGATGCATCTTATTCATATTATAATTCATCTTGAATTGATTGAAGTATTCAGGCAGTGATTGTAAGAGAAGGTCAACTTTTAAATCTTGTTCAAATTTGACACCATGGTCATCAGCCCTCTTAAAGTTTGCTATCATTGTTAGACAATGATCCCGCACACTTCCTCCAGACATCACTGTCTTGGTGATCGAATTCGAGGCGCATTTTGCCTAGCGGAGCTGCTAGACGTAGCAAACATGCCATCAAGAGTCCGGAGCATTGTTGCTCCACTCTCAATCATGCTTACTTGCTCTTGAAGGCGATCCGGCGAGCGGCTAAAATATAGCGAACCGCCATATTCGCCTTCTCCCATTTTTCCTTCTCTTGCTGAAATTTTGTGCGGATTGCCACGAGACGCATCTGCGCATTTGCTACGCGGCATAGGGGCAGTTAGAACAAAGTTGAGCTTTTCATATTGAAGAACAATATCCAAATTTGTTTTCCATTGTTTGTAGTTTGTACCATCCATAGGTTTTTTGGCTCAAGATGGTAGCTAAAGGATTGAAAGACATTTTTCTGAAAATAAGGAAAAATCACACTAATTACAAACTATATTTAACAACAAACGAGATATTGCGCTAGTAGATTCTAATAACTACTATTCGTTTATTGTTTAACAATCCATTAGTTATCTCTACAAGGCTTACGATGGGCAAGATACTTGTAAAACTAATATTGTTATTTTGGGCCTTCAGTTCCATTGGCAGAGCCTCGATGGGAGGGTTAACAATTTTACCAAAGTTGAATGTATTTAACCATTGTTTACTTTCAAAATTATCTTTAGTGTCTAAGTGTTGCCGACGATGGGCCGTACAAAACTTCACTAAAATTTTGAAAATATTAGGGTTTAATCTAGCGAAATCCGATTATCCTTATCCGATGGGGCTTCGGCGATAACCATTTCACTAATAAACCCACAATTGGGGCCCGTAGGTTTTAAAATTAATTGGTTAATTTAAAACCTTCACCTATTCAATATTTATAAATTTAGAATTTTTAATTTCCAAAAATTGTTCAATTTAGAGTATTTTTTAAATCACTCTTAAATATACAATTCTCTTAGGAAATTTCTGGATTATTTGTCTAGATTTTAATTCCACAATTAATTAACAATTATTAATCTAGATTTTAATATAAAATCATAATAATTAATTTAGTGGATAACCTAAATAATCTTACAAAATAACTATCATACTAGTCGAATCAAGACATAATAGCTACTATGCAGTAATGACATGTGATTATGCATCAAATATGGCATCTTTCCTATTCTATATGACATGTTATTTCTAAAATCATGTTAATCGCACATTTAATTCATCAATTCAATAAAAGCATTTAAAAAAAATTAAACAAATAACTTTAATCCAAGGCTTTCCTATTTTAAAAAATAAAATATAAAATTACAATTTTGGAATTTCTCTTTTGTCCAAACCTCTTAGGATCTGTCTCAAGCCCCTTTAGGGTATTCATGGGCCGTAAAAACCCAAAGACCCACTTTTGGCGAGAAACCCTAGGATGCAAAAGAGGAACCCTAGCCGTCAGTACTGTCGCGCCGTCATCCGAACTCATCTCAACACGAAACTCCAGGGGAAGGACCGCCACAAAGAGTCGATCACATGGCCGCCAGAACCATCCCGAAAGGTGGCCCCACGCGCCCTCACGCGCCACTTCTTTGCCGGCGCGTGAAGCCCAGTCTCAGGGATTGTGGCGGCGCGTGGGGGAGCGTCCCTGCTCCTCTGGGAATGGTTCAACTCCCACTTTGTTCGTCTTTCGTCCTCTTTCCAACCATATATTGTTTGTCCAAATCCAAGGTCCAGAAGTCCACGAAACGTGTCGTACATCTTCGAATGTTCATATTCTTGAAGTTTCTTGATCTCGAACTTTTACAGAAATTTGAAAATTTACATAGAAATTGTGAAAAAACATAAGAACAAGCAAGGAGGAAACCTAATCATATGGGATTAGCCTCCTTGTTACAAATCAAGAAATACACAAGAAAATCTAACCATGGATTAAAGCGATTAAAATTAAAACTAATATCAAATCTGAATTATAAAGAATAAAACTCATGAAATCAATAACAAATATAGAAATAGATGCCATATTTTTCAAAAAATAATATTTTGAAAAATCGAGATTTGATCGCATAAACTAAATCGATGCCATATTTTTCAAAAAATAATATTTTGAAAAATCTGAGATTTGATCGCATAAACTAAATCAAAACTGGTTCTTTTCCTCATCGCGAACCGGCTCTGATGCCAATTGTAAGAATCTCACCAGAAACGCGGAAGCGTATCGAACCGAGACGATGTAGAAAAAGATGAACCTTCATCGTTTTGATTACCTGGAAAGATGAGCGATCTAAAAGCTTCTTCTCGAACGGTCCAAGTCACGAACAGTCCAAGTCCGCTCTATGATCGATCTTCTAGACTATCTCTCGAGGGGGATGAGATGGTTGTGTGGGCAACCGTTAGATGATGAACGTCGCCTCTAGGGTTTTATTTCGATGAGAGCCTCCTTGTGAATTAGGTTTCCTCAATGGGTGAAAGTAGGTTTATATATACTACTACACCAAGACCTAACCCTAAACCCTAAAGGGACCCTAAAGGGGCATAGGGCTCTTGGGCTGTGGTCTCACTTAAGCCCAATTGGGCTTAAGTGACCAAAGAACATATATTCCAACAGTTTGTAACTAAGTGGTAGTATCTAGGAAGGCGAAAATTTCTTCAATTTTGATCTGAAGTCCCAATTTCATTAAATTTCTAATTAATTTCCGATGCATTGTCGATGGAAATTCCTTCCTTAATTCTTTACTTGGAATTTAATTTCAACATCACAAGAATCTCAAAACTTGACCTTACAACAGAATCTCAAAGTGCCTGAAATTATTAATTTCACAACAAAATTCTTAATTTTCTTTAAGTGAAATTCTTTTGGTTGATCAAAATACCAAATTATTCAATATAACATGGGTTAAGGTGCAATTTTAATTACAGATTTTCGTCATGATCATCTAACACAATTAAGTTTTGAAGACTGTAAAAATAGATGTAACATTTTAACAACAAAATAATTTTATCAATTCCATTAAATTGGTGCAAACGTTCATCTCATTCTTTATATAGAACTCATTTGTTTTCTCTCCAACTTTATAACGGAGGTTTGAATCAATTTAATGGAATTTCTAAAATTGCAAAATTTTAAAAGATTGTATATCTACTTTTTTCTTTTAAAACTTAATTGTGTCAAAATCAAGGTAAAAAACATGATTACTAAAATTGCATCTTGCTCAATATAATATATTTCCCAATGCTTACTCTCAGTTAATCAGAAGTAATAAAAACACTTACGATTGCACCAACAAGTTATTAGTCGTTGTGGTTAGTGGTCTCGTCTCCATAAGATGGAAAACATAAGTTCAAATTCTGAGAATCGCATTTATCGAGAGAAGTGAAAACTCTTTATACTTTAGGCAACCTTCATATTTTTTTATTTTATTTAAAAAAAGCACTTTTGATTGCATGCTAGGTCCAAGATTAGTAAGAAAGGTTTGTGCAGTTGCTTAAAATAACCATGGACTCCAAGAACTTGGACTCTATGGACAATAAATAAAAAAGCAGTATAAGCCAGAAATTAAAATAAATGTTATTTCTAAAATTAAGCTTTTGTCGCAATATACTTTATTTACAACCATCACCCTAGTCATTTTAATGTCCAATCAAATTAAGGGGCATAGCGACAGTATGGGAATGATCCAATCTGATAAGAGGCTTTCACAAAGAATTACGAGTTGTGGGTGTGAATGATAAAAGGCAATTTGATAATGACATAAAGTGCATAACAAATAATATACGTCCATATGAATTGTTGGGTGTAATATTATACTCCTCGAACTTATATTTTAAAAATTAATTTTGATTTTAAATATAAAGTATATTTTTATTTTTTATTTATTTTTAATTTACCTTTATTTATACTCACTCAATAATAGTTAAGGAGAAGGAGGAATGTGAGAATTAAAAAAGATGATTATATATATATTTTTAAAAAATATATGTTATATTAATCAACTTAATCAACTTCTTTAAGGTGTTTTAAACATATCATATCAACCAACTTAACTAACTTTTTTAATTTAATTTAATTAGATAAATATGTCTTATATTAAGGATCACATAGAATATTCCCAACTAATATTATTACACAAGATTGCATTAGCTAGGAAATTAAAATCAATGGGTTTGTTTGTTTGTTTTTTTGATAAAATCAATGGGTTTGTTTTGTAGCACAGAAGGTTGTCAAACTTACAAATCTAAACAAATTTGTAACAATGCATAAAATTGTATCGTAGACTCCAATTATAAACTCGAATGAGTTTACTTTTATAAACAAATAAGTATTAATAGTGTATAATTAAATAATTAAAATATAAAAATGACAATAATTTGATTTGAATATGTTTTAAATCTAAATAATTGAAATTAAATCCATCAACATTTATAATTTATTATACTCAACAAAGAATTTTTATAAAATTCATAAATAAAGTCACTAAGCATAATCAAATGGAAATAGTTAGCACAATTTTAAAAGCGAGTTAACATGATTTTGTAACTTAAAGACATTAAAACGGTAAACTCGGTATGTGAACTCATAAGTTTGACCGAGTTTACAACTATATATCACAAGTTTAAGAGTGACTCAACATGATTTTGTAAGGTAGAAATGTAAAAATATTAAATTTGAAGAGTCAACTCATGATTTTGACAACAATGATAACATTATTAAGGAAATTAAAATCTTAGAAAATACAAATTAATATCCATACTTCATAGAGGTTTCTCCTCATGTTGTGTCTGATTTGTCAATTTGGACAATCAATTGGGTTTCTCTTATTGTCTACATTCTCATTTTTTTTCATAATCTTATATTCATTGTTAGATTAAAATAATATATGGTTTGTTAGTTCTCTATTTGTGTTTTGATGATGATTAACCTTTGGAAACAATGTATGTACAAAGATCTAAGCAAAATATTTTAAACTTAGTCAAAAAATGGTTTTATCAGTAAAAACCTTTTGCTGTTAGATTGGCTCGAGCCAATGCTTAACTCCTCGAGTCAATCTCTTTCAATCTATCACCAAATTGACATGTTGCCTCGAGCCTCTGAGAAGTCTGCCTCGAGTTTGTGACTAGACTCGAGCCAGGATATTCTGAGACTCGAGCTAATGGTCTTTGATCTTAAAGAGTTTTCACAATTTCAATTCAGTTGCCTCAAGCCAGTTGGTTTGACTCTAGCTTGAAGTTTTGATCGTTATATTTAAAAATCAATATTGACTCGAGCCAGAATGACTACTTCAAGTCTAGAGGTTGACTCAAGCCTAGTATTTTTGCCTCGAGTTAAATCTCTTCTATATTTTTGAATGATCAATTGAATTTCACTCAAGCCATGTTTTCTGTAACTCGAGCCTAAGCCTAGACTCGAGTCAATGTTTTGTCTGCCTCAAGTGGATAAGTATTTTCAAATCTTCTTTATGGCATGATCTATAACTTGACTCGAGACAGTGATAACTTGACTCGAGCCAATGAGTCTATGTTTTTGAATAAAGCAATCCGACGTGTCAGAGTATTTAATGCGCTTACCTATTTGAGACACTCAACCAACAGACATACCTCTGCGCATCCGAAAGACGTTTTGGGCAAGATTATTTCATTCCTTTTGCTGGTTTCTCCAACGGTCATAATTTCAGGAACAAAAGAATTAAAGAATGTTATGACGACTATTATAGAGACTTTTCGCGCTTCATCTTTAACGGACATTTTGAAGAATCTCAAAGGATATTTCATTAAGCTTCTCAACGGTCATAAATGTCAACAACTATAAATACCTGAAGCTTTGAATTCTCCAACTACCAAAATGCTGTGCAATCAATTCAACCCAACTACTTCTTATTGTTTCATTAACTGAGCTAATATCTTCGGATATTCTCATTGTACTTCAGTGTTTATTATTTATCTACTCAGTGAAGAGTTAAACACTATTTGATTATCCTAGTTGCTTAAATCTTAAGGTTGTGGAACCTTAAGTGTGGTTGTACGATTACAACTTGTAAGGGGGAGTGAATTCTAGAGTGAGGGGATTACTTCGAGTATAGAATGTGTAATTGTTTTGGTATTTGAAAGATAGTAGAAATCTCAGAGAGTATTTTTGGAGACTGGACGTAGGTCAAGAGTTGGACCGAACCAGTATAATCTCGTGTCCATTGTTCTTCTTTCTCTCTCTGTCTCTGTTGTTTATTCTCGAGCTTTAGCGAAAGTTTTTTTTTAATCACCTATTTACCCCTTTCTAGGTGATATTCCATCTTCATGGTTTAGGTTCAATCTTTTGTAAAATTATTTTATAAATATAAATAAGTAAAATTAAACTCTTAGGGTCTGTTTAGTTTGACGAGGGGAGGGGATGAGAGAGATTTTAATATTATCTTGTTTGGATTGATCATAAGGAAGGGGAGGAGATGAATTTTAATGTTATTTTGTTTGGTTCAGAAGGGGAGGGGTAGGAAATTATTTTCGTATGGACAACTTTACCCTTCTCTTTATTTATGCTAACTTGCCAAGTTACATTTGAAAATTAATCTTCACAAAACCTTTTTTCTGGCTATCCTCATTCTTGAATCTTCACTAAAAAAGACAAAAAGTTAACATATATATTTTTTAATTATCAACAAAAATTTAACAAATACATTACCCCCATAAATAAGTCACTAAATACGATATTTAATGATTAAAAAAAACAAGAGCACAAACACACAATCACAGTCATCGTCACCATTTAGCGTACTGCTCTCATCGTGAGCTAACTCAGATAATGACTCCACTGGCACCGTCAAGAGTTCCTCGCCCACCAAAAGCACAACAACCTCCTTCATGGTCAGCCTCCTCAGCAGATCAGGGTGATAACAAGCTTTATCCTTGAATCCGCCGCCTCAACCACACTCCTTTTCGCATACAAATCCCTCATCCAATCAATTAGAACCACCTCCTCCTCCGAGGACGACGTCTCAATCGATCTCTGCCTCAACCACACGCCCTTCGATCGTCGTCGGTCTTCAAACTATCTCGCCTCACTGAACTAGATCAGCGGCCGAATAGGTTCCCAGAGCAGCATCGAGTGAAAAGGGGCTCAGGGTATTTTTAGATTAACAACAAAAAACTAAGGCATTTTAGTCCATTGACCAAACAATTTTGGTCCTCCCTTCTGAATTCGTCTATTTTTTTTTTTTTTTGGGGGGGGGGTGTTTGAGGGGAAGGAGGGGAAAATTTCAAAAAATTTCTCCTCTCCTCTTGAATAATATGATCTAGCAAACAAGGGGAGGGCGCCAAAATCCCTCTCCTCCCTTTAAACCAAACAGACCCTTAAAGTCTAAGTTATACCATTCATAATTACAATTCATAAAAAATAAATAAATTTTAATTTATAAAATATAATAATAATAATTTTATAAAATTTTAAATCTAAAGCTTTCATTTCATGATCTAAAGGTGAAGATGAGATAATGGGAAGATAATGAGAAAGAGGACAACGAGATTATCTTCTTCTCTCAAACATGCCCTAACTTAGATAGTGATCTTGGGACTTGATCACATGCTTGAATAGTTGAATACATGATAATTTAGGTGGATCGGTTAGCCTCAAAAAACTAGTTTATTAAAGCAACACTTCAAGAATATTTCATCGTATTGTCTAATCGGTTTTTTATGTCCATCTCTTCAAATGCATATTTGGATCAATTTATATAAATATATGAGAAGTGTTTTGTCTCACAAAATATAAAATTATTTCTTTTAAGTGCTCCAAAATACAGGTGAAGTCTTTATTGGGCACTTTGTATAAGAGGCAAAAAAAAAAAGAAAAGAAATTGTTAGTACGGTCCAAATAAAATTTCAAAATAATAAGACGTGGTTTCACCAAAGGGCTTATAAATGATAACGAAGACTTGACTGCGAGAGGGTTGGGCTATGTTATTGTTAAACTATAAAAACTATTAACAATTTATTTCCAAACCTACAAAAGGGTAGGGCTCTGTTTTGACTACCAGAAGCCCATTAAAGGCCCGTAACGTATTCCCATACAAATTAGATATAAGGGGATTATGTAAGTAATGACAACATTATCCTGCTCCACCCTTGTCTTTGGGTTCAACTGGTAAAGGGATTGAACGTACTCTCACCAAAAGGGAGGGGGTTCGATCCTGGAGTTGGTCAAGACGTTGGGGGAGGCATCCTAGGAGTCTACGAAGCAATAGTAACCTAGGCTAAAGTGGAGACATGTGTACTCTTAGTCTTGAATTCCTTGTGGAGTGGGCTTCAAGCGCTCTACCCTTGGACTGTGGGTGAGTCCAACCCCTCTAATATATACTAATTTTTTAAATATATATATATATATATATAAATTATCCAGCTCCTCATACGTAAAAATAAAATTACTTTCTCCAAAATTGTGAGTTTGACTACTTTCAAAGTATACAAAAACTGAATATCCCAACATAATAATTAGTACTAGTAATTGGTAGAATTAAAGAGGGATAGAGTTAAAAAAATTGAAATCTTTGTTAGAATATGGAATATGCGAATTTTGTATTAAGGAATATGTGTATTTTGTATTAAGTATTACTTGTTTATAGTTTTGGCTTATAGGTTTGGCCTTGACCTGTTTAGATATATGTACATAATATTTGTTATAAATAAGAGTAAGACCAGTCAATTCTGGTTGGCTGGGTAATTAGGTTTTTTAAACTCGTTTACCTTTTCCTTGTAACACTTAAGTTACTCATTGTATTTTCGAGTTGATTCATGCATGTTGACACTTGGGGACCTTACAGGGTACTCACATATTCTAGTCATAGATATTTTTTTACTATTATTAATGACTTTTCTAAATATACCTGGATATATCTGATATGAAATAAACATGAAAGTTCTTCTTGTCTCAAAACTTTTATTGCATATGCTTATAATCAATTCTCTACAAATGTTAAAAGGGTTCGAAGTGATAATGACATTGAGTTTGTAAATAATGAGCTTGCTAATTTCTTTCATATTAAGGGTATTATGAACGAAACAACATGCCCATACACACCCGAACAAAATGGTGTGGTGGAGCGAAAACATTGACACCTCTTGATTGTTGCTCATAGTCTCATTATATCCTCTCATGTGCCAATTCGATTTTGGGGGCAAAGCATTAGGACAACTCCTTTTTTGATTAATCGCACTCCCTCTAAATCATTGAATTATAAGACCCCTTATGATATATTGTACAATAAACAACCTAGTTTTTCTCATCGTAAATTTTTTGCGGTTGTTTAACTTTTATGACACTCCAAAACAATACTGATAAATTTTAGCCTCATTCCAATGCTTGCATTTTTATGGGATATCTACCTAATCAGAAGGGTTACTTGCTGTATAATTTGCTTAAACAGAATGTCATGATTAGTCAACATGTTACATTTGATGAAACTCACTTTCCTTTTAAAGATAATGCACCTATGGTACATCAAAGTTCTTTTCCATCTGCTTTAAATCCTTTTCTCTATGATACTCATGATTTGCATGCTCCTCCAAGGTTTGATTATGTTCATGAGGGACATAGAGACACACCCTACCCTCATGATCATGATCTACCTGGGAATGAGTCATCTATTGATGCGGAACAACTCTTACATAAGGAGTCTCGATCCAGTAAGAGATAAATGAGCTCCAGCGTGTCTGAACAAATACATTTGCCTTGGAGAGGTTCAAAATGGTGAGACACTTAAAACATGTTTGTAAGTATTCTATTCATAAATATATCTCATATGCCAATGTTACGAAGGATTATAGGGATTATTTGTTAAGCTTTGATAAGCTCATTTAGCTAGACTTCTACTTTTCAAGAGGCATCTAAGGATCCAAGTGGATGAAGGTTGTGCATGAGGAAATGGTTGCCTTAGAAAATAATCGGACATGGGACATTGTGTCCCTTCCCAAAGGTAAACGGGCCATTGGTTGTAAATGAGTCTTTAAAATTAAATATGATTCTTCTGGTAATATTGAGAGGTATAAAGCAAGGTTGGTGGCTAAGGAATACAGTCAACAAGAGGGGATTGATTATTTTGAGACCTTCTCCCCAGTCGTTAAAATGGTAACATTAAGGACTATCCTCACTCTTGCATTAATGGATGGGTGGCATCTCCTTCAAATGGATGTCAACAATGCGTTTTTGCAAGGGGACTTAGATGAGGAGGTTTACATACACATCCCACAAGGATTTGATACTTTTAGCGAAAATAAAGTTTGTAAACTTAGCAAATCCTTGTATGGGTTGAAGAAAGCATTTAGGCAATTGAATGTGAAACTTACTAATGCATTGATTCAATGGGGGTTTAAGTAGAGCAAGTATGACTATTCTTTGTTCATTAAATTGGGTGATTATGGAATAACCGCTTGTTTTGGCATATATAGATGATTTGGTCATTACAAGAGACAATGTGCAGGGAATAGAGAATGTTAAAGCTTATATGCACTGTCAGTTCAAAATTAAGGATCTAGGGCATTTGAGATATTTTCTTGGGTTGGAGTTGGCTCATTCAGAAAAAGGAATAGTGCTTAGCCAAAGAAAATACACACTTGATCTTATAAGTGATATAAGGGCAGGTGGGGCAAAGCCACTATCCATTCCCATGGAAAGGACCACACCGTTGAGTCTAGAAGGACATGTCAGACTTGATACAAGCAAGTGTGCTCATAAGAAACAGAAGCAAAGAAGAAAATTCAATCCCTTGCTGTTGAATCCGACAGTTTATCGTCGTTTGTGGTAGGTTGTGTTATCTTACTAATACTAGACCTGATATTAGCTATGTTGTGCAAACTTTGAGTCAATATATGAGTGCTTTGAGGAAGTCACATATGGCAGTGGTTGTTCGTGTTGTGAGATATCTCAAGAGTTGTTCGAGACTTGGAAATCTTCTCTCTTCGGCAAATCAGTTCAGTATGGAATGCTATGTAGATTCGGACTTGGCAACATGTTATGATACTAGGAGATCGGTCACATGATACGCCATTAAGTTGGGAGAGTCATTGGTGTGTTGGAAATTAAAGAAACAAAATACCGTCTCCAAGTCATCAGCCGAAGTCGAGTATAGAGCACTTGGAACAATAGCATTAGAAATAATTTGACTTACTAGATTATTAAAAGATCTTGGTGTAAATGGATTGGAACCGGTTAAGGTTCATTGTGATAATAAGGCATCCATATATATTGCTACGAACCCTGTATTCATGAATGTACGAAGCATATTGAGATCGTTTGTTACTTCGTAGGTGAAAAACTACAACATGTATTATTGATTCATTGCATGTGGCTTCTAAGAATCAGTTGGCAGATGTCTTGATGAAGCCACTTGGTAAAGAAAGTCATGATAATAATTATGTTCACAAGTTGAGCATTACAAATTTGTTTAGTCCCCCACTTGAAGGGGGTGTTAGAATATGGAATATGTGTATTTTGTGTTAAGGAATATGTGTATTTTATATTAAGTATTACTTGTGTATAGTTTGAGCTTATAGCTAGGTTTGGTCCTGGCCCGTTTAAGTATATATATGTACATGATATTTGTTATAAATAAGAGTAAGATCGGTCAATTCTAGTTGGTCGGGTGATTTGTTCATTTGTTTGGGTGTATAGTTAATTAGTTTTCAATCTTAATGACTTTACTGTGCCTTTTTTCCCTATTTATAGACGTGTGTTAATGTGAAAAGATGTTTGAAAATAGGGCTTGTTTTCCATGTAGTGTGGTAGTCCATACCTCAAAATTGTTTTGGTTTCAAGATGTGTGTAATCAAACACATAAAAGATCATTTAATGAAATGTTAAATATGAAGAATAACTTAAGATTCATAATGTCAGTACTCTAGCTATTAATTAAATTAACTGCTCCCTTGGATCCTATATGTAAGATAATTTTTTAGGGTGCTATGATCATATTTATAAGAATAAGAGAATGTGTTAAATTTTAACCAGCTTCCCCCCAATCTTTACCCTTGATTGCATGTTATATCACTGTATTAATTATGCCTCACGCAATTTGTTTTTCTACAAATTTTTAACTCATTCATTCTCTCTCCCCATAAAAAGTTATTTTTGAAAAATAAAATACTAGTTCCTATTCCTAATATAATAACTAGCTAGGAGTAGAATGAGGACCCAAATATAAGATCTCAATTCATTATATATATATATATATATATATATATATATATATAATTTTCCCCAATAAATTTAAATAACTTGTGAAATATATATACTCTAAAGTTACACATACACATTTTAGTGAGTCATGTTTGTTTAAATTAATCATTTTACTTCATTTTTTTTTCTGTGCAAATTAGTTAAATAGTTTTCATATTAGGGAAGAGAAAATATTTTCTTTTCAAATTTATTACCTTTAACCAACTTTATAATTTAGTTAAGGTTATACACACACACACACACGATCAGGGTTACGTAAGAATGAAATCATTACAAGATGGGTTTGAAGATGATATTTTGTGGGAAAGAGAGTGAAAGAGATCGAGGAAGATTTGGAAACAAAGACAACAACGTAATTAAAGCATCCAATGAATCATTGACAAGAGACATCAAAATCAGAGACATTATGTTATGGTTGCACTGTCCTTTATCTTTTGACCCCTTCAACTCCCTCAATCCTACCTCTCTCTCAATTCCTTGCAACTTTCTTCTTTATTCCAACCAACCAATTTTTTTTTTTATTTAGACACACTTGCATTGCAAGCTAGTAATATAAAAACTCTCTTATAAATAAGAGGTTACAAGTTTGATCCTGTATGTATCCTTAAATTATTAGTGGTTTGCCATTTTAATTAAAAAAAAGTAGAGAGAGACGAGTGGTATCAGTCTAAGGTATCATATCAATATACTATATAAAATCATTGGCATGAGCCAATGCCATATAGCCTAGTGATATATAAATTCTCCTCGGATGTTGTATGTTGGATCTGCTTGTAATCTCATCTATATGCTTCTTCTTTGATGTATACTCTCTGTCTAATCTCTTTAATTATATATATTTTTTTAAAAAAATTTCCGGATAGAACTTATTTCTATAGCACCTGTGATTAGGTTTTTTTTCTTTTCAATTATGACTTCGTCAAAACCACAAATAACAAATATCATAAATAGTTATTAGTATAAAGAAGGGTGTGTAAAACGTTTCCATTATTGATCACTATAAAGTAATGCTTATTATATTGCTCATTGATTCACTTTCCATTAAAGCGAATAGCTAGTAGACAATACCAGATTAAAGAGAATAAACTTTATTCTTTTGCTTCAATTCAAATGATTTAATTAACTAGATGGGCACATATTAATTGAATTTCAGTTTTGATCAAAATTCAAATAGTTTGAGCATATATATTTAGTATTGGTTTACTTAATTATAAGAGATATGAAGGTGTTTTTTTTTTTTTTTTTAAAAAAATATATATATAACAGAATACTTTATCTTATCGTCACAAACTGATACTTTTTCAGTGAATAGTCCCAAATTAAATCGGAAATATTATTCGAATTCTTACATCGTGTATGCATCATCGGATTTCAATAATTTATTAAGATTGTGTGTGTGTGTGTGTGTGAAGTTTACTATTGATAATGTATGAATAAAATATGGTTTATATATGTTTCGAATTTCATGAAATGTAAGTTTGTCTATCTAGCTTTGGAATAATATTAGAAGGTGTGTGTGTATTCATTCTTTTTGTATCATCCAACAATTTGACAAATTTACTTTTCAAGAATTTCTTCCATAAAATTTTAATTGTCTCTTTCTTCTGTACGTAATTTAATTTTATCACCTCCAAATATATATGTATTGATTGTAGCTAGGTAACATATATATGCGGGTATCCGTGAAAATTATTGTTTAATTAAATAATTAGAGTAATGCGTGTGTGTGTATGTGACTAAATCAAAATAGATTGTGATGCATGGAGGATATGGGAAATTAAGAACGGGGCTCAACTGAATGAAACTCACTTTATTGCCTTTGGCTTTCTCCTCGTTTTGTTCGAGGCCTTAATGATTATATATTTATCTAAAGCTTGATTTTCTACTTCCTTGTCTCTTAAATATAAGATAAAATTGATTTTTTTTAGAGAGATTGAGAAAGCTAATTAAATTATTTTATTTATCAATTTTCTCCTAATTGCCCAACTTATAAACGGATATATAATATGAAGATACATAACATATGTTACGATGTTAAGTAACATATATATTTAATTTCCTTAATTTCTCCCAAAAAATTCAACTTTGACTTGTATTTAGGATGAAGAGAGTATAAGACAAATTTAACTTTTTTAGGGAGATGAAGGAGGCTAATTAAATTATTTTAAAATATTTATATTTATCGTTTTTTTTCCCCAAACTATTTGACTAACTTATAAACTAATATGTAATCTAGTGATACATAATATATATATATATATATGATTAACTTTCCTAATCTCTCTAAAAAAAGAGTTAACTCTATTTTATAC
This sequence comes from Acacia melanoxylon, assembly GCA_019022615.1. Taxonomy (NCBI): domain Eukaryota; kingdom Viridiplantae; phylum Streptophyta; class Magnoliopsida; order Fabales; family Fabaceae; genus Acacia; species Acacia melanoxylon. Next base: position 5,942,212 of record JAFJYJ010000007.1, read on the forward strand.
TTAGAAGTGGTGGAGGGAGTAGCTCATTTCGCTAACCCAAGCTTAATTGACTGTTTTTTTTTTTTTTTTTCCGCCTTTTTCTTAACTGCCTTTTGGTTTGTATTAGGATTGATATTTTCACAACAAAATATAGTTTTTTATTCTTACATTTGATTTCTTTAGATGGGTAGTTATTTATCAAATATTGAAGGTAGGAGTCTAAGAATATTTTTTAACCCAATGACCTTACTCTAAGCATGTAAGAGGTTATGGTTTTGATCTTGTTATAATAACAACCTATTAGTGCATGCCCTCTAATTAAAGAAATAATTTTACAAGGAAGAGTACGAGGCACATGGGCAACATGTTGCCGTTGTGAAACATGACAAGAAATTGACGAAGTAGTTGTTCTTTTTCGTTTTTTCGTGGATGCTCACCAGTTATATCTCTCTAACTTCTTTACCTTTTTTGTTTTTGTTTTTGTCCAGTTGGCAGTTACATGCATGCCATTACCACAAACAAGTTCTCTCTAATTTCTTTTTATGACTTCGTCAACTCAATTTATATATATTTAAACTACCATTTATATATATTTCTTATGCATTGTATTTGTTTAATACTGATAACTACTAATTTTTTTTTTTTTTAATTCTTGTAAAAGATTTTTAAACCAAAACAATACTCTCTTCGGTTCTTAATATAAGATATATTTGAAGAGTTAATATTTTTCCTAAATATAAGATATGATTTTCATATTTGTTAATCTTTTCCTAATTTACCTCTATTGATTATTCCCCAATAATAATTAAGGAGGATAAGTAATGAGGGAATTAAAGAAGATACTTTAGGGTGTTTTAAAAAATACATATCATACATACGAATTAACTAAACTAATTTCTTTAATCAAATAAGATTAGGTAAATATGTTTTATGTTAAGAACTATAAGAGTATATAAAGTTAACGGTTAACTTCAACGCGGGTGAATTGCAACAATTTTAATACTTGAAAGATGATATTAGCTAGGGAAAAAGACAGAAAACAAACTTTAAAATCATAAAATCCCACTTCAGGTTTGTTACCGAGAATTAATAAGGGAATGACGCAAGTTGATGAGCAATCTACAACTTATTTTTTGGGAAATACCCGATTTAAAATTTTGCAAATTCAAAGTTTTTTTTTTTTTAAAAAAATATTTTTCCCATGATATTATTCTGTTAAATATATAGAATAATTCGTGCAAATTAGTCTTCAGGTACCATAGTTACGTTATATTTTTTATGACTTCAAGTTGTTCTAATGGTAACGCCACCTACCACCACAATATAGATGGGATCTTGGTTTCGAGCTCGCATTGGTATTGATTAAAATATGTAAGAAAAATGATGATGTGGGTGTGGGATATTGAAGGACGTGGAGAAAAAGGGTCCACCACTTAATCAATGACACTATACTTAAAAAATTAAAAATTAATGTTATCCCCGTGAAGCTTTTTGTAATTCCCTCTACTTTCAAGAAAATAAGTGTCCACCCAACCTGGACTCTAATTTAACTCTCCCCCACCAACTTCGTCCCTTTTCACATGTGTTCATCAATTCTTACATTTTTATAATTTACATATCTTTCCATAATAGTGATAATTTAATCAAATAGAGAAAACAAAGATGAACATTGATTGGCTTAATTAAGTTTTAATTTATATATACCTGGATATATAGTATGTTATTTGTGGCATACTTTTCATGATTTTCCATGATCAATAAGTGCTTCATAGCCGAATAGGCATTTGTATTCATTAATTATTAGTTGAAATGATGGTCCTTAAATGGAAAGGGGCATCATCCATGTAAGGAGAAGGACACAAGTTTCAATCTCGAAAAATACATTTATTGAGAAAGATGTGAACCCTTTGTCTTTTAAGTCTCGAGAGGAAACCCTAAATCACATATAAAAAAAAGATGGCCCTCAACACCCATAAATTATCACACTGGATAAAGAAAATGATTTAGGAGGAAAAACAGAAACACCAAGGAAGAAATTTTAATAATTACGTAACATTTGATCATTAAATATTTTTTCAGGAATAAAAAATATATGGTAATGCTTTAACATTCTATCATTAATTAAACTATAAAAGCATTGTTATTTTTCTATTATGTGATGATATTTCCTTGAGTCTTCATTTTTTTAAAAAACAATTTAGGGAATGCGCGTAAATAGAACTGGTCTTCATCTGACAGTTGTAATCAGCAATCACCAGTGATGTAGATGTAGCTCACATATACAAGTTGTTTTCAAGAGTATGACATTCTATACGCTTTTTGATAGATTGCCACTTTAATATTGACATTTTTGTTTGTATTTTTTTTTATTGATTAATAATTTTCCAGAAGGAGTGTGTCAGCTGCTGAATGCCTGTATCATTTAGTCAAGCAAGTAATGACCTTTTTAACTGACTCTTTCTCCATTATTATTAATATTAACTACCATGAAGAAGCATGCTATAACTAATTAATATGACCTTTCCAGTTATCACTAAGCTTTCTTCCATTTATGCAACACTCCCCGAACGTCCAGGGCTCAACAAACAATTATTCAAAAAATTATCAACCTTTAGAATTTAGATTATATATATATAATTAACTCAAATTAAAATTATTATGAATAAGTTAAAATAATGCATTATGAAGGTATTTAATTAGATTCAATTCCAACTGGCTTGACTTAATTCTTCGGTCAAAACAAGGCTTGACTTAATTAATTAAACTTATAATTATTTAGACAAAGTTTTGGTCAAACAGCATATTTATGTTTTCATACAAGGTTTCAACCCCCCAATTGTATTCTGCTATACCATGAATTATCGAACTTTATCTTGAACTCTATTTGGTTAATATATACTTCTCCTTAATATAAAACATGTTTGAGGAGTTGATCTTAGTCGATATTTATTAATTTTTTCATACTTTATCCCTATTGATATTATGATCCTTCAACAATAATTAAGGAAGAGAGGAAATGAGGAATTAAGGAAGGTAACTAAGATGTTTTAGTAAATACATGTCATATTAATTAACTAACTCAATCAATTTCGTTAATCAAATCAAATTAGATAAATATGTCTTATATTAGGGACCATAGCACTACTAAAACTGATGACAAGTCCCAAGCACAAATTATTGTTTTAACCTTAATGTGATGAAAAATATCTTAAATTCTATGTACATTCAGCGCACTTACTTTATTTAACAAACAAAATTTACAATAAATTATATTATCTACAAATACAATTTACTTCTTACACTCAATCTAATACAGACAGAACATGCATGTATAATTCATGAAATACTTAAAGTATAAGACATATTTTCTATATTTAGAAATATTTTACTGATCATGTAAATAATGTGTTCAACGTTGGTAAATTAGTTATTTATTTGGGTACTATTTAAGGCGGCAAATGTGGGACACCACACCATAGCGTATTTTCAATTGACAACCCATAGCTGACTCCGTAGCAGGGTTAGGGTCCAAGGTTTATCCCACACGGCACGTGTGATTTATTAGTGGCCCTCGTGTTTTATATTAGCTCACATATCTTCTTCCTCATCATCTTATTCATATAAATCCCAACATACCTTACCAGATTTTGCAGAGCCTTCACATTCTGCTTTCTTCTTATTATTCCTCCTCCTTCTACACACTCAACTTTAAAGCCATAGACTGAATATGTCAGTGAATCTAGAACCGTTGGATCTAGGAGTTCCGATTCCATACCACTTCAGATGCCCCATTTCCCTCGATCTCATGCACGAACCGGTTACTATATACACGGGTCAGACTTACGACCGAACCAGCATACATTCTTGGTTCGCCGCCGGTAACACCACCTGCCCTGTCACCAGAGCCCCTCTTTCCGACTTCACTCTCATCCCAAACCACACTCTCCGCCGCCTTATCCAAGACTGGTGCGTTTCCAATGGCGATATCGGAGTCGAACAGATCCCAAGTCCGATACGACCGGCCCACCCTTCTCTGGTTCGGACGTTATTGAATCAAGCTTCTTCGAAGACGTGCACTCCTCAGTCACGTATCTCTGCACTGCGACGCCTCCGACGACTCGCTAGTGACTCGGAAAAGAATCGTTCTCTCATCGGATCTTACAACGTGCGCCGGATTTCGCTCCATATCCTGTTTGATACCGATTCGGATTGTTTTCAGTTGAAGCACGAGTCGCTCGCACTTTTGGTTTGTTTCTCACTGGCCGATTCTGAATGCGTCTCCATCGCATCTGAACCGGAGAGAATCAAGTATTTGTCGCGTTTGATGTTTCATTCCTCGATCGACGTCCGAGTTAACTCGGCTGCTCTGATTGAGTCAGTCGTGAGCGGGACTCGGTCCCCGGAGCTGCATGCACAATTCAGCAATGTCGATGAAATCTACGGTGGAGTGGTTGATATCTTGAAGAGTCCAGTTTCGTTCCCACGCGCTCTCAAGATTGGGATCAAGGTCTTGTTTGCTTTTTGCCTGCCTAAACAAACACGGCACAAAGCGGTGGCTGCCGGTGCTCCGGCCATCCTCATGGACCGGCTCGCTGATTTGGAGAAATGCGATGCTGAGAGAGCTCTGGTGACGATTGAGTTGCTCTGCGGAATTCCGGAGGGGTTGGCCGCGTTTGCAGGGCACGCTCTGACGGTACCGCAGCTGGTGAAAACAATACTGAAGATATCGGACCGGGCCACGGAACACGCTGCCGGAGTTCTATTGGCTGTTTGCTCAGAATCGGAGGAGTGCCGGAGGGAGGCGGTGGCGGCGCATGTGTTGACCCCACTGCTATTGGTGGTACAGAGTGATTGTACAGAGAGGGCAAAGAGGAAGGCGAAGATGTTGCTGAAGCTTCTTCGGGAGTCGTGGCCTCAAGATTGCGTTGGAAACTCTGACGATTTTGCATGCAGCGAACTTGTTGTACCGTTTTGAGTTTTTGACGATGCTGCTTCTCTTTTGCCACACTCTCAAAACTTACTCCAAAATTTCCATTTTTTTGTCCATTCATTCATTTTATGTAAGACTATAATCTGATGGAAGTAATTAAAGGAAAGGTTTTAATTTTGTAGATATAAATCATTTTGAAGTGGTAAATTTTTTAAATCTGTACGATCATCCTGATTATAAATAAGTAATTTATTTTTTCCATTTCTATATAGACTAAAATTGATAATGAATCCGTCAATTTTGTCACTTACATTATATACCGATTATTTAGCCGAGGAAAAGGTTCTAACCTTGTGTATTTAACCTAAATCCATGTTCTAACTGCAAGGATGACTTTTGATAATATTGGCTTGAACTCCAAATATACATCATAACCTCTTGAATATATGAATTTCTTTTGTTTGTCTTTCCTCTGCTTAGCTTGACTGATATAATGTAAAGTGATAGAATTGTCTTCTAAGTTCATACCACAAACAAAAGTGTGTACTGAAATACATTGTGGTGTACGTTATGGGAGGGGAGAAATTTTTTGATAGGTTTAATTCGAACAGATTGATCATCTTCGAAAGATAAATGTCATTTGTAATTTTTTGGATACTGCCTATCAGTTTAATTTAATTTTCTAAAATCTACCATCTTCCACCAGATTAATAATTTTGAAGTAATTATGAGTTCTGAAGGATGAAATGGCCCAGCAATGTGAGAAACTAAAGCATATAAGCAGAATAGTATTCTTGGGACAGTGTGATTTGGCTATTCATATTTGATTATTTGAACGATTGAGTAATTTAAATTTGAATAATTTGAAGTTAAATATAATATTTGTTAATTAACCTCAAATATAGTAGCCCCCACCTTAATTACCAAAGAATAAAAGCATTGTATAATGGAATAAGTACCTAGTCCTTGGAAATATAATAATCAAGAGACGATATCATTATATCAAGGACTTATTTAGAATAATGATTGGAACCTTCAAAAATAATTTTCTAACTATTATTTATAGTGTACTAGATAAACATGTAATAAGAGTTTTGTTGAGTATAGATATACTTGGTAGCTGCATTGTTGTAACAAAGAAATACGAATGCTATCGGCTAACGCAACGCACCAAAAAAAAGCTGCATGAATAGTTAGCATGCCTTAATGGCCACACATCCTTTTCCTTCAGTCATGTCTTAGCACTATTGTTGACCATTTCAAACTAACCTAAAGGATAAAAAAACTATATTATATTATATTAACATCATTACCCATCCCACACTCAATCTATATTGTGGGACCAAACTAATCAATTCAAAGCCTATAATTAATCGAAGAATGAAAAATCAAAATTCGCTTGTTTAATATATATAATAATCTATTCTATTTATTTTTTCAATTCAAGGAAAATATAATTTTTTTATGATGGCTTTAAGAAATGAGAAAGGGCTTGGTGATATATAAACAGACACACACATAATACTATAGTGGTGGCACTGTACATGTGCTAATACTGCTTCTGTCACATTCAGAACCCAACTTTTGTTTCGTTGCTCAATCACTAACTCTTACCAGTCCCTTCCAAATTTCAATATATTCTTGGGACCCTTCTTTGAAAATTAATTTCTTTCTTATTGTACAATATTTTAAATTATATTAATCACACATATTGCTTTTATTTTAATTAGCTGCCTGATGGTAAGTGGGGCAGTGAATCGTAATGTGACTGTTTAAATGCTACATTTGATGACACGATATATAATGATTCGATTCCGAGTTTGAGACAGGAATTTGAAAGATGATATTCTTTATTCGTTGTATACTCAGTCTGCAAATCATTAGGGGCCATTTGTACTAATAAGGGAATGACACAGACAATTAAGAGAAAATAAAGGTAGCCTCTCTTGTTTTTATTTTTATTTTTTAAATTTAGGAAATAGACTTTGATTAAAGGATAATTGCAAAAATATAATACCATTACCATCACAGAAACATAATGAAAACAAGATTCATTCTTAGCCAGCCGGAACCGAACAAGTCATCATCGCCCCCCATTATTGGGATGTAGCATGTGATTTTTGTCTCATCTTGTGTTATCTTTGAAGTACTGTTTCTATATGTATATATAGTTGCAGTGCTCCTTTTCAATCAAGTCGAATAGGTTATTCGACAGATGCTAGTCTTTGCTTTCCTTACAGTAGTTGGTTCCTCCAACATACCTTTTCGCCTCGATTTGTAGCCATGGTCTTATACTACTGGAAGCTGGTTGGAGTGTTCTTTAATCCTTTAATTTAATTGACGCTTTACTTGGACAGTAGGTTTGGGTAACTATTATAGTTATATATGAAGTTTTTTATGTTCTTCTTGTAAACTTTCCTTTAAGTTGATGTTTTTCATCTTATTTTTTGGTTATCTTTCAATACTTCTCCCTTTTTCATATAATATAATTGGTTTTTAAAATAAAAAATAAAGGGATTGTGATATTAGATCTTTTTCGAAAGTCACAATTATACGAACATTTTGTAGTATAAATTACATTATAAAAGTGTTCCTATAATTAGGACTGGAGGTAGTATTTCAATTAATTAAAATATATTTCTAGGTGGAAATTTCATGGGTTTAATGTTGAAATGATTGGAAGGTGAGACATTAGCTGTTTGGTTTCCGCCTTTGTGGGGTCAGTAGAGCTGAAGGGTCAAATTAATTTCTTCTTTAGTTAATGGATTGCCATCATTGGTAAAATGTTCAATTTATTTAAAGTAAAATTTTCCCCATCCCTTCTTTCATTTTCATATCATAAAACACTTAACATTCATCTTATATAATAACCTACTGATTTAGATATGAATCATATGATGCTTAAGTGAGTTGAATATGAACATGGAGATATAGATATCATGTTTGAATTAATGAATAAGAACATGATGAATTTACACATTAAGTGTTCCATTTTATATGGAGTATTATTGGAAATATATAAATTTATCAGGCCAAAAAGAGGGAGTGTGTGTGTAGGCGCTTTGAAATACAAAATAAAGAATTAATTGTATTCCATTTTAAAGTTGAAGAAGGATTTTGTGCAATTTTATTTTGAAAGTGTTAAAACAGGAACAATTTCATCTCATAAGTGTTGAAAAATGAGCAAATTTGTCATAACCAAGAAAAAAATTAAGGTTGACAGTTAAAAAATTAATGTTGGCTAAAAACTTTTTTAACGATGAATGGGCAAAATTGATACGTAACTTCCGGATATTCAAGGCTAATAATTGGTTGATTCTGGGGTAAAATTTCACCTGTACTCTTTTAGGATTTTTATCTACACACATTTTTACCCTTGACGGAGCGACTGCTTGCCTTTTGTCCTTGTTTTCTTAGCCAATGAACTGGAAATTCACTGCCCTATTTCATATTAAAACTTGGTAAGAGTGTCGGGAAAAAAAAACACCCTACCTTAACACTTCAGAAATAACCTTGATTATGGAAGAGTTTGTGTTCGCGCGTGATTTAGTGATTATTTGCGTATAACTCAACATTTAAAGTGGTTATCTAAAAAGAATTGACGATTGAGAACACATTACGTTTCGTTAGTGGAGTAATTAAATAATTGATGGTAAATGAGTTATTTTATTAGCATAAACTTAAAGGATTATGGAGGTTTTTTGTTAGAGGTTATTTGGACAATGTAAAAAATTTAGAAAAGTTTTACCTAATTGAGAGAAAAAAGTTAGATAAATTTTTTTATTTGTATTTATAAAATCATTGAGCAATGAAACTTATAAAAGCAATCTCAAGTTTCCTACAAATGATATACTTCAACAGTCAGTAATACCCTTAAAAATCATATTTATGAATAATATCATAAATTAGTAAATAATACCTATTGGATATAGGTGAATATGTGGTGTCAAATAATAAGTTATAATTATCTTATTTTCTAAGGTAATTTCTATTGAAATTAGGGTGAATAAAGAGCTAAAATCCCTAAATGAATTTATGGGGCATAAAATGGCCTGAAAATATTATGATAAATCTCATATAGCAACAAATATTGAAAAAAACTTAGGGAGTATGTTGTCTCTAATTTTAGGAATTTTTGGGATTATTTCCTTGAAAAATAGAGAAGCATAAATATAATATTATTAAAAGCACTTTTTGGCCCCATGATTTTTAATATTTTACATGGGATATAAAATACTAATGTCAAGTAAAATAGTTGTGAGATAATAATTAATCCTAATTATGAAAATTATCAACAATTAGTAAGTGGCTAATTAAGTAATTAGTGGCTAATTGTTTAGATTATGATATAAGTAAATTAATTAGTAAATAATTAATTTAAGGGGAGAAATTCGAAATTATTAAATAAATAAATAATAAATAATAAAAAAATATTTTATGCTTAGAAAATAAAAAAAAGAAAAGAAAAAAATAAATATCTAGATATTTTGATTAAAATAATAATATAATCGGTAAAGAGCCAACACGAGAAATGAGAACGGATAGAAATTAAATCCTACCTCCAAATATAGAAATGAAGTCATTAACATCTACACTTTTTATAAACAAGTGGAACTTTATCCGGAGTGAGCGGTCTCGAAGTCATTTACGAAACCAACGGCGTAATTAAGAGTAGGATAATTAGGAAAGGGCGGATAGTGCTAAAAGTGACTTATAGAAAACGGACCGTGTTTTTCAAACCAGGAATTAGGTTACTTAGATCAGATCATATTACGAACCGGTGATTTTCTGCCAAGAAGCTGGAACTTCCGGAAGTGATTTCCGTAACCGGTGACGTCTGTCTGAAAATGTTCAACAGACAACGGAATACCCTTAATGGGATCAAAAATTTAGTTAACCCAGGTATTCTTAAAGAGAAAGAATAGAGCTTCAGTGCCTTGATCCCGGATTTTTGAGTTTCGTCAAGATTACGTGATTAGGACACCGATCAGGGAACTTTATCGGTAAGTCAGCACATGTGATGTCATGTAAGGCCAAGATCGAGCCATGTGCAAAAGTGCGATCCGACGGTTGAAATCCGATCTGAAGACAATTGATGTAATTCCAACCTTGTCCCTCCTTGCTTCTATAAATAGCCAAGCCCCTTCTCCTCATTTCTTCACACCAAGAACCGAAATATAGAGAGAGAGTAGAGAGAAGGAGGAGCTCTTGGAAGTTCTAGCCAAGCCGGAGTAAGTTCTTCGGTCCCTAATATTAAGTTCTGGTAGTTCTTTCGGTAGTTATAGTAGGAATGTTGTTTTGATCTTTAATCTTCTAATATATTTTAGATATCATGTTTTTGGGTTAAATATGATATATATTTCGAAAATATGTTGGGAAAAGAGTTATGGCAAAATTTTGGAAGATTAGAGTCAAAGTAACGAAATTCTGGCGAAATTCTGTCGATTAGGGGTTCAGGGGCAAAATGGTAATTTGTACCTAAATGCCTGTTATGCTGCTAGATATTGATAAATATTATCCTTATAGGATATCTGAGATAATCGTACCGCCCATTTGGTACCATTTTGTAAAATATTACCGTTTTTCGTAAAACGTCACCGGTGACATCGCTAACGAAGGTACGTTCGCGTACCGTAACTCTAACGCTGATGTTTATGTTATGCATGTATGTGCTATGTGTATTGTGTGTGTATAGTTGTTATGTTGCTTGAGCGCATATAGACGTTAGTGTGTATCAAGTATGCAAGTTTGGGAGCGATGCATCCGTATCTTATTTGGGAGCGATATGGCCACACTGCTGGGAGCGATATGTGTGATTATGCTGAGAGCGATGTGTTTGCATTGTGTATGTGTGAAAATGCTGGGAGCGACGTGTCTGCATTGTGTGTGTGTGAACATGCTGGGAGCGATGTGTCTACATTGGTTGTGTGTATGTCTTTGTTAATGTTGTGAACGTACGTAGTCCATATGTTGTATATGTAAATATGAGGTTAACCGTTACACGGGGTCCGTATGCATTGGACCTCGGCTCTTAATATAGCGTCGGGTTACGGAGGAACGAGGACCGAGGAGAAAGGCAAAAAGACGCGTAGGGACTCGGCCGAAGACTTTCTTCTATCGTTATCTACTTTTGTAAACACTCGGTACAATGTACCGTTATCGTAAAAAATGACGGACTTACGACATTTTAAATATATGTATCAGTTACTCAATCGCTCCGATGCTCTACTCTGATGAAAAAAAAATTATACTGCTTTTGAAAATGAGATGTTACACAGTCACTTGAGAACAACAAACCTTCATTGTAACAATGCATTGGCAGAATTGGTACCCTCATCCATACAGCCAACTTCTTCGTAATTGCATTTTCAGATGGGTCCCTAAAAAGAAAATCTGGAATCTCTATTCATGTAATGAAGTACATTCAGAAGTTTGAGCAAAATAACAAACAATTTCACACCCTTGTCTACATATTCTGTACATGGATAGGACATGTAGTAATATGTAATATACTCTTAAGGATCTTCTTCCTATGCCTATAATTACATAGACTAAGAAATTGATTTGGAAGGAGTAGGTTTCCCTTGCTGTTACAGACCATGGGGGTTGCTTGTTTTGAATTTCAGATCAAAATTCAAATAGTTTGAGCATATATATTTATAGTATTGGTTTCAAATCAAATAAAACAGAATACTTTTTCAGTGAATAGTCACAAATTAAATCTGAAATATTATTCGAATTCTTACTTCGTGTATGCATCATCGGGTTTCAATAATTTATTAAGCTTGTTTGGTTTCAAGATATGTGTAATCAAACCAGGGGCGGACCCAGGAATTTTAATGGCGAGAGGTGAAAATAAAAAATATTATATAATAAATGAAAGTACTTGAAATACAATACAAACTTAATATACAAATAATTGTAACTATATCTTCAAATGCAATTTTTCATGTTCTGTGAAATCTCTAGAATAAAATTTATCAACAAGTTTGTAAATATTATCACTCTTAAATGACTTGTACATGTTTTATTATCATCGAACTTGCTATTTAATTCTTGCAATTGATAATCAATTGTAGTACAAAAGATATTTACCCTATAACAATTTTCAGTAGAAAAATTACTCTGTTCATTTCAAACACAACCTCTCCTTCCAATATATTTTGCACTCATATCATATCTAGAATATTGCTAATACACACAACTTGAAGAATTTGACAAAGTCAAAATTTAGAGACCATTTCCATTTGTCTTTATGGGATGATACATTTCCATATTTCTTCATCTGGATATAGAAGGCAAATTCCCAAACAACTTCTCTCATCCTTTTCTCTATATTTCTCTTCCTAACTGACAAATGCAAAAAGAAAACTTTCAACATGACTTTTTACTCAGTTTTGGATTACCAAAACCAGCAAAAGCAGTGTAACATCCCATTTGAAAACGGCGGATTTTTTTTTAAACGTTTCCAAATATTTCAAGCGGAAGTAGTCGAGTAGAGCATTGGAGCGAGTGAGTAAGCGATTCATAACAAACATCAACCATAGTGTAACATTGTAATGATTACGGTAATCCTAGAGTTTGAAATTGAATAACCGAAAGCGGTAAAGATAGATAAGTCTCGGTCGCACGTCTCACCGCGCTTGCCTCGATCTTCGATCCGTATTCCTCCGGATCCCGAGGCTATAGCCGAGATTCAATTTACCGCATTGAATCTCGGTAACGGTTAATCTCAAACCCAAACAATACGATATACGAGATAACAAATATTCTAGACAATACAACAAGTATATCACTACATAAGCATACGGCAGATGCATGATCATTATCGACAAAACATAAGCATTACGCAAAGTATGTAAAGCCCCACAATGTAAAACAACAATAACAAGCTTGCACTATTCACCGGTGCCACGATACCACTCGTGTTCTCGCGCTAGAAAAACATACGGCGTTATCATGACTATAACCCGTGTAAAACCGTCTCGTATATCGGTCTACGAACGTATCTATCACATATATGCATTTAAGCAGCACAAGATTAGTGTTACAGTACGCGTCCGTACCTTCGTTGACGACGTTAGGTACTTCTGGCGGAAAAACGTACTTTTTACGGAAAAACTTTCGCGGCACGTCGGGCGGCGTAACGGCGGCAAATCAAAATTTCGATGCCCTAACAGAGTAATATCACTTTCATTAGTGATTTGACATCATAAACGGCATTTTAGGTAAAAATTACCATTTTGCCCTTCTACCCCTAATTTGGTGGAATTTCGCGAACTTCGTTACTTTGACCGTATTCCATTTCAAAATTATCCCCACTATGTTTTTACCTCGTCGGGCATCTTTCAATGCAATGAGGCATAAAAACAAACATAGGAACAAATTTCGAAACTTCCTAGATCAAAACAACGGTTCTACTATAACTACCGAAAGAACTACGGAAACTAAAAGCTAAGGACGAGAAGAACTTACTCGGAGCTAAGGAAAAACTTTTTGCAGAGCTTCTCACTCTAAGTTTTGGCCAAGGTAGAGAGAAGAGGAGGTGTGAAGAAATGAAGGAGGTGCTCATGCCTTTATATAGGCAAAATTTGTGCCACTTTGGTAATTTCTACATTCCAAATCTTGTAATTTTTCCTTTCCTTATAACCATGTAAATTCAAGACAAAATGGTGGTTAATTCTTGACCATGGGCAGCTCATAGTCGACACAAGGGGGTGATGTGGCATCAAACCATTGGTCCAAGAATGGTGACTTAAGCTTACTTTATGCCGGTCCGATAGAATTTCCCGATCGGTATCCGTTTCGCGTAGTCTCTAAATTCTGAATTCATAACTTTGAAGATCTTCTCTTCCTCATCAATAATATTTAATTTAACGTAGATTCCAGTCCCTTACAGGGTCCCGACATTCCAGTTGAAGTTTTCTCGAACAACGTGTCCGGCGCGTCCGGTTACGAAAATCGTTTTCGGAATCATCAACCTCTGGACAAAAATTCACTGATTCCAAATATGTCCATATAATCATAAACTCATCTCCGGATGTTGAGTTATAATTTATTTTCTTCAGATCCAAAATGTGACTATATGCATTTTTCCCTATTTCGTCTTATTAGGTAAATGTTATTTACCGACCTCGGAATTAACTTCCGGAAGAGGTCACTTGAAGGTAAAAACTCACTGATCAATATTTTACCTTGACTTTGGAATTCCTATTCCTGGTTCTCTAGATAGGATCCGTTTCCTATTTATTCATTTACTATTCACTAACTTTAATTATATTATATAATAATAAAATATCATGATTTTTTTAAAATTTATTCCTTTCTCTATTTTCTTTCTCAATTTTCGGCTGCCCCCTTTTTTTATTTTGTATTTATTTTATATTTATTTATTTATTTATTCCATTTTTCCAAAAAATTTCTCAAAATTACCTAATTGGTCCATTCTTGTATTTAGGCTTAAAAATACCTAAACTCACTTATTTTTTACAAAATTCTCCAATTAATTACTAAATATGTTCTTACTAATTTTAAGCCAAAAACCACTAATTTTAGGGTTTTACAAAATTACTTATGAATTTCCTTTACTTATGCTTAAGTAATTAGCCGAAATTACTTAACTACTTTATTATCACTAGTTGATAATTTTCTTAATTAAAATGCCTCATTACCTCATAATTCTAGCTTTGACATTTCTGTTTTCATGTATTACGCATTATTCTAGAATTTGAGAGGGTATTATGGTCATTACAATGCTTTTTGAGCATTTTTATTCAATTTCCCCAAGCTCACAATTTATAAAATTATCACAATTAGAGATAATATACTATCCTAACTCAAATAATTATTTCATTGCCTTTTAGGATTTTTCACAATTTTCCTAAGTCATTTTACATACCAGGGGTATTTTGGTCATTTGGCACTTTGGCCCTTAAATTCTCTAATTTCCTACAGAACTCATCCTAGAAAAATAGGCTATAATAACACAAGTCTTGCAACAATAATTTCACTTATCGAAATAGCCTAATTTATTTACCAAAATGTAATATTTCGATAAATAAATATGCGGGTATTACAAGCAGCATGCATGCACAACTAGGGGCGGACCCAGAAAATTACATAAGGGGGGCACAATTGGCGGGGGAATTCGGGGGCTGTGCCTCCGAAATTATTTTTTTAAAAGGAAAGTTTTAAATGCATTAAAAAACAAAAGAATATAAACAAAAAAAAAATATTTATGAAATCAAGTGAATATTGATGATGTAATAAGAGAGGAAATTCTTTTACAAACTTGTTATTTAGAAAAGTAAGACTAAATCTTTGTTAAGTCTTAACTACATAAATTACAACAAGACTAATAAATTCAAGTACATATATTTTAATAAAATATGTATTGGTGGTAGTTAACATATATATGCGGGTATCCATGAAAATGATTGTTTAATTTGAGTAATGCTGTGTATGTATGTGACTAAATCAAAATAGATTGTGATGCATGGAGGATATGGGAGGTGGGGCACAGCTGGAAATTAAAAACGGGGCTCAACTGAATCTGAATGGGTAAACGCGCGCACCGCCAATTATCTCTATGTTTCACCAAAGGAAACTCATTTTGCCTTTTGCTTTTTCCTCTCATGATTTTTGTAGGTTACATATTCTAAAGGAAAATAAATTCAAGTGTATGACAAGAATTCAAAGTGTTCAACAACTCACCAAAGTCCAAAGCCTCAGCTAGCAAATAAAGCAAAAGACAAATTACCTGATATCGCGATCAATTGGAATCGACTGCACCTAATTTGATTTGCAAAGGAGGTACGGAATTACATTTTGATAGGAACATCTATAATGCAAGTGGTGTAGCTGACCATATTAATGGTGATATGCTGAACAAATTTTTTCTTAATCGTAGATAGGCCAGCTTCAATTATCAACATCTAGATCATGTATTTTATCATCATCGTTTATCACTGTTATTATTATTTATCATTCAATTTTTTGGTTTTAATCACATTGTTTGTTTTCTATAAAAACACTTGTATCATGACATATTACTGGACATAGACAGGGTTCAATTCTCATTTGACAACCCTTATCTCATTGGGCAGCATGGGGGAGAGTAGATTAGAATGAACAAGCTAATGATCTCAAATATTACTTTAGAAGGAAAGCAACCCTTAATATGTTATTTCTAGTGCCATACAATGTGGGGTAAGGTATTAGTGGTAGTATTTTAATATATTTTTTTTTTTTTTATGGTTTCACTTTTACCATAACATGAATGTTGAAGAAAAATTTACAAAATATTTTGGGACACATTGGATATTGATTGTTATCAATCCAGCAAAACCTTCATGCCCTTGCATTTACTATGTGGATCCTCTAAATTGAGGTCTTCCAGAAAACTATCCTTGTAATACCCGGATATTCGGTACTCGGATGACTATTAAACATAAATAAATATTTCTTAAGTGTTAGAGGTGAATATGTGGTTTCAATAAATGGCCAAAATTACCTTATTACTTAGGGAAATTACTTGTGAAAATTAGAAAAGAAAAAGAGCTAAGGTCAATGAAAAATGTATTTTATAAGGAAGAAGATGACCTAAAAATATTATGATAAATACCATATGATAACAAATACCTTGACAAAAACTTGGGAAATGTGTTATCTTTAATTTTAGGAATTTTTGGAATATTTCCCTGGAAAATAATTGAGCATAAATAAAATATTATTTAAAAGCACTTTATGCCCCTTTATTTTTAATATTTTACATAGGATATAAAATGCCAATGTTAGTTCAATAGTTATGAGATAATGAGTTATCCTAATTAAGAAAATTATCAACAATTAGTAAATGGCTAATTAAGTAATTAATGACTAATTACTTGGATTAAAATATAAGATAAATGAATTAGGAAAAAATATTAAAAAGGGCTGAAATTCGAAATAATAGAAATAAATAAAAATAAAAATAAAAAAATAAAAAAAAAAATAAAATGCTTAGAAAAATAAATAAAAAATAAAATATTTGGAAATTTGTAATATACTAATAATATATGTGGTAAAGAGCCAACAGGACATTCGAGAATGGTTAGAAATTAAATCATACACCAAGATATAGGAATTTAGTCTAAGACATCTGGACTTCTTATAAACCAGTGAAATTCTACCTCGGAGTGGACTATCTCCAAAGTCGATTTCGAAACCAAATGAGCAAATAAGAGACCGGGTATTTATGAGAATAGGCATATAGTAAAAAGTAAACCCGTGGTAAACTTGAGTGTTGTGACAAACCAGGATTAAGGTTTCTTACGACAGGACATATTTGAACCCGTGAATTATTGTCCGAAAACACGGCTATCGGAAGTCGTTTCAAGAATCGACCGCATCCGGCTTGAAATGTTCAGCCGCAACGGAATACCCTCAATGGGATTAAAAATTTAGTTAACCCAGATATTGTGAATGAGGAAGTTTAAACCTTCAAACACCATTGTCGGAATTTTGAGTTTCGGCAAGATTACGCGATTCGAACACCGATCGGGAACGATATCGGTAAGTCGGCTAGTATGACATCATCAAAGATGATGACACAAGGGGAGAGGTCGGCACATAGGTGGAGGGCCGGGATCAGTCCGTGTGTCCCAAGTGCGATCCGACGGTTGAAACCCGATCCGAAAACAATTGAAGTAATTCCCACCTTGTCCCTTCCTTTTCCTATAAATAGTCAAGCCCTCTTCACTTCATTTCTCACCAAGAATCTGAAATATAGAGAGAGAGTAGAGAGAAGGAGGAGCTCTTGGAAGTTCTAGCAAGCCGGAGTAAGTTTCTGGTCCCTAGTCTTAAGCTTCGGTAGTTCTTTTAGTAGATAGAGTAGAAATGCTAGAATTTCTTTAAATATTTCTGAATAGTTTTAGATATCATATTTTATGAGTATATATGATATTTATGTTGAAAATATTTTTGGAAAAGAGATCTGGCAAAATTTCAGAGAAATAGAGCAAAAAAATGAAGCTCCGCGAAATTCCGCCGATTGGCCTAACTAGGGGCAAAATAGTAATTTTCGCCTAGAATGCTTTTTTTGATGCCAAATTTTGATAAACACTATCATTATAGGATATCCGATATAATCGAGCCGCCGTCGTACCGCCGTCGTCCCGCTGTTTTTCCCGCTGTTGAATTTCACATTTTTCCGTAAAAGTTCCGTTATACCGCTAAAAAGGTACGGACGCGTATTGTAACCTTAATTTGATGCTTGTTGTATGCTATATGTGATTGTTGTGTTCATATACTGAGATTCTGTTGGTTTGAAAATGGTGGAATGATGAGTACACGGGTTATGGTATTGTTAACACCGTTGAGAGTTTTCCTAGCGCTATGGACACGACAAGTACAACGTGGCACCGGAGAGTGTGCGGGACCGGGATGACATACATATCTGCGGGGGCTGTGTAATGTTATTGCCCGATATGTGGGGATGTGTTTTATACTTGTGAAATGTTGTGGATATACGTCATGCATATACTTTGTTTACATAAGCATGAGGTTAACAGTTACCCGAGATCCAATGGGCATTGGATCTCGGTTAATATAGCTTCAGGATCTCGAGGAGTTTGGGACGTGGTGAAGGGTAAGGAGCCGGCATAGGAAAGAAGATGAAGAAAATAAATTGTAGTCTATTTTGTTTAAAAGTATTCGGATGATTGTACTACTTATGATTACCAGACATATTATTATGCTTGTTATTCAGTGACTCTGTTTCCATTTTAAATCGAAAAATTTTATGACTGCTCAACTCTGATCAAATACGGCAAGAAAACGTTTACGAAAATGGGGTGTTACATTTTTGGTATCAGAGCAGTTTTTCCTGGCATAGATCAGAATATGTTATTACAAACCTTTTGGTGCCGAAGGCAGGGCTAGTCTATGTGGATCAGCCAATCAGTCACCCTAGCACGGTGAGGCTCCCATGATAGACACCTACCTGGCCAATTGGTTTGAGTGACGGAGTTAGGCTCTACGCTTTTTCAAAACATATTTTTGAAAATGAGTGCGATATAACCTGGTGTTATGTTGTATAGATGGGAGAGAAGATGAGCATTATGTCTTGTATCTTGGTAGGTGGAGGCGCGTGGCGTGGAGAACATACCCTTGTGGAGTAAATTTACGGAGGAACCCGAACCGAGCTCCCACCTCCAATTATCCCAGTCACCCCCATCCCCACATAACTATGAACCTCGGTATGACCCAATGGAACACCGAGATAGTCCCGAACCGTATACCACCCAGGACCCGAGTATTACGCATATCCGAGGAACTAAATGACCCAAACCAATACCGCGAAATCCTAAATTATCACTTTCCCGTTGTCCCTATAAGTCCCGATAGCTCTCCCATCACTCCTCGTAGGAGATAACTTTCGACTACCCGGAAATCCAAAACATAGACAATCCCGATGCATACTCCGACGACCTACAGTATGTGTTAGACAACAACACAATCCTTACAGAGGCCTTGCATTTAGAACTCGTTCATGCCAGCTTAACTTCTTATAATGACCAAAGCAAATACCTACAATACCTGACAAACATCAAAGAGTCCTATATGGCCAACTCCCGATACATTTATCCATACCCTCCCGAAGATTGGATCAGATCTACTCTCCAACATTTTCCCCATACCCGTTACTGGGTTGGAAAAACCAATGAAATCCTAGATGGAGGAAATTTTGTGGATGTCGGGTCATGGATCTTTAATCTTAAACGTATGGTGTATCGAAAAATGTGAGGATGGAAACAAATCAAGAAAGCAAGAAAATGGAAGTAGAGATAATAGTAGATTGTAAACTACTGTTGTGTATTTTGAATTACAAGTGTGTTTTGGCTTGTTATGTGCATAAGATATGTGAGTAAAAGACCCGTGTATATAAGGGTTGTATATGGATGCATATAGTTATATATGTGGTTTGTATGTTGATAAATAAATGAGATGTTGTGTACTTGTTGTGTGTGTTATTCTAACATGACTAACGTCTCTCGTAAATGAATAAACTTAGAATATTATGGAAAACCTGAGAGGAGCAGGTGCTCCTAGAGGCCGAGGCAGAGGCCGAGGCAGAGGCAGAGGCCGAGGCAGAGGAAGAGGCCGAGGCCGACAACCTCGAGAAATTCCTAATCCGGAGCCAGAGGATTGGGATCAGAACCCGCCAAATCAAAACGCGTGGCGGGAAGTGATGGCAATGTTGCATGAGCAACGAGCCATGATTGAAGAATTACATACCGAACGATTAGAAAGGTAAACTAAAACCGAGATAGAAGATGAAGAAGAATGAGAAGATGAAAGTCAACATGAAGAAGAAGATTATGAACCCGAATGATCACCATCCCCGCCAAGACACGAAAGGGAAATTGTGCATCTGCAACCACCCCGTAGGGAGGTGGAGACTACTCAGTATTGGGTGGCTCAGTTTTGCAAACTGAAACCCCCAGCCTTTCGAGGTAAGCTAGACTCAGCAGAGGACTGGCTTCTGAGATTAGAAAATATATTTGAGGTAATGGAGTGCCCTGAAAATCGCAAAGCCCAATTGGCGATTTATAAGTTGGAAGGAGACGCGAACCGCTGGTGGAGGTCCATGGCAGCATCTTTACGTCTCCACTATTGTCCCATTACATGGGAAAAATTTATCGAGAAATTCAACGAGCAATACTTCCCTGTATCTCGTGCAGATTATGAAGGAGTCGAATTCCTACACATCCATCGGGGCCAAGAGAGTCGTAGATGACTACTTCGCCCGTTTCACTAACTTGTCCCGTTATTCTTCACATGTTCGTAGGGACTACGAAGGGAGCGATATGGCCACATATTTGGTTTACGGGCTCAGATACGAAATCAAGGAGAAACTTGTTTCTCTCCAATTCCAAGATCTTATTCATGCTGTTGAAGCATGTCGGCTCATTGAACGAAATCTGAAGGAGCTGCGAAGGTCCCGACCTTTCGGCAAGAACACCGGCCCAAGTCGTAGCGGTGTCAATCGTGGGAACTTGGCCAAAAGAGAAGGCTGCCTTGGAATAATTTCCGAGGAGGAAACAAGAGGCCCTATCAACCCGGACAACCAAATGTCCCAAGAATCCAAGCGTCCGACCGTGTCCTAAATGCGGACGATATCATCGTGGTAATAATTGCGAGGACTGGTGACCTATACCGTAATAAGCCTGGACATATCAGCGTGAATTATCCATTGAGAGCAGCGGAACAAAGGCCGCAGAACCATGGTCGAGTGTTTACCTTGACCCATGAGGAAGCCCGAAGGTCTCCGGACATGATCCAAGGTACTATATCTCTCAATGGAAGTCCACTTCTAGCATTATATGATTCGGGTGCTAGTCACTCATTCATTTCCTATGAATGTTCTAAACGTTTAGGGATGCATGTCTTTAGTCTACCTTGTGATTTGTTGGTAGCTACACCACTTGGTGTTAAAACCTTAGCTTCTGATGCATGTCTAAATTGTGTTGCGTGTGTCAATGGACGAGATTCAAATATTGATCTTATTCGGTTGCCACTTCATGGCATCGACGTCATTCTCGGTCTTGACTGGCTATCTGCGAACAACGCGATCATTGATTGTGGAAGCAAGAGGATCTCTTTTGCACATTCTCGCGGCAGAGGCAAGATCGACGTAAATCTAAATTTTCTTTCTGTTGTGGAGGCTCAGAGATGTTTGAAGCGAGGATGCCAAGCCTACATGGTATTCTTTTCAATTAAGGCAGAAGCCGAACCTTCACTCCAAGACATCCCGTTGTGAACGAATTTCCCGACGATCTCCGATGATCTCACGAATTACCTCCGACAAGAGAAGTTGAATTCGCCATTGAACTGTTGCCCGGCACAGGTTCAATATCCAAAGCTCCATATAGAATGGCGCCGAACGAAATGCAGGAATTGAAGAAGCAACTTGAGGAACTGCTCGAGAAGGGGTTTATCCGACCCAATATATCTCCTTGGGGAGCCCCGGTGTTATTCGTGAAGAAGAAAGATGGAAACCTTTGACTTTGTATCGACTATCGTGAGTTGAACAAAGTAACAATCAAGAATAAATATCCACTTCCCAGGATCGATGATCTTTTGGATCAACTATCTGGATCCAATATCTTCTCAAAAATCGATTTGCGCTCGGGATATCATCAGCTGCGAGTTAAAGCAAGTGATATTTCCAAAACGGCTTTCAGGACTAGGTACGGGCATTACGAATTCCTTGTGATGCCTTTCGGTTTGACAAATGCACCTGCTGTATTCATGGACTACATGAACAAAATTTTCCGTCAGCACCTCGATAAATTTGTGGTGGTGTTTATTGACGACATCCTTGTCTATTCTAAGAATAAGGAAGAGCACGAAGAACATCTGCGTATAGTGCTGAGTATACTCCAAGAAAAAGGCGACTCTTTGCTAAACTTAGAAAATGTGAGTTTTGGTTACCAGAAGTCGGATTTCTGGGCCATGTTATATCGCGAGGCGGAGTTGCTGTTGATCCCAGCAAAGGTGGAAGTAGTTACGGGACCGGAAAAGACCGAGACCGTGACGGAGATTCGTAGTTTTCTGGGTCTAGCGGGATACTACCGCAGATTCATAAAGAATTTCTCTCGTCTTGCCCTACCATTGACGAAGCTCACGAGGAAAAACCAACCCTTTGTATGGGGCGATGACTGTGAGGATAGTTTTCAGAAACTGAGAGAGAGATTGACCACAACACCAGTTTTGATAATCCCAAATCCAGATGAGACTTATATGGTCTAAAGTGATGCCAGCGGGCGTGGACTGGGATGTGTCCTGATGCAACATGGCAGAGTGGTGGCTTATACTTCTCGTCAGCTGAAACCTCACGAGTCGAATTATCCGACGCATGACTTAGAACTTGCGGCGATCGTGTTTGCTTTGAAGATATGGAGGCACTATCTGTACGGTGCAACCATAGAATTGTACTGCGACCACAAGAGCCTGAAATACATTTTTGATCAAAAGGAACTCAATATGAGGCAGCGTCGCTAGATGGAGCTACTCAAAGACTATGACCTGGAGATCAAATATCATCCCGGAAAAGCCAACGTAGTTGCAGATGCTCTTAGTAGAAAGTCGGTGCAGGTGGCACACATGATGGTTCAGGAACTGAAGTTGCTTGAAGACTTCAGAGATTTGAACCTGTCAAATCAAATTTGCGGAAACTTCAACGCACCTGGTGAAGCCTATCTTGCGAGTCTCCTGGTTAGTCAAGGAGAGTACAATCTGAGAGACGAGGTTGAAGAAGCTCAGAAACATGACAATCGAGCTATTGTAGTGCGAGAGATGATCGCTCGAGGCGAGACTCACGACTATGACTTATCCATTAGTGGATTAGTCAGGTACAAGAAGCGGATCTATATACCTCCGATCGATGAGTTGCGGAGAAAGATTCTGGATGAAGCTCACAAGAGTAAGTATACCTTACATCCAGGAATGGTCAAAATGTACCAGAACCTCAAGTCTGAAATATGGTGGCCCGGACTGAAAAGAGATGTGACCGAATACGTTTCCAAATGTCTTACTTGCCAGAAAGTGAAGATTGAACACCGGCGACCCCCTGGTCTTCTTCAAGGACTAGAATTGCCGGAATGGAAATGGGAGAATGTAACCATGGATCTTGTGGTAGGTTTACCTAAGATCCGGCATCACGATACGATATGGGTGATTGTGGACCGATTAACCAAGTCGGCACATTTCATACCAATCAACATTCATTATTCTCCGGAACGATTAGCGGAGATTTACATCAAAGAGATCGTGAGGCTACACGGTGTCCCTAAGAGTATTATCTCTGATCGGGATACACGATTCCAATCCCGTTTCTGGTGAGCTATACACGAAGGTATGGGTACCAAGCTGAGATTCAGCTCGGCTTATCACCCTCAGACCGACGGTCAATCTGAGAGAATGATACAGATGTTGGAAGATATGTTGTGAGCATGTGCGCTAGATTACAAAGGAAGTTGGGATCGACATCTTTCTTTGGCAGAGTTTGCATACAATAACAGCTACCATGCAAGCATACAAATGGCCCCGTTCGAGGCATTGTATGGGCGAAAGTGTCAGTCACCACTATGCTGGACGGACTCATCTGAGGAAAAGTTGCTTGGATCAGACATGATTGAGAAGACTTCCGAACAAATTGCATTGATCAAGAAGAGACTCCTGGCAGCTCAAAGCAGACAGAAGAGCTATGCTGACAAGAGGAGGCGACCTCTAGAATTTGAAGTCGGTGATCATGTATTCCTGAAAATGTCCCCGGTGACTGGAGTAGGTAGAACGCTTAAAAGGTGGAAGCTAAGTCCTCGTTACATAGGACCCTTTGAAATCCTGGCCAAACGTGGACCAGTAGCGTATCAGATAGCCTTGCCCTCGAACCTTAGTAAACTTCACGACGTGTTCCATGTTTCCCAACTAAAGAAATACCAATCCGACAACGATCATGTCATTGAATACGAAACCGTTGATTTACAACATGACAATACTTTCGAAGTCGTACCGGAGCAGATCATTGGGCGTCAAGAGAGATGACTTAGGCACCGGAATATTCCGATGGTGAAAGTGGTATGGACGGGATTGTCACCTGAAGAGGCGACATGAGAGACGAAAGATGATATGCTGAAGAAATACCCCGAGTTCATGGTTAGTAATTTGATTAGACTAGAGTAAATTTCGGGGACGAAATTTTAATTAACGGGGGGAGAAATGTAATACCCGGATATTCGGTACCCGGATGACTATTAAACATAAATAAATATTTCTTAAGTGTTAGAGGTGAATATGTGGTTTCAATAAATGGCCAAAATTACCTTATTACTTAGGGAAATTACCGTGAAAATTAGAAAAGAAAAAGAGCTAAGGTCAATGAAAAATGTATTTTATAAGGAAGAAGATGACCTAAAAATATTATGATAAATACCATATGATAACAAATACTGACAAAAACTTGGGAAATGTGTTATCTTTAATTTTAGGAATTTTTTGGAATATTTCCCTGGAAAATAATTGAGCATAAATAAAATATTATTAAAAAGCACTTTATACCCCTTTATTTTTAATATTTTACATAGGATATAAAATGCCAATGTTAGTTCAATAGTTATGAGATAATGAGTTATCCTAATTAAGAAAATTATCAACAATTAGTAAATGGCTAATTAAGTAATTAATGACTAATTACTTGGATTAAAATATAAGATAAATGAATTAGGAAAAAATATTAAAAAGGGCTGAAATTAAAAATAATAGAAATAAATAAATAAAAAATAAAAAAAAAATAAAAAAATAAAATAAAATGCTTAGAAAAATAAATAAAAAATAAAATATTTGGAAATTTGTAATATAATAATAATATATGTGGTAAAGAGCCAACGGGACATTCGAGAATGGTTAGAAATTAAATCATACACCAAGATATAGGAATTTAGTCTAAGACATCTGAACTTCTTATAAACCGGTGAAATTCTACCTCGGAAGTGGACTATCTCCGAAGTCGATTCGAAACCCAAATTAGCAAATAAGAGATGGGTATTTATGAGAATAGGTAGATAGTAAAAAGTAAACCCATGGTAAACTTGAGTGTTGTGACAAACCAGGATAAGGTTTCTTACGACAGGACATATTTGAACCCGTGAATTATTGTCCGTAAAACACGGCTATCGGAAGTCGTTTCCGCAGAATCAACCGCATTCGGCTTGAAATGTTCAGCCCGAACGGAATACCCTCAATGGGATTAAAAATTTAGTTAACCCGAGATATTGTGAATGAGGAAGTTTAAACCTTCGAAACACCGTTGTCGGAATTTTGAGTTTCGGCAAGATTACGCGATTCGAACACCGATCGGGGAACGATATCGGTAAGTCGGCTAGTATGACATCATCAAAGATGAGGTCACAAGAAGGGAGATGTCGGCACATAGGTGGAGGGCCGGGATGGAGTCCGTGTGTCCGAAGTGCGATCCGACGGTTGAAATCCGATCTGAAAACAATTGAAGTAATTCCCACCTTGTCCCTTCCTTTTCCTATGAATAGTCAAGCCCTCTTCACTTCATTTCTCACCAAGAATCTGAAATATAGAGAGAGAGTAGAGAGAAGGAGGAGCTCTTGGAAGTTCTAGCAAGCCGGAGTAAGTTTCTCGGTCCCTAGTCTTAAGCTTCGGTAGTTCTTTTAGTAGATAGAGTAGAAATGCTAGAATTTCTTTAAATATTTCTGAATAGTTTTAGATATCATATTTTATGAGTATATATGATATTTATGTTGAAAATATTTTTGGAAAAGAGATCGACAAAATTTTGGAGAAATAGAGCAAAAAAATTGAAGCTCGCGAAATTCCGCCGATTGGCCTAACTAGGGGCAAAATAGTAATTTTCGCCTAGAATGCCTGTTTTGATGCCAAATGTTGATAAACACTATCATTATAGGATATCCGAGATAATCGAGCCGCCGTCGTACCGCCGTTGTCCCATTGCTATTTTTCCATTTGTTGAATTTCACGTTTTTTCCGTAAAAGTTCCGTTATACCGCTAAAAAGGTACGGACGCGTATTGTAACCTTAATATGATGCTTGTTGTATGCTTTATGTGATTGCTGTGTTCATATACTGAGATTCTGTTGGTTTGAAAATGGTGGAATGATGAGTACACGGGTTATGGTATTGTTAACACCGTTGAGAGTTTTCCTAGCGCTATGGACACGACGGTACATCGTGGCACTTAGGAGAGTGTGCGGGACCGGGATGACATACATCTCATGGGGGCTGTGTAATGTTATTGCCGATATGTGGGGATGTGTTTTTATCTTGTGAAATGTTGTGGATATCTGTCATGCATATACTATTTACATAAGCATGAGGTTAACCGTTACCTGAGATCCAATGGGAGTTGGATCTCAGTTGTTAATATAGCTTCGGGATCTCGAGGAGTTCGGGACGTGGTGAAGGGTAAGGAGCCGCATAGGAAAGAAGATGAAGAAAATAAATTGTAGTCTATTTTGTTTAAAAGTATTCGGATGATTGTACTACTTATGACTACCGGACATATTATTATGCTTGTTATTCGGTGACTGTTTCCATTTTAAATCGAAATTTTTTTTGACTGCTCAACTCTGAGCAAATACGGCAAGAAAACGTTTACGAAAATGGGGTGTTACAATCCTTACATGTTTCGGTTATTCAATAGGTAAGTGTACGAGTGTATGTGTAAATATTTGTGTGTGTGATTGAATAACCAAAAGTAATCAATTTCTATTTGTTTTATTAGCACATTGACTGCCTATCAAGCCTTTGCCTCATTAAACTACTCTAAAGTAGCTGACCATTGCAATAGCTATGTGTGGAAGAAGATATGGGTGCTTATATATGAATTACTAAAATTTTGTTATTAAACAACTTTTGATTCTAAAATTGAGTTAACTATTGCATTATTTTGTTGCAGTGCCCTTTCCAACCAAAAACAATGATCACAGGTATTACATCATGAATTTCATGAAAGATGTAATTACTCATGATCAACTTGTTGTTCTTCCAAAAGTAAGTCATTTTAGTTGCAATTCATATTGTGTTTTAAATTTAATTTAGTAGTGTCTGATAATTACTTTTTAGTGATTTTAATTTGTTGTGTTCATGATTGTATATATGTGGTATTATGAAGATCAACGTTTGGACAGTTTGACTGACATCAAGTGAATGATGTCATTGAGAAATGGTGTGAATATATGCTCAGGCAATGCTCTAGCTAGCTACTATTGTTTCTTGCCTATTGTTGTGTTGTTTATTTAACTAGAATTAGTTGTATTCCATCCACAATTGTTGTAAATATATTTAGTAGTGATTTTGTTAATTAGTTATTTGTTTGTATCATTTTGGAGTTATTTGATTGTGGTTTTCTTTTCTTCATTTTGTTGTGGATATGAAAATTTGTGTTTAAAGTGTGTTTTTGACTTTAGTTATAGGGGTACTGAAGGAAAAATACGGAAAAAAAAATACTTCTTGTGGCGCTTACGTGCCATAGGAAGCAAAAATTTAATAAATAAATAAACCACTTCTTATGGCGCTTCCCTAAGAAAGCGCTATAGGAAGTGTTTTAAATATAAATACACGCGCGTGCCATACAATTGCCATTTTTTGTAGTAGTGGAAGTTAATTAAATTACTTAAAAATATTTATATTTATCGTGTTTTCTCTCAACTATTTTGTCTAACTTATAAACTGATAGTATATAATCTAATGTTACATACACTACAAGAAAAACGATACTTTGTAGCGGTTAAAAAAACCACTACAAATATCAGCATTTGTAGTGGTTTATACCCAAAATGCCACAAATTTATAGCGGCAACAATTGTGCCAAAACCTGGGCTTATTTGTATCGAACTTTATAGCGGTTATAAGAAAAAAAAACCACTACAAATTAAGTTTGTGCCATCTTGGCGTGTGATGGCGCGAAGGTTATGGCGGTTATACTTGTCACGGTTTAGGGATAATAACCGCTACAGAATTAGAAGAGACACAACATTTGTCACGGTATGAAAAAACAAAGGTAGAAATTGCCACAAATTTTCATAATTTGTAGTGGTTATGTAAAAACCGCTACAAACTTTCAACCTATATATACCCCTAGCCCTCAAATCATTTTTAGAAAATAGTGCAGCATGCAACGGAGGATTGGATTGCAATATAGCTACCTCTCTTTGATGAAAATAAATCAGTGACTTTTTCATCGAAGATTGGTATCTATTTTGCAAATCCAATCTTCACGTGGCATGCTACACTATCTTCGTAATGACGAAATATTGTAGCGGTTTTTCCTTCAAACCGCAACCAAAAGTAAATTATCATTCATTTGTAGCGGTTATATCTCAATAACCGCTATAGAATACAAGGAGTCATGACATTTGTAGCGGTTACAAAACCGTTATAAAATGTCACGTTGGACGAGGTAGGATTTAGTATTTTGTAGTGGTTTAAGTGAAACCACTACAAATGTGTGCTTTTTGTAGTAACAAAGAAATACGAATGCCATCGGCTAACGCAACGCACCTTCGGTGTAACACCCCATTTTTGTAAACATTTTCTTGCCGTATTTGATCAGAGTTGAGCAGTCAGAAAATTTTTCGATTTAAAATGGAAACAGAGTCACTGAATAACAAGCATAATAATATGTCTCGGTAGTCATAAGTAGTACAATCATCCGAATACTTTTAAACAAAATAGACTACAATTTATTTTCTTCATCTTCTTTCCTATGCCGGCTCCTTACCCTTCACCACATCCCGAACTCCTCGAGATCCCGAAGCTATATTATTAATGAGATCCAATGCCCATTGGATCTCGTGTAACGGTTAACCTCATGCTTATGTAAACAAAAGTATATGCATGATGAGATATCCACAACATTTCACGGTATAAAAACACATCCCCACATATCAGGCAATAACATTACACAGCCCCTGCAGTATGTATGTCATCCCAGTCTGCACACTCTCCGGTGCCACGATGTACTGTCGTGTCCATAGCGCTAGGAAAACTCTCAACGGTGTTAACAATACCATAACCCGTGTACTCATCATTCCACCATTTTCAAACCAAAGGAATCTCGGTATATGAACACAAAGCAATCACATATAGCATACAACAAGCATCAGATTAAGGTTACAATACGCGTCCGTACCTTTTCGGCGGTACAACGGTACTTTTACGGAAAATGGAAAACAGCGGTACGAAGGCGGTACAACAGCGGCTCGACAGCGGTTCAATTAGCTCAGATATCCTATAAGTATAGTATTCATCAATATTTAAGACTATAACAGGCATTTTAGGTACAAATTACCATTTTGCCCCTAGTTGGCCTAGTCGGCGAAATTTCGCCAGAGCTTCGCTATCTTAACCCGATCTTTCCAGAATTTTGACAAATCTGTTCCCCAATATATTTTCGAAATAAATACTATATTTATCCCTCAATATGATATCTAGACTATCGGGAAATTTAAAGACAATTCTAGCATTTCTACTAAAAGAACTAGAATCTAAAGACTAAGGACCGAAGAACTTACCCGAACTCGGCTAGAATTTCTCGGGCTCTTCCTTCTCTCTAATCTGAATTTTTGGTGTGAGAAATGAGAAGGGATGGCTTGCTATTTATAGAAGAAGGGAATGGCAGTTTGGTAAATAACTCAAACTTTTTCAGACCGATCCTGAGCCGTCGGATCTAGGGCTTTGGCAAGAATCCATCTTGGCCCTCCCTCCTATGTGCCGACCTCCATGCACCATTCCCAAGGAAAATTGATGTCATGCATGACATCACAAGCTCTTACTTTATGGCCGAGACCGATAAAGTTTCCGGTTCGGGCTCTTTTCTCGCGCAATCTTGGAGAAACTCAAAAATCCAGGGAACTAGGTTTTGTAGTTCCATTCTTTCTCTTTAAAACCACTGGGTTTTGCTAAATTTTGATCTCATTAAGGGTATTCCGTTGTCTCTGTGAAGATTTTCGAACAAACGCCGTTGTTACGGAAATAACTTTAAACGATACCACTTTCGGACAAAAATTCACCGATTCCTAATATGTCCAATCCAAAGAAACCTAATCCATAGTTTGTCACAACTATTTCATTTTGTATAGGTTCTCTTTTTGACTATCTGACCTTTTCCCTTAAAACCCCGTATCCGATGACTCATTTGGTTTCGAAATGACCTACGAGATAGTCCACTCCGAGGTAGAAATTCACCGGTCTATAAAAAGTCCGGATGTTTCGACTTCAACCCTACATCTCGAGGTAGGATTTTATTTCTATCCGTTCTCGAATGTCCCGTTGGCTCTTTTACTGGAATATATTATTATTTAATTCAAATATCTAGATATTATTTGAAAAAGCCACAACCCTCTTCACACTACTACAATTATTTTATTTCTTTATTTATTATTTTCCTTTAATTTCGCCCCCTTTAATTTATTTATTAATTTAATTTTTACTTATATCATAATCTATCTTAATTTGTCATTAATTGCTTAATTAGCCACTTAATTATTTTTGATAATTTTCTTAATTAGGATTAACTATTATCTCACAACTATTTGACTTACATTGATATTTTATATCCCATGTAAAATATTAAAAATACTTGGGGCCATAAAGTGCTTTTAATATTATTATATTTATACTCTATATATTTTCAGGGAAATAATTCCTAAAATTCCTAAAATTAAAGATAACATACTTAACTATTATCTCACAACTATTTGACTTACATTGGTATTTTATATCCCATGTAAAATATTAAAAATACTGGGGCCATAAAGTGCTTTTAATATTATTATATTTATACTCTATATATTTTCAGGGAAATAATTCCAAAAATTAAAGATAACATACTTCCTAAGTTTTTGTCAATATTTGATCATATGGGATTTATCATAATATTTTCAGGCCATTTTCTACTTTATAAAATACATTTTTCATTGACCTTAGCTTTTTTTCTTTTCTAATTTTCTGAGTAATTTTCCTAAGTAATAAGGTAATTTTGGCCATTTATTGAAACCACATATTCACCTCTAACACTTAAGAAATATTTATTTATGTTTAATAGTCATCCCAAGATAGAGAATATCCGGGTATTACATTCGGTAGCTGCATGAATAGTTAGCATGCCTTAATGGCCACACATCCTTTTCCTTCAGTCATGTCTTAGCACTATTGTTGACCATTTCAAACTAACCTAAAGGATAAAAAAACTATATTCTATTATATTAACATCATTACCCATCCCACACTCAATCAATATTTTGGGACCAAACTAATCAATTCAAAGCCTATAATTAATCGAAGAATGAAAAATCAAAATTCGCTTGTTTAATATATATAATAATCTATTCTATTTATTTTTTCAATTCAAGGAAAATATAATTTTTTCATGATGGCTTTAAGAAATGAGAAAGGGCTTGGTGATATATAAACAGACACACACATAATACTATAGTGGTAGCATGGTACATGTGCTAATACTGCTTCTGTCACATTCAGAAACCAACTTTTGTTTCGTTGCTCAATCACTAACTCTTACCTTGAGCAAAAAATCACTAACTCTTACCATTTTGGTCCCTTCCAAATTTCAATATATTCTTGGACCCTTCTTTGACAATTAATTTCTTTCTTATTGTACAATATTTTAAATTATATTAATCACACATATTGCTTTTATTTTAATTAGCTGCTTGATGGTAAGTGGGGCAGTGAATCGTAATGTGACTGTTTAAATGCTACATTTGATGACACGATATATAATGATTCGATTCCGAGTTTGAGACACGAATTTGAAAGATGATATTCTTTATTCGTTGTATACTCAGTCTGCAAATCATTAGGGGCCATTTGTACTAATAAGGGAATGACACAGACAATTAAGAGAAAATAAAGGTAGCCTCTCTTGTTTTTATTTTTATTTTTTAAATTTAGGAAATAGACTTTGATTAAAGGATAATTGCAAGTGTGCCCATCTCGGTCTCCTTTCTTTTTTCTTTACAGCTGCCATAAAAGTAAAGCCCGTGAGCTAGTGCCTGTGGTTGAAGTTTAAGGTTTAAAAGCTGAAGGCGAAAAGCTAGTTAGGCACATTCAAGGCGAAGCAGCTACATAGTTTGGTTCGAAAGCCGAGGTCGTCCCTATCGCCGGTTCAAAGCTAGAAGCAAGACTCGGTCTGTTCTAAGGCTAGGTCCGGCTAGGCGAAGAAGACGAAGACAGAGACGAGCTAAGATGTAAAGTAGTGGAATGGAAAAGGATGGTAGCCCACCCCCTTCTTTAGCGCTTGTTCGTAATATAATACTTCCTTCTCGTTCTCGGTGAAGGAATCGGAGCTGCTATATAATCAAGATCTTACTCTTTAACGGCAAGCTCAAGAACGAGAAGTTTTCCTCATCGGAAAGCGAGTCCTTCACGGATATAGGAGCTTACTCCGCTGTTGGGTCGGTTTAGTAAGCTAAGCATTTTCTTCCTTTATGATTATGAAAAGGAATGGATAGAGAGGAAGGCTCCGGGGTTTGTTTCTCTTGGTGTCAACATAGGAATGGGAGCAGTTTGAATGGATGCCTTTTTCCCTTGTTGAATCGGCCAAGTCGTAGCCTTTCTTTTATGCGGGATTGCCTGTTGATGCAAGGAATAAGGGCTGGCTTTATGCCAAGAAGAAGTGGTGGAGGAATAACGACGGCTAAATCATCTGCCGCACGGTAGTACGTATTAGGCAAATGGGATTTTTCTTTCCTAGGCTCGGGAGCGTAGTAAGAGGTCTTTGGTGCGTGAATGCTTGACTTAGAGCTTGAACTAGGGCAATCCAAAGAACCATTTCAAGCTGGATACCATCAAGAGGGCAAGAGAGGAGGAGCCGATTCAATTCTTTCGGAGTTCTTCCCTCTAAGCTCTCAAGGACTCGGATTAGTCAACGGGAATGAAATCTAAGAAAGCCGGTAGCTCGAGCGAGGAGCGGAGCCTAGCCCTATAGCTATAGGCTATATAATATTCTATTTCCTCTCGCTTTGAATAGTTAGAATCAAACTCATTGCTCATTCATTCGAGCTCTTGTCGGTAAAGTAGATCGAGAGAGAGAATTGGCTTCTTGAGAATGCTTTGGAGTCGATCGATAGGGGAGTTCACACTGGGACTTTCTTAATAGAGAAAGAACCCATACCCGAACCGGGAAAGGCGATACCGACCCTGGGAAATGGTGAAGTACGTGAATCGACTCCCTATTATAGTCCAGACCTTACAACATAAAAGAAAGAATAAGGGACTGACTTCTTTCTTGACAAGGATCTGAAGAAATCGCACATGCTCCAAGGACTTCACGGAATTAGGAGGCACACAAGTAGGTATACCAAAAGAAATGTGGGTAAGCGCGAGGAAATTGCCTCAATAAAAAAGTTTTGATTTCCGAGAAAGATCCGGATGAACCTCGCCAAATGCTCTTATGGATCACCCATTCCATCTTTTAGGTTCAATTTGGGCAATATGTATCCCGGGTATGGCTCGTAGTAAACCTCGTAAGATAAGGAGGATCATAGGGTAGGTAACCTTTTCATCATTCTAAAAGAATGGTACCTTCAAGTAATGTGTCTCTTCAGCACTCCCACAAGAGAGAATGAATTTGAGTCTCTAAGCTTTGATACTCCAACAAGAAGAGCCTAACCAGGCCCTTGAGATAATGACCCATAGGGTAGCCCCTACGAGCCAAAATGAAAGGCCTTCATCATAGGCTAGCATAGCGGACAATAACGCGAAATCCGGGGAAGGGGAGGGGAATGAATGCCAAATCGAAGCAAACCGAAAAGCTAGTTCCCGTGGAGTGAGTCTAGTGCTTCCCTTTAACCTAGAAGCACTCGCGAGCCTTCAACAATGTCCTTCCTAGCCTGTTGTTTGAGTTGACCGAAGGCGGCGGGGTGGAGGGAGCTTCACTTACGAAAGGGCTTGTTCTCCTAACTAAGATTCAATTCCTTTCCTAGCGGATATGGGATCACGAAAACGCTATTGGGAATCTCATCCGCGGTGCGGAACGAGCAAAGATATTACGCTACTGCTCTTGAAAAGGTGGAGCAGATCGTGTCAATGTTGCGGGAGATGAATGGGGAGTTTATAAACTTCCCGAGATTCTTCGGGAAATGAAGGAGAATCTACTCCAAAGTCGATACTACAACGAGAGTCAAAATCTTTATAACCAGCTTTTTAGTAAGCGTAAGCCGTCTTTCAAGCTTTCAAGAAGAGGGTTTAAAATGAAAGTTTTGACTTTCGTTGTAGTGTCTTGCCCGTGGACAAATTCCATCGGGTAGACCTTATGGATGCTATCAATGAATGAATGAAAAGAAAGCACTTACCGAGGGGGAGGACAGGTTGGTTAATACGGAATATGGTCAAGGTAGAAGAATAATAGAACTGGGGGAGTTTGTCTTGGTAAGCAAGCAACCAGTTATCAGTCCATCCAAACAAGGCAATGTTTTGGACCTGCCCACACCAGTTCCACCCAATACAGCTAATCCACACGAGTCAGGCCCATCTAGAGGTCCAGTCATCATCACACAGCCGAAATCACCTCGAGCCCGAAACTAAATTCAAATTTTCCTCCCTCGTCAACCTTCAAACGACCTTGTGCCCAGTCAATCACACCTGCTACCCTCTAGCCCTCTGAACCATCTGAGGCGCCTGCAAAACCTACTGAAGAAAGTAAGCAGAAAATGAAAATTGCTCACCTCTCTCAAATAATGGAATTAGGGGCTATTCTTTATTCGTTGCATACAGAGTCTGCAAATCATTAGGGGCTATTTTTACTAATAATGGAATTACACAGACAATTAAGAGAAAATAAAGGTAGCCTCTCTTGTTTTTATTTTTATTTTTTAAATTTAGGAAATAGACTTTGATTAAAGGATAATTGCAAAAATATAATACCATTACCATCACAGAAACATAATGAAAACAAGATTCATTCTTAGCCGGCCGGAACCGAACAAGTCATCATCGCCCCCCATTATTTGAAGATTCAGGTGAAAGATTTCCATGACATTGAAGAGGGATCAGTATTGTTCGGGTGATATTGTGGTGGATTTGAGGAGTGAGAAATTATCTAAAACTTTTTTCTGTGTCTTGATTTTCTGGTCTTAGCAGGTTCTGGAGTTAAATTTCAATCACGATAACACGAGTGACTTCATTAAGGACTTGAATTAAGAGATAATGGGATGTAGCATGTGATTTTTGTCTCATCTTGTGTTATCTTTGAAGTACTGTTTCTATATGTATATATAGTTGCAGTGCTCCTTTTCAATCAAGTCGAATAGGTTATTCGACAGATGCTAGTCTTTGCTTTCCTTACAGTAGTTGGTTCCTCCAACATACCTTTTCGCCTCGATTTGTAGCCATGGTCTTATACTACTGGAAGCTGGTTGGAGTGTTCTTTAATCCTTTAATTTAATTGACCCTTTAATTGGACAGTAGGTTTGGGTAACTATTATATAGTTATATACTTCCTCCGGTCCTAATTATAAGATAACATTTGAGAGTTGATTTTGGTCCTAATTATAAGACAACATTTTAATTTTTATCAATTTCTTCCTAAAATACCCTTATTTTATTCTCTCAAGTGTATTTGGTTTTTGGTGAGTGTATGTATGTTGATGAGTAGACTCTTACAGTAAGAAAAACTTTTAAATTGTTGGATTTTAATTTATTTATTAATCAACTGACATTAATTTGTCAATATATATATATGTAGACACATAGATATATCTGTGTGTGTGTTTATACATATATGTGTATTTGTGTATTTATGTGTGTGTACATATATGTGTATTTTTGTGTGTGTGTGTGTTTGTCAATATATATGTGTGGGTATATAGATATATATAAATATGTGTGTGTGTGTTTACACATATATGTATATTTGTGTATATATATATGTGTGTGTACATATCTGTATATCTTTGTGTGTGTTTGTCAATGTGTGTGTGTGTGTGTGTGTATACAGATATATATAAATATGTGTGTGTGTGTGTGTTTATACATATATGTATATTTGTGTATCTATGTGTACATATATGTATATCTTTGTGTTTGTTTGTCAATGTGTGTGTGTCAGATATATATAAATATGTGTGTGGATAATATACATATATACTCACATATATGTATATATAGCAAAACTATTATTCCAATTAGAAAGCATGTAGAAAGAAAAATTTTAGGTCAGAGATGTATGTGGTAGGGGTTGTTGATTCACTTTTACTTATGTCATTTTAAATTTATATAAGGGCATTTTAGGAAAATGAGTAAAATTAACTAATTTAACTCCTCTCCTTAATCTCCCCAAAATCGGTTAAATATGTCCTATAATTAGGACCGGAGGGAGTATGAAGTTTTTTATGTTCTTCTTGTAAACTTTCCTTTAAGTTGATGTTTGTCATCTTATTTTTTGGTTATCTTTCAATACTTCTCCCTTTTTCATATAATATAATTGGTTTTTTAAAATAAAAAATAAAGGGATTGTGATATTAGATACTCTTTCCAGTCCTAATTATACGGACATTTTGTAGTATAAATTACATTATAAAAGTGTTCCTATAATTAGGATCGGATGTAGTATTTCATGCAACTATGCCCAACGCAATTTTTTTCTACTCATTTTTTAACTCATTCATTAATTCTCTCTCCCCATAAAAATATATTTTCGAAAAATAAAATACTAGCTCCTATTTAGAGCCGAGAAATCGGGCCGGCCCTGGCCCTTCAAGGGCTGAGATTGAAAATTGGAGAAGGTAAATGAAATAAGCCCTACAGGGCTGGCCCTATAGGGTCTCGGGCTTAAAAGGGCCGGCCCTGCAGGGCCTCAGATCGACCTGTTAGGCCCTTTTAACCATTTTTTTTGAAAAATTACCTAGGCTGCCCTTGAGAGTTGACAACCCTAATTTATAATGGTAATTTACTAATTTATATGTATTTTGTATTTGTTATAGAGTTATTTATCTATTTAAGTACAAATACATATATAATAACTATATTATGATTTTATATTTAGTTTATTATTTATTGCAGATAAAAGATAAAGATTATGGATGTGTTCATGATGCGGGATAATAAATTCATGATATTCTTACTCATGAAGAGGAGCCTACTACTCAAAGTGAGCACAATCGAATATCTTTGAAATTGATGCTAGTGATGAAGAATATGACAATGATAATTATCGTCTTAATGTTATTTAATGATATCTTTTATATTTATTGTGAGTTATTTGTAGACAATAGTTTGTTTTTTTATTACGAATTAGTGAATGTGTTTATTTGTTGGATGATTCGTGTTGTTTGGATATTAATGTTGACAACATTTATTTGATAAATTAGAACTTTAATTGTTGTAATTTACTAATTATTTTTTAAAACAAATATGGAGGAAAATAGTTAAAATTTGGAATAGTAATTTAAATTTTACTAGCTATAGTGGCCTTTACACGACCAGTGCTCTGAAGTTCAGGGCTTTGAAAAACATACGTTTTTCTTACCCTGCCCTTCAAGGGTCGACCCTGATTCCCAGCTCTACTCCTATTCCTAATATAATGACTAATTAGGAGTAGAATGTGGACCCAAATATAAGATCTCAATCCATTATATCTATTTTATTTATCATTTTCCCCAACAAATTTAAATAATATATATAATCTAATGTTATACATAGACATTTTAGTGAGTCATGTTTGCTTAAATTAAACATTTTACTTCATTTTTTGATCTGTGCAAATTAGTTAAATAGCTTTCATATTAGGGGTAAGAGAAAATATTTTCTTTTCAAATTTATTACCTTTAACCAACTTTTTGACATATATAATTTAGTTACGTTCTTTTATATATATAACTATAATCTTATTTATAAGTCTTTTTTTAAGAGAGTGAAAATGAACATATAAATAGGATCAGAGTGGTACAGGATAGGAGAAGGAGTATTGATCACTGTTACGTAAGAATGAAATTATTACAAGATTGGTTTGAAGATGATATTTTGTGGGAAGGAGAGTGAAAGAGAGGAAGATTTGGGAACAAAGACAACAACGTAAGTAAAGCATCCAATGAATCATTGCCAAGAGACATCAAAATCAGAGTCATTACGTTATGGTTGCACTGTCCTTTATCTTTGACCCCTTCAACTCCCTCAATCCTACCACTCACTTCACATCCCCCGGCCCCCAATGCATCTTCTCTCTCAATTCCTTGATCCTGCATGTATGCTTAAACTATTAGTGGCTGCCATTTTAAATAAAAAAACATAGAGAGAGATGAGTGGTACGGTATTATTAGTCTAAGGTCATCAGGAAATTAAGTCCAAAACCTCCCACTTACAGGAAATTTTTCATAAAATATTACTATACTATAAAATTATTGGCATGAGCCAATGCGAAGTAGCCTAATGACAATATAAATTTTCCTCTAAATGAGGGGTCGTATGTTGGATCTACTTGTAATATCACCTATATGCTTATTCTTTGATGTATACTCTGTCTGTCTCATCTCTTTAATTATAACTTTTTTTAATTTCCGGATAGAACTTATTTCCATTGCACCTTTGTGATTAGGTCTTTTTTTATTTTCATTTATGACTTCGTCAAAACCACAAATAACAAATATCATAAATAGTCATTAGTATAAAGAAGGGTGTGTAAAGTTTCCGTTATTGATCACTACTTTATAAAGTAATGCTCATTGCTCATTGTTTCACTTTCCATTAAAGCGAAAAGTAGACAATACCAGATTAAAGAGAATAAACTTTATTCTTTTGCTTCAATTCAAATGATTTAATTGATTAGATGAGCACATATTAATTGAATTTCAGTTTTGATCAAAATTCTAATAGTTTGAGCCTATATATTTAGTATTGGTTTACCTAATTATAAGAGATATGAAGGTGTATTTTATATATATATATATATATATATATATAAAACAGAATACTTTATCTTTTCGTCATAAACTGATAATTTTTCAGTGAATAGTCACAAATTGAATTGGAAATATTATTCGAATTCTTACTTCGTGTATGCATCATCAGATTTCAATAATTCATCGGATTATGAATAAAATATGGTTTATATATGTTTCGAATTTCATGAAATGTAAGTTTGCCTATCTAGCTTTGGAATAATATTAGAAGATATATATATATATATATATTCATTCCTTTTGTATCTTCCAACAATTCGACTAATTTACTTTTACAACATTTCTTCCACAAAATTTTAATCCTATTTCTTTTGTACGTAATTTAATTTTATCACCTCCAAATATATATGTGTGTATATAGGGTTAAATACCAATTTTGCCATGAAAGTATTGGTAAGCGGGCACTCAGCACCCGGGAAGTTTTTTGGTATCATTTTTGCCCGGAAGTTTAAAAACTTGTAATCTTGCCGATCGGTTGATCTTGTGAGTTAGATTGTTCTTCTCTTTGTAAACTTTCAGGGCAAATTTGCTCCTAAAAAACACTTTCGGGGCATATTTGCTCTTTTTTGTAAACTTCCGGGGCAAAAATGATACCAAAAAAATTTCCGGATACTGAGTGCCCCTTATCAATACTTCCGTGGCAAAAATGATATTTAACCCGTATATATATGTATAATATGTATTGGTTGTAGTTAACATATATATGCGGGTATCCATGAAAATGATTGTTTAATTTGAGTAATGCGTGTTTGTGTATGTGACTAAATCAAAATAGATTGTGATGCATGGAGGATATGGGAGGAGGGCACAGCTGGAAATTAAAAACGGGGCTCAACTGAATCTGAATGGGTAAACGCGCGCACCGCCAGTTATCTCTTTGTTTCACCAAAGGAAACTCATTTTGCCTTTTGTTTTCTCCTCTCATGAGTTTTGTAGGTTGCATATTCTAAAGGAAAACAAATTCAAGTGCGTGACAAAAATTTAAAGTGTTCAACAACTCACCAAAGTCCAAAGCCTCAGCTAGCAAATAAAGTAAAAGACAAATTACCTCATATCATGATCAATTGGAATTGACTGCACCTAATTTGATCTGCAATGGAGGTACGGAATGAACATCTATAATGCAAGTGGTATAGCTGACCATATTAATGGTTATATGCTGGACAAAATTCTTAATTGTAGATAGGTCAGCTTCAATTATCAACATCTGGATCATGTACTTTATCATCATCGTTTATCACTGTTATTATTATTTATCAATCAATTTTTTTGGTTTTAATCACATTGTTTGTTTTTTTATAAAAACACTTGTATCATGACCTATTACTGGACATAGACAGGGTTCAATTCTCATTTGTCAACCCTTATCTCATTGGGCAGCATGGGGGAGAGTAGATTAGAATGAACAAGCTAATGATCTCAAATATTACTTTAGAAGGAAAGCAACCCTTGATATGTTATTTCTAGTGCCATACAATGTGGGGTAAGTTATTAGTGGTAGTAT
The DNA here is from genome assembly GCA_019022615.1 of Acacia melanoxylon. Classification (NCBI taxonomy): domain Eukaryota; kingdom Viridiplantae; phylum Streptophyta; class Magnoliopsida; order Fabales; family Fabaceae; genus Acacia; species Acacia melanoxylon. The sequence goes on from JAFJYJ010000007.1 coordinate 5,983,130, forward strand.
TTTAATGTATGTGTTTTTTATGGTTTCACTTTTACCATAACATGATTGTTGAAGAAAAATCTACAAAATATTTTAGGACACATTGGATATTGATTGTTATCAATCCAGCAAAACCTTCATGCCCTTGCATTTACTATGTGGATCCTCTAAATTGAGGTCTTCCAGAAAACTGTCCTCATATGTTTATGTTATTCAATAGGTAAGTGAACAAGTGTATATGTAAATCTTTGCGTGTGTGATTAAATAACCAAAAGTAATCAATTTCTATTTGTTTTATTAGCACATTGACTGCCTATCAAGCCTCTGCCTTATTAAACTACTCTAAAGTTGCTGACCCTTTCAATAGCTAGATGTGGAAGAAGATACGGGTGCTTATATATGAATTTACTCAAATTTTGTTATTAAACAACTTTTATTCTAAAATTGAGTTAACTATTGCCTTATATTGTTGCAGTGCCCTTTCCAACCAAAAACAATGATCATGGGTATTACATCATGAAATTCATGAAAGATGTAATTACTCAGCTTGTTGTTCTTCCAAAAGTAAGTCATTTTAGTTGCAATTCATATTGTGTTTTAAATTTAATTTAGTAGTGTCTGATAATTACTTTTTAGTGATTTTAATTTGTTTTGTGCATGATTGTATATATGTGGTATTATGAAGATCAACGTTTGGACAGTTTGACTGACATCAAGTGAATGATGTCATTGAGAAATGGTGTGAATATGTGCTCAGGCAATGCTCTAGCTAGCTACTATTGTTTCTTTCCTATTGTTGTGTTGTTTATTTAACTAGAATTAGTTGTATTCCATCCACAATTGTTGTAAATATATTTAGTAGTAGTGATTTTGTTAATTAGTTATTTGTTTGTATCATTTTGGAGTTATTTGATTGTGGTTTTCTTTTCTTCATTTTGTTGTGGATATGAAAATTTGTGTTTAAAGTGTGTTTTTGACTTTAGTTATAGGGATACTGAAGGAAAAATACAGAAAAAAAACATTTTTTTTTTTAAAAATACTTCTTGTGGCGCTTACGTGCCATAGGAAGCAAAAATTTAATAAATAAATATATCACTTCTTGTGGCGCTTCCCTAAGAAAGCGCTATAGGAAGTGTTTTAAATATAAATACACACACACGCGCGTGCGCCAAACAGCTGCCATTTTTTGTAGTAGTGGAAGTTAATTAAATTACTTAATATTTATATTTATCGTGTTTTCTCTCAACTATTTTGTCTAACTTATAAACTGATAGTATATAATCTAATGTTACATACACTACAAAAAAAAATGATACTTTGTAGCGGTTAAAAAAAACCCTACAAATATAATCATTTGTAGCAGTTTATACCCAAACCGCCACAAATTTACAGCGGCAACAATCACGCCAAAACCTGGGTTTATTTGTATCAAACTTTATAGTGGTTATAAGAAAAAAAAACTACAAAGTTGATAACATCTTGGTGCGTGATGGCGCGAAGGTTATGGTGGTTATATTTGTCACGGTTCAGGGATAATAACTGCTACAAAATTAGAAGAGACACAACATTTGTCACGGTTTGAAAAAACAGAGGCAGAAATTGCCACAAATTTTCATAATTTGTAGCGGTTATGTAAAAACCGCTACAAACTTTCAACCTATATATACTCCCAGCCCTCAAATCATTTTTAGAAAATAGTGCAGCATGCAACGGAGGATTGGGTTGCAATATAGCTGCCTCTCTTTGATAAAAATAAGTCAGTGACTTTTTCATCAGAGATTGGTATCTATTTTGCAAATCCAATCTTCACGTGGCATGCTGCACTATCTTCAGTAATAACAAAATATTGTAGCCGTTTTTCCTTCAAACCGCTACAGAAAGTAAATTGTCATGCATTTGTAGCGGTTATATCTCAATAACCGCTATAGAATGCAAGGAGTCATGACATTTGTAGCGGTTACAGAACTGTTATAAAATGTCACGTTGGACGAGGTAGGGTTTAGTATTTTGTAGTGGTTTAAGTGAAACCACTACAAATGTGTGCTTTTTGTAGTGGTTGGGTCACAAAACTGCTACAAAAGCACGCTTTTTTAACCCACGCCGCCACCACAAAGCAAACCACGCAAGGTTTGAATCATCGCCTCTCAACTTTCGTTCTCTCACGCTCTCTTACGATATTTACGAGTTATGGATTCTAAGAAACATATAGGGAAAGGGAAAGAGGTAGCACGTGGTAGAGTGCCTTAAATGGGAGGGCAGTAGTAGAGAAGGTCGTGATAGGGGAAGTGGGGAGGGGTGTGGGGTAGAAATATCCCTCTGCCACCACAGGCGGGGATAAAGATAGATCAGCCCTTCTCAAAGGAGCCAATCCTATAGCCGGAGACCCTAGAGTGAGGACATGATGTTCACCTATCCTCAGCGACATTAAGGAAAATCTTTGAGATAGAAATCAATTTTCCCATAGACGAGGCATAGCGTTTATTGATTGGGAGAAGGAGCGGGACAAAGGGAACCCCGACCATCGTCTTCGCGCTCGACCGAATTTGAGGTGGATGTCGAAGGTAAATTTAATTATTTTTGCGACAAAATTTAAATTAAAATTCCTTATGGTTAATTAAATTGTATTTAAATTTAAGACAAAAATATGTTTATAGTTATACAAATCCATAGGGGAACATCGGTAGGAAGAAGCTGGATGTTCCCGATGTGAATCTGTTGCGGGGGCCTCGTGTTGTAGTTTCCTGGAATGAGTTCACGGACCAGTCGATAGGAAACGGTGGTTACCTATTCAATCGTTGGTTAAAGGACCTTGGCGGGAATTGGGGGGTTCCTATCCACTTCTAGAGTTGGAAGCATATTCGGAAGCCGCTTAGAAGGACACAACATTTGAGGAAGTTATGTAGGTTACTTATTTTGTTTAATTATATTTTAGATGTAAATAGTTATAATTTTTGGTTTATTTATTTATCGATTAACTAATTAAAATTGATTAATTAATTATTAATTAAATTATGATATAGCATAAGTTTAAAGTTTGAGGCAACAGGAAGAGGTACTCACGATGAAGATGGGGGACGACTGGAAGAATCGGATGGGTCGTCTCTACAACAAGATGAATAAGGATGGGGTGATTCCTCTGCAGTAGCTGATCGAGAGTGTCCTAGGCGGCATCCTTACAAATGACTGGGCGAGTTTTGTCCAGTCTAGGAGGAGCCTATAGGGACAAGTACATTTTTAAAGAATATTAATTTCTTAATAAATATTCTTTTTTGTAATTATTGTAATGTTTCGTACCTTATGCAGACTCTGTCCCAGAGGAACACCAGAAGCTGGTCGCAGCAGAGGATCCTTCACATGGCAGGATCCAAGACATTTGCTTTGACCTACAATGAGTTGGTAATTTTAAAGTTAAATTAATTTTCTTTATATTAGAGAATTATTAGTTGTTTTATTTTTGAAATGATAACGTTCATATTCTTTTAATTCTTTCAGGAGAGGAAGGCTGAGGAGGAGAATTGTCGGACGGACTATGGGGAGCTATTCACATACACCCATAGACACCGTGACGAGATGGCGACATCTCAGCAAGCAGAGGAGTTGATAATAAGTCACATACAAGTGATTTATATAGTTTATTTAATTTATTTAAATTGAATGAAATTGTTTCATTAATGTTTTATAAAATGTGTGCACCAAGAGTGGATCGAGCAGACTTAGGCGGAGCTACGACAGTCCCAGACCTCGGAGTCACAGGGGTCTGTGGATCCTACTACCCTATTGAAAGCTGCCATGGGCGCGATCGAGCATCCTGGGCGCGTTAGGGGTATAGGGTTAGGCGCTAGGCCTAGCATGGTTTACGACAAGAGTGCCGCCTCTGAGGCCGGAACCTTCGGCACGAGAAGACAGACAACTAAGGGGGTTTAGGTTATGATTGCTGCGCAGGTTGACACCAATACTTAGAAGCATGCTAGGCGGTTTCAGGATCAGGCCGACACTTGGTATGCTCATCAGAGGGAGAGCTGGGATGTTTTGGTCGGTGCCTTCTGAAGAACCGGCTATCACCCAAGAGGGGGGTGAATTGGGTGTTTGATAAAAACTTTGGAACTTTGAAAATCTTTTCTCAACTTACTGAAGGTAGTTCGAATGACAATATTAGTTTATAAAGCAACAATCAGTCATTTAAACATATATCGGAAATGTAAGAGTTTAGGGAAGAGAATATGCAAACTGAGATTTATACTGGTTCGGCCCAATCCTTGACCTACGTCCAGTCCCCAAGCTCTACTTGAGATTTTCAATCCACTATCTCCTTGTTTAACCGGGCACAAGAGAAAAGCCTTTACAACCTCACAAGTTTAGTCGGGCACTTATGTAGCCTTTACAATCTCTTACCGAGATACTCCCCCTTACACATTGTAAGGATACAATTACCCACTCTGTAAACGAAGGATGATCCTCTCACTTTTGGACTCACTCCCCCTTACAAGTTGTAACTATACACCCACTCTCAAAGGTTCCACAACCTTGAGATTTGATCACTAAACAGATAATCAAATAAGTGTTTGGACTCTCTCACAGAGTAGATGAATAATAATCACTGAAGTACATAATCGATCATCTCACTCTTTACTGTAAACTATATAAACATTGAGAAACAAAGAGAATGAGTCATTGAACTATTGACGGTGAAGTAGTAAAATCATTTCATTGGGTCCGTTGAGTCATTCATCAATCGTCGTCACTCCTTCCGGTTTGAAGAATTCACAATTTATAGGTAATTGTGTTTCGACCGTTACGAGCTTTTGACTGTTGGAGATCGGTTGGAAGTAGTCGTTGAAGCTTTTGTTGCTTTTTGACCGTTGAGCTCTTAATCCAACTTTAATCATAAAATGTTTATCGTTGACTTCGTTAATGCTTCGTCTTGAGTGTTGTATTAATAGCCGTTGAGAAGATTCAAGCTTTTTGTTGGAATGTTCAAACTATCCGTTAGACTCAGAAGCTTTCCTCTGCAACATTTAATGCTTCTCTGACACACAAATTGCTTTATGCTAATATGATATTAATCCATATCTAAATCATCTGAAACTCATCAACAAACTAATTAAAAGCAATTAGCAATAGTAATGAGTAATCATATAAGAATATGAGAGCACATTCGATGATTTAAGATTTTTGAAGATGGTGATTTCAAAACAGAGGTGATCATGCTCGAGCATGATAAAGCAGTGTGCTCGGGCATACAATGAGAGAGAGTGTTCTCAAAGAGTGAGATCACCCAGTGCTCGAGCATTGAAGCCAAGCTTGCTCGGGCAAGCTTCTTCTGAAACTTAATCATCATCGTCGTTGTTCGGGCAAGTTGCAAAGGTATGCTCGGGCAAGCAACTCTGGACACTTTGTAATATTGTTTATATCATCAGTGCTCGAGCGAGATCAAGATTTGTGCTCGGGCAAGAGATGAGAGGATAAAATGCATTTGGTCAATGCTTGGGCAAGACACAGATACATGCTCGAGCATGCTTGGGCAACCTTCAAATAGAAACCAGAGAACAGGTTGATCGACTCTGCTCGAGCAACTCAGTTATCCTTGCTCGAGAATGGTCCACGAGCATGCTTCCTATCTTTGCTCGTGCAAGGTTCTTTTTGAGACGAGGAAACAGATTGTTTGACTTTGCTCGAGCAACTTTTTCATGTCTTCTCGAGCATGGTACAAAAACATGCTTTCCAATTTTGCTTGAGTATGACTCTTCAGTGAAAGATGCTCGAGTAGGCTACAAAAGCATGTTTTCCAGTTTTGCCTTATACCCGACGTTGCTCGAGCATGCCTTTATGTTCTGCTCAAGTAGACTGCCTTCAAATGTCAAACTCCTGGCTGCCATATATTATGTTTTTGTGCAAAAATCAGATTTTCAAGAAGTAAACTCATTGACAGTACAAGAAGCAATTTCTAGCGAGCATATAACGTCTTTGGTATAAATCCAAATTTAGAAAATCATCCCATTTCAGAAAGCTCTTCACATATTCTTTCCATTTTAATAAGAATCAGCTCCAAGTTAGTTATAGTTCGTCCATTAACATCAGATGAATGGAGGTTGTTCTTGATTAGAGTTTTCTGCAACATCCTGAACAGATCGCCAACTTCAAAACATCATATCTCTTTCAATTGATCTTTGTTTTTCATGGTTTTGATGTTTTTGGAAAGGTATATGAGTCTAGTTTCAAATGAAATCAGTTTCAACTCAATTGGGTTTGAATATTGGGATATACACTCAAAATACCGAAGGTTGTTCTGGACTATGACGTGAATTTCAGTTGCAACTTCTACAAATCATATCTATCTCGTATAAACTCCTTTGGGCTTGGATTTTATATCAAAATGACGCATTGGGAGTATAGTTGCATATGCTACTGATTTCATGTAAATCATATTCCTGGTTTGGAAGATATCATCGTATTACCGAAGGTCGCCAGAAACAGAGCTGAATAGAGGAAGCTGAAGAATCATTGTTGCTCGAGCAAGGGAGATTTTCTTGCTCGAGCATGAGCGGATTTTGAGCAGAAATGCACCTTGCTCGAGAATAACTTGGATTGTTGTTCGAGCATGACTTTAGGAACTCAATTATAGCTTATTTTAACTCCGAATCGAGCCATTTCAACTTCCATATGATCATGAAGACTTCGAGAATCAATCTTGAAACTTGTATGATGATATTTTCATTCCATTCATCAAGTTCTTCCATCTCGAATCTCCATTCTTCATCATTTAACCTTCACATCTACATTAAATATAAGAATTAGTTAAAGTATAAGATAAATGTAGTATGCAAGCTTTTTACTCTTAAGAATGACATGTATATAAGACATCATCAAAACTAATCATAACCAACACCTTCACGGAGATGTTTCCTGACAGGCGATTTCCACCTCCCCCACCTCCTCCTACTTTCACGTTCAATGCTCGCCCTCCACCTCCTCCCGCGATGACGAGGGTGTTATTACCTTTGTTCCTGTGCACGCTGATCCTACCCCCATGAGACAGCCCCCCAAGACTAGACTTGATCATCAGGCTCCTGATAGTTAGCTTTTATTTATGTTTGTAGACATTTTTTTATATATTTAAAATGTTTGTTATCTATAGTATATTTTTGTTTTTGGACAATTTTATGTGTTTAAAATGTTTGTTATCTTTTATTTTATTTGTTATTTGATAATGGAATAATAGTTTAATACTTTATTAATTTATATTCGTTTATTAATGTTAATTATATTATATAATAATTGTTATTGAAAATAGAAAAGATTATATATATTTAGTTAAATGTATTTATCATAAGCATAATAATGGAATAAATTTAGATAGATAAATAAAATATAAATTGTTAACTTTTGTAACGGTTTAGATACAGAAATCGCTATTAAAGTATAAAATTTGAAATTCAAAACAAAAAACCCACCACTTTTTTAAAACGGTCTTCATTTTGTAGCGGTTATTTAGACCTAAACCGCTACGAGTTTCAAATTCAATCTTTTTAAAATTCCGCGAAACTTTTATAGTGGTCTTGATCATAAACTGCTACAAATGTTAATGGCCTACATTTTGTAGCAGTTTTTCAACCGCTACAAAACGTCCTTTATATTTGTAGCGGTTGAAAAAGCGCTACAAATGATCCAATGTTGCATTTAAGCAACAGATGCCGTAAAGATAGTTAAACATTCTCTCTTCATCTATATTTTATTCTAGCTTTGTTTATTACATATGGATAGGTCATAGATCAAGTTACCACACAATTCTCCTGCATATTTGGCAAGATTGCACACTTTCTTAGATTTTTCTTTCTCTTACGCTAGCTGTAATGGTAAGATCGTGTGTCCGTGTTGTCGATGCAAGTTTAAGAAGTGGCATACACGAGAAGTTGGTGAGGAACATCTTCTTCTGAAGCCTTTCCTAGAAAAATATACATTCTAGGGAGTTCATGGTGAGAAACATAGTATGAGATATGAGGATCATCTTCCTCAAAGTTCACAAGTGAGCAATCAATTAGATTAAGATGATCTGGTTAATGAAGCTGTTCGCGATGCTTTTGGTTTTCAAGACGACAACTTTATTGCAAAAGTTCAGGGTGCAGAACCTGTTTTCTTTAGGAATGATGCAGCTTGGGAATTTTTCAGCCTCATGATCGTCCTTTGTATTAAGGCTATCGGAAATATTCCAAATTATTTTTCTTGATCAAATTTTACCATATCAAGTGCTTGTGTGGGATCATTGATAAGGCAATGTCGATGTTGCTGGAATTACTACAAGATACATACCCTGACTCGGACATTCCCACAACCTTCTATGAGGCTAAGAAGATAATTAATAGATTAGGCTTGAACTACGAAAAAATCGATGCATGTCCCAACAACTATATGCTTTATTGGGGAGATGACGCTTGCAGGGAGACTTGTAAGAAGTGTCACACTTCGAGGTTCAGGACAGTTCAGAAAGGGAAAAAGCAGAAAAAGAAATTAGCAAAGATTCTCAGGTGCTTTCCTTTAAAACCACGCTTACAAAGCTTGTTTATGTCGTCCAAGACAACTGAGCATATCAGGTGATATGAAGCTAACAAGAACAAAGATGGTAAAGTAAGACATCCACGGGATGCTGAAGCGTGGAAAGCGTTTGACTCAGACTTTCCAGATTTCGCGGTGGACCCTAGAAATGTTTGGCTTGCTTTGGCAACCAAAGATTTTAATCCATTTGGGAATCTTAGCATAAGCTATAGTATTTGGCCAGTTGTCTTAATATCCTACAACTTGCCCCTGTATATGTATGAAACAAAACTCCTTCATTTTGTCTATGATCATTCCAGACGAAAAGGCACCGGGAAATGACATCGATGTGTATCTCCAACCGCTTATTATGGAGTTGGTGGACTTGTGGAATGTAGACATCGAAATATATGACGCGCACGAGAAGACACTATTCAACTTGTGTACAGCCTTGATGTGGACAATAAGTTACTTTCCTGGCCTGAGAACATTATTCGGGTGGAATGTGCATACCGGCCTTACATGTCCAGCTTGCAATTTTGACTGTGACTCAGTGCGCCTTCTACACAGTCATAAGTGGTGCTTCAGGGGTCATCGAAGGTTTCTCGATGGTACGTACAACTTTAGGTTGCAATGCAATCATTTCAATAGGCAACAAGAAAAATAAGGATCTCCTCAGAATTTATCCGTGTAGAAATCATAGAGTAGCTACAGGATATTGAATTTGAGTATGGAAAAAAAAGATGATGCATCAAAAGCCAGGAGAAAGACTGCTAGGACTTTTGCTTTTGTGCCTCAGCAATGACGAAAGATAAGCATATTCTTCACTCTTCTATATGGGAAAGATAATTTGCTCCAACACAGTCTGGATGTCATGCACATTGAAAGAAATGTGTGCGATAATGTGCTATACACGATTCTTCACGAACCAGGCAAGTGAAAAGATCATCTTCAAGCGAGGAAAGATTTACGGGATATGGGATTTCGTGGAGAAGCGTGGCCGGATGAGCATGACAGATTTCAATCGGCAAAATTCACCCTAACAAAACCGAATAAGGAAATCTTCCTCGCGACGTTGAAGAAAATAAAAGTTCATAACTGTATTCAAGCAACATTTCACGATGTGTTGACATGCAAGCTCGAAAGGTTGCTAGGCTGAAGAGTCATTACTCACATGTTCTTATGCAGCAGTTACTTTCGCTGGCCATAAAAATACACTACCTCTCGATGTGTCAGTCGTTTTGGTGGAGCTGTGTTCTTTCTTTCAAAAATTGTGTTCCAAGGTTTTGATCATGAAGGAGCTCGAGTACCGCAATGGGTAGAAAATCATTCTTACTTTGTGTCATTTGGAGATGATCTTTCCTCTGTCCTTTTTCATGGTGATGTTTCACCTCACATTACTCCTTGTTCATGAAACAAAGCTTACTTGCCCAGTTTACTACCGATGGATGTATCCTATTAAGAGGTACTAATTTAAAATAAATTACATAAGCATTACTTGCTAGTTGCACATTTCAGCATTGATATATCGACATTTTTCCTTCTTTACTTTATAGGTTTCTTAGGAAATTGAAATCTTACCTAAGGAATAAGGCGTGGCCTGAAGGTTCAATAGCAGAAGGTTATATCGGGGATGAGGTCTTGTATTTTTGTTCAAGGTACTTTGATGACATTGAGACGTCTTTCAACTGATCGCCTCATGTAGATGATTGTCTTGAACCTGAGCTAGAGACATCATCAATAGAATTATTAATTCCTCATGTTGGTAAACCAGTTGGCGGAAGCGAGAGCTTCAAACTAACGACAACTGAGAAGTTCCAATCACATAGACATGTCTTGATTAATTGCACTAAAGTTAAACCCTTTCTTCAGTAAGGATTGCACACGAATATATGTTATCCTATATATTTTCTTAAATTTTATACTTACATTTCATGATCGTCATTGCATGCTTAATTGCAGGGAATTAGAAGTCATGTGAAGCGTCAACTGAGGATCCATTCACAGATATCCTTTGAAATTGATAAAAAGGTCCACAGAGAATTCTCAGGTTGGTTTACACGGAGAATACTAAATGACTACAACTAGAACTCAGTAGAATTCAGAGCTCTCGCACTCGACCCACTTGATCATACCTAAATATTTACGGCAAACAATGTCAATGGTTTCAAGTTTTGCATGATTTCACGAGATCAAGGATTGCTAACCCAAAACTCGAGTGCTTATGACACTTATGGGATAAAGAGTTATGTGAGTAGCAATGACGGGAACATACAGTGCGGTGACGTCCCATATTATGAAAAGCTGCTTGATGAGGTCAAAATAAATTACCAAGGTCGTTTCACCATGACACTGTTCAAATGTTTGTGGGAAAATACGACAACTTCTCGGGGACTCACAACTGACGATTTAGGCATCACATCTATGAATTTCTCCCAGCCTATTCACAGTGGTCAGTTTGAAGATGATGAGCCCTATATTTTTGCCTTAGAGGCACATCAGGTTTATTATGTTGCGGACAAGAAGCACAAGGATTGGAATATGGTGGTTCACTTAAAGCCTCGGGACCTTCACGACATGGGCAATGTTGATAACGTTGCTTATGAGAGTGAGCTATTCTTGCCTGCCAGTTTCGAAAACTTCTTGCCAGACGGCAATAACAATTTAACTATAGTTTGGTACGTTTTTTAAGATACGCTTTATGAAATAATATTCAATTTAAGTTTAATTTGTGTTTAAACATATTAAACTCACAAGTAACATTTTCTTCACACTTTTTTGTAGGGATGGTGACAAAGATTGATATAAAAATATGCTTACGATAACATATTTAATCTGTAATCCTCTATTTTTTTTTTCAGAAAAAAAACCATAATAGCATTTGTAGCGGTTCTATAACCGCTATAAATTAAACCCAACCGCTACAAACACAGTCGCCTAAACTGCTACTAACACAAAGCCTACTAAAAATGTCATATTAACTGCTACAAGTGTGATTTGACAAAAACCTTAGTCACCTCAGGGTCAAATCACAATTTACCACGAATTAAAATGCAATATAGTGCAAATAACTCGGGATCGTTCTCTTATCAAGGAGCCAATTTATTTTGAGTTCCTATGTTAAACTAAGTGCTAAAATCATGGTTAGAAAATGGGTTTTGTAATTGGTTTTCTCTAAATTAAAATTCATGAAAATATAAAGAAATATTTCTATTCTTTTTGGTATTTTTGGAAAATAGTAAAAAAAATGCTTTGGATTAAAAGGGATTAATAATGGATATTCTTGGTAATGAAGAAGGTGGCTATCCTTGCTAAAATATATTTGGGAATTCAAATTTCATTAAGTCTGAAAAACAACCTCAAGATAACACTTGAGTCCAATAATTTCAATTAATAGTAGCTCCTACAAACATAGCAAACTACTACCTCTTGAGATATTGTTAAAATCCACTTAATGTGTAATTGAAATTGGGATGATGCAAATTGTTCTTCTCAATTAGAATGTTCTAACGAACCATTCAAAAGCTAAAATCAACTATGATTACCATTCATAAACATGACACAACAAGCATAATTTCATCAAGCATTTAAAGAAATATGAAAATTTGAACATCAAAATACATCATCCAATTAAAACTACAATAATCAATCCACATGAACACATAACAACAATCCAAGTCTCACAACTACAAAATGATAAACCCAAATAAGGAAATCAAATAAATAGTCTAAGCAAAAGATTGAATTAAATAACTCCCTTATTGAAGCACAATTGCTCAAGCCACAAATCTCCATCACCAAGAAGCAAAGGGTTTAGCTACACATAGCCATGAAAGAACCCAATCTGAATTGTCCAACTGAAATAGGCATGGAAACGAGTTCAAAGAGAGAGAGGTAGTGGAGGTTAATCAGAGCAGATGAGAATAGAGGAAGGGTCTGAACTCTCCGCCAAAACAGGTCCACCGCGATCCAATAATTTGAAATTGGTCTCGCCCTCACCTTCCAAATGAGCTCGCGGCGTTAATTGGTCCAGGTTCAGGGAGAATGAAGTTCCCCGAATGTGAAGGCGTAAGCTCTGCGTCTCCATGTGTGAATCGAGTTAGCGGTGATGGCTCCTGTGTTTTCGTCTTTTCTCGTTCGCGGCTCTCAAGTCGTCCTTTCTCCAATTGATCTCCCTTGTGCGGTGCTCCCTTCTCAAATGAATAATTCAGGTCTCGATTCTCTTCAATTAGTAAATCCACTCCCTATTTTGTTTCTCAATTCTCTTCCTCCTTTTCGGCGCTGGATCCCCCCCAATGAATAAATCAGGTATGGTCCTCTCCTCGTGGCCTGCAAATCTGAATCTAAAAAAAAAATGTGAAACCTAATTATTCCCTTGGTAAAAACGCAGAGTTTTGACCAAGGACCTAATTGCAAAGTTTAAACTTTTTCATAGAGGGACTAAACTGAAACTTTTATAATTTTGGTTCAAACTTCCATTTTTAAATTTGATCTAATCTTTTTAGCCATCTACAATAAAAATAATTAATCTAACATCAAATATTCTCATAAAAATCAACGATTAAGAGAAATTACAATTTCTCCGATAATTTTCCCTTTTTAACCCTAATTTAATATATTTACTCTTAATCTCAATTTATCACAAGAAAGACATTTTAAGCTTAATACCTATAACAAAATGCATTAAAAATCCCAATTTTATCATAAAAATCATATAAAAATATGGTACGATCAAAGTGTTACGCAAATATCCATATAAATACCCCCACCACACCTCATTTTATATGCTTCATCATCTCTTTTTACATATGTTTTCTCTTGGTTTCTCTCATATGTCTACATCTGTTGGAAATTATGTCCTGGGGGCAATTCATCTCCATTTAGTTATCATTTCATTTGTATGTTTATAGTGATAACTGATCCTTAGATATATCTTATAGATTATCCTAAATGTCCCTGGTTGGTCATCTACGTGGGAGTGGAGATGAGATAAGACCAGTGTGACTTTGATGAGGTATGGAGATACGAATCAAAGTCATGGGCACTTGTAAGAGTACAAGGTGCTGGACCGACCCACTATGAGAAAGCTGCATGGATTTAGTCATAAGCTTATCTCATATAACCGCGTCACGACGCCCTATGACCTGAGATCATCATGGATTCCTACATGATGAATCACTGATTTTTGACCTAGTCAAAATTCACCTTTGATCGGGTGATGATAAAGGCTTGGATTGGGATCAGTGGTTTTTTATGCAGAGGAATGTGAGTGGTCTAGATGGAATTTGTCCCTCACATTTGTAGAGAGATAATATTGGGCCCTTCGATGAGTGAGTTTGAGAAATGTATGGCCATACTACGATGGAAAGGAGTTTCTATTTCAATTTTTAGACTACTCAAGAATCGAGAAAGTAATGGTCAAGAACAGGGAGTTGACATTATCCATGCCTCATCCTTGACCAAAGTATCGCGTGACAAAAGGGACGTGATATGGTTGTACGATAGGTTGTATCGTATCATCGATCCCCATATGTATTGGGTAGTCGCAATGTCTTGCTAGAGGCCGCTTGCGACTTGTGTACTGGTACAGTACTGACCCACTGACAATCTCATGTGGGCTTGCGGGGTCGCACACAAGAATAGCCCAACACGAGCAAAAGTTCCAGATTCATTGAATCTTAGATATGTCTAAGATTTAATGAATACTGTATTTAATCTAGGATGAGTATATATATATATATATATATAATTCGAAATTAATAATGATATTATTTATAGATAATAATAATATTATATATAGTATTTAATTTATTTGATAAATTAAATAACTATAATAAATTGAGATATTGTATCTCATATTTAATTAAATTGAGATATCATATCTCATATTTAATTTATAAAGATAAATTAAATATGTAGGCTTATAATTCGAATTAAATAAATATATTTGATTAGATCTATTTGATAGATTTAATTAATATATTATTTTAATTGAAATTCGAATTTCAAAATTGATTGGATTAATTTTAAATATTTTAATATGGCTTATTTTAGGGTTTTAGAAACCCTATAATAGATATTGATCTAGTCGTATTAAGTAGACAGATGAATTAGAAAGACGCGAGAAACCCTAGAGAGAAAATAGAGAGACGCAAGGTTTGAAGGCGCTAGCACGCTGCCGTCCGTGTTCGAAGGCTGTTCGTGTGGATACCAATAGAGGGAGGAGATTCGCAGAGTCTGCTCCTGTTGATCGAGTAGGTAGCCCACCAGATCAAATCAAACGTAGCACGCACACTAGTTCGGCATAGGTACGATTCAGATTCTTTTAACCTTGATTTAAACACTGTTGAGCGATCCTCGGATGAGATTTGTAAGTTTTTTTTTAATTCCGCTGCGTATACGGATCCTAACAACATAATCTCTTTTTACATATGTTTTCTCTTGGTTTCTCTCACATGTCTACATTTTCTGAAGATGTTAGGTGTTTGAAGAGGTTAAGTGTTGTTGAAGCGAATCAAATATGATGATCATTTGTTTACAAATATTTCTTTTTTCTTCTAACTTTATGATACTATTTTTTTAATTCACAATTTTAGGGACCTTTTTCAACATTCCTTCTACTTTCACATATATTATTTTTAGAATTAAATATTATTTAAATGGAATCATAATTAGTTCTTATTATATCTACACATTCTCATTTTTATACACCTATATAATAGCCAATATAATCAAATATCAATTATTTTTAACATTAATATAAATAATTTATATTTTAATTATTAGTTAATTAATAAAATAATCTAAAACGACTCGTTCAATTTTTTTTTTAAAATTTATTTATTTGTAGTGGTTCCCTAACCACTATAGATTTTGACATAAAAATTTATCTGTCCTTTTGTAGCGGTCACACAATTGCTACAAAGTTGGATAAAATTTTAAAAAAGGAAACAAAATTTTTCCAAAAAAAATGGCGGGAAACTTTTGTAACCGCTACAATATAATTTGAAACTTTCGGCACCTTTTTTGAAATTTCAACGAATTTTGTAGCGGTCGTGAATGGTTGCAAATTGTTGCCACCATTTTTAAAATTTTTGGTGTTGCCTTTAGTAGCGGTTACTTAACCGCTACAAATTCTTCCCACACAACGTCATCTCAACCTCATATAGTAGCGGTGGAGAGAAACCACTACAGTTAAAGTAGCGGTTAATTTATATGTAGTAGTGGGTTTATATAACCACTACAAAACGGTTTCCAACAGTGTGTTTTGTAACGGTTTTACCAACCGCTACTAATGTGGTTTGTAGTGGTTAAAACCGCTGCAAATACACCATTTCAACCGCTACAAATAGTTTTTTTTTTGGGTAGTGATAACATATTATATGATTAAGTAATTTATTTAACTTTCTTAATCTCTCAAAAAGTAAAGTCTATCTTATATTTAAGACCGGAAGGAGTAGCTCATTTCGCTAACCCAAACTCAATAGACGATTTTTCCCCTTTTCCTAACTGCCTTTTCACTACAAAAAAAACTCATATTAGCCACGGAAATTACCCACGGAATTCCGTGGGTAATTCCCATTACCGACGGAATTACCCACGGAATTCCGTGGGTAAAAATTTTCCGACGGAATTTCCGACGGAGCAAAAGGCGTCAGTAAAAATGCCGTGGCTAATTGATTTTCCGACGGAAAAAAATTCCGTCGGTAAATTACCCACGGATTAGGGACGGAATAATTCCGTCGGTAATTACCCACGGAAATGTCCGTGGGTAATCAGAGACGGAATTCCGTGGGTAAATTCCGTGGGTTATTAGGGACGGAATTCCGTGGGTAAATTCCGTGGGTAATCGGCGGCGTAATTCCGTAGGTAAATTTCGTGGGTAATTAGGGACGGAATTCCGTGGGTAAATTCCGTGGGTAATTAGGGACGGAATTCCGTGGGTAAATTTACGTGGGTAATCGAGACGAAATTCCGTGGGTAATCGGGGACAGAATTTCGTGGGTAATTTGAGCAAATTTTCATATGTACGTTCTCATCTTAGTTTTTTTTTTTTTTCTGAACGTTTTTTTTTAAAAATAATTAAAATGCACTTTGAAACGAGAAAATAGGCATGTTCATATAGATAGAAAGCTAAATCAATTACAAGAGTAATAAATCATGACAAACTTGAATGAATAAAAAACTGAATCAATTACAAGTCAATGCAATAAAAGTCACCTCAAGAACAGAAAAACAACAAAATTTATAAAACCTAATAATTTATATATTTTCATCTTCATCTTCATCTCTGTCTCTGTCTTCGTCTTCATCAACATCTTCAACGTCATCATCTATATCATCTTCTTCTTCATACTCCATGT